>CAVNZL010000001.1:3810576-4439423 GCA_963693355.1 Pontia daplidice
ATACAAATGTGTTGTAGTAGCATCCATATCACAAGCTATAAAAGCTTACCGGCCGTGGGCTAAATTATTATTATATAATATTATGTAAAAAGTTGGCGGCGGTTAACACTTTTAGCGTGTTTGTTTGTAAAAAAAATTGTTAAGCATTAAGTTTATTCATTGCTTTTAACGTATTATAGATTACCCTTGCAGATTATTAGTAAGTTTAATATTTAAAAATAAAACATAAGATCTTTCACATTATATTGTATTATGCTCATTTTATTTATATAATGTTTCAGCGGTTAGCTCAAAAGGATCTGAGGTGGTTTACTTCGTTGCTTCTAATCAGTTCCTAGGAGATCAACGTGCTTCTTATAACCATGACCTAAAATTCACTCTTCGTTTGGGAGAAAGTAGAGGTTATCCGTCGTCACAAGATATTATTTTAGAAGGCGCACAAAGCTCTGTGTCAATTAACATCTATAGCCAAAATAATCCTGAGCCAGCCGATCAGGTAATTTTACTTAAATTGCCTTGTAATTTTTGCTATAGCTAGAATATGCAGTTAAAACATATCTTATAAATACATTGTTGCAGGATCGCGACTACAAATTTAGGCTACATGAAGACTCGAGATACGGTTGGACTCCGACATTAAGCAATTTCGAATTCATGTCCATTCTACAGAACCTTACCGCTATCAAAATAAGAGGAACCTATAACAAAGGTGGTCAGGGGTATTTACTGAATTTCAAATTGGATACTGCTAAGATTGGACGAGAGAAAGGTTCTGCACCAGCGAACTGGGTAGAGAAATGCTCGTGTCCTAAAGCGTATGTTGGTGACTATTGTGAGGAATGTGCTCCGGGTTTCAAACATGAACCAGCTAATGGCGGGCCATATTCTGCTTGTATACCCTGTGATTGTAACGGCCATGCTCATATTTGCGACACAGCCACAGGTAAAGTATAAAACAAACTCTATGGATTCACCCTTTATATAATTTATGTTCATGGCAAAATAATTCAAAATACAATTTTTTTAAGAAAATAATTTCTTAAAACAAAGGGAAAATGTTTTTTTAAAAAAAACATGTATTATGTACTACGTGTATATAGGTTATGTGGAAACTTAAAAATTTAAAAGAAAATAGTAATTAATATTATATTTTTGTATGGTTAACATTTAAGGTTTTTGTATCTGTAAACACAATACTACTGGAAGCAATTGTGAGCTCTGTGCCAAAGGATTTTACGGAAATGCTATTGCTGGCACACCAGACGATTGTAAGCCGTGTCCATGTCCCAAAGAGAGTGGATGTATTCAACTGATGGACCAAAGCATTGTTTGTACCGACTGTCCAGTTGGTTACGCAGGTTAGAATAATTTTAACAGACTTTACCAATGTAGTATTCAAAAGTATTTCTTTGTAAGTTTGTAATTATTTAATGATAGATTGATCTCTATTTATTGCTTTAATTAGAGCGTTATATGAACTTGTTACCCATAAATATAATCCTTGAAATACCTAACAATATTCTTCTAAGAAGCTTTGAATCTTGTTTTCCTGTAGGATTCCTGTATTAAAGTCGGCAAGTCTAATTGCGACATTATACAACCTAATTGATTAAACTTTCTAGTTCTTACAAGTATACCTAATTATAGTATGTTCGTATAGGCATGGACGGTAAGCTAAATTTACTTGCAGGCGTTTCTCATGCTAATCTACATAAAATTGGTAATTGTCAGGTCCTAGGTGTGAAGTATGTGCTGACGGCCATTTTGGTGACCCCACTGGTCAGTTTGGACCTCCCACGCCATGTGTAGAATGCCAATGTAATGGCAACGTGGATCCCAATGCGGTTGGAAATTGTAACAGGACTTCTGGAGAATGTCTCAAATGTATTTATAATACAGCAGGCGATCACTGTGATAAGTGCTTAAGTGGTAAGTAGTTTATATCTTCAAGTCCAGTTGTCATCGGAATGTATTCGCCGTTGGTTTTTTGTTTTTGTGGCAAGCATTAGCCTTTTATTTGACAACAAACCTGATTTTTCACGAAATACATATATATTATATAACATGTGTTTTTAACTTTGAAACAAAGTGCTAATTAAGTGAAATATCGTGTCTGTGGCTATTATACTTATATGTTTTTAAAAATTGGCAAACAGTCTAATGTTGTATCTCCTGGAATGGATACTATATGGATGGATATGATTATCACCAGGTTATTATGGTGATGCTCTTGATCAAAACGAGAAGGGCGATTGTAAGCCTTGCGAATGCCACGAAGCTGGAACATTAGAGAGCCCCGAGGGTCCGCCGCAATGTGATGGTCTTACCGGCTTCTGCTCCTGCAGGTCACATGTTATAGGCAGAAATTGTGATAAGTGTGAAGTAAGTACACGTTTAAAGAAAGATAGTGATTGATGTGTAGTTTTCGTTTTATACACTTTTAAAATTAATTTAAAACTGAATTCATGTTAGTTTGAAGACTGCTGCCTTGAAAGTTCTCGATTAAATTGTCAACTGAAGTAATTTTATACTTGGTTTAGTAAGTACGAAATAAAATGGATAATTTTGTATTATATCATATAAAACTTTCTTCATTTGAACTTAAAAAATATTTTATTGATTAAACAATCAATTTAACACTTGATAAATTGTCACATTGATCACAACAATTAGTTAGACAATTCTCCTAGAATACAACAATCTTTATTTGCACTGATTATAGTCACGGTAAATGTTATAAAGCCAACTAACTGACTAATAGTATAAAAAAATTACAATTAATCATAAAAACTATAACATTAGACAGGTCTGCTTACAATAAAAAGTCAAATATGTTAGTTAAATCAATGATAGATCACAAACGAAAAATAAATAACACTAATAATCACATGTCAATAATTTTTATTTTTTTCGCCTAATTATTACCAAAAAACCAATAATTTACTTGTTTCAACTAAATTTTAAAAAAATGTAGAAGACCCACCTAGTGCTAGAGTTACGAATTGTCGATTGTTAGCTATCTGATCGCTCAGTAATCGGGCACTATAGTCAACCACCTAACCATCGCTTAAGAGTAAAGCACGCAATTAGATGCATATTTCAACAGATGGCGCTATTCTAAATAAATTAAAATAATATAAAAACATTAATTTTTAGGACGGCTACTATAACATTAATTCGGGTGAGGGATGCAAACCATGTGATTGCAACCAAGAAGGTTCTTATAATACATCTTGTGACGCAGCCACCGGTCAATGTTACTGCAAGCCTGGTATCGACGGGTAAATTAATAATTTTCTTATGATTGTAATTTAGGTATAAACACAGATTTATTTTCAGGGCGAATATTTTTGTAACATATTCTTTTTCAGGATTCACTGTGACCGCTGTCTCGCTTATCACTACGGTTTCTCTGTAGAGGGTTGTCGTGACTGTGATTGTGATGAGTGGGGATCAACGGATTACCAATGTGATAGGTTTGGACAATGCTCTTGTCAAGAAAATGTCGAAGGGCGACGGTGTGATAGGTATGCTTTTTTTACTATGAAACGCTGCCTTGTCTATTTTTATTAAATGTTTATACTGTCAAGATAAAAATCGATTAATTTAGAACTGTATTACCATGCCAACCAGGCCATGGGTTTAGCGTTTATTTAGTGCATCATACCAAAGATTAATTAGCAGTATTTGCAGGATTGTCTCAATGAACAGAAATAATATAGATTTAATTTTTTCATAAATATTTCAAAGCATGAAGCATTGACATTTTGTGAAAGTAGATTTTACATTTTGTTTTATTATAATTTTTTTAGAAGTTTCGTAAGATCCATATTAAATAACACCTGTAACAATACTTTACATAGCATACAGTTTTAGGCCTTGTCTAAGAAACTGAACGCGCACATTAAAATAAGAATTACGTCCTATATTATTGATATCATCATCATATCTTGTCGCAGGTGTATGGAAAACAAACGACGACGCGCTGATGGTCAAGGTTGCGAGGACTGTCCTGCTTGCTATAATCTCGTACAAGATGCTGTGAATCAACATAGAGAGCAACTTAAGGAATTAGACGATGTAAGTTTTTCTGTGGACAATATCTTTATAGTATAGGATCAGGAGTGAGTTGCTTTATTCTGATGTGACGCCCAATCGATTTCTTGTACGAAAACTCTCAACTGTGGTAGCCCACATACGTAGCAAAGTTAAAAAATGTCGTTTTAGTGATTCTCAAAAATTTATTGCTAACGGTTAATTTATATCTCCAAATAATATGTAATTTAATAGCCACATTGTCTGTCGCTCCAACGGTCAGAAAGAAACAAGTCCGTTTTTGTTTATTATATGACTATTACTCTAGAGCATAAGACTAGGATAACCTATTTTTCGGTCCTTAGTAACATTACTAAGATAACCAAGTTCACCACATAATAAAATTTCAGATATTAGCGAAAATCTCGAAAGCACCCACCGTTGTTGAGAACGCTGATTTTGATAAAGAATTGCAGCGCGTAAGAGGTGAAATAATTAGGCTTATGGAAGATGCTCAGGCTCAACTTGGAAATGGCCCAGGAACAACTTTAACAAGTAATTTGGCGGAGCTTGGTGATCGGTTGTCAGATGTTAGGTAATGTTATAGATTTTTTACACATTAAATATGTCAGTAGTATTAAAAAAAGTAGACAAAAGGCGAGCGAGAAATAAATTCCTAATAATTTTTGGTCACAGAAACATGCTTTATAAAATTGAAGATGAAAGTTACGAAGGCAATGAATCAGTAGAAAGGAGTAAAGGAAATGTTTCCAAAGCAGAAGACATAATTGAAGCGGCACAGAAGGAAATAAATGTGAGTATTCCCGAATACATCGTATAATACGAATATTACCCGTCGTCGTCGTCGTCGTCCTATGACACCCCAGAGGTGCAGAGGGTCTCCACTAATGACCGCCACTTCCGCCTATCTTCGGCTGCACTCTTAGCCTCGTTCCAACCAAGGCCAACGGCTCGCAACTCGTTCTCGACGCTTCGGCGCCACGATTGGACAGGGCGTCCACGAGAGCGCTTGCCATTTGGTGGCCGCCAGTCAAAAGCCACATTAGCGGCATTCGTAGCTCCTCTTCGTACAGTGTGCCCAATCCATTTCCACTTTCGTTTAGCAATTTCCTTACCGATGGGAGATTGTCGACACAACTTCCATAAATCTTCGTTTCGTATTGTCTTCGGCCAGAAAACGCGTAGGATCGACCTCAGGGACTTATTGACGAACACTTGCAGTTTGTTCGTCAGCCCTTTCGTCACTCTCCACGTTTCGCAGCCAAAGAGCAATACGGATTTCACGATGGAATCGAAGAGGGAGATTTTTATCCGCCTTGTGAGCACATTCGAGTCCCAAACAGGTTTGAGCTGGGCAAACGCAGCCTTCGCCTTCTTGATCCTGCTCGCTACATCCTCATCTGCTCCTCCTTGACGTGTGACAGTACTTCCGAGGTACGTGAATTTTTCTACTGAGTCCAAGCATTGACCATCAAGTGTTAAAGATTCCGAGGTGTTCGTCTTGATACGCATATCGACTGTTTTGCGTCGGTTGATTCGCAGACCCATTATCCTAGCTTCCTCTTGCAGGTGCACGAGTTTCGCTTGTAATAGGGCTAGAGTTGGCGAAATCAGCACGATGTCGTCCGCGTAGTTTAGGTCCTCTAGGACACCTGAAGCCCAGCTTATGCCTCTCGGAATGGCAACCACGTTCCTCATCACATCGTCAAGAATAATAACAAATAGGAGCGGTGACAGGAGACATCCCTGCTTGACGCCAGCTGAGATTCGTATTGGGGCCCCAAGCTCTGTCCCGTGTACGATCCTACATGTACTACCCTCATACAGCGATCGTATTATTTGAATGATGCAGGCTGGTATACCTCTGCGTTGTAGACTTGACCACAGCGCGGTCCACTTCACGGTATCGAAGGCTTTTTCGAAGTCTACAAAAGCTAGAAATAGCTCCGACTGCCATTCGACACATTGTTCAATAAGGACCCGTAAGGTGTTGGTGTGGTCGGTGCACGAGCGTCCAGGGCGAAAGCCAGCCTGCTCATCTCTGAGAGTCACTGCTACTTTCGGCGCGATGCGGTTTAGTAGGATCTTAGCTAAGACTTTGGCTGCAGCGGGAAGCAGCGTGATGCCGCGCCAGTTGTCACAACGCGATGGGTCCCCCTTTTTTGGAACTTTCACCAGGAGTCCTTGTTTCCACTCGGCGGGTACTTGTCCGGCTTCCCAAATGCGGGTCAACAGGGGGAGCAGAATAGTGGCAGACGTGTGAGCATCAGCCCTCAGCATATCTACGTGGATGTTATCGATACCTGGTGCCTTCCCTGGCTTCAGAGACTTCACCGCTGCAACCACTTCCTCGAGTAAGGGTGGCGCTGTTGGTATATCCAGAAGAATGCTGGCGCCATCGGTGCCGGTGTCTTCTTGTAGGTTTGGGCTCTGGGCTTGCTCTAGGAGCTTCGAAAAGTGCTCCGTCCATCGCAACAGCTGCTCGCTCTGGGTGCACAGTAGACTGCCATCACTGGCTCTGAGTGGCTTCCTCGCAGGTCGTGTGCGTCTTCCACTGAGGCGCCGCGTAACATCGTATAGCGCACGCATGTCCTTGTGGCGAGCGGCCACGTTGGCACAGTCCGCCAACTCGTCTGCGGCTCTGCGGCGGTCTCGACGTGCGGTCCTCTTTATTAGTGAGCGGAGATTGGCGTATCGGTCTCTTAAAAAGGATGCCTCCGGTTCCACAGCAGATAGCAAGTGGCATTTGATTTGCTGCCGATCCTCAATTGCCTGCCAAAGTTCCTGCGACATCCAGTTCTCTCTTTGAGGCTTGTAGTATCCAAGCACCTCTTCACCTGCTTTTGTGTATACGTCTCTTATGCGCGTCCAGAATCCATCCATTTGCTCGTCCTCAACTTCTTCTAGAAGTTCGTATTGATTCCTAAGGGAAATGCGAAATTTCTCACACCATTCCGGGTCTCGGAGTTTTCGTACTTCGAAGCTTCTAGACGTCTGCTCAGGTTTACGGCTTGGGGTGCACAACTTGAGACGAACTTCTGCTACTACAAGGTGGTGGTCACTGTCCACGTCAGCACCACGTCGGTTCCTCACATCCAGCAACGACGACCTCCAGGGACGGCTGATCGCAACATGGTCTATTTGGTTGCGGGTAGCACCATCGGGTGAGATCCACGTGACCTTATGACACTCCTTATGTTTAAAAAGAGTGCCGCCCACAACCAAGTTCTTAGATGAGCAGAGCTCGCCGAAAAGTTCTCCGTTCTCATTTATGTTTCCGATAGCACCTTCGGAGCCCATAAAATGCTCACGGTCGGTATTATCGCTTCCCAGTTTTGCGTTGAAATCGCCCATCAAGATGACAATGTCCTGCTTGCGGATATTTTGGAGGGTGTGCTCAAGCTGCTCGTAGAACTCCGTCTTAGCATCGTCTTTGGCAGAGTTAGTTGGAGCATAGCATTGGACAATGCTAATTTTGCGAGCTCGGGAGTCGAATCGTGCCGTGATTATACGTTCCGAAATGGGCTTCCAGTTCAACAGGCTTCTCTTGGCACTGCGGCTTAAAAGTAGACCGACTCCGAATTCACGACTTGCATCCTCGTCTTCTTTGCCACTATATAATAGTGTGGTGCCGTGATCTGCTGACTCTTCACCAAACCCATTCCACCGTGTCTCACTTAGTCCTAGTATGTGGATGCCGTAGTCGTTCATGACTTTTGCTACTTGGGGTAGCCTTTCAGGTCGAGCCATGGTCCTGACATTCCAGCATCCAATTCGTGTCCGTTTTCGAAAGCCAAAAGTCGTCGTTAAAGCGGTCCGGTTTGTATCATTATTTGGAGAATTCGCAATCAATTATGTTTAAAGGTGAGCAGGTGATTAGCCCACTGCACCTCGATCACGATGATGGGGCTGCCATCAGTGCGTCCGTGCCCGCAGAGCCAGTCTATTTAGGGGGAACCCCAAGGCTTCTGGCAGCCTGAGTGGTTTCATACGGAGTGTCCTTCTCCGGCCTGTTGGTCCGCGGGAACTATTTTATTTCGTTCCTACCCTGCTACAAAGTAGACGGGTGTGCCCCTATCCGCCACCTGGGGACGCGTCTCCTAGGAGTGAGGCTCTCCCGGAGAAACTATACGAATATTACCCAGTCATATATAATACCTTTGTGTAATTTTTATATTTAGAGTGCAATGGAGTATCTTGATGGTGAAGGAGCAGCGGCACTATCAAAAGCTCGAAACAGATCCGATCAATTTGGAAAACAATCTGTAGATATGTCAGCTTTAGCTAAAGAATCTCGTTTATTGGCCGAAAAATTAGAAAATGAAGCCAAGAATATAAAGGATATCGCAGAAAAAGCGTTCAACACATCAATAGCAGCCTACCAAATTGCAAAAGATGGAATTACGAAACAAGCTAATATAAGGTAAGGTTTTTATGATTGTAACGAACCTAACACCTTGAATAAAATCTGTTAATTTATTAATGTTTTTTTTTAGTAATGAAGTTCAAATGTTGGCAAATGAGCTCAATTCAGCTGCAGGGAAATTGAGTAGTATGACAGAATTAGCTGACCAGGCACTCAAACGTGCTAAAACCGTATATGAAGAAGCACTTGGCTTGTATGCCGAAGTTAACACAACATTGTTGCCGGATATTAAACTAAGCAAACTACACCATGACTCAATAGAGATGAATAGAACTGTAAGTACTTAAATTTTATGTTTTAATATGACATTCATATGTTATCGGTTAAAAAGTTTCAAAACGTCTTATTCTGGCATTGCAATGAAATAAAATTTTAGATCGAGGAAAAATCTGCAGAATTAGATCAACTCATAGCCAATAATGAAGAAACACTACGTGCTATAACAGATGCTGTTCAGCATGGTAGAAACCTGTTAGATCAAGGACTACATCGCCAGGATGAAATAAATGATCTCTTGGCAAAATTGGATGAGATACAGGCACAAGCCAAGAATGATGTTGAGCTGACCAAGGCTACATTGAAAGATGCAAATGAGATTTACCAAACACTTAAGGGTAAAAATAAAATTCAAGAACTGCGTATAGCCTGCACAGACTGAATCTAATTATATTAATACGTATATTCTTGCAGAGTTTAGTGACCAAGTAACTGAATCACGACAGTTAGCTGAACTAGCAACTCTTGATATCCCAGAAGTTCAAGCAAAAGTAGCAGCAGCTGAAGAAAGCATATCCAGCATAATCGAAGAATTAAACACAGCCAGCGACAAAGCCAAAGAAGCTAGAGACTTGGCACAGCAAGCACAAAAAGAATACGCTGATAAAGCATCCGAGGTAGAGCGTGGTATTATATTTGTAATTAAGTATATCTTTTTGGCATAAAATATTAACAATTTGATCTTTTCAAGGCTGCACACGATATCAGAAAGAAAGCATCTACTTCGCGGACAGAAGCAGGAAAGTTACGAGATGAAGCTGAAAAATTATCCAGTAAGTATTCAATACTTTTTGCCAAATCGATTTGTGAAATATATGCAATAACTAAACTTTGTATTTCTTTACAGCACGTGTAAAAGGAACGGCTCAACAAATTGAAACACTAGAAAAGCATGCTGAAGAAAACATGCAACTTACAAGAGATGCTAAAATGAAGGTAACAATCTTGACAGGAAAATATATAATAACTTAAAATAGTTTAATAATACTCGCAAAATCTTGGTCTTAGGTTGGTCAAGCGAATACAGATGCAAGAGAAGCTGAGAAGCAAGTTACAAAAGGGCTAGAAGATCTTAAAGTTATCATGGAGGAATTACAAAATCTGCCAACGTTAGATGATGACGCTCTTGATAGATTACGTAAGTATATAACAGATAAAATTTGCATAATGTATGAATGTACTATTATAAAATGTATTTTATTTAACAGAAAAGAGCTTAGATGAAGCAGAGAGGGCGCTTCAAGTACAAGACTTAGAGGGCAAAATTAAGGCATTAACCGAGGCTAAGAATAACCATCAAAGGTAAAGAGAATACTTATAATAAATATCTTTTAACTAGTCTTGCTCAAATATCTGAGCTGTCGCCAATGGGCTGAAATATTTTTAATTGCTTATTAAAACTACAATTATTTTCACAGATGGATAAAACAATACCAAGATGAGCATATTCACTTAAGTGGAGAAGTGAATAACATCAAGGACATCTTAGATCAGCTTCCGGAGGGTTGCTTTAAGAGAATCGTACTTGAACCTACCGAACGTCCGAGCCGACCAGCCAATTTTAGATAGATTTTATTTACACTTATTAATTAAAGGGACATGACGACCTGACACGTCCGTACAAACAACATAAATTTTCTTAAAATTGGAAGAAAAGTAATGCAAGTGGTTAATCAATTCTTACAACAATTTAAAAATACAAACGACGATATGAAATTAGACAATAGCAGTTATTACTGTCAGTTGTCAAAACGTTCCTGCGTTTAAAGGCACATGAATTATGTTGGCCATCTTTGAAATTTAAAATGCAAATAGGTCATATATGACGATTTATTATTAGTACTTACGCGTTTTTTTAATATTTCCAGCATTTCGTACTTAGATTAATTATAATAATGTTTTAAGTCTTTTAACTTAACCATATGACTTATTTTGCCTTTATGTGCCATATTTGCTGGTACATTGTAAATACTTATAAATAATTTTCTAAATAAGTTAAGGATTTAATACTGCTTATATAAATTGGTTCAAAAATACCCCTACATGGTTTCGCCAAAGAAATTAATCATGAGAGAAGAATGTTTGATGGCTTGCGTGATTTAATATACTATGTGACATTTATTTAGGAGCATGAAGTAATCTATCGATTAAATGTTATTTATTCGTATTTAAATTCTATCATTTACCTTATATTTTTATCTTTATATAATTAAACAAAACCTATTTTCTAACTCAGTTTTCACAGCCTATTTGCTAACTCTATTTTTAAAGTAAGTAAGTAAGTATGGTAAGGATACAACTACTTACTACTTTGCTTCATTTTACACATAAATACCACACGTTTGGAAACTAAGAGAATGAAATCCTCGACTACCGATGCGTATATTTCGAAAACAATTGAAATTGAATCTGAACTGCGATGTGTGAATTGAACATTAAGATTAGTTTTATATTACTAACCTCTGTGAAATAGAATAAAGGAAGATTCAGATAAAAATATTATCAATAGTACTTTACCATGACTCAGCCCAGTTTGCCGGCTGTATACAAGAAATAATATCAAAATATAGACACTCGACTCTGTGAGTATGCAAACGGTATAATTCCCGCGAGGCGTACAATTTATGGCGAGCATTCCGCTGAATTTTCTTTTGTTTTTTTCAAAGTAACGTTTTATACATATCCACTTCTATAATTCTCAGTCTGTAAGCATACGTTTATACTAAACCGTAAAAGACAATTATGTTTTTATACGTTCTATTTGTCAGTGGAAAGGACGTAAATTAATCGACTCTTTCCACTGTTGTTTTACATAATTATCCGTTATCCTACTTATGAGCCACTATTTATTTTCGAAATGAAAGTTTATAGAGGTGGTAAGGTAATGGGTTCTCTAACAGATGTAAATACATAAAAAGTTAATTTGTGACAGAAATAGAAATATAATTTTTTTATGTAATGTATTACGTTAGTGTAATTTAAAAAGAAGCGTGTAGTCGAGCGATCTATATAAATATAACCTAACTTATAATCCAAATCTACAAAGCACCTAATATTTCTTAGAAAGCGTTAACTAGTTGTTAACAAAACAAATTTTGTGGAACCAAATTGGTGAATATCTCACTGTCTGTGGGGGCCTGAGTTCGAAATACGGCGATCAAGTAACACTAAATAAATGGACGAAAAAATCCTCGGAGTGACCATCGTACCGAGACCCACAACTGCGGCGTTGATCGCCCTCTCGACCACTCGTTCCATGAATACAAAAAGGGGAGAGTGATTTCATCACGCGTTGGTCGTTTCGAGTGGAAAAACTGGGATAATCCGAAAAGTTTCCTTAATTAGTTTCGTACCAAACTACATCCCAGAACAAATTAAGCGTGAGATGGAATAATTCCGTCTAATGTCCTAATTTAAGTGTTTTAAGCTCGGCGAGTTTTAAATTATTATCGCGGCCGTCGCTGAAAATAGTAAACCTCTTTTTTACACTACATCATGTTTGAAATGTAATCTCCGCCTAATCAATATTTCGTTATAAAAGTAACCGATGAAATTGGTAACTTTTAAATTAAAAAAACGAGCTTATGATTAATAAAAATCCCCATAATTTTTGCAATTTCCGCACGAATGAACATCATTCGGTTCTGTTTAATTTAGACTCGAAAAATTAATTAGCTCTGGGAAGCTCTAATGAAACCAAGGACGGGGAAAACTCTCTAAGTTACCTTGTAAGTGTCGTAAAAAGATGGCAATTTATATTTTTTTTACTTCTCACGCAATAAAACTCGTGCCCGTGTGGGAATACTTTTGCAGCTTTGTCGAACCTTTTAAGAGTGTAAATTGAAGGAGAATTATTCATTAAATTTTGAGACTGCTACTTACGTCATATTATTAACAAAATATTGTTTACTTACTGATGCAAAATTGGAATGATACCGTTTTGGATTTTTGAGAGAGAGCTTTTATATAATTCCTATTCATAAAACACTAGTAAATTCAATTGATTCATTTAAAAAGCACTTATTTGCAGATTATTTACACTGTTATTCATGTTATACAATCCCTTTTTTGTGTATTTGTGTGTGACTTTAAGAAATTAAATTGCTTTATTACTTCCGGAGGTAACGAATGGTTCTTTAAAATGTATTTCTCATTATTTTTTCAAGGAGTTTTAGGATTTAATAGAATCCGGACTCGAAGAATATGGCTATCCAGAGACGAACTTTTTTTTAAGTTGCTTTACTGAGCCAAAAACCCAGTGTTTAAATTACACATATATAATAAATTATCAAGTATTATTGTAGTTAATCTAGTTAGAGTTCACTACTTTGACTGTAACGGCTTAAGTATATATATTTTATAGGATTCGTGTAACTCTAACTGTTTTGGCAGGGCAAGCTAGAATGGCTCGCAGATAGTAGATTTTTCCTACTTACTTGATTTGGAAAACTCACGCAATATCTTTATAAAATATTAATGTGTTTTTCTGATGTAGACGCTATATTATTGAAAAGTTTCATTAAAATCTCCTCAGTAGATTATTTTTACTTGAAACAGTTACAAACATCCAGCTACACCTACTTTCAAACTTTGGCAAATCGTTAAAAACTTAAATAATAATTAATTACAAACTTTAATATATTGATAGTATTTGAAAATCCACTGGGTAACCGTAATCTTTGCCAAAATCATTGAATTTTGCGTTCTTTTGACTCAGAGAACAAACGTTAGTTTAGGCCGCTTCGACGCAATATTTATACTGTATCACATGAAATGACAAATAATAACACGAAATTCCCTATAGGGATTCAAACCTAAGGCTTTAAGTAATTGTAAGGGATGAAGGGAGTGTCCAATAGGAATTACCGAAATAAACCGGTATTAAAACATAGTTTTCTTGAATCGATTATGCAATAGTTTCATTTAAAACGTAAATTCTGTAACCACATCGTATACGGAAATCGATAAATTTATCGAACCTGTGGTTAGCATGCGTTTCGAAATATTAATTCTGAATAAATAAGTTTGATTAAAATTTCTCACAATTTTACCGCATTCATAAAATTAAAGAATATAATTACTAATTTGTAATGAGATAAAACTCATTGTACATCTTGTCACACGATCCGTAGCCCAAACATGTTTCTTGTTATCAATACAATAACTAAACTATTTGGTTTAGCGTATTATTGTGTTAAAGCCTATAATTTTGGCTCTATTCGTAGAGTGTTCTAAAAATAAGTTTTGTAAGTTTTAACTGTTAAGAAATCCTTCCTCACAGTCCACGTAGATAGCAGTTGAGAAGTGGTAAACGAATTGTTGCGTCTATTTAATAAAATATTAAAAAGAATTTCAGGTAATAATTTTAAATACTAATAATATGGATTTTATACCACTACATGGAGCAGACTGTTTTTCAGGCAACCTGAAGAATTCCGATACGCTGAAAAGAGCGCCCGACTTGTAGAGATTATCATGTTATAATGAAATAATTCCTTGTCTAAAATGAGGTACTATTGTTCCGCTGGCTTCTCAGCTTTCCTCCATTGTCTCAAAGTTGGCATTACAAGATTATTTTCCTTTCTATCAACTACTTTACCGCGAATCTACAGAACCTACTATTAAAGTAAATTAGTTTGCCTTACTTAAGAGCTTTTGGTTTCTAGCTATAGGAAATCCAGAGTAAAAAACCAATATTGTCGGGAATGGTCAGGTGTTCAACTTTAATCCAAGCTTTTTCAACCTCCTTCGCTTGATAGATTTTTGACGTGATTCCATATTACTAGATCATATTTAATTTACTTTAAATCTGGTGTTCCCTGAGTCAGTTCTCAGCAAAATAAACGTGTATCGCGTGAGAAACAAAAATGTTTTTGTTTTAATTATGTAATTAGAAAAATTAAAATGAAATTATAATAAAACTTTATTTACCGTGAATATGCAATAATTCCATCGTATGGCATCGCCATACGTAAAAATTATCTCCTTAACCTGGATCAGATTCTTTAAAACGTTTTATTTGTTACATTCATCATAGCCTAGGCTTCGTATAACTGCATCTTGAGTGCCTTGCATTATATTCTCGTAAGGGCTTTAAAGTTTACAAATGAGCTTAAGCACTAGTAAGGAGAGTTACAGAGGGAAGCTCGGACGGGACCTTAACTAAAGCTATAATCTATAGCGATAATCTTTTTTCGTCCAATGAGTTGAATGTAAATAGTCTTATTACTGCTATGTGTATCTGTATGTAATGTAAACATAATCATGTAATAAAGGCGAACATAAGAATATACTTGGATTACCAATAGCACTTAGCTCCGCAGTACCCAGTTCTATCTCAATTTTTGAATGAATTTTTTCAGTAAAGGAATTGTTTTAGTTACTTTAAGTAATTCGCGGAAGTATAAGTATAATAAAGAATTGGCTAGGGAATTAATAAAATATAATTAATTGTGTTTAACAGTTTTGTAATCTCCAATTAGAATTTTGTAAATTTTCAATTTTCACCCGTTAATATAATAAGATTCATGGTGTTGACAACAATGAAGTAAATGACAATTATTAAAGAAAAAATTTTTCCTCATGAAACTAAACCTCTGTTTGTTTCTAATTAAAAGATATTATTGTACTAGATACTAATAGATATGGATAATAATTTCAATTTAGGCAATTTCGGTCTTACGTTCGGGAGTCGCCTTAAATCAAATATTATTAACAACATTTATTTGATAATGTATGTAGGTGCGGGTAACAGTATTTCTTCGGACACTACATTTAACAATAACGGTGATTTAGTGACACCCTGGTAAAATTTAGGGTTCCCCAGACAACATGGACACCCCACGCGGTTTGAATTGATTTATTTATAGCCAACCGTGAGTGTACCCATTCTCTACCTGGCGGGCCATTCAGCAACTTAAAGCTATTCGAGAAGCAACATATTAAGTACATAAGACAAATTAGACTATCGAACTTTATCAGATTTACGACTATGCCACAATGGTTGGAATTTACATACATGGATTACTATACCTATTAATTCCTTTAGATATGCCCTTGTAGGCAAATCAGTCCGAGCATAAGCAAACATTCATCCAATTAGAACGTTAAACCAACAGTTAGATTGGCCAAATATTGTTTGTGTTACACAATACAAGACTAATCTCTATACATCTAATATTAGACTTAGGCAACAATCATCGAATAGAGGGGTGGATCAGCCTCCGGCGACGGGTTGTTTAAACACACGTTTTTGACTACGCTCCTACTGTAAAGACTAACACATTTCTATAGAAACGATTTCACTTGTATCAGATATGAATACTGAAATGCTCGAAAAATATCAGCTTATTATATAGCTTGACTAAAATTTTAAATAACACATATATAATTATTGAATTCAATGTATGTACCTATTCTAATTATCATTTACAATATAATGGCACCTAAAAGGGCTGCGCAGGTATACAGTAATGTTTATAATCTGTTAGTGCGTCTTCATAACATGATAACGTCCTATATAGATTATTTTCCGTAGCATGACCAGTTTTCCACTCTAGCATCGAAACTTGTAATGAGAGAAGGGTGCATTATTCCTCTACATACACATCTATAGCGTCTCATTTGAGTAGACATTCTATACATAAATTGTATTGTACTACGCATTGAACCTACGGATCAATGTGTTTGCATTAGTGTCACTTAGACCTTTATTTTACTAAAGAGGCAATTGATTTGGAAAACAATAGCATGTAGAAGATATATGGTTCGCAACAATGTATGGAATAAAATATCGATTAATATTACTATATAGTTTTGGTTGGTGATTTTTTTAATTCTATTTTTCTTTATTAGGATCTCCAACAAAGAATACACTTTACAAGCTTTGCTATTGTACTGTTGCATGATGTGATGTTGAAGAAATATTAATTGCAATTAAATCACTGGTAATTTGTAAAAACAAAACATACACGACGTACTATTTCCCAAACATGGGTTTTGTAGAGTACTTTTTTAATGCACCACAAAACAAACGTAATTGTAATATCTCGCAAAATAAAACGGTAAACGGTTTTCTAGACGAAAAGTCCGAGTACAGAAAGAGCAATACATACTAGCAGGAGCATTTAATTAAATATATTGATTTACTTGGGGTGCAAACGAGGTCTCTTTATACATTTTGCGCGAATTAAGAGTGAGTAAACACTAAGTACAGCTCGAAATAAGTTAAATGCCCGAGGCGCCGACCGCTCTAACAACATTTTCATTCAAACAACGTAATTGATTAGTTTTATTCTATTTTTTAATTATGTTTTTAGAACAAACTATTTACGTAGTTTGTGACCGAAATCGAAATTAGATGACATTCATACTAAACAACTATTTGCTGTTAGATGTATGACATGATAGAGTTATAATTTTTTCAGATTTATACAAAACAAAGCAAATTAAAGCTAGCTACTTTTGATATATTTATTACTTTCTTACAACCATCCTGTACTTACTCTGGACACAATTGTCGTAGGCTGCAACACGTCATGTTATGTTTATATCCTCTAAAAATATAATAATACCCTCTATAGTCATTTTCTTTTCTAACACTTTGGTCAATTTTTGCATATTAAGTACATTTTATCTAAAGACTTAGCGATGACTACCAAATATTAAAATTATCAAAATAGTGACACTGACTTGACTGACTTGAACACAAAAATTTCACTACTTTATACATAGTATCGTGTCCAACATAAAATAAGCTTTTCTTGCCTTAAGGAATTGTTCTTTATCAGTTAATTACATTATATAGAGTGAAAATGAATAAAATGACAGCTTCACATGGTTCTATAATATCGATAAAGTCAAAGGTCCATAATTTTGTCTGGCCCAAAGAGCAGGTACCGCTAGGAATCGTTTATTTTATCGTTGGACATCCGGAATTAAATTATACCACTATCCTCTCAGTTATAGCTCTTACGGCCAAATTTAAGATCCTCGTATTTTAATCCCAAGGGTGGTTCCACAAGGGCACTTTAGTTAAATACTTATTTGAAGTTTTATAAAAGTTGCATATGAGTTCGTTAGGTGATATCAAATATAAAAGCAGCAGCCCGTATGTCCTCTTGGTTTTGGAGTAATGGAAATCATTCTCAAATCATGACAATCAGAATCTTATTTGTCGAATGGTTAAGATGGACAAAACAATTGAACATTACACAATCAGCGTTGTTAAAATAATATAAATAATTAATACTGAAAATCTGCCAGAACCTTTTCTTGTTAGAACGGATTTGCAAAAGCTTAGGCTTAAGCGAAATCCGAAGAAACAAAATATCCAAAAATGCAGACATTTCAGGTCATAGTTCGTGAATATTTTTTTATAAGCACGCATTTCACACGTAAGGCTTTGATCGGCAATATCTGGTATGTCATTCATACTTTTTTTTCTTCTTGATGATATGGAAAGGAATTGCAATCAAACCTTAGAAGGTTTTGATAGAATAAATCGTATGAATTATATAAATATAACATATTATATAAAGATTTAATTAAGATACACGTATTCGATAATTATTAAGCAGCTGCAGTTTAATTGTGGGAATACAATATTTTGCTTCGAAGCCTATGAAGAATTGTAGAATTTTGTTGATTCAGAATTTGTAATGGAAATTTAGATTTGTATTTTCTTCACTTTACATCGTGCCAAGGTTAACACTACTTCATTAACCTTATTATCAGTCTATAATTTATGGCAAACACACGTTTCAAAGATGAATTTTTAAGTAGGATTTCCTTTGCTCATAAACCAATGAACGAGCTTGGTTGCAATCGATCCGTGAGATGTAGCCACTTTTCTCTGCTGTATAACATGTAGCATATATATATTGTAAGAAGGTTAAGCTATTGTAACTAAAACATTAAGCCTAACCAACTTGGTTTAAAAGTAAAAACAGACAGTCGATAATTTTTGTTTTAGTAGTAGGAATGTAAATGTATAATCGCACTTTATTTGAAGGTATAAACTCTCCTTAATAACAATCGCTATGCTACGAAAATATTAATCGTTCGTAAAATGTAATTATAAAATGGCCGACATGTTAACTAAAAACATTTATAACTTTCGATATAAGTGAGGGCGCCTTCCTTTGAATTGTTACTTGAATATTTGGATAAATCTCTCTTTAATAACATACCAAATTTATGACAGGAGTATATCACATTATACTTGTTTGTCCTAACAAGATTTTCAGTCAAGACGTAAAAATAAAACGATTTAAACTAATAATTCTATTTTATTGTTTATTGGTTTTTGAAACAAGACAATGTCCATTCCTTAGCAGGATACAATAATTAAGAATAATCAAACTGCAAGAGAAACCACTAATGTCTACTTAAACTTAGTACTGACTTAGTTTTGGAACTAATAGTTATACGAGTATAAGGTTACTGTCGCGGGAATGTGGCCTATTATTAACTATTATTATATATGTACAAAAAGCGGAAAGGAAATAATGGCGACTTCAATGCAATGTGTTTTATTAGTGTTTGGCGACAATCGAACAATTTTTGTAGTATTACTTTATTGGCCCCATTCTTTCGTACCAAATGAAACAAGTATAAAGTTGCATTGCTGATAGATGAGTTATATGTAAACAATAAATAGGGTTCCATTTCTACAAATACTTATTAAACTTATATTACAACTAACTATATGTTACTTGCTTAAAATGCCAATTAAAGCCAGTCCCAATGCTTGGCCAAATCCAACAAAAGGAATTTACAAATAAATATTAATAAAACATAGCGTGATAAATAATCTATCTATTATTTCATACATAAAATTTATCATATTCCTAGCAGTTACATTGCACATTTTATTTCTCTATCTCTATATTTACAATTTAGTATTAAAATATTTTACCGCAATGCTGTTTCGCGTTTAGACCTGATCTTCAAGAAATTTAAAAGAGACAGTTTATCACTAAATTAAAAAGATATTCTAAGAAAAACCGATCTAATTCTGTGGTTATTAAATCGTGTAATGCAAAGGTAATAAAAATTCAGCGGCGTTGTACTAATCCTTCACTACAATATTAATTATTTTAAATACACTAGTGATTGAAATGTGACATATTTACAATGAGGTTTATTTCTATTTTGGCTAAAGTTCTCTACTAATTTCTTATACTAAAAGTTGTGCCGTTTTGTGAAACTTTTTATATTAAAAAACCTAGTATTATTTGTTATATTCAACCTACTATAAAAGATTACTGTAGAGTGTTGTTTTAAAATCGTAATAATTTTGTAAAATGGTTTGTACAGTAAGAAACAATAAATATTATAATATAATACAAGTATTTGTTGATTGACTATGGCTAGAACCATAGCTGTTTATAAACATAATAACATTTGTTAAAAAATATTTAAAACTAAATAATTGTCGTCTTATGTCAATATTTACTCTTTACCTAGTCACAGTCTCAAGTACACTTTGTAGTTCGTTACAAAAATGTACAGTCGGAGCCTCGCCTGCCTGAATGGTTTTAAACAAATATTGCTCCCGCGAATCAATATTGCATTGCTTGATTCAAAACATTATCTGTATTTAACAAAATGGTAACGAAACTCACTCTACGGTGACTACAGGCAACCAAGACCACGAGTGCACATTTTTAGCGGACATCCTTTCATAACATCCATTTCGAATCTGCGACACGCAGCGATGAAATTACTAACATTAAACACAGAATATTGAATATTTGCAAGGCACATTCTCTTAAAAATCCTGATTTCCAAATTTCCTTGTAAAACCTCCACAAAGGATTGTTAAAATAAAATAATATGTACGAGAAGCGACTTTTGCTCATTTTGATGATATGTATAATAATAATTCATTAAGTACCCTGTGATTTGAAAATATAAAAGAGTCGTTAAAGTAAAACCATAACCTGTAACAATATATACAACTAGTGATAATTGCGAACAATTTTTAAGGATATCAAAAGAACGAGTTGGAAATGAGATCATATTATTGCTTACGACAGGATACTCTCAGCACTTATGAGCCGGAGCCCCAAGAGCGGCGGTTTGAGCCGTAACCCAGGCTAATGTAGGAGCGGTTGGCTACTCAGTACCCGTATCCAGCTCCTGGATAGAGAAGAGCAGCGCCGCCACCCGACGGTCAGTGTTGGGCTGCGAACTTCATGCGTTTCTGTTTTTGTCTTTGATTACAAAACCAAACTCGTACAACATTCTTTTTAAGATCTAACTTCTCTGCAATAGCTGCTATCTTCTCTCCAGAAGGTCTCGGCTGTACAGCAAAATACGCTTCCAGGCTTCGTTTTTCTGGCGCGGCTATAGATGTTCTCTTTCGCTTTTTTTCACCAGCAGGTAGGACACTTGGGGCATCCGGATCTCTTCTCTTATTTTTTGCTTGAGCTTCTGCCTCCTCTAACCAAGCCTGTAGTATTGGTTTTAAGGCTATCATGTTATTGTGACTCAATGTTAAACTTTCAAATCTACATATTGTACTTTGTGATAGTGCACCAACACCAGGAAGCTTTAGGTTAGCCAAAGCTTTACCAACGTCAGCTTGGGTTACGCCAAGTTTAATACGACGCTGCTTAAATCTTTCAGCGAAGGCTTCAAGCTCTCGTGGGTCTGTATCAGTGTCAGGATGCAGTGCAGCACCGGGATGTACTAGATGTGCAGGAGGAGCGTGTGCCAAGCCACCGGTGTGATGGTGATGATTCATAACATGATTCATTGCCCCGTAGCCGTGTAATTGATGATGCGGTGGTGCCCCTTCACCCATCGGAGCAAGTGTGGTCATAGAAGTTGCAGATCCAGGCTCAAGCATGTCCAATCCGTCCATGCCATGGTGTCCCATCTGCGAGAAGAAAGGCTTTTGTAATTGGATTATGGTACTGCCTATACCAAAAACATTGAAATTAAAATACTTAACGCATTGAAACTGGATGATTATTATTAATGCTGCAGTTTCGGATGCTTAGCCGTGGTCACGACCAGATCTTTATTTAAATGTGTAATAATCGCGTAACACAATAAATAACCACCGTGAAATAAAATAACTAGACACAGTTTATAGTTCACGGCAAATTTTGTCGTTAATTTTGAATACAAAGCAGGGATAATAACAATGGCCTCTACTCGTGGGTGATATGGAAACATAAACAATAATCATTGTGCACAGATTTGCTCTCATTCTTTATGAGTGCAAACACTTGTATTTTTTGCCAAGGGGGTGACTCTGTTGTGACGTTGATTGGATGCGAGTGTTTTACCAATATGCTTACGTTTTTGACCGGCTTTGTCACTTAAATTGATGTTTGAAGTATCAGAATTAATTCGTTTCAAAGAATGTTTATGCACCCAGTATTGATTTTGATAGAATAAAAACTATACTGCGCTGTAGTCACATGACTTGTTTAAACAAAAATTATACAACGCCAAAATAATTGTAACGTAATATAAAATAATATTTTAAGCACCATTTACTTCAGTTAACATTTGAAGAATTTAATCAGAGTTCTAGAAAACAAAAGCCCGGTTCGGTTAGAAAGACTAAACGGGATTCGAAACAAGCCATAAGTCTCACTAACAATTTTCTAGGTGCAGGGGTGGCATTTTCGGTGCAGTAGGTACCGATTCTTTTGGGAACAGTAGATCACAATTACGCGGACATCAGACTGCGTGCAACACGAAATGTTACAAGCTCTTGCCTTATATTTTTAGATTTACTTTGATGTTAACGTCTGTCTTTGTAGCACAATCTTTATCATTGTAACGCTTTTATAAATTTAATTAATCCATCTCCTTTATTTTATTTAAGTATATATAAAGACTCTTTATACATTATTATACTTATATTATACTTTTTATTTTATGTTTTATAAATATGACAATTTCTTCCGTCATTAATAGAATAATTTTCACATGAAGATAGATGTTAATTTTATAATTTAAATTGGTTTTCAGTGAGGTAGGTTAATTTGATTTTTATTTATTGTATATATAATTGTAAATAATAAAAAATTTATAATAAATTTCCTTCCAGAAAAGAAACACAACCATTATTTTCATTATAATATTATAAAACAACATTTATAAAATTAACATCTATCTTCATATGAAAATTATTCTATTAATGACGGAAGAAATTGTCATATTTATAAAGCATAAAGCATAAAATAAAAATAATGTATAAAGAGTCTTTATATATATAATAATTCTGAAATGTAAAGACACGTAGTGGTAGATTCGTATATGGAGTACGTTTACAATTAAATAAAGTAAATATACTTCTGCTTCGTCAACAACGTCGTTTCGTCATTTATTATATTCTAAATTATTATATTGCCCCACATACTTCTGTAATATTGCGTGTAGTTTTTAAATACTATAGTTGAAAGTTTCTATGGCGATAGGATCGACCCTTGCTCTATCTCCCAAGTGATTTCAGTGACAATTGCTTGCGAGTAAAAACGCTCATATGCCGTGTAATCCCACGGGCATAAATGTCCCCTTTGAAGTTTATGTTTAATTTTGCTCGCTATTTACTTCAAAGTACTGTAAAACACGCATAATGCCCCGTTTTTTTACTAATAACATACCTTTTTGTAGGTTCTACACTATCCTTTATTTTACATGGAAGTGAATTTTTTTCCTGTTATAGGTTATTTATGATGTCAAAGATTTTATCTATAGAATATAAGTAAAATAGTCTTATTTTTTGAAGTTGCAAACTAGAAATTTTAAAAAGAGCGAGAAAAGAAAATATTCCCACATACTGCTAAGATTAAAGATGTTTGACATTTGATTCCAAACGACACGAGTTTAGGTTTGTTGTGCCATAAAGTACACATTACGTCGCATCCTTTACCGGAGGGAAAGAAACGAAGTTTTTGAAGGGATGCTCTCCATATAGGAAGGCTTTCTAGGGCTCCGTTTTCTGAGATCAAAAAATTAATCTTTAAATACCTTTTCAATGAAAGTGATTATTATTATTTATTAAATACTTTTTCCATTAAAACAATGCTATAAATACGGCGTTAATAAAGGAGATAAAGTATTACGACAATTTTATCCCCTGCTCAATAAGGCGTAGCAACAAAACAATTTGCTACGTTAATATGAATTAAACGAAATTGAACAGATGATGCTGTTATGATTGCAAAACATGACTTCTCCTACATGTGCGCAATATGGCTCGAAGGAGGGGTTGCTATACAATCGACTACATTACATTGAATAGTGCATAAAATTACCTCATTTTTATAACGGTGCGCATATATTTCTTACATGTTAGAGCTCTCCCGACTTCACCCCTATATTCCCCAAGGAACCAACCCTCGCCGGTTACCGATATAGGAGGACTAAAAGATTTTCCAAGGTATGGGGCATACAGAAATGCATTTACCTTTATTATTATTATTTATGTTTCTGAATGGATACACTGCCTCCCAATTTACAACAATTTTATGACTATTCCTTAGTTTTATGCCCTTGAAATTCGATTGAAATGATTGGTATGGATTTCTCGCGAGTCACGGCATGTAAGGGGCGTTTTATTGCTTGTTACCTAGATATATTTAAACATGTATGTAATATTATTGCTTGTTATTATGAATGATAATTGTGTGAAAAGTATACATAAACGCCATTTAGAAATAGCGTGTATAGCAAGCGTATGCTTCCCATTTGGACTATATAAAACGTATACTAACTCCCACAACCGTATTAAAGTGCAATGAACTATTTATGCCACAGATAACCTTTTAAAGCATAATCTTTTAATGATAAATGCAAGTACTTAGAACTCTACACCTAAATTAAAAAATAATGAAAACTTTATTTAACGGAAAGGCCGAATACCTGATTCGGTTAAATTAATTATAGAATTTCTTTACTTTAGAGTGGCATCTCTTACAACACTGAGAACAACTCTACATTTACTTATCATTATTATAATAATGTGTTTCAAGAAAAACAATCTCTTCATAATTTAGGAATAAAAAAGAACTTTTATACCTGATGAGGTCGGGTGTTATGGGGAGGAGGTCCACCAACTCCGTGGTGGTAGACCATATCATGTTTCAGCTGCGGCAGCGGTGGTCCAGGCTGAGGACCTGATTGATGCTTGCTGATATCAACTGCTGCTAGTGCTTCCGCTCTACTCAACAGTCCGTCATTGAGACCGCTGAATATGTCACCCTGGTTAGAAATAAATTCATGAAACAGCATTTTTTTAAAAAAAACATAGCAAACTTAAAACAAAAATAATAATAATTTCATAAAAAATTATAAAGACTGAAAAAAACTGAAAAGTCTAAGTACAAGACGCAAATAGAAACTCTGATTTCATATTATATGATGGCAATAGCCGCTGTACTGAAGGCAATTCGTTATTTAATTATTAAACCCCGCCAAAATGTATTCTGAAAGGTGAAAATAAACGTAATATTAGATTAAGTCTCACTGTACCACAACTAAGCTAGTTCAAAAGGGCAGTACTAATTCGCAAGACGTAATACGTAGTCAACATCAAATAGTCATGGCGGATCAACCGACGGGCCGCGGACAGGGGTTTTTCCCGGATTACTTTAAATTATTTATGAGTGACTCTGACCTCGAGTTACCGAGAAACTCGTTATTTCGCCTTCTGCTGCTCCTCAGCCGCTCTGGACGGATGCTTCGTGCGCGAACTGACTTACAATCAGGTGGTTTATAGTGGAATACATTTAAAGTGTAAGTTCCGCATTTCGATTTACCGGTGCTACCCACGGAATGAGGGGCTATGGCTGAATTTTGAAAAGTCACGTTGTTTTGCATTTGTTGGTAGAATTATTGATGATACGATTTGAAATTATTAGCGATGTGTGTTTGTGTTTTTATTAATATTTATTGCGTTGTATACCTAAACCATAAACGATGCTCATTATTATTCATCAAGTCTCGTTCTTTGATTTTCAGATGAGTGCTATAAATAAGCTTAAGTATTTGCGAAATAGGTAATATAAGTTTATTTTCATTATATATCTTAAATAATTAAAATTAATAAAGCAGCGATTTTAAAATATGTCGTTAATTGGTAAACGTACTCTTGTTCTTCATCGAACAATTACACATATGGAATAACAATCACTTAATCCTGCCATACTTGATCAATTCAATCCCATCTCTTAAGTTTTAAGTGTGAATTGCTGTCATCCGTAATCCCTATACAAAAGGACAATCGAGCGTGAGAAATAAAAGTTTGTTTCTACCCTTCACGAATCATTAGCATCGCGTTACAAGAGTTGCCCCGGGAGCCGACCGTCTAATTGTAATTGCTAAACAAATCGGTCCCGTTTCGATGCGAGGAACATTATAATTTGTACTGATGTACGCGTGCCGGCGAATTGAGCGTGAAATTACAGCATTAAGTGTCTTTGTCGAGTGTTTTGGGTGTAATATAATGATTATTCTTAAATTATAAAGAACTTATTTTACCTTTTAAAAGGTGCGGTTATAACCTTTAATATTTAGTCTTATCCTATTAATATATCGCATATATTCCATACATTAATAGTTTAAATTTGATGTCTACAATTTCCACTGATGAGCTTATAATTAAAATTAAATATGTATAAATATATATGATTTATAGTAAATCTTTTCAGTTCTTGTTACATATATATTACTTCGTTGTACGGCAATATATATATAATTGCCATAGTCATAACAAAGCGCTTAGAAACACGGTACTACTAAAATAATCCATTACTATTATTACTCATCAACGTGCTCATTTTAGGGTTAACTGGCGACAACTCCTGATCCCTTGATACATCTGTGCCTCGTGATGTCGGTATCAAGTGTCACAGAGATGTAAAACCCGGTGGGGGCCTTTGCACACGATTAGCCGGATAGAGCGGCATACGCCTGCATATTATAATGTTACATGAATTTAATTTAGTTACTCAAAGTAATTAAAAGTTAATTAAATTAAAGCCTTTTAGCCGAAGGCCACCGAAAATCGTGTAATTTATTTTACATGTAATACAAAAATGATTTCGTTATCCAAACGCACAAAAATTTGTCGTTACGTGTGTCCACTACACAAAAGTCGATCCGAGATCTGTATAATATATATCTATAGTATCGCTGTTCCAACACTACCAGTTAAAGATCTTTTAATTATGTTACCAGGCGCTTATTTTTAAAATGAAAATGATTGTACTTAAATTATAGAGCTTTCAGACGAACATTGACATTCTTAATTGTATCGAAAATGCATCGTCCATTACCATGTATTTTAATCTACGCCAATTTCGATTACTACTTAATAACATCGTGAATGCTTTAAATTATTTTTGTGTAATGCTTTCACAGTCGTAACGTATCGTGATATGTCAATATTACCATTACTACAATTCCGGTGTTCGTATCCTTTCTTTATATTTTATTTGTCGATATTTGTGTTCCTAACTCGGTCAGCGAAATGTCAACTCATTTATACCCATGCTACGAAGGTTAGCTTTAAACCAATTATAACGAAGTGTTTTTAAGTAATATCGAAATGCCGTTTACGTATAGAGTAAATATTTTTTGTCTAAATATATCTTCTATATTGCATATGTATATGAATCTTTTATTATTATAGTTTTCCTGTACACTGGAACTAAAACATTAATAAAATAAGTAAAACTATCTAACTAGATAGTTTTACTTATTTTATTAATGTTTTAGTTACTACACCTATATAACTATATAGGTGATATTATAATTCCCACCCACTTGTGTAGACTTACCTTTCGATGTAGAAGTAATGTATTAAAATATGTATCTTTGGCCAAAGATAAACGCAAGCACAATCGCGAAGCGAAAATCTATTATGAACATTTACTTCGTTATTATCTATACTTACATTATGTCTCGGTGACCAGGAGTTGCACATCAATGATGCATCTTCCAGTATTCGACTCTGAAATGAAAATAATGGTACATAAGGTATTTTTCTGCTTGCAATTAATGTTTACCTGCTGTTATATTAGCACGAAGGCTGCCTTTCAAGTTGAGTTTTTGCCAATCTCCCGTGATTATTAAATAAATGTGGCATTTTCAATAAAATAAATGTTTTTAGATTGGTCGAACAGTTTTATTGTATTGTCTATATAATAAAAAAAACATTGTGAAAATTGCGTTAATGGTAAAAAGGGCAAATTTACGTGCGATAATATTCTAAAAATTTCAAATTGGATTATCGCAACTTTAGTGCTTTGAGGAGATCATTACTGTGTTTAGCAGTGCATCACTTGTCTTAGAACTGTAGAAGGCGGTTATTTAGAATTTCAACGTGAATACTCTACCCTCAATGGCAAGCCGTTTCACATATTAACACAAGTCTACTTGAAAATTTATCGAATTTGCTTTATTACATTGTGTTATACGTATTTTACACGCGCTTTTGTAATTTCAAGCTAAATTCCATTATTAACCATAAGATAGCTTAATCTCTAAAAGTTCAATCATTTTTCTCGTCCAGTTTATTGACATTTCTGTTTCTGTTTTGACAATTACACTTGTACTCAAAAGATAATTAAAACGTGGATATGCATCAAAAGCGAAATAATGATGTACGTGGAGGATTGTTAGCACTTCCTTTATGTCGTAAACAACGAGTGTAACTATTAAAAGAGTGCAAACAGCTCGTGTCAGAAGTAGAGCACATCTGTGATGCGTCTTAGCTTTATGTCATGTCGTTGTCACAGATTAAATACATCTACAAATAGGCTGTAGATTTGATCGTAGCCCACTTGATCTCGCATGTATGTAATTTAACTCCGAGGTGCGGGTTCGATGGTATGATTGTTTGATAAGGACGGCTCACTGTAATAAGACATTTACAGATTTTCAGTTTTACTAGCATACAAGGCAAGCACCATGATATTGTCATGGTAAGCATATATACATATAAAATTTTATTTATACATTATTCATTCAAAATAACACCGTTCCTAGAATTGTCTTTACATTTTTACGAGTATGTAAATATTAATTTGAGTGTAAGTAAAAGTTATCCTAACATTATAACATTCATTTTTCAATTATAAAATTTAATCAGGAAATACTATTTCGCCTCTTTCTGTCAGAATGATAAGCTATGGTAAAAAATTGTACTTTATTTAAAATAGTACAATTGGAAATAACTAATACTTTATGAGGGATAAAATTTTAAGTGATAAATAACTTCAATAGCCGTTTTGGCACCTTCAAGAATTGAAATTGAATGTGATTGAAATAGCACTAACAATAAAATAATGTGCAGAAATAATTACCTTATCATAAAAAGCATTATGTTGATTTTACACTTTATAGACTGAAAAGCTAAGTTTTCGTCAACAGATAAGGTAATTAACATGAGATATTTTAAGCATTGTAAATTTCCAAGTCAGTTTTAATTCCACTTTTCTTTCGCGGCCCGAAAGCTCTTAAAATATGAGAGTCCAGAGGTGGTTGTGACATCTTCCGCACGACTCCTCTCCTAGTCGCATAAATAATTAATTCTTAGCCCTTTGCCGTGCCTGTTAAATGATGTGACTAAATAAGGGTGGGCCGATCCAGCCACCCGCAATAACCTGCTGTATTCGGTGAGTGCGCTCCAAACTTTTGAACGTTTGTTTTCAGATAATTTTGTTACAGAGTGGTCTCCATGGAAGGGCACTATAAAATATTTTTTACACTCATGATCTGGAATTCTGATGAACAGAAAAAAATAATTCTCATTTGTTTTCTATTAAAAGTATATTGATACTCAATGACTGATATTTGCTGAATATTTGCGCTACACAATAAAAATCATAATTAAATATTTATTACAAAAAAAGTTATTGTAGTTTGTGTTCTACATAAAAAAATCATATAAGGTAATTATTTAATTAGACGTTAATCTCTTGAAAGTAACTTTATGGAGACTTCCTCGGTAGTTAATTTTTATTATTGAAGAAAGTTATATTGTCGTATAATAATTGTAAAAGGGTGCCATCTGCACCGCTTCACACGACATTTCAGTAAAAGTGCTACTGAAGCACTCACGTTAATTTTACACAATTACAAGGAAATAATCGTATCTAAAGTACTCAAGAACTCGGAACAATCTTGCTTAAATCATGAGAGAATGAGCCTTAATTTTACCGGAGACTTAAGGCTTTGTTAGAGTGAGACAAAAACAGGTAATAATAAGAGAATGAATGAGACAACTAGCCAAAGATTATGGTAATGACGATAAAAATACTCGATGAGGGTGGAGGTACTTAGAAGCAATTTAAAGATATTGTATTTAATGTTTCGGAGAGGAGTTTTAGGGGAGTGTACGTCATCGAGGCTTAGGGAGATTGCAGGGGCCCAGTAAAAGACTCGAACGTGAGCTGGATTTTGTGAATAGATTATTGAGCTGCACTCTGTCGATGGGCCTACAGAAAGGCTTTTATACTTAACGTATTTTAACTGGCACTTTAATGATCCAATTAAACATTTTATTCATTCTTATACTTTGTGGTTTAAACCACAAAAGTATATTTATAAAAGGATAAACTAGAATTAATAACTAAGACTGTTTTCTATGTAAAATATCATTTATAGCAATTAAAACTAGGCCTTTGACATGCTATCAGTCAAAAAGATAATGAAAGTAAACACTTAGGTATTAAGACACGATTTAGAATAAAATGAAAACTATATAAATTTTGATTTATATAGTTTATTAATCAGTATGATTAATAAATAAATAAATGTACTGATTAATCAGGTTGATTAATCAGTACAACAACTTATTGTTTCATTGCTGAAAGTTCAGTAGTGAACGAAATCTATTTAGAACGAATGGAATATAGTAAACAGTCAATGTTACAGTTTGTAGTAACTGAAATAGCCCTAACGGAAACCTCACAATAGCTACATAACTGGCTCCATTATAAAGAGGAGTATACGTCGCATTAGTGGTTTTGTAGCTGTAGCAATAACCCTTAAACCTTAACTGTTATTGCCAATGGGTTCGTTACCTAGTAGGAAAGATCTTAGGGAGAAGATTGAAATGGTTACTTATTCACTTAGTAGCAGCCAGAAATTAGCGAATCCCCGTAAGCGAAACTTCTCGCTATAACTAACAATGGTAAAAGTCCATTATGGGGCAGATCATAATTAAAGGGCATAAATGTTATGGATAAATAAAAAGGAAATACTGGGTTTACTATATAGTATACTGGGTATACCATAGTTTAGGATGGTTACGTTAAGAATCCATTTCAATCAAATACTGAATCTCTGAATTTGATTTGAGCGTTTCTGAATCTTATGAAATGTAATGTTTGGAGTTATAAAGAACCATTAGTCAATCAAGAGAAATCAGGCGTAGTAGTCGTAGCACTACAGGCTAGGTAAAGCGAGAGATCTTGCTTCAAAATGATTAGGGACAAACGCGCTCGACGAATTTCAGCGCAACAGGGCGGGCCTGATCAATATAGGGCGGGGTCTCAGATTTGACGCTGCGTGGCAGTGTGCGCTCTACGCTAGTCTAATTGATTGACACAGACGGACTGACAGCCAGACACAGAGCGTTTTGGCGGCTTTTTATTGTGTTCTTTGAGGGGAGATGGGCCAGTGGTCAAATGTAACGGTGATTAATTTTAAGCAATTATTGCTTTGTGGCAATACATTTAATTTTATCCTATTATATTATTACTGTAAACATAATCAGGGTAGTAGAACAAGAATTAATATTGTTTTTAGTTTTTATCTGACGCTATGGGGAATAAAGTTCTCGATATCTAAGTAAAATACTCTTATTGTGTAAATTTATATGGTTGCAAACGCAATTAAGTTTTATTTGAAATATAGATTTGAAAAAAATATACAATTTTATTACTGATTAATAATGGCAATAATGTTTAGCCAATTTAAAGTGAAATGAAGGTAAGGGTCATTTATTGAGGTTAGGTAGAAGCCTAAAGTTATCTTTAGGCTTCTTAACGGATTCTTTAGTTCAAACAAAAGTCAATGAAAATAATAAATATAGTTCTAACAGTATTATTCCTTAGATTAAATTAAAATTATGATACTTTTCCTGTTATATAAAAGTTTATACTTCTTAAAAGGAACGTGGGTCTTGTCCAATTTGTTTCTTGTATATTATATATATATATTACGGCCGAATGGCATGCTCGAATAGATTTTTTAGTGTAAGAAGATGATAAGCCTTCTGTTCTACGAACTACATAGGATTATTGTTTCAATCGACGTTCAAAAAATCCAGGGCTTTTGGTTACCTTGACCCACATAAATAATTCTAAAGTCTAAACATAACCAACCAAAAACTCTCACTTTTCTGAGTGCTTAGAGTGGAGCGGCATTTACCAAACGTTATGAAAATCCACCAATTATACAATTACAAAGTATTTATAAGTGGAACAGAAACTTATTTCAGACATTTTTATGATCCATATTAAAAGCTTAGTAATAACTCAAGTAACATTATATACTGTAAAACACATAAATTGCTTTTCACTACAGCTTTTAGCTGTCGGAAGTAGTGAAAAACGTCTAAGATACTCATCTGTTACAAATATTATTCAACAATAAATGTTATTTGAAAATTAATTTGACTAGAGCTTATTAATTATATTAATGTGATTAAATTTTTGTTTTGAAATAATAAATATTAAACATATTTTTTTTACATTGGAGTCAGGGTGAGACTCAATTACTTAGGTTGATTTATAATGTAATTTCGTCTTTGTGTCAAATTACTGCAGAGTAATATTCATTTATATTATCGGTCCTAAGCGTGACAATTTCAATAAGATTTAATTTACCAAATTAAGTTGCGACAAATTCATTAATATTAAAACACTCAATTTGCTATATTCACGTGATTGTTTAATTTATATTTAATTGAAAAAACGATCCCTGAATAGAGCATAAAGGGATTTTGTGTAAGTAGACTAAGTGCAATATAATTTCCGTTGCACGACATTGATTGCACGTCACAGTGGAATCATAACAGATGCACTGCTATAATATAAAACTCATAAAAACATAAGGGGTGGAAGTAATGACGCCGATAATTATCTAACTACCAGCAATACACTTGACATGTTTGTGAATGAGTGCCGGAAGCCGGGGTGAATCCTGTGGTCACGTGACCCGGCGTCCGCCATCTTGTTTAACTATAAACTTCCGTTCCGGCAAATGTATAAATCAGGAATAGGAAACCGTTGGTTTGTGCTTTGATACCGTTTAATATTCCAGTTTAAAATGTATCAGAGTTGTTTCGTTAGTTATCTAACAACTGTATCTACATAAATATTTACATTACATCAATTATTGTAGTAAACTTTAGGGTTTAAGTGAATTAAATGAAAAATTTGTTTTGTGATTAATTTAGTTAAAGCAACCACAATTTATACGGAATTTTTGAATTGATTGCGTTAGTTTTCATACATCAAAACATATTTCAAATCAAAACAACAAGCTTGCAACTTGCAAAATCAGTTCAGCTTCACGTAATACCTGATCATTGATCATACTTGCATCACAACTCGACATTTATGAAAAGGAGATCTGAAAAAGGGAACAGAAAATCCAACTAAGCTTACTATTGAGTAAACCTCAGCACATTTTATCCAGAAAATATTTTCTTAGATGTCGTGTGAGTTGGTCTCGAGTCCACAAAGTTATTTTTCTGCCGAAGACACGTATTTTACACCGTATGCCACCGATATAAAGTTGAGAAATATCACATTGAATCTCAGTTGCCAAAGTTTAGCGTTTTAAGCTGATCTAGGGGACGTCAGTAAGGTCGCTGTCACCGACTATCAATATTTGTTGTAAGTGACGTATGGGGTAGCAGAGGCTTTCTTAAATCGATAAAGTCAAAGTCAAAGTCAAATTTATTTATTCAAATAGGATCTTTACATGATCACCTTTGCACGTCACTTAAAACTAAATTTATAGGCTTGTTCACTAACGCGCCCGAGTCTGAGAAGAACAAGCAAGAAACTCAGTCGGGTTTGTCTTTTTTTTGATCATGCTTACAACTTTTAATTTTTAGAACAGGAGCAATTTAGTCCCAAGCACTTCTGTCATTCAGATAATCCGCGGTCCTGTAATAGGCTTTAGCAATCAATTTTCTTTTAATAATATTTTTGAATTTGTTTATTGACAGCTCTCGGAATTTGCTTGGGACTTTATTATAATAGCGAGCACCATTTCCTTGAAATGAATTGCTTATTTTATGCAGTCTTGTGGATTTAGCACATAAATCGTTTTTATTTCGGGTATTATATTGATGAAAGTCACAATTAGTACTAAAACGATTTATGTGTTTTCTAACATACATGATATTTTCATAGATATATTGACCAGCAAGCGTCATAATATTTAAATCCTTGAATCTCTCTCGCACCGACTCCCGTGGGGGCAAACAGCAAATCGCGCGAATTGCCCGTTTTTGTAAAATAAATATAGTCTGAACCTCCGCAGCATTACCCCAAAGAAGAATGCCATAAGACATTACACTGTGGAAATAACTATAATAGACTAGTTTGGCTGTGTGAAGGTCGGTGAGGCTGCGGATTTTCTTGACTGCATAGGCAGCAGAACACAATCTATTTGAGAGATTTTCTATGTGTGCCCCCCCACTGGAGTTTACAATCCAATGTTATACCTAAGAAGACAGTGCTGTCTACATAATCTATCTCCCCATCTTTTACTTTTAATTTGGCTGTATTACAATTTTTATTACATGTGCTAAATCGTACACATTTGGTTTTCTTTTCATTTAACATTAAATTATTTAGGTTAAACCAGTTAACCACTAAAGAAATAGCATTGTTTATCGTATCAATACTTTGTTTCTTTCTATCAACTTTGTATAAGAGTGAAGTATCATCAGCAAACAATACTATTTCTCCAAGCTCTTTTACGGAGAATGGGAGATCATTAATGTAAACCAGAAACAAGAAAGGTCCAAGGATCGAGCCTTGTGGAACACCCACACACACCTGTGACCCCGATGAAGTAACTCCATTAATATTCACTTTCTGGATTCTTCCTCCTAGATACGATTGAAGCAAATCAGCTGCCTTGTCGTCAATCCCGTAGTGTCGTAACTTCCTTATCAGGGTTATATGATCGACACAATCGAAGGCCTTTGACAGGTCGCAAAAGACGCCAACCGCATCATGAAAGTTTTCCCATGCGTCAAATATATCGGTAATCAATTTTACACCAGCATCGATCGTGGAGCGCCCCCTTGAAAAACCGTATTGTCTGTTATGCAATTGATAAATTGTGTTCGCCTCCTACTTAGAAAGTTGCGATGAGTTTATTGGCTTTATTGACATGTTGTCGTTTAAAGTTTGTCCTCTGGCTCATGAACGGTTAGAATACAGACTGAATAAGATATAATCTTGGCAAACTTGGTACAATGAGCTTTGAGCAAACTAGGATTGTTCATAATAACCTTATATAATTTAAAAGTAATAGAATTTACTAGGTTTATGTATGTATACCTGACAAAATTGTTACAAAATAGTATATTCGATAACCTTTATTAAATAGGGTTGGTTCAATTAATTTTAATAACAGACAGTTAAGAATTAATTAATTTAAACATGTCTCAAGCCTACCACAGTAACAAAGACTACAGAAACACCAAATTAGCCTCGCGGGTACAAATTTATTCAATGCGGACGCTAAACAGATTGATCCAGCCACATGGTCTACTCCAAAATTGTTATTTTAATAATATGCTGAAATTATTTAATAAATCAAAGTAAATCATAAAAATGTGTAACCAGTGTGTGTTATCGCGTGCACTTCACCGGAAACAATTCCTTCCCCAAACGGTTACCGAGTGGTGACCGCTAGCACGTGTTACTAATTACAACCACTCAATGAATTCTAATTACACCATCGTATTGACAACAGGTACCAGGAAATAATATTATTTAAAATGATTCATTGTTTCGATTGATGGAGAAGATATTTGTTGAGAGAAAAAGGAAGTGTGTGTAGGGAGGAAGACGAAGTCTCTCACGCCTACGTTGCGTGAGACAGTAGAGGATTCTAAATAACATACCACTAGTATTGCGAGAATAGTACTAAAAATCTTACGAAGACAAAACAAAGGAAAGCAAACACGGGTATCTGAGTATACTAAGGTTAAATCGCCATTGGAATTTACTGAGGCATTACATATAATATGATTACAAATTATTATTTACGTAAATGTAAATGTGGCTTGTATATTCTCAACAGTTCCAACAATTATACAGCTGTGTATTTTGCAGTTAGCGGACATAACAAATCAATAATTTAACATTGAATTAATTATTAGTCATCCTAGAACCTATGATTCTATACCTATTATACGAATATCAGCCATATTACTTAAATCAGGTTCTAATCTCTATTAAATACTGCGAATGAGTTGTAAGTACCCAACACGTTACTGAAATCGCATTTCTAAATAAAAAACTACCTTTAATTAAAAAAGTAAGAATTTATCTAAAACACTAAATTTGTAAAATGGCTGTTATAAAAAACAAACTGAGCACTTCGCATGCTCTTCTATAATTTAAGCCTTGTTTCGGAAAATATAATGAGTAAATATTATGGAGGCTGAATAATTATGCCTTTATTATGACGATGTAGATAATGAGAATAATTTGAACTGAATAGGTACATCTTTGCCGGTTAACAGTCTTAAAGATATACAATGAACGGATTTTCTAACTAACGTCTTATTTTGTGCCCACTAAGGTTTGTTATCGTACTTAATAACTCAACAGCAAAAGGGTTGACGATCGACATAAGGAAAAGCCTGCAACCCCTCAAAATACATAGCTGGAGGGTTGAAACATCAAGGCTCTATTTTACTCATTGCTGATATAACCGTTACAATTTTACATTCAACATTCCCATTTTACAATTCTTTGAAAATTGAATTTTATTGGTATTGAATTTCAGGTTTAAATGCTAAATAAGGACTTACTTCAAAAATATAACCTATATATTTATTTATTGAACAAAATCTATTTTCGTCTCTCAATACTTCTTAACTCCTCGCTAGTGTAGTTAGCAACGAAAATTGTAGTGCAACGTGAACTTTAAAGCTTTAGTGCTATTGAGCACTAAGCTACTTAAGAAGGTGATCAAGACCCGTGGTGAGGGGCCGTCAAAGTTTGTGTCAAGAACTTGATCAGCGCTCGGTGGATGATTTTGGAACTAAACTGAAGAAAAATTTATCAGTCTTCAGGTATATATATAGAAGGAAAAGGAAATTTAAGCGAGGAGCGAGAATTAGCTCAAACTATGTGTCAAATCCCATGTGTCAAGATTTCGTTTAAGTTTAATACCTTCATTATATTATATATTGCGTTTGAAGTCAAAATGGGCTTTAGGAGTCAGCGTCTTGAGCGATACAAAAGTGGATTCGGATTGTCCGCTTAGTGCCGCCAGAATCGCAAGTGTTCTTAAAAAATAAGCCTATTGTGTTGGATAAGCTGTCTTAACTCAAAAATATTTTAAATATGTCTTCATAGATAGATTTAAATCTCTGTATGCATCTTGTCGTTTTAATATAATATTAAAATATTTGAGGAGCTTATTCATACTATAGTGTATTTTATCTGGCATACCTAGCAATGTCGAATTCGTTCAGCTGTGATTGGTCAAATAGAAAGATGAAGTCTCGCGTCAGTCATTTCATCATTATTGCTTTCAGGGGGTGGCGCGGGTAACTAATGTTATTACGTTGAATTGTTCAGCTATCATGTTTTTTATATATTTAACTTAAAAATAGTACCTTGAGTTAACCTTCTTCCGTCCAATCTAAGAACATGAAGACACGCTTTGACCACTACTCATTTCGACTACAAATAACAAATCAATATATAAAATAGCCGTTTATCCAGGTACGTGACTAGCCGTGTGAACCAGCACGTGTTCCCGGGACAAGTAAAACAACGACGGTAATAACCCAAAATGACACCGCCAATTTACTACCGCACCGGCTCAATCGATAACACTCAAAAGGGTTCGCTAATGATAATTCTCAAGGAACTTTCAGTGTTTATTTTTTACTGACATAACTATCCAAATTTACATATAATATGTACATCTATCCATAGAAAGGAAGGGCCTTCAAATGTATTACAAGAATCTGTGTCGCTGCTTCAAATAGTATTACCTCACTTTGACTAAAAATAATTAAAGTATGTTTGTTTAATCAAATTGCATGTTTTGGCTTGCAAATTGGCGGTTTGCTTCAACTAAGCCTTATTAAACTTTCCCACAAATTTAGTGACGGTGACGTTGTATTGTGATCCGACTGAAATGCTCTGGATGTGCATATATGCTAACATGTTGATGTAATACTTTAGATATACTTACTTAAGAGTGAAGTTTTTGTGTTTGTTATTTTTGTTTTATTAAATCTGCTTGCGTATAGGTACCAGACATCTTTTTTGTATCTTTCGTGTCTCAGTTATGATAGAGCTCCAATTACTAATTCTCATCGTGTTTGCCTATTTATCTATTTCCATAAACTTAATTTTATATGCTTTTACAGAGCAGATTAGCTTCTAGATAATATTTTAAAATCCCTTACAATAAAGCGTTGAAACAAACAATAAATATGTAGAAAATAATATACAAATTAATTAACAACACCATCAAATAAAACATATTTAAAGAATCGTAAGTAAGAAAAACGGTAAGTATGCAGCAATCGATCGTCTCGGATTCCGACCAAGCTGACAGGTTATGAGTTTCCATCGCGGGCCAATCATAAAAATGATTGCACGCGTAAATTCTATCATAAAATGTTGAGATTTCCCAGCTTAAAATTTCTTTCGTTATCTATCATTTTATTCGATATTCGTAGTAAGAATTATTTTTATTTGGTCATTTCAAACCATGGCCTCATGACTAAGTGTTATCGTGAACTGACGGCATCAGGGTCGATTTCCAGTTAGAAAACAAATAGTACTACTTTATTCTACGATTTGACGTAGTCGTGATGACTTTGTTCGAATAATCAATGCTGTTTTATTTCATTGTTTGGTCACAGGTACATGTCGGGGACCAAAGATGGTAATCGTGCCTCCTAGAAACCTAAAACCTACATAGAACAACCCCTGAGCTATTTTAGAAGGTTTGTCGGATTAGAAGTCCACAACATCTTTGATTTCGGAGTCAATAAACTTTGAATAAAAAATATATAAACTTCTGACTGAAATGGAAATATTTTCAACCAAATATGAATAATATTTGCGAAACTTAATCGCAAGGGAGAAAACGAAAATCTATTACAAGGAACAGTGCCTCTGTTATACGTGGAACATTATTATAGCGACTAACAATAGAGGCTGAGCCGTATTCATAGTACAGTGCATATCCCTCCCGTGGGCACCGAGTTAATTTCAAGTTTACGGAGCACCGACGTCGTACTCTTAGTTATTAAAATGCTAGACTCTCGAAGCTTAACAGGTTTTGGGGACTGTATAGTGGAAACTTTGAGCGTATTTCCAACACTTAACATGTCAAATTACAGGCACAAAACCTGGCGACATAGCGTATTATAAAACTTATTTATCGAATTAATAAATGTCTAATTTAAAAAATATAAATCTATAATAGTCCGCGTCTTATAATCCGGCCGGCAAGGGATTTACTGTGGCATTTACGCATTAACTTTTAATGTTTTTTAAATTCTATATATCCTTGTTACGGCGTACTTCCATCTTTTAGTATGTTTGACATCGTAAAGCATGGAAGTTACGATTCTAAAAAAATGAGTACTTACATTAAAAGACCACATAGCATCATAATAATAATAACTTTATAATTGTTTGTTACACAGAAGCCACGAACTGAAATTCATATTGTAATTTTTATTTTTAAATATTTTTGTATTATTACTGTTCATTAGTCTTAAATTATAACACCCAGCTCACCTATTCGTATATACTAACCAAAATGCTAAACTAAACTACTGTTTATTTTTAAAATCGTAATTTTTATTACTGTTCGAATAAATTAATTTGAATGAATGTTGTAGAAAAATGTGCATAATTTTAATTCACAATATACTAATGTATGTAATATAATAATGTTAATGATTATTTTAAAAAGTACCAGCCCTAATTATGAGCAAAATTCTATCTTATATATCTGTTAAACCTTACCTTCAAAGTTATACGAAACATTGTTAGATAAATCGTTCACACAAGGTTTATAAAATGGCATTAACCGATATTGGCGAAAAACATATAATATTGATTATTAAGTATAAATATATGTAATGAAAATATGTTACACAATAGGTACCAACTCAAACACTTTGAGCTTATTTCTGGGCCTCGAGCAGAGAACGGTGCCGCCGCACAATACAGTGGGTCACTGAATATTAAAGCCGTAGTTAGCGACACATTCCGAGTTAACTTGTGGTGCAGTTAACTCATAATTGAGTGTGTAATGTTAACCGAATTGTTAGTTTGCTGCCCACTCATATGTCACCGCGTATTCTTTATTAAGAAATGATTCCGAGACAATTATGTAACTTAAATTTTATGAACGTAACTATAAGCTGCACGAGAGCTTATTATGTGTATTGCTTCTGAAACAAACAAACGAAAAAATACGCTAACTCTCAACGCTTTTGGATGTTCTCAATGGCGGAGCAAATCTCGTATGCCGTACCTGCAACCGTCCATTAGCAGCCTTAATAATACCAATGAGGTGAGCAATATAAAGCTATTAAGATAAAATGAGACAATATATAATTAGAAGAAGGTTTTTAAGAGATAGGTTTGGTTTAGAAAACAGTAATTGAAATCGAATACATTCGTTATCTTATATATCATCTGTTATGAACCCGATACTACCCTAAACTAGTAAACAGTATAATAATATCTATATTTAGTTAAATAATATAGAAATGTTTTATTAAATAAAATAAAGGAATCCAAGAGAAGAATAGAAAAATCTTTGAATGTTTTTTTACGGATTATTTATGGTCACCTGTATTCGATTCAGTGTTAACTCTGAGCAAAAAATAGGACAGATTGACATTGTTGCTTCCAGACCAATTGTAATATAAAAGAAAGTCAAAACGTAAAACCTCACAGGATTTATTTAGATAGGGTTACAGCGGCTTTAATTTCATCGCTTTTTCTAGCAAATCCAACTCCAACTTACAATACTTGAAGAAGGATTGGCAAAGAGCAATTTACAATTCTAAAAACATTATCATCTACAACGCATCCTAGGTTTTTAAATATGTAAGTTTACAAATTCTGGAATTCAAAGAATATATTAAGAAAGTGCGCCTCATGAGGAAAGCAGTATTTATAGACGTAGAAAATTTAAGAATATTACTTTTTTGGCTGGACCCAGTCCATACTACAGAATCGTTGTTAAAGGTAATAAATAGCGCAAGTTCTATCTGTATCTCAAATAAAATCATATGTATGGTCATGTCCACATGTTTAAAATTAGGAAGTTGTTATTCAACCGTTGTGGAATTTTATTTCAATTCCAAATATTAATTGGAGTCCTCCAGATGACGTTTACACATGTTTACACATGACCAATTTCATAATGCACCAAGATGGTCTTTCCATGACAATCCCTACATTGTAGAGAACAAAGAGACTATAATATTAAGGCTATCACAGCACTATATCCAAAGATTTGAACAAACATACCTACTCTAATAAATGCTTTGTCAGGTGAACCCAGGCTTTCAGAGAATATTGTGGGGCATAGTAACATACGATTCATAGAGAATAATATGATATATACATACATATAGTACAACGAAAAATGTTTTTTAATTACGATATAATAAAATTCATGAGACTACAGAAAAAACCGGACTAGATTTTTGCTACAATAATGATATCGAATAAGAAGGGTTCAAAAAACGAGCGAAAATATCAATGTTTTTTTGTATGGGGTCGTTACAAACTTATTTACTTCTGTTTTTTTGTTTGTTATTAAATCGGTAACAGAAATCCATCATCTGTGTGTATGTGATTTGGGTAAAAGGGTGCTGTTTTATTATCTTTTGAGTAAAATACTATCACTAGTAATACTAGGAATATATTATATGTTGCACGTAATAATAAGCACTTAGCTTAAGAATTTATTGAAATATTTACATAGATATTTTCGACGATCGGTGGTAATTGTATTTTTATAAATGGTTATTAGTAAACTATTTAATTGAAAATAAGAATTTTATTTCTTTTAAGCTTGGATAAAAACAGCATTTTTACTTTGTGATATTTAAGCTAAAGACGCCTCGGATACCTTGAGTGGAAATAAAAATGAAAAGTACCCTGATAAAAAAAGGAAAGGTTTGGAATTATCTCTTTGATTGTTCAAGAAGTCATTCACACTACACGTGGAACAGCTTTGTGTGTTTTGTTTTTATGAATATGTGATAGTAAAATTTGATTTCAGTAAAGTCATAATCCCGAACGAAGCTTATCCGACTCTTATTTCAAATCTTATATCGTAATATTGTAACGTTACATGCATGAATGTTGGTTAGTTTTTCACGTAAAAATATTGAATATATTTATAATATATGAAAATTTACAATAATATAGCTTATACATAAAAATACAAAATAGGTTTTATATATCAGAATAATTATGTAACAATTTATAACGATTATGAAAATTTTGTGTGAATGGGCAAAAATATCAATTGGGAGATTTTCCATCTGTGAACTGCCAAAACCGCTAAAGTTACACATATGTAATGTGCAACTCGATGGTAAAATTTATCTCAATTGGTCCTACATAAACCCGCCACAGTATATATCCATATCTTATGTGTAAGCCTAGCCTAACAATAACTATAATAAAAAATTATAATTTTTTTTATTTTTTATTTGGTAGTAAATGAATTGTTTACTAATGAAGATGAATACATTAATTTCTTCTATTTTAAAAACAACCACCTTCGTGGCAAATTATTTTATATCACCAATTCGAGACATTTTATTTTTCATTTACAAAAATTAAAACGTGTTCTCTCCTGCAACATTTTTACGCTAGAAGGTAAGAAAAAGTCCTAATTGTTTCTTCAAATTTAAATATATTTTTAACTTATTGTTTATGTATTTTTAAATGTAGTAGTTTATTTCATACGTACACATACTAATCGTGTTCATCTTAAAACCAATACTATAAAGAACTTTTTCATTCAAAATTAAATACTTGATACCTATATTTACTTGTACTAATTTTAATATCATGTTTATAAAAAAGAGCTTGAGAAGTAATTAATTGATTTGTAACAAATTTAATTCCTATAGAAAAGGTTCTAGTAAATCAATATTATGGTTGCGAGCTTTTTTTAGAAGCTTTCAAGAAACGCCATAAACAAGTTTTTGCGGTTAGATACCTACATTTTATCGTTGACGCAGTATAGGCACCGGGAGCTTCAAGGAAGATTTTTTTCCATATTTACATAATTTTTCATTAATGCAGAAACTTTATGCGTGCCTCCAAAAATACAATCCCTATAAAGTATTTCCTGTGATTAGCGCCTTCAACGAAAGAAACAATTCATCTTTATAAGAATAGATTTAATATAAAATAGTAATAAAAATGATTTTTTTTTTCGAAAAGCAAATACTTAGATTAACTACATATTATTCCCCAATATACATAACGATACATTTGATCAAACAACAATATGAAATTGGGTAAAAGAATCCGCTCTACCGAATGGAACTTTGTTTACAGATCAAAGGTTTCAATACATGCATTTTCTTTTTATTATAATAATCATTTCTCCTTTTATGAACGTCGACGTTACTATATAAGTCGAATAACAATCGTCGGTGGCCGCTCACCCTCGTCTATGTTTTGTTTGCAGACGGTCATGAGAGGTATCGTCCGTCCTTCCTTCTCGTGAATAATCCTCCATGTGCCTGTCTCACAACACTGTGCTTCTCGCCTCCATGAATAAAACAAGATAGCACCGGCACACTCTACCCATCTCATTCTGTGTTGCAAAATGCGCTATACGCCAAAAAGAGACGGTTGTTGATCCGAAGCAGAAATGCAATAAAACCTTGTGCCTATACGTGAGATTTTCTCCTATATTACAGGGTATATCTATCGAGATATACGTAGCTGTTTTGTTTTATTTGTTGAGCAGACGGTTTGCGCACGTGTTAATTTCCGCTTAATTTCGGATAATGACGTTACTTATTTCATTTACTCTGTTAGTAAAAATCTGCGGTTTCGTTCGGAATGAATTTCAAATGCAGAGATAATGGGGATTTTTAATTGCGGTTTAACGAGAACCATTCCGTTTTTTTAAAAAAATCTTTGTTTACCAATCAAACACTTACGAACCGATTTTCGGGAGGTTTAAAATTACATTAGTAGTGTCAAAGTTGGTTAGTAATTTATGTTTAGTAACTGTAGTCAGTACCGTGTTAACTCTTTCCATAATATTTATTATTATGTGACCTCAAAGGAAAGTATATTCGTATTTTATACCAACAATCAAAGGGCACAATTACACGAAGGCGTAAAACGCCACATCTTGTAGGTTAGGCAATATTCCAGGAAAGTATTTATTGTGTATACTTATAATATTAGATTTCACTTTTGTTTAGAGTTGCAAATTTGTATAAGTTGAATTAATTTTGTATCACTTTGAATTAAGAAATAATCAAATCAAAGTAAATTATTTTATATGAAAAATAAATACCTAGTGCCAATTCTCTATCTAAAGAATATATAGATAATAATATCTTAATTGGAATTAAAGAATAATAGAATCGAATGGCTGCGGAAAATGCCCTCATGATTTTAATAAAAAATAGTAACTTTGAATTAAAATTTCTTAATTGTTGTGCTAAAGCACGACAAAATTATAATATTTTATAAGGATTTCTGTTTGACTTTTTTGCCAGTCGATGTAGTCGATATTATTAATATTTTTTGGGCGTAGTTGGTTAACTTAACAAAACAATTTCATTAATTAAGTACATGGATACTTTAGTAAGACAAATGTACATAATATTAAATACGACATACATAAATTCCAGTGAATAATGTTAAACGGTCTAAAAAATAATTTATTAATTATACAAATTACTGACTAATAAACTTACAAATTTACAAAATTATTAATTTCTTTTATATTTAATAATATCCTTTTTTATAACAGAAACCATAACAGAATGCAAAGAATTCAAATGTAAGCAATACTTTTCATAAACTTTTTCAATATTGAAATTAAATAAGTTGAGTGAATAAAATTATAAATGTTTTCACTTTAATCATTTGTATCAGAACGAAGAAAAAAGAAGAGTTTTTTGTTTAATTATACGTTGGTTAAGTAAAAGTTAAGTTATTAGTCGAGAAAGTAATAAAAAATTAATGAAGATAGATGAAATAATAATTATGTAAAGGTATGAATTATGTGTAATGAATATTGTGTTATGATTGTGAGATTTGAGTAGGTGTGCTGCAGGAAGCCTTTTATATCCATAGGGCCTGTGAATAAAAACTATTAATACCGTCCCTAAGCATAGCCTTCAATGTTATATTTATATAATCATAAGGTACTAACAAACCACCATAACAGTTTATTCATTTTTAATAAAATAGACTGCATTAAAAATAAAAAATTGAAGTAACGTAGCAAAACAACGTAGCGTGCTACGCGTAACGACCGCGTAGCTTTCCGATTATATACCCGACGGCCTGCTACGGATGAAAAGAAACATTAAAAATTTCAACTAAATCTCTATTCAAGAGTCTCTGCAAAAGATGTAATATAAGGTTTTATAAATATTTAATTATCGAAAATAAAAGATAAACTAACCATAGATTATAGTAGTAGCCTTAACAACATTGAGAATTCTTGTATCTGTGCGTATTATGAAATTCATTCCTTTTTTTATCGACCATCTCGTAAACGATGACGTTTCTAACTCATAAAAAAGTATTAAAGGCAATTAATTGTGTTTGTTTGAGTAAAGAGCAATTTAACTTCAATAAAAGTGCGCGCCCGTCGGGATATCATTTCTTTGTGGCCGTCGCATTTTGTACCGTCGGTAATATCTAATAAGAAAATTACACGTCTGTGTAAACGTTATAGCTTTTAACTTTTGTTATAAAAGAAAATGATCATCAAATGCTTTTAAAGAAACGATGTCTTTATTATTTTATAGAAATAATTACCGTTTATTATTATTTTGCTTTTTTTATAAAAATACAATATTTAAGTAATTCTTCAACCACTGTAAGAATTTGCTGCTTTTCTTCAATATGGGTAATAGAGTTTCGGTAAGTAAACGGTGAATTGCAAAAATTTTTCGTCTTAAATATTGAATTGGGTATTTGTAAATAACATTGAAAACTATGCAATCAGGAAAAAATACAAATTCGCTTATAATACATTTGTAAATGGAGCTCCATAAATCGCATTGCAGCAAGCATACATTAGACATAAACGCGCAGCAAATTGGAAGGCGTGTTTGTTCTGGTGTGTCCTTGTTGTTGTTTAATAGGTAATTACTCGGTACCTGAAATATTTACATAAAAGACTCACCGAAGGATTTGGCACACACCGTCGCGGGTCAGTGGTGCGGTACGTTGGGCTGTACCGGCCAGGAAAGCAGCCCGGGGGTGCCATGAGACCCCCACCGGACTTCATCTTCTCCGGCGAGTACATGGCACATGACCCCCACGGGTCGTCCTCCAACTTCAGCACCTTGGAAGGTGAATGATACTGCCGGTCGAAAATTTTGGCGACTTTATCGTACTTTGGGGTTGAAAACGGCGACGCGTCGCCTCGACCGCTCGCTACGCCGGGTGATAACCGACTGAGTAGGGTGCCGCGTGACGTCACACTACTCCGGTTTGCTCTTGTGCGGGAAAACGCGCTGCAGAAAATTGTGTAAACTTTAATATATTGTAATGGCAACGATTTTTTTGTTGAACTCCTTAAGTTGTGATGAAGTCATTTTTGCTAAGAATTTTCACATATAAGACTAAACTATTTTGAAATAATATGATATGAACGGTGTTGTGTGTCTTTACTTAATAATAAGAACAAGGACCGTTAACGGTTATTTCAAGTTTCACTTAAGTGAAATTTTCTGTAACGCGAAGTCTTAGTCCTACATGTATATTTAATATGTAACCAAGGTGGTTTGTAGACAAGGGCTCGGTGCAGCGCTAGTGAAAGTAGTAAGCGCTGAGTTGGTGAGAATGCGTCACGGGCCACGCCCTCGCCCCTCTACGAGCCCTCCTCCAGTGGCACCTCGTCCCTCTCACGCATGTTTACGTCGCCGCCGGCGGCTTCACGATTAACTGAATTATTTAATTGGTCCATTCACTTCTCGTGTCTGTTACCTTTTCACGCTTCTAACACGGAAAGATTGACGGATCGCTCGTGGTGCGATTGGCATAACCCTTAATTATGCGGATTTCGACATAAATGGTCTAACTGTCATATCACAGATTATTGTCACTGATCGACGTATGGCACATACATCGAATGTCACTAAAGCTTATAATTACTATAATACTATTTGATGGTCTATCGAGTTTAAGTTTAACCTTAGATAATTTGTTACTTGTATTATTGTTACATAGAAGTCATTTAGTATCCTTTATTCAAAGAGTACATTGTTGATATCATATAGAATAATTTTAAATAGTTTTTTCTTTACATTTATATCACTTTATAATCTTATAAAATTTTAATTAGAGTTTTAAACCCAGTGTTAACAAACTATTTAATGTAATTTAAAAAAGTATCAATTTATAAATATTTAGTATATAATAATACTACTACTAATAGTTTTATTCGGTATAACTATACAATACTACCTCTTGTATACCATGTATTGGAAAACAGAGCAGCAATATTTCTGTAGCATCGTAGCGAGTCTCGTAGCGAGTTTCGTAGCATAAAACAGACCAAAATAACTACAAGAAAAAATTGAGCGAGGATTAATGCATTGACATGCTAAAATAGATATTTTAGCTTCTTCCTTTACATTTTCAAAGTATTGATAAATCTTAAAAAATAAGATTATCTGTTAAATGTAATATTGTCCCTTAATTTTTGATTTAACTATACATACAAATAAAAAACATCTGTCCAAAATATATGTGTTATAAAATTTAACAAATAAATTAGCCGCTGTGGCAATAATATTAATATATATCATTAGCTGGTGAAATTTCGGCGTCGTATTGAGATGACTATCGCTAACCGAGGAGAGCATCAATCTAATACTCACCGGTACCATGGATCTAGCAGGGCCACGGCCACGCTTAAGTCTCTTACTCTGTGGGAAGTGTGTGAAGGAAAAGGCTACATACACATAGCATAGGGATCGAATATATTGAACCATATTGTCCCTTTCGTCATGTCTAGGGACGTTGTTGATTCCAGATTTGTCGGAATATTGACTGAGGCAAGAGGTTGGCACACACCGGCTGGTCCAGCCACAGGGTGCGAACAAGGGCTCGTTAATGGCAAGTTGGTGGCACCGTGGGGTTTTAGTGGGTACACATAACGAGTCCCAAACGTAGAAATTCCGGATAGTCAGTTAAAAAGAGAATTTATTTGTATTGTAAATTCTAGTATAGATATATTAACTGTGGAATGCAATTCCGTAACCCAATTATATCATCACGAGTATCGAGTGCAAGTTATTTGATTATAGCTCACCTTGATTGATCATATACGCAAAACTTTTTAAAAGCCCATTAATAGAATATATTTATTCATACCCTCAATTAACAATGAAAATACAAAACATCATTATAAAAGGGTTTCACAGTGGTCCACGGGGAGCCGCTGTGATGATATATGATGTGTATGAGCACAATTAGCAAAGATCATATCCCTGCAATGTGCAAACCAACGGATATGTATGTCAAAACAAGAACAACCCTTCACGTAATTATTCGGCCTCGGCCGGCAGATGGCGGGAGTTTAATTTTTCGATTTCGGACGGCTGTACATTATGCATGACGCTTTTATCGCTTGCTGCGGTTCCTTCGGGACTCTGCCCTGTTCAGATCAAGTTACACGAAATGGCGATTTACTAAACGCTCGGCTTATAAATCCACCAAGCTCCAGATTAATTATTGTACTCATACGAATGCAATCAGATTGAAGTGTTGATGAGTGTGTGTAAAGTAACCCATTATAAATGTACTCAAAAGTTACATTTTCATACTGTTGTTACTTAAGTTAAATACATATCACAGAAAATTTCATAATATTACACCTTCAATACTACATTAGTATTTAAAATTTTCATACAGAATTAATTATCATATTTGATAGACTTATGAAGTCAACTAAACATAATTATTACTATACTCTAATGAAAATGAGATTGCCATAGTTCGTGGAGTCTTGTTTTTCTTTATTTAGGGATAGAAACAATATCAATATCAACAACAAATATACGTTGACGCTAAATCTTAATGCTCATTATCATGTTTGTCAAACGAAACAGAAATGCAGTTGTATTCATTTGATGCATTCCTGAAAAAATACCCGTAACAACTTATATTATATTATATTTTAGTGTAAGAATCGAGTTTAAGGCATGGTATTGCTCTTATTGTATTATAGTAAAAACTTATATTTATAGAATAATTTAAATCCAAATAATTTTCATCGAGAGCTACAGCTCAGTTTTACGACGAGATTCAATAGCGATACCAAATTCTAAATTTTGGAGTTTTGTGTTGGAGGCACCATGTAATTAATGCTAATCAATTATAAATTTATCAGAGCCACCTATTGAGATATGTGTTGTGTTAATATATAAGTAAAGGCAATGTAGAAATCATTTCATTTTAAAACTAAATGCTGATTGGTTTATTTGCTTGTAGTCATATTTGTTCAACAGCGTCTCTAAACTGATCCCGACCATAGAATACGATCTGTTCTGTTTTTTATTTTAACATTTTCATACCGCACCGCTCCGCATGTCCTTTAATTTCCCTTTTTATTACACAACACGAGAAGGTAGCTAAAACTTTGATAATCAAGTATATTTTTCGTGTACAAATAAATAAGTACCAAGACATCACAAGTCGAATTATTTAACGAGCAGACTCTTAGAATTATATAAAACAAAATTTAAATTTAATTTCAATTAAGGGTTTTATTTTAAACACCAAAAACAACGATAAAATCTGCAGAATATAGGCAAACAAGACAATAGTAAGCTTTCTAAAGGGCGGAGAAAAACTTCCGGCGGATGTGGCCTTACTCCCTCATACAGGAAGCTGTCGAACCTTTGTACCCTTTGTAACGAAAGTACGGTTAGAATATAAGAACACAATTTTATTTATATAAAATTAAGGGAACATACCAAATACAGCAACTATGGTATACACGATTACAAGAAAAAGATTTAGAGATTCAGTTTAGGCACTTTTTTGTAAAAGTAAATGAAAAGTGTATAACTTGAATACTTATATAATCGTCGCAACTGATTTTTTACATTGAGCGGGAACGTTAGTTGATCCCATCAAACTTCTTTATTGACATGTGCCAATTCTTTCTCATTAGGTTAAAGTTACAATTAATTAACTCAATTTACGTATATGATGTAAATATATAGTAAGTGGATAAATAAATAGATAGTCCTGTAGAAACAAAATAAGGCAAAAACTGTTGAGCTATCTGTACCTTGTTAAGTGCAATACTCATGAAAATTGTAAAATATGTTATTCGTGTTCCCTTAATTAAAAACATAATTAACGTTGTATTAATCGCGAATGTTATTGCAAATTATAACTTCTCATTGTTAATTTAAAATGTATTGCTTAAAAAGTTTTTTTATTAATAAAGTTTTATTTTGATGAAACACCTAAATTTTCTCATGCATTTCTCACCAATTATGTTTATAGGATTAAGCAGGCCATTCTCAACCCTGTCAAAACACAATTATGAAACCACATCCAATATGTATTTTGAAATGAAAATAAATGTATTTTTATGTCAATACTAAAAAAACTAAAATAAAAATTAATTAAAACCTTTAAAATAATAATATTATTGTTATATGGTTTCATTGTTTCTATAACTCACCAGTACTGATATGTAAGAACATTAGGTTGTTAAGATCGACCAACACCTAAATATGAGCGTGACAGGGTAAGGACAATTCATAGTAGGCATCAGTAGAAATGACATTTCATAACAAAAATAATACTTTTTTGCACTAACTTTTCTAAACTTTAGCTGTGATCAATGACAAACTGAGTTGTTAGGCATAGAAAGCGGATATATAAAAAATATTGATAGATTTGCTCATATAAAAATGTATTAATTTAGTTAATATGAAAGAGGCGAATCAAATAAATTGTTCAATTACAAGCGGTATGTGAAAGACTGAAATGTTTTTATTAATTTTCAGTTAATCCATTACCAAAATTCAAAGTAAGTACGGTTATATTAAGTTAACCCAAAATGGACACAAACTTGTATTTATTTCCAACGGAAGGTTCAAATGAACGTATCCCAATTTGTATGATTACTGGTCGCGTGGCGACGATGAGGGAGCAATTATTTTCACCGAAAATTTCTGAACACACTTAAGTAGATCGAAACTTTTTGACATTCGACTTTTAGTCGTAACATCCTTATTTTTTGTTTTATCCCTTTCCTTTGATTTGAGGTGTGTTAACCTATCTAATTATTTGGGATTTTTTTTGTACAAAGAACAAATAAAAAACTAACAATGAAAATAATTTTTGGTGTTCAGTTAGGGTCGTATAAACCTTTCAAAATCACGATATCTACTTATACAAAGTAGCAGTCTGTTTAGGAGTGAAGCAAAGGTTAGATGAAAGTCTAGAACCGTAACTCATTAAACGTAAAATGAATGTCAGATCTCCCTCGGGAAGATACGCGTGCTACAACACGTGCTATTCTTGTGTTGCGAATAAAATAGATTACACTCTAATTTTTCTGGTACACTATCGATATATTAAGTTTACCGAAGTTATACGAGCTGAGGCTGTGCGCTATCGACGTTGAACGCTAGAAAAGAAAAACGAATAGAAAAACTCTCTTATTCATAATGAATTCAGTATAATTGGACTCATTCAATAAAAGTACTCTTACATCACTTTCAGGCCAAATGTATTTACGTAGTGTAGAAAAGAAAAATGAGTCGGTATCTACTCCTTAAAGCATTGCACAGACTGTGGTTAGACAGATTTATATGAATAAGACGGTAAATCATGTTATGTTGTAGAACCTTGAGCCAATGTAAACCTAATTGCAGGTATATATGTATTTTTTATATTTTATGAGATTTTACTACTACAATACTACTATAACAATTCTAGTGTATATTTTTACGAATTTAGTTTTTGGTTCAAGGTTCTCAAATTTTTGTCAGTATTTTACCTGCTCTATGTCGAAAATCAAAACTGATCGAATATTTAATTCGTTACGGTTCAGGACTATCCACAATAGTGACACACTTCACAAAACGTCATGTACACTTTAACCGACAACGACAAGTTGAAAATTTGGCGGCACGTGTATGTCACGCGCCAAATTTTGGGGATACTACCCTTATAGAACTTCACCAGTATAAAATGGACAACCCATAAGGTAAGAATACAAGTGAACGCAGCTCCAAATAGTTGGTCCGAATCAATTTGTATAATTCTTACAAGTCCTTAATGTTTATGAAGATATTATGTAAAGTGCTCTATCGCAAGTCCGATATTGTAACTCAAAAAATACTGCTTAACCTGTCAAGGAAATGTCACGTTAAATTTTATATTAGATTTATATTTTGACCATCGACAGAGCAGTAAAGAGTTTTACCGAATGATAAATAATCTTTCGATGTAGTGAGAGGCTTTATAAATTTAAGAATAAATTTACTGCCTTACTTAATAGCCATTGCAACTATATACGAGAAATAATTTTTCATTAGTCTTCCTGGACGATACGGCATAAAGAACTATTTAATTCTTAAAAGTGCGTGGCTTTTATTAATTATGTCCTTAGGCCAGGAATTTTACAGGTCATTGATGTAAATTACATATTACAGAAACTCCACTTTATGAGTACCAAATTACAAGGCAAATTACTTAAGTATTATCAATAGGTATAAATTAACGGTAGCAAAAATCCTTTGTATAATAATCGCAGCATTTCAACACGATACTTGCGAGCGACTCGTGCGCATTAAAATTCAAACCGGCCGGAATCCAAAGGGAATATAGGATAAGAAGCCAGTTTAACCGAATTGTTATCCGTAGGGTTTAATTATGTCTTTGTAAAGGAAAAAGACAGGGAATTATTCATGAGAAAAAACCTGAGGGAGGCCTTGGAAGAATTGCGCGGATTCGGTGGTAACGCGAACTCCGCAAGTCAATCCCTATAACTCATCCAACTTTTTATTTTACAAATTCATTGTGAAATTTGTTAAAAATATACTCACTTTTGATTTAATTATTGAGTGTTGTTAGTGCTGCATGGGTCATAATAAATTAATACCGTGCATTATTTACTCAATCTTTAATCAATTTACAACAAATGTATGTAATATGTAAAATAAAATATCAGGGAGTATCGCCGTCGGGAATACACTTACCTTTTCTTACAATTGGAAAACAAATAGCTAATATATCGTAGCCATGCCGTAAACTTAAGCCATTTCCCCTCTCTGTTCCAGTGATTTCTTCTTAATATTTTATTTACGAGATTAAGCCGGTTTCGCAGCGGCGCATCGTTAGAGCGTCTTTTGTCCATTACGCCATTTTATGATACTATTTCGCACGGTAACTTCCAAAAGCAAATAAAATTGTTGACAGTCCACGCTGCTCTTAAAAGTTGCTAAATTGTTTCTTGCCAAACTTTTATCCCGAGGATATTTGGTAATGCGAAAATGAGCGGCCCAGCTATAAACCTGTCAGAAGATTTTTGGGGCGACTTACCTACCTAAGTTTTCCCTTTAATTAAATTTATGAATGTTCCCTAATATAGTTTATTAAATAGAACACAAATCGTGACCCAATCGTAGATTTCATTACACTATGGTGGAGAAATTTCATAGTTCTGGTTAGTTCAATAAATGAGCCGATCTAAACCATTTTCTTATAATTGCTCGATTGAATTATTAATTTGTCTAAAGGTAGAAACATTTTATTTCGTAAGTCTCTAGTATATATTTTCACAGCAATCAAGTTATTTATAACAGGACGAAAGAAATGGATTTAGTTCAAAGAGTTTAAGAAAATAGAAGTGGGAAGCAGTCTTAGAAGTATTAGAGTATATTTTTAAATTCTTTTATTTAAATATAAAGAAAATTCTCTCTCAAATTTTATTTATTGCAATGTCCATTTAGACTTCTGACAAATGGGTCAGATACGTGGTCGGTAAGACGTCGTCCATAACGTATATTATTTTTAGATTCGTTGTATTCCGGATATATTACATTACATTCGTTTGAAATGAAATTACTACTGCAATTGATGTATGTTTAAAAATGAAACTATTTGTATGTCAAAGTACAAAGCTACTTTTCGAATGCAAATAAAACGACACGTAATTACACCTATAAAAGAGCAAACACCGTTCCACTATAATATGGGGCTAATTGAGAAATAACAAGTGGTCCATTATTTTCCATTTTGATGCAAGTTAGAATCAATAATCGAGTAACAATAAACGTCAACAATACAAATAATCATTAACAAAAAGGCCCTAATACTTGGGGTACTACAAATGGAATTGAAATAACAATAAAATTAGATTCGAACACCGACAACATTACGCCCAAACGCTTAGATAGGGTCCAGAATCAAGCCGAGCAAATGGGCCTGCAAACCATACCAGACAAGGCAAAAAAGTTACGCCAACACTGTTAAATAGTTCACGGCTTTATGACTCTTAAGACAAACGTATAGCTGTTATAATCCCGCGCTATAGTTTCATGTGGAAACAGCACATACAGTACCCATTATAAAATAGGGCCACACGTCATAGGATTATAACTCTTAAATTGTATGAAAGTAAAGACTGATTTGAGCAACGCAATAAAATAAGGCAAAGAATAACAACGAATAATTTTTGGGGTGTATAATCGATTACACTGTTTTATTATATCTCGTTACACATGGGATCATAGTCATAACTGAAAACTCAAAGGGATCATGTTAATCGCAGGACGGAAATATGTTCGTATTGTTTGCAAGATTTGGTAGGTTTATAAAGGGGTGGATTAATGTTAAAAGAAATCCTTACATGGTAAAATATTTTTTTTCGATGTGAGATGTAGCCGTTAATTGTTCGTACGACAAACATTATACAAATTTTGTATCGCTGAATAATTATTTCTACGTTGACTTGAGTCATGATTTTTTTTTTTTTAATTATAGTATTTAGTTATGTATGCCATTGAATAGTCCACAGTCTAATTATCGACGTAGGAAATTACATATATATAAACTTTAATATAAGTTGATATTATTACGCCGAGCACGATTCAAAAACCACCAATCATAAATAAAAGAACACTTCTCATAAATCGTTAATTCCTATAAATCGGTTTGATTCTATCAACAAGCGTATTATGCAAAAGAGTCTTCACACCCTTCAAATACAATAATCATCACAAATAACATTACGTCACAGCTTATTACCGAAAATGAGCAACGCAAATCATAAGCCAATCGCGGACTCAAAACTTATCCTCTGACACCTGACAATAAAATGTTGGTGGCACGAGAGTGCACAACCGAGATCAAAGCAAAGCCATATAAGTCCAGATAAGTACATTATTATACCCTTAAAATGCCTGCATCTGTTGGTTTTTTGCTATTAGATACAAATAAGCATTGATCTTGCCGATCACCCTTCGAGGAGAGCTGATACATGCAATTATGGACTTAAAATGTTTTATACAGAATCCGTTTTCGATTGATAATAATATTAGGCAGAATGTGGCGAAATAAGCACGTTATACTATGCACTTAAAGGTGTTTTTTCTTTATATAGGATTATGGACTAGGTTGTAATGGGTCAAGTATTCCCTAATTCAATTTCTGCACCCTTGATCTGATTATTTTTGTTAGCGAGTGACATTTCATAATTTCCATTTCTTAGTGACCTAAAATATTTCTTATAATCGAGGAATATATAATTTTAATATCGCTCTTATTGAATTATGTAAACCTTTGTTCATAATAGATATATTTATTTTATATTACAGTAATAAAGTCGAAATTTACCGCGGTCCAAAAAACCTTTTTACATAATAAAATCGATTGATATACAAACATAGCAATCTATAGCTCTTTACATATATATAGGTCTTTTACATTTATGAAAAAGCCGTAAAACCTTGGAAATTAAATAAACATTGTAAAAATTAACTTGCTTACTCACAAAAATAAAAACAACATTTGCACAAGCCAATAGAGTACGCAATAAAAAATTAATTACATTTTTAATCTACACAAACGTGCGCAGACAGTGGATTACGCTGATACAAATATACTAGAAGAGCTGGTGACAACCAAGTATTGTTTCTTTGCTTGAACTCGAAGTGAATTCTTTTGCAAAACAGTTTTTAATAACTACTTGACTGCTGCCTAGTATCTTTCCCACAATGTCACTTTGCTTTGTATATATTTTGAAAAACTTAATTATGTATTGAACTATTATTTGTTAATAGTTATTATAGTGATCTACATATTTTCCTACAAAAATGTAACATAGTTCAAATACGATCTTAAATGCTAAGTAACACTCTAAAATTATTATAATATAAAATAAAAAAAGGTAAAAAAGTATTTAATAGTCACATATTTCGTTTTAATAACGACCATTATACAGAAAAGGTAAATTCTTCCCTTCACGAAGAAAAACATTCACATAGCGGTATATCTAGATATATATCTGCAGATCCTAAAGGACCCTGAGGCGTATACCAGTGGCCCTAATGTGATTTTATAGAGACCATAGGATGCCGATTAGATGGTGCTAGTAAGGGGAGTCTCTGGCTGTGCCGTTCAGTGGTAATTTAATTTTGTAACTTGACTTTTATGTGCACTTTGGAATCTCGAATTTTTTGACGATTGTTTTTTTTATATTTGCGTAAAGACATCTATTTCTAAAATGACATTTGATTGTAACAAATAACTTTTGTAATTTTTAAGTTTCAACAGTTATCAGTTGTGTTATCGTCCATAACATTAGGTTACTTTAGGGCTAAGCGACCGTGAATGAAATAAGAGGCTTAAAGGTTAATTTAAAGAAGATAAACACATATACAGAAGATAATTACGTAAGAGACCAAGTTTACTTTGATGGCAGTACTTAAGTTAGCCCAATATGCAATTTAAAGTTGTGCAAGCATCAAGGGCTCACAAGTCGTATGTAATTCCATTATAAATGTATGAACGAGACTGTGACATTGTACCCCGTTAAGTTGGTTCCGAACATTATCAGAATATTACAGAGAACCACAGTGTATACAAGTGTAACTTTACAGCATTTTACAGTTGAACACATTTTCATGAAGGGATGTTGCTTAACGTTAACTTAACTTGGGCTAAAACGTTTTCATATTTTGATTTGAAAATTAACATTCTCTTATATACACAATTACAGGTACGTTATTTTTTTATGTAATTTCAACTGTAGATCCTGAACTGTCCAATGTGTTCTCAATTATTATAAAGTAATGCATATTGTTATCGCTACATGAGACGGTATTATTGTTCTCAAAAACTTATAACAATACTAGATGACCCAGCAAACGTTGTTTTGCCATACATGTGATTTCAATTTTCAATTAATAAATAAAAAATAGGGGTTGATCGTAGAGAGGTAAAAATTTAGGGTTATATGTATTTTTGTATGTTTTATCATAAAAATAAAAAAAACTCTTCTCAAAACACTCAGTACCTTTTAATTTAATATTTGATCCAGCACATGGTCTACAATAACACAATGATAACAAAACTTTTTTTTAATTTGATCGCAGCGCTAACTGTCGGGACAGACTAAAATTAAAATTCGAATATTATTTAAAATTTGACACTGCGATGGTAGCGCCGTCTGTCGGATCCAATGTAAAACATTCTAAAATCACCAACTACTAATAAATTAAAAATTAATTAAAAAAACATTGTCCAGTGGACAAAATTGTGAATCTAAACCATTCCCAGATCCCCTTGAACACACACAAAAAATTTCATCAAAATCGGTCCAGTCGTTTGAGAGAAGTTCAGTGACATACACACTCACAGAAGAATTATATGTATAAAGATTATCAGTGTGCTTACTTTATGTTCAAACACACCAGCCCTTTCATTGTTTTGTGGCGTCGATGCTAGAAGGGCATACGCGTATTTCATAGTAATTATATAGGAATTAAAAGAAGAACATGAAAAAATCAGAAGCATCTCGTCTATCATGTTAAAATCGACATTGAAACAACAGACATACTGGGTGGCGCAAAAGTAAAGACCCTATTTGGTTCAAATCTAAATTAGAAAACTAGATTTAGGTTTTTTAAATGTATATTTGTGCCATTAAATTTCGTACCACTGCGATTTAAAGATGATGTCTTTTAAATGGTGACCTTTACTTTACTTATCCGCCACCCAGTATATAATATTCTTTACTAAAAACAACCTGACCGTAAATACTTATAGCAACCCTACTACAAAAGTAATTATCATCACGGCTAAGCTGTAATCAAACACACACCGAAAACAGTTTCAGCGAGATAGCGAGATACTTTAATATTACAATGCCATCGAATTATATCGTACGCTGTTAATCACCGGCACTCCCTCAAAGATAATTACCTCGCCAAACAACGCTCCAACCGAAAAACATAATCTAATTTTAATTTTAATAATTATTAGCAACGCTTTGGGAGAACAACTCCTTGATTTAACTATGGCGGATGTTTTCATCGTTCGACTAAGTTATTTTGTAATAGGCAATGTTTTTACCTTTGTGAATTCTGCCTTGTCATGTAAAGTGTAACTAAGTATGATGTCAACCCAGTGCAGTGGGTGCAATTGTCACCGTTCCACGGGTTCCGCGTTCGATCCCCGGTACGGCAAAACATTTGTGTAATGAGCATATTTATTGGAATTATAATATAATTGATACATGTTGATTATCAGTAATTATAGCACCCATAATACCAGCTAACTACGTACTAGCTACCCCTGCTACTGACCATATGATATAAGGAAATCATAAATTTTTCTGTTCTTTTTGTCTAATAAAAACTAATCTTTTCTCCTAGACAGTTACTATTATTGTACGGACAGGTGAATCTCATTCTCAACTAATATAAATATTACTTAAATAGAATATTCATTTATAAATGAAAGGTGAATTGTATTCCAAAGAAAATTGTATCTCCTTATCATTTTGCTTAAAACGTCATGCTTCCAGCGTTTTGCGCTTGACTAAGATTTATTGTCAAAAGTAGAAAGGAAGCAGAACTTCCTATACATATATGTCGACAAAATTTTAAGTTGTGCATAAAAACAATTTAATTTACACAATCTTAACCCAAACAATAATTAACAAGAAATGATATTATATAATTTTAACTATTAATTATCTTACTATTCCTAAGATTCAGAATCGTTTATAACAAGGTAGTCTTGAACAAATTTCGTAAGTTTACGAGCAACTTTTGCAACAGCAGAGTACAAATGAGTATAATAAGTTTTACAAAAAGGGTCAAAAAGACGATTCATCTTTTCTACCTCTAGACAAAACTGAGTTACGTAACTCAACTCTCATTGCCACAGTAATTTGTTAAAGTTAACGCATGAAGCGACCAACTAGGGGTAAATAGCACCAGTTCAAATAGACCCCTTACCCGAAGTGGGAAAACATCTTGATGCTCCAAGAGCTGTACGGAAGAGAGAGGAATGGTGGCTTTTGGAAAAATGGTCTCGAAGACAATGATTAGCATCATTTATCATTTTAATACGAATGCTACCCCTTGTTAATAGGATGTCAAGGGAATTAATAGTCGTTACATTATTTTCATTGTGCAATTTGCGGGTTTGTATAATTTCGTTTATTGTTTTATAAATTATATATGACTTTTTAAACTCGAGGAATTTTATAATGAATTTAAATTGTAGTTATTATTCGATAGTTAGTCGTGTGATTAGAAGTGGTGTTCATTGGTGTGTACTTTAAGTTGTTTGGGAACTACTTCACTATTCAACCAGTGACTGAACGATGCTATGAATTTGTAAAATGTTAGTATGACTTTTAAGCTTCAATTACATACAAACCTATGTTGTTAAATGAGGTAAGATAACTGCAAGTGCCACACTAGAAATACATTTACTTATACGAGTGATGTATTAGTGGAAGTTCCTTCATTCCTTAAATATTTTTAAATGAAATTACGATGATTTTTCATATATTATAAAACGACACATGTTTATAACGTAACTGCATCTTCATACTGCGAACTATTAGCTTTCGGTGGCGAAAACTGGCATGTCTTAAATTAATTTCTCAATCCACACAGTATTAAAAACGAAGAAGTCAAATAACCCATTCCCTTAAAAAAATTGTCAATCTTAGTATAAAGTGGCGATGCTATAGTTATTTTTCACTTGTGCACTATAATATATTCATAGTAATATGTATATTTTTTTATATGTATATTTGCTGGACCTTAGGCAAGTAGCCGGTAATGGCTGGATGAGGAAGGCCGAGGACCGAGTGTTGTGGCGCTCCTTAGGATGTCTATGTCCAGCTGCGGATGAGGGTAGGCTGATGATGATGATGATGTATATTTATCAATCTTGCTAGCACCCATGATACAAGCTATAAATGGCGTACCTTGAGACTAACAGACCTTGTGTTTTGACGCCTATATTTCGATTATTTTTTATCTCATATATCTATTACACTGCCACCGCTAAGCTCATGTCACGTAGTGTATGAAACATGCAAAACAAGTTGTGCTCTGTTGTATTTTATACGACATTTTGTCATCTGGCTATCACATTCATGAACGTGGTCTGGGTGCGTAAGTATTCAGGAATTACAAATAAGTTAGAAAATGCGAAACATAGGATCTATCTCTATATTGAGGCGAACGCTATTTTCATGTTTCGTTACTACTTTCTAGTAGTTGTCGTAACAGTAGCTTTGATTCAGGTTACACTTCCAGTAGCGTTATTAAAGATATCTTTACATGTACTCAGTCAATTTACGAGGCGTGAGTAAAACTCATGACAGACAAAATTATTTGAAATCGAACCAAATTAAATATATCTTTTAGAGAGTGTTTATGTCAGGCAAGTATTGGTATCGGATTAGCAGAGAGTGTTCAGTGGGTTCGAACAGTAAACGGTTTTTTAAGTGTTTAAGCTTTCTATATACATATAATTTCTCCGGTAAAGAAAGTGAAGAAGTCTAAGATAAAAAACATTTGGCACAGCAACATTCTTTGTATAAAAATCTAAAACAGTTGAAGTTTGAGGTGAAGAAAGGGGTCCCCCTTATAATATTGGCTTCAGGGTGAAGCGATATTTCAGCAAATTAAAGATATACCTACCTTCTGTGTAGAACATTTGAACACAAACACAATATATCTCTGTTCTTAATAATAGGTTATTTAGATCAACAAATAAAATGTCGCGCGTTGCCGTTCAAACGTACTTTACTACACATAACGTTGTGAGGTTTCCATCAAAAAATATCCGGAGATATTGTACAGTCCTATCACATATTAGTGGATTGCTAGTATACCAACATAAAAATAAAAAGTAATTTCTTCTGTTTTTGTATAAGACTTATTTATATTGGTGCCGTTTGGCGTTCTCATTTCCACGTAGAACCGTATGATCGCGTTCGGGTTTCTTCGCTTTTAAATTAAATAAATAATGCATACAATTTGTGCGCAATAAACTTTGGAGGTGTAGGTGTAGTCTTTGCGCTGAATTTCGCGCGCCCGCCCCACGGGGAACAATAACAGACGAAGAGAGCGCTAAAATGATGTATAGACTAAGGTCTTAGACAAAAGTTTACCTATTATTTCAACGTTTAAAACGTACTCGTAAACCTACTGGCTAAGTGAGTGGTGGTATTACTGAACATGAAGCGGCCTCATCTTTAGTCTTTACAATAAGATATATTTAATTTTCAAAGGGAGTTTTTGCATGTTATCATCGGTCCGGAGGTTTTACTTTGGATTTCCGTAGACACTATCGTGGTTAAAATGTATGATTTTTTCGATATATATCTAGTTAAGCCCGATTAAATACTTTAAATCTATAATTTAAGAATTTGCACTTAACAATATTTAAATATAAAATCCGTAACCATTCATTGTCAAATGGGAAGGATAAACATAAGTAATAATAAAACACAAAAATTGCAACATTTTATGGCTCTTCGGACAGTATGTAAAGGTGTGTTCACGTTGGCGTTCGTTTGAATATTTTCATATTTCCACGCAGTAGACCTCAAGTTTGAATTTCGCGGTAGCTACTCCAGTATGATCATTCCTTTATATTCTTATAAAATATTCCGGCTACACAACAAATTATTACAAATATCTCAATTATATGGAACTATATCCAATCCATATAAAGATAAAAGTACCAATAGAATTAATGGTAGATATGTTTAAGAGATTATTCTTCTTCCTCCTATCCTCTCTCGCTACATTCGAAAGGAAAAGAAGGGTAAAGAAACATTTGAAATACGATAACAAAATAACAGCTATCACTTGAATTTCATTACATTTTCAATATTTTTTTTAAATAGCAAACGGGCAGGAGGCTCACGTCATCGTAAGTGTAACCGCCGCCTCACTCACTCACAATGCCTGGGGTCTCACAAGTGCGTTGCCGGCTTTTAACCTTATAAATAAAAAAATAATTAATAGTTACTTCAGATATTGTTGTCATAATAAATATAGAAAATATATTTATGAAACAAGATTTTTAGCAACTGAAACGTCATCTAGCAGGTTGTATTGATAAATACTGCTTTCGAACAGCGTCATCTATTAGCTTAAAATAAAACTACCTCTTTTTTTATTAAAGTAAGATGTCTGAAATAATAATATTATCTTTTTCTATATAATAAAACTAATTAATCAACTGCAGCTTACAGTAAATAATTACTGATAAAAACGTTCAACCACCCGTGCGTATTAATTGACATTGACATTTGAAGTTAACAAAATATCAATAATAGTAAATCGACAGACACGTCGTTGACGTTTATTATCACTACAATTTTTATACTCTTTGATTCAATTTAAATGTATTTGGGATGGATATTTTTACAACTAAATAATACGTATCTATATTTTATTGGTATAAATAATGGATAAAAATTCCATGTTTTAAGTTGCATGCAGTCAATGATATATAACTGAATTCGTAGCGATACATATTCATGAAGGAAGTCTAACGGTGGAGATATATTTTATAAACAGACAAGGGATCTTCAATAATTAGGTGTTGAAACATTCAAACACAAGTCATAAAATCGGCTATCAGCTATGTAGTTGCGTATGTAGTTAATCGTAGCTAGTTGAGCTGCTAACACCATGTCGGCTCCTAAATACCAACAGCTGTCGGTAAAATCTGATCTAGATGACAGCATATTGAATAGCAAACCCAAAGGAAAATGGTCTGACGTGTGTTTCCAAAAGGGGCTTCTTTCTCTTGGTTTGATTTTATTATATTTTTCGTTATCTATCGGCCTTACATTTTATCAGAGATGGCTTTTAAAGGTTGGTATCAACTACTTGTATTTATTACTATGAAAAGCCCCTTTTTATTTTATATCTTAAAACCTTGAAAAGGTATCAGACATCTAGTATAAGTGCATTAATATATATATATATATAAAAGTATATGTCACTTTGTATGAAAAGTAGCACTTCACAAATTTACTTATACAGTCTCCTTCACAACCAAATATTCTAGAAATTTTATGTTATGTTCATAACTAATATAATGTATAAGTAAACATTTATTTTCAGGATTTTCATTTTCCCCTCACTGTTGTAATGTACCATTTAATAGTAAAGTGGATTTTATCTGTGTGTGTCCGCATCGTGTTGGAAATCATTACTGGTCAACCACAACTTTTTCTTCCATTCATAACTTGCCTTAGATCTGTGGGCCCTACAGGCCTAGCTAGTGGAATTGATGTTGGATTTTCTAATTGGGCTCTGGAGTTAGTTACCATTTCCCTCTATACAATGACAAAATCAACAACTATAATTTTTATTCTTGGATTTGCAATACTACTAGGTCTAGAAAAAAAGGTATGAACTTAAAGATGTATTATTGATTAAAACCTATGATTATCTACAATGATACTTTTATATTATATATTTTTAATTATTTTAATTAGTAGTAATAAAAATTTTCAAATGGGGGATCAGTATTCAGTCATAAACAGTATAGTATAAAAACTTGATTGATTTGAAAATAAATCTAAAGAGATAAAAATTATCCTTAGGCTTGATATTTTATTTTCTATTAAATTCCATTTTAATTTTAATTTGTACTTACACTATAAAAAACGCATAATATGTACTATTTGTGTAATGCATTCTTTTATTAGTTATGAAACATTTTCTTATAATAATGTTTGTCTAATTAAAAAGGAACTTTATATAAGCAAGGTCACTTGCAATTGAATTATCAAAGACAAATATAGAGATATAATTTATATTTATCAATATGGTCCCTTTTCTAGTTGCATTAGAGTGACCTGGGTAGCTTAGACTTTGATGACCATTATAAGTCTAAGCTGCCCTGTACATATACAAATTGTATTTTATTGCCTTCTTTATAGGTTGGTTAGAGATCAGTTACTGACATAATGTAATTTTTGAGACAAATTTTATGTATATTTAGTTCCTTGATATGTTTTCCTTTATCATTACATATAATATGTTTATTGTTCATGTAGAAATATCTTTTGGTGTGCAAAAATTAGCTAGCCTAAAGATAACAGGTCAGTTAGGGGCTGGTGGTTTAAACTTATAATGCCCCAAAACTTTATGAAAGTATCTCATCATAATTAAAAGTAAAGTTTGGACAAATTTGGAAATGGTACACCAATATAATCTTATTAGGGAAAATAGTTTAGATAAAACAAGAACTATAGGAATTTATCAAACTTTCTACTAACTGTTATAAGAAATTTGGTTTAACAAAATTATCATATTAATTAAATTATTTATTTACACATGGAAATCTCTTTTCAGTCATGGTCTTTAGTTGGCATTGTACTAACAATTGCAACTGGACTTATTATGTTCACATACAATGCAACACAATTTAACTTAATGGGCTTTGATTTCCTGCTCCTGGCTTCTTTTGCTGGGGGCCTACGTTGGACATTTGCTCAGCTCCTTATGCAGAAATCTAAACTCGGCTTACATAACCCAGTAGATATGGTATTTCATGTTCAACCTTGGATGTTCCTTTCTCTACTTCCATTTATGCTTGCTTTTGAAGGTAAATATTTTGTCATATTCTTGAATATTGTACTGTAATATAGGTTGTAGATTTCTGTTTGTCTATTTAGAATATATTTTAAGAAGTGTGTTATCAGTTTTGCATCATTAAAAGTATTTTGTACTCAATCAATTCATAATTTTTATGTCCTTATATGTCTTTTATATCAAGATATTATGAACAATTTATTTAATTTACTTAACTTATACAATAATACTGTCTTGGATTGTATTTTGAATTTTCGGTACTAATAATTTTTGTCCTCATATGAGTCTACAGTTAGTTATAACAGTTTGAATACTTTATATGGAAAGTAAGAAAATTTCTTCGTTTTATAATTTTTTCCAGGTTTCAAGTGCTTCGATAAACTAATAGCACTACCATCTGGGGAATTGTTCCCAACTGCGCTTAAAGTAACAGTGGGAGCAACAATTGCATTTGCAATGGAAATAAGTGAATTTCTTGTTGTTACATACACATCTAGTCTGACTCTATCAATAGCTGGTATCTTTAAGGTAAGTAACCTTTTTTTAACAAACATGAGCAGTTTTTTGCACATAACTTTGAAATTTAACAAATTATTTATATGAATGTTTTAAATTTACCATCTAAATATAATTTTACTTTATTTTCAGGAATTATGTATTCTTATTTTAGCTGTTGAAGTGAGTGGTGATCAACTAAGCCCAATAAACGTTGTTGGTTTGGCTGTATGCTTGATGGGAATCACTGGACATATAATACACAAGGTTTTGGTCATCAAAAGAGTGGCTGGTACAGTACGTGTGTTAGATGATGATGATTTTGTAACTATTAGCAAGACTAGAGCACCTAAACTGAATGAAAGGAGTGAACCTTTGTTAGAAGATCAAAAATGGCAAGAAGCTAGCGAGGAAAGTGACATAGACAGTAACCTGGTCTTATACGAAATTATCCAGAGAAGAGATGGTAGTTAAAAAATGCACAGGTGATCTCTTAAAATAATTATTCCGCTAGTATTCTTGTACAGAAACTGTTTAGAGTATTATAATGTTTATAATGGATTTAATGCATATTTTATCATAAAAAAAGATATTTTTAATATGAGTGTATACCGAAAGGCCCTGCTAATTTTGGGCCTAGTTTAATTAGGCCATCCATCACTATAAATAAGAAATCAATGAATTTTACAATATCAATATATTGGTGGTTGATTTCAGAATGACATATTTTTTTAATCGAGGCTTTATCCATATATGTTCTACATAACATATTAAATTTAAAAAATATTATTAAAACATTGAGCCTGCTCCTATTTATAAATTATATAAATGCCTTAGCCAACAACCAATATTATACTGAGAACATATTACATATAATATGTACACTTTACATTCCAATTTATTGTAGATAAAACTATTGTTTTTGTTTGTTTGTTTCAATGAATTATTTTACGTGGTTTGAAAATATTGTATAATTATTTACAAATTTTTGTATTTTTTACCTGCAGTCTCGCTTGATTGTTTATAATGAAAAGATTCGAAGAAATATTAAATATCATGAAATCTGCGTGTCTTGTCTCTTAGTTAGGTCTCTTAATTCCGACATATGCAAAAAATCTGCCAATTCCTAATTTTGTTCCCATATAAAAGCCTCATAAAGGAACAAATATATATTTGCATTTAAAATAGATAAGTCGCACGTTATGGCTAGTTTATACGTGGATAAAAAAGCGAATTTTTGCCACGTTCAACTAACAGGATTAGTAATCATTAATATGAAATGACAATAACATGAATGATTAATAATCCAGTGGTAATTTCTAGACGAACTTGCTATTATTTATAACTTTGTTAATCATTTTAAGTTACAGGGTATTGATACATTGTTATATATAGTTTCAAATTAACACGTTTAATTAATTTTATTTATAGTGTTGTTTTTTAGTTTGTATAAGACTGTAGACGGTTGTATAAATTTTTTTTATGGACTAATTATAAAAATTTCACCCAACTCATCGCCATCTTATAGAAAGCTGACTCAGCTGTTGACATTGTATCATAGAAATAAAACTGACACATTCGATGATAGGATTAGCCAAACAGATCCAAACCAGAAAAATTAAACGCACATTCAATATATATTTTTATGTATTTGTTGTTCTGCGATGAAATTTTGGAAATTTTAAAGTGTGACTTTCATTGGTTTAAAATGTTTGTGACTAGTATTTTGTAAGAAGACCTTTGTCGAAAATCGACGTCTTCGCTGAGCGCATCGGAATATATAATTTACTTTGCTATCAGTAACCAACTACACCGGTATACTACTTCTTTTAAAAGGCAATTAGGTTTTCCAAGATGTGTTCATGGCGGCGTAGATTTTCTGATATCATCCTATCCGAAACGCAGTTTCGAGGCGTCACGTTATTTTATATTGTAACGTTAGTTCTCTATATCAATCAGACAAAACAATAAGAAAAAAACAATTTAGTATTCTCTATTTAAAGAATTTTTTTAACATACCTATAAATTAACGAAATTTCTTCCAAGTTGATGGCTACTTATCGAAGGAAAACTTACAAAAACATGTCATAATTTAAATTTACTTTTACAAAATTATCCAAATGTATGACTTGCCATACGTATCAGGATTATATACCAGGCGTGTTTCTATAACAGATTAATAATGTTTGATATCAATTTTGTATACATTTAATATAGTGATATAAATACAGTAATGCAGGTCTTATAGCGGTCCCTCTCCGGACATATTTGCCTGAAATAGGATTAATGATTTTAAAAAAACGTGACTATGAGAGGGGTGCATTCATACCAGGCATTTTATAGGATTCGTAGATACTGGGTGTCTCATTAACATTATCATTATTGTTAATTTTGTTGGATTCGTATTTGAACGATTGGTGATGTCTTGAGTACATACGAGCCTTCACTAAATAAAACAGGACCTGTATTATACTCAGATATTGTTCACTGGTTTGCCTTAGATAATTATTCCAGGATAGGGATCGCCATAAAATCCGCATTACATTGTAAAAGCCTTTTAAAACTTTTTAGGAAGCAAATCAATTTTATTAAATTAATCATATATGGTTTAGTGTTTTATTTAATATATTGAAATAGTACGTTGTCAATGTGTGTTGGAAGATGCGCTGATATCTATCGCTCCATGTCACAGTAACGCAAATTACCCTATGCATACAGATAACAAAATGGGTAGACATTGTACTACTTACACAATTTTTCTAAGGCACAAATCAGATAAACCTTAGACTGAGATAGAATTATGTTTTCAAGTTTATCAACAAATAATTTACAAAGGTATTCCGTAAGTAATAGTTAAAAAAAAAGTAAGTCTTAAAAATTAATTCATCAGATCTATGGCAAGACTCAGTTCTGACGGAGTCTTTGCATTCAGTTGTCCACTCAACCTAAATAGGCGACCATTAAGCGATGTAGCAGCTTCCATTTTCCTCAAAAATACATTTTTACAACTAGTATTTAATGTTTTTTCAGTCAAAGTTTTAGTGGACTCCGAATCCAATGAATTAATGATGGAATCCGCGTCGGTGTTTAAATTGATAATGTTAGTTTGCGATTCCTCACGCCACAGCTTTTGAAGATTTAAAGCCATAAGCTCCAACTGCACTTGAGACAATTCTCGGATAACATCGATCTGAACTGACATGACGTTGTCACAAGTTTTCAATAAGGAATTTAAAGCTTCCAAAACATCCGCCCTCCTTTTTTGTATGCTGTATTGATTATCAATATTTTTCTCAAAGAACGCAAGATGCTCATATAGCTCTGCCAACTGCAATGAGCATGATATATATTGAGAAGGATGTTGTTCAAAGTCATAGTAATGCTTGGCTCTCATCAGCCACTTATGCACGAATGCAAATAGTATGCGGGCATCTTCCGATGTCTTTAATATTTCTACTGGGACCCTTTTCTCAATCTCTTTTAGGTCTAGGGATGGAAATGCAAATATATTATCATTAGAATAATCTCCATTGCCGCTCTTCTCGGCGCCACTATCTTTTTCATTTTCCTCTGGAACTTTTGTATTTTCACTCTGCTCTTGAAGAATATTCATGTTTTTCCAAAGATCAGATTTTGAAGAAGGTTGCATAAAATATTTGGATAAAAGCTTTTTTCGTGAAATATTAAAGAGCGCCAAACCATATTTTACCCAATGGTGGCTTAATTCGAGGAAGTGCATTTCGAAATCTGCTTTCTGAATAACAAATTCTTCTGGCATTAACTTACAATTGTCGTGACAAGTACGCAAAATATGGTAGGCTGCACACAGATGATGTCTGGCATGCCTAAGTTGGTTAAGATATGTAAAGAAGTTTCCTAATCTCGCAGTTCTTAGAGCCCAGTCTTGGGGAGTACCTTCCTTCATTTCTAATTGTCTCCTCAACACCAAATGATTATACAACGTATATTTGTTGGGTACATTTAATTTGTTATACAAAAATGCTTGCATCTGCAAATTATTTGTGATGACTTTATCAATCTTTTCAGGATTTATTCGTTTAATTTTATTGATTGGCTCTATGGTAAATAAATCTTCAGCATCTATAAATGTATCTGGCTTGCAATCGTTTATTTTGTCATAAAGCTCTTCTATGCTTTCAAGAATTTCCCTCGCAAGAGATGTTTGATCCAGCTGAATAAGGTAATAGCAAAGCAGATTTTGTATTCTAAGCAATATAAAAAGACACTCTTCACGGAAGGCGTATGGCTTTATTTTATCGTAAGCCGTCTGAAGAATGTTTCGTTTCTCTATTAGTGAAATTGGCAGAGATTTAGCTGTTAATAGGGCTAAGTATCCTTCCATAGCTAATGATCTTATAAACTGAACATGACTTTCTTTACCTAATACGTTGAGTTCCGTTTGTAAATATTGTATATCTTTTTTTAAATTTGGCAATCTTTCGTTTGTGTGCTTATTCCTTACAATGTTTCGCACATCTTCAAAAGTGCGCGCAATACGGTCTAAAACTGTATCACTATCCATTTTCCAAAACACAAAATTTATTTATAAGTATTTTCCAAAATTGTAAGACTCGATTTTTTTCTGTAGATTTAGAAGTTAAATGTCATAATTTAAATGGATATTTATCTAGAACGATAATTCAAATAACTCTGCCAGAAATAATTTATGAAAGGAGGTTTCTAATTCAGACGCAGATTCAAAGACGCATGCTTTCCCTATTATTGGTACAATTTACGATTTGGATTGAAAATAGCGTCGCTTCTGTTCACCCGTTACTCTATCCTTATCTAAACTCAGTCTTCGGTACAGAAATATTTTTCGTCTTATGATTATTTAAACTTAAAAAGAAGAAAAAATTGGTATTGATTTCTGAGAGCAGAACATAGCTTTTTGTTTCTCTTTTTAAGTCAAATGTTAAATGTTGTACTGGGCATTTGTGGCATATTTATTTAGTTTCCTTACGTTGAAAGTTTAAAGTAACAGTCGGTTTGATTTTAAGTTTTTGTAATGTTTCCCATTTCCATGGTTATGTTTAGATAAACAAACAAGGTTTCATTGATTATATCCCATGTTAATACTTCAGTTTCCTTCATTTCCTTTCTATGGTTTGCACATGCGCACAGGGTGCTTCGCCCATGCCTTTGTTTGGTTGGTATATATCAGAGCCTAATAGTACAGGGATAGGACACTCTCGGCCTTATTTTTAAGCCACATTTGATGTCATGCCCTCTTAAGTTTAGGCCCTGAACTAAGACGACAAAGTGTATAAAATGTTACCCATAGGTATTTGTATTATATATAACTCCTCATTATTAATAGAGATGGTTATATACGAATGCCATATCTGCATTTTAATTATAATAAAATGTAGCAGTGGTACTTCTTACACAACGCAGATAATAAACGACTAAGACATGCGCGATTCACAATTCTCCAAAGATCTTCTTGGCGTTGCCATAAGAGCGTAAAAGTGTAAATACTACCAGAAATCCCTTTATGGAAAGTACAAAGATATTTCAAGATTTAAAACAAATTTATACGTGTATAAAAGTGGCAACATTGTAATGGGGCGGTTTTAGAAAGAAGTAGCCGTAGGTTCGAAAGCACTGTTCCCACTTCACATTGGAAGAACATCTATAGATAACTATAGTCTACATCTGAAAATCAATAGAACCAACTACGAGTTCTTTACATTCACTAAAGGGACTAGAAAAACCTTACCTCTATTTGTGATAAGTTTACCTGATAAATTAGCAATGGATTTACCTTTTCCAGTCATTAGGCCTCATTTCACATTTCCGGACTGGTTTAACGCGGATAATCCTTGCGATGAAGACGCAGAATTAACAAAGCTAGAACAAGCACATCAACGCTGGGTATGTAATAAGATAATTCCGAAAATATAATTCAGAATTATAAAAACAATTTTTTGTTTACAATTACGTTAAAGAAAGCTTGGTCGGGAGGTGTGCTGCGAGTTTATAATGCACCTGTATCGTAAATTTAAATATTGCTATATGTCGCCCATTGTTCATAAAATTTAGTAAGTTAGTCTTATTCAGTTCGTTCGTTTCTTTCTGTCTAATTGTGTTTACGCAATGATAAAAAAAGACAATTATTAATCAGACTGATTTATTTTGTATGACCAAAAACATAATTCCTAATAAAAGGTGTTCTTTACTAAGAAATTCAGTTTGAGAATTAATATTATACGATGAAAATCCCTATGCAATATATTTTACTATAAGATTAAGACACCGTTCGGAAACTATTTGAATCTAGCATCAGCACATGGCTTTCTGCTCATGTCGTACATTCAAATCATTTGTTTACAAATTCATTTATATTTCAAGTGGAAGTTCTATTTAAGACAGGATAAGGAAAGTATCCAGTGGAATCAGCATACATCAAAAACAAAACCAAATTTCGACTATGAGTGACAGAAACAGAAACACCTACTCGCCTTTTGGAGAAGTTTAATAAGTTAAAGAGGGAAATATTTATTTAACCAAAGCAGGAAATAAATTCATGTCAATTTTTACTTTTAAAAAACTTCAGCGTTACACAGCTGCCCATGATATTTTTACGGCTTTTGTTTTAAAGTAAAAAAATGTATGTACAAATTTAAATAAGAATTGTGTAGTAAGTTCAGTATAACTTATTATATAAGTTTTAAAAATCATATGACATCGTACAGATGCCTTTTGAAATTACTTATAAAAATAAATATAATATAATAATTCTGTCATTCTTCTAAGTTCTCGTAAAAAAATATTGATCAGCAGCGCGGGAGCCGCAGTCGTTGCTCACCTTGATTCCTTCAGGTCATAATAATTAATTAATAAAAATCAGACATCATTTAGAAAAACTAATTGTTCAATAAAGTGCGTTGAATGCCAGCTTCTGCGATTTCTGGAGGGAACCAGCATATCAATGATAGTCAATACGCTGAGGATGCTCGGCTGGTGATCTTCTAGCTTTTCTCTCGCATAAGTGGGTTGAACCTATCGAAAATAAGGGAGAAGCTTTGGCTGCTAGCTTGGATATAGCAAAGGCTTTCGATAGGGTTTGGCACGGCTCAATCGATTGCCCGAGAAGTTATGCTCATGGCATGGTGGATGTAGCATTAAGATCCTTATTGATGGAAAATGCTCGAACCCTAGGATTATAAATGCAGATTATAAGTGCAGTGTTCTCTCGCCCACCCTGTTCATTTTGCATATAACGACTTGTTGAATATCGGCGGCATTCATTGCTATGCAGGCGACAGTATCATCGATGCACTCTATACGGACAACTCAAATATGTTTCGATCTGAAGTAGATGAGAGCCGTAGTGAATTTGTTTATGAAGTCGAAACTATACTATCTATGTAGATTAAAACTCCTTAGTTCCTCACCCACCCGGTGAAGTACTAAGGAGTATTCTCGGGGTTAGCACTTCAAAAGAAGCAAAATTCCGCAATCATCTGGTTCAGAGTATGCTCTACAAGGCGAAAGAACGCCCTTATCCACACCATCGCGATGGATGGTAATCTTCTACAATTATTAAAGGTGGATGTTGATGGGCTGCGACTGTTGCCAGTTAGTTGCCACCCGCAAGCAAGTTAGGCCGTTTTATAAAAAAAGGTATAACTTTTTAAAGACAAACTATTTTTTTTTAAATCAACAATTAAATTTTGACACGAATGACAAGGAGATGATTGACATAGTATTAAGTCATTTTCATAACCTGACATTTTAATGCACATATTTTTTGTGTTAATAAAAAGGCCACTTCCTGTTGGACCTGTGTGCCCTGATGACCTTCTAGTAGCGACCCATGAACTAAAGCCGAGATACATAGTTATTCAACTATGATAATAAAATATAAATATACATTAAATAAAAATCAGGGGCTATTTCACAAAAATACTGAGTTAAGGGAGTTAAAACAACTGATATTCATATACATATATATTTCTTATAAATACATATTTTATTTATTTATTTGTATTGTCACTATATTATCATGTTTGATTTTAGAAAATGAAATTGAAAATACTAGACATTTGTAAATCATTTCTATCTTGCGTACAAAGTATTTTTGTTTGTTCTACAATCATTCATAATCGACAAACACCGTTCAGACCGGAATCTAATATAGTTTTTTTTTTTAAATCTTTTTTTAGTTGAACTCATTTACGAAACGTTGTGTGAAACATGTCCCAATTGAGAAGCCTGAATCTGAACCAGTAGATGAAGTGGAGACAGAGTATGATGGTGGTAAGTTTACATAAATCACAAAATAGTTTTAAGGATATCTGATTTGTATCAAAGAATCTTTTTAGTAATTTCGAGTAGTATTGTCATATAAGTAGCGAGCTCTCAAATCTGTTGTCTTGTGTGCAAATCTCGGTGGACCAATTATTTCTATATGTGCATTTGCTCTTAAGATGTAGGTAAAATTCATGAAAAACCTAAAACAAGTAATTGACCTAGCAGTAAAGACTAACCAGCTACTTACCTAATTTAGTTATTTGCTTCACATTAAAGTTTTCTTTTACTAACTTATAGAATAATATCATTATAATCTATATTATGTTTATTATGTAACCAAACCAGTATATTTTCAGAAAACCTGCAATATTATACGCAAAGTGGGTAACAGAAAAAGTAGACAGTTCTACTACTTACCTTTTTAAATAAACAACAATCTACATAATTGTTAATTACTTTAGGCAATGAAGATGCAGAAGAGTCAGAAGACTCTCATGATGTTGATGAAGAAGAACAAATAACAACAACCGATTCACCCGAACACACCACGACAGAACAAGAACAGGTCAATCTAGAAGAACAGGCCAATCTAGATGATGACTTTATACCTGACGTTGAAGTAGTTGAAGCAAGTCTTTGGCCATATAGCGTTCCTGATCAGTAGATATTTAAAATCTACATACATTTTATCAGAATAATTAAACTGTTGTAAGTAAAGTGTCTACTCATATAGTTTTTTTTGAAGTTTATTTTATGGATAAAATATTATAAAAATTTTGTTTTTATATAAAGGGCGTAAATATTTACTTCTTCTGTTTTCCTATATTGTATAAAAAACGTATGCTATGTACGTTGTATAATAGCGTTATTAATGATGTTATTTTAATGTTGAATTTGTTACTACTGTTGTTTTTATACAAATAGATGTGGGTAGGGATAAAATAAATACACATTACCACTACGGTTTTGCAATTTTTTTCTCTAAAATTTAAAATATATCCTGGGATTTATCCATAAGCGTAAGACGTAAACGAAATCTGTATATTTAATGGGCCGAGTGAAGAAAATTTATAATTTATTTTTACATTTTTTACATACGGAATGAACATCTATATTATATTAATACCACTGGTATAGATAACTAATAATATCCAAGCTAAAATATATAAAAAAAGGAAATTAATTACGTAGTTAACAATTAAAAAAATAGAAAATAAGCAGTGTTAAAAATTACGTAGTGTGATGCTCTTAGAGATTGTCTATTCACCTAACTTTAATCTAAGAATTTAAGAACCTTGTTGTAAAACTTACTTGCGTACATCATAGGTTATTTTTATTTATTTCAAAATATAATATATTCAACAATTTAAAAAACTTTTATTCAAAATTTACATAATACTTTTGAATCAACACAGTCAAACAAATTTACTAAAATACAGAAGTTGACGGATGACAGAATCCAAACGTATGAATTTTTAGTCTTCCATAAGTTGAAAACATAATATGCCACTAAGACCCTTTGAAGATGAACCCTTTCCACCTATCTGTAGTTTAATTCCCTTAAGATCTTCGGGACTCTTTTCAGGAATCAGTTCAGGAGGGCATTCACAATCTACCTTTTTCTTTTTTCCACGCTTGTCGTGACACAAGCAGAAGAGTTTGCCATATTTTTCTTGATCACTTTGGATGACATGGCTCAGAGCTTCTTCAAAAGTCATTTCAGGTTCAGGCACTTTAGGTGTAGCAGTTATTTTAAATCCAGATATATTTTGGGTTAAAGCTGATTTCATTTTTCTAATTTGCTCCTCATCAATCCATAGAACGGGGTCTAATTCTTCTTGAGTCACTGGACATTCACAAATATGTTGTTCACGTTTTTTGGATTTTTTCTTCTCATTAAAGTCAATATTTGAGTTATTTTCGTAGATTGGTCTTGATGGCATTGTTTCATCGACATTGTTAGCTTTCCATGCATGTTGTTCACATGGACATTGCTTTTTTAGTTTTTCATTACTAGAAGAACTTCCATAAGACATGCAGCCTTGACTTTTAGATGACTGTTGAAGTTGGGCGTTTTCTAAAATTGACCGTATTTTAAAAATATACAAAGTAGTAGTCTGATTGCTAAAAATAAAGTTAATAATATACGAATATAGATTTCCAACGAACCTACAAATAAATTTAAACTAAAATATAGAATGTTCTGAAAAGTATATTGTACAGTTATTGTTCTCAATGTCATAGTAAATCTGGAGAAAATGTAGTAAACTTACTCATATTCGGTTTTACGAGCTCTTTAGTCATTTTAGTGCCAATTCTTTCAGTGGATGTACCACAGGACTTTGATACAAGATCTCTATGTATTTTTTCTAATATCTCTTTAAGTTTTTCAAAATTGCATTCACATTGTTTACTTGTAGCAGTTGCTATTTCATTTGCGTTTAATGGCGAATTTTGAACATAACGTGTAGAAGAATCGGGAAAATTGCCACAAGATGGCATTTTACAAAGTCGTACTGGAGTTTGATTACAACCCAGGTTTTTTGACCTATACGAGACATCCTTTTTTCTCTTGCCTTCATAATAGCCTTCATAATTATCACGATTTAATCCTTAAAAGTTATAAACTGAAATTTACTAAAATATATATATATATATATATATATCAAAAATTACATTGAAGTACTTGAATGGTCATTGAAAAATTGTTAATTATAATTATATATACCAATAACTCAATATATTTTTCTTATTTGGTAAATAACAATTTATTTAAATTAGTTTAAATCAACTATTTCTACTTTTCTAGTGAGTTTAATTAAAATCTAGTAAAAGCTTGGGCTCAATATATCGCAGAATTGAGGCAAATTGCTTTTACATTTGTATTTTATTTCTTTTTTTATTTATATCTACCCTTGAACACGCTCACAACTATGATTCCGGATGAAATAAAGTAGAAATGTTTCGTCTTATAGGTACGGCAAAATAGTCTAATTACTTAATTATTTCTATACCTTGTGATATGACATCATTATTAATTAGCGGTGTCACAAATTCTGATATCACATTTGTCATTTCTGTTTTCTGTGGCGATCTTTCACTGAGACCAACTTGTTCTATATTACAACAGCAGGGTCGATCTTCGGTAGTATCCGTACATATTTCGATGCCTTCCTTCATGTTAAGTGTATTCGGCGTAATTGTAACCAATTGTCCTGGAACTCTGTTCCTTTCCAAAGATTTGTTTCTTCCTTTTGAAGATATCTTTAAGCCACGTAACCTTTTCTGTTTACTTTGTTGAAATTCGCCTTAAAAGAACATATAAGTAGACTAATAAAGTGAGAAAGCCTAGATTACTTCATACAAATTTTAACTCTAAGTTTTGAATGGTTGTTTTAATTTTGTTGTCTTATTCCAATACTAATGACGAATGGTTTTATAAGTGACAAAGTGCCCGCGATTTCGTCCATATGGAAATTTTTAAAAGTTAAGCGCGATCTGGCAAGTTACTTTAGTATGGTGTAGAATATGATTTAAGTGGATTGGCTGAAGCCTTTCTATCGGTTTTTATTTTGGGACCTATCTGTAGTGTAGAATGTTATATGTTCACACCAACCAAACTTAACGATACTGAACTTAGCGCTATTATTAAAACACTGTCACTTTTAGAGCGACCGAAGTAGCTTCGTCGCTTTTAGAGCTTCCAAAGTGGAGCTTCGGAAAGTAAGAAAGTTGAACTAATTTTCAGGTTTATAACATTTAGTTAAAATGTATCTATTTCTGATGTCTGGAAATTTTGGACGAAATAACCAAATGACGTCTGTCCGTTTGACGCAATTGATTTAGTGTGAAAGACTCTAATCTCTTTAATTTTACGTACGTTTACCGTAAGATATTGTTTCGAATTTCTGATATGAAAAGTCTAATGACATATCGTAGCCCCATGCAGTTTTCCTTCATTAGTTAGTTAAAAGTTTTGGAGATTAATCTGTATAATTATACAGAGAGAAAATATTTGAATAAAATCTTACATACTCGTATGTTCTATTTCTCTTAATATGTCTAGGTTTTAGCATCTCTTTTCGTTTTATGTGTTTAAGTTCAAACTACATTATTCATATAGATGAAGTAACACAACAGTTTTAAAACAGACTTACGGTCATAGTTAGTATTGAAACAGCCTTTGCAGCTGAAAGGCTTTTCTGAAAGCTGAATACAAATTGTTGAGCTAACTTCACTGTTGAAATATAAATGTGTAGAACTGTTTTCAGATGACGTTGGAAGGAGGACATAAAGCGATGAATTATCACTTAATGCATGCTGAGACAGTATATTGCTTATTACACTCGCTAAATTGGGACGAGTCCGCTTAAAAGCACAATTATAAATGTTATTAGGAGATAATCTCATGACTCTTCGATGGTCATCAATTAAGTTATATGATCTCGAGTTGGTATCCACATCGATGTCAAACTTCATAGAATGTATTCTGAAACGTTTTATTATTCGGGCACTCTATTAAACAAATTATTGAATTGTTATGGTACCCTATCCAACATAAATTGAAAAGAAAACAAGATCATCACGTAGTAAAAGTTTGGATATACAGAGAAAACCATTTTGCAATATTATTCATAACATATTACAAGTTGGCGTCAGTAATCGCATATAAATACTCTAAACTTAATGGGTGTGGTCATGTAAACAGTTATATTATATATACAAATAACATACCTTGCCGTCCTAGAATATTGATCAATTATTTCTAAGCCTGTGACACTTTCGCTTGATTGTGAAGAAAAGTCCAAAATTCTCTCAATTAAATACGCAGAATTAGATGAACAATGCGATACCGAGATTGATATAATGCTTATGGATTTTGAACATATGCTGTTATTAGAAGTTGAAGAGAAAAATGATGATGCAAAACCACCCATGAGTATTGGTATATCAGTACTCATCTTTGAATCGTTTGATTCATCCGATGATTTAATAAAAATGTAGGTTTCACTAACGCTCCCTCCAAGATGTTCTTTTCCTTGAAATGTTGATTCGCTCAAAGATGAAGAACTTTGTGCTCTATCATTTTTGTATTTAATCTCCAGTTGAGATTTCCCAGCATTAATATATTCTTTAGAAGTAAATGACGGCGCTGCGCTTACTTGTCCTACTGTCACTTTTATACCTTCACTATCAGTAAAAACTCCGCCTTTTACTCCTGGTACACATTCGTCAGGACAGGGGCATAAAGATGATATATCTGGGGATGTTACTCTTATTTTCACATAACTATGCTTAAACCTTATTTTCTTTCTGTCACACCCACAGCCACGATCACAAGTAGTAGTTTTAATAATGTCTTGAAATTCCTCTTTTATTCCAATTTTAGATTTGCCGACACCAATAGCAACTTCACTCTTTTTAGCCCTATCAACACCAGTTTTTCTCGATTTTGTTTTTATTTTTTGTATTTCGGATGGAGTGGCTTCAGGAGGAAGGCCCAAAGCGGTGCGAACTTTTTGTATTAATACTTTCTCTGATGAAGTTTTTCCTTCCGGCAAAGGCAAACCAGCCTCACCTAACCCTCTAAGGATTCTTTCCTTTTCCGCCATCGATTTTCCTTTCAAAGGCGTTAGCAAACCCTCTGTTTTTGCTTTTTGAAAGGCTTCCCTTTTAGAAGCTGTTATTGGTATACCACCGATTTCCCCAATTACTTCAGATTTCTTTTTTGGAGATACAGTTTTACGTATTCGGCTAATAAGATCTTTTTCAGACGGAGTTCGACCTTCAGGCAAAGGTAATCCCATTTCGGCTTGTTTAGTTAATATATTTTCTTTCTGAGCCATCGTTTTACCTTCTAGTGGAGTTATTATACCACCTTGATGAGCTTGATCATATTTACGTCTTATTGATGATGTTTTTGGTTCTGGCGGTAAGCCAAGATTCTTGCGTACTTTATCTATTATTTTCTTTTCGGAAGGGGTTTGTCCCTTCGGCAATGGAATTCCATTTTGAGCTAATCTTGTTAAAATTCTTTCCTTTTCAGCATCTGATTTCCCAGTTATTGGAGTTAATAAGCCAGCCGCTCGTGCTTTACGCAGCTTTTCCGAAGGTATAGCTACTGTTGGCATACCCATTTCAGTTTTAACTTTCTCTATTAACTTTTTTTCAGACGCAGTTTTTGGTTCAGGTAATGGAAGACCTTCTTTAACTAAACTTTTAAGTATTTTCTCTTTTTCTTTTGTAGATTTACCTTCTAGAGGTGTCAATAATCCAGCTTCCTTTGCTTTACGAATTTTTTCTGAGGGTACACGTGATTTAATAGCAATTTTTTCTGATTCTGGTGTAAGTATATCACATATACATTCATCGCTTGGCCCTTTTCCTTCTTTCATTTTTTTTGCTGTTTTTGAATCGAGTATTTTCAATTCTGCTGGTTGTAACATTTTCGCTCGTTTTCTTTTCCCGGATTTAATTTCTTTAATTAATGCCTTTTCTGATGCTGTTCTACCTTCCGGTAAAGGGATACCCATATCAGCTTGTGCTTGTAAAATTTTTTCTTTCTGAGGTTTTGTTTTACCCTCTAGTGGATCTATTATACCTGCTGCTACCGCTTCGTTGTATTTATCCCTTTCTGTTTGGGATTTTGGTTCGGGTGGTAACCCAAGGTCACGTCTAACTTTATTAAGTATTTTTTCTTCGGAAGGTGTTTTAGCTTCTGGCAAGCGTTTTCCTTGCATAGCTAAATTTTTTAAAACCTTTTCTCTCTCTGAAGTTGGACCTTTCGGGAAGGCCACTTCGCTTACACGTTTAACCTTATCTTTTCGAGGTGTAACGTACCCTGTTTCAGCTTTAATTTTTTTAATAAGTGCCTTGTCTGATGATGATACACCTTCAGGCAACGGTAACCCTGCTTGTGCTCTTGCTCTTAATAGTCTCTCCTTTTGAGCTGGAGACTTTCCTTCTAACGGAGTTATCAGTCCTTCAACCAGTGCCTTATGAAGTTTTGCTGAAGATATACCTTCTAAAGATAGACCTGCTGCTTTAGCTTTTCGTTTAATTTCTGATGGAATTGCTTTCGTAGGTATGCCCATTTCTGCTTTAATTTTTTCAATTAATTTTTTCTCTGAAGCAGTTTTTGGGTCAGGTAATGGAAGCCCCTCTCTGGCTAAGCTTTTTAATATTCTCTCCTTTTCTTTGGGTGTTTTGCCTTCAAGAGGTGTTAACAAGCCAGCTGCTTTGGCTTTACGTAGTTTTTTTGAAGTAATTGCTGTTACTGGTATGCCCATTTCAGTTCTTATTTTGTCTACTATCTTTTTCTCCGATTGTGTTTTTGGTTCGGGCAGTGGTAAACCTTCTTTAACTAAGCTTTTAAGTATTCTCTCCTTTTCTTTTGTAGATTTACCTTCAAGTGGAGTCAATAAGCCAGCTTCCTTAGCTTTACGAATTTTTTCTGATGGCACACGCGACTGAATAGCAAGTTTTTCGGATTCTGGTGTAAGTATGTCACATATACACTCATCACTAGGCCCTTTTCCTTCTTTCATTTTTTTAGCTGTTTTTATTTCGAGTTTTTTCAATTCTGCCGGAGGTAATGATTTTGCACGTTTTCTTTTCCCGGATTTAATTTCTTTTATCAATGCTTTCTCTGATGATGTTCGACCTTCTGGTAAAGGGATACCCATATCGGCTTGCATTTGTAAAATTTTTTCTTTCTGAGGCTTTGTTTTACCTTCTAATGGTACTATTACACCTGCGGCAACTGCTTGATTGTAATTATTTCTCTCTGATTGCGTTTTCGGTTCGGGGGGTAAACCTAGATCACGTCTAATTTTTTTAAGTATTTTATCTTCAGAGGGGGTTTTAGCTTCAGGTAAACGTTTCCCTTGCATGGCTAAGTTTTTTAAAACCCTTTCTTTTTCGGCTGGAGATCCTTTTGGAAAGACAATTTCACTTACACGTTTAAATTTTTCTGACCGGGGTGTAACATATCCTGTTTCAGCTTTAATTTTTTTTATTAAAGCCTTATCCGACGGTGAAACACCTTCGGGTAAAGGTAATCCTGCTTGTACTCTTCCTCTTAATAATTTTTCTTTTTGAGCTGGGGACTTTCCTTCGAAAGGTGTGATTAATCCTTCCGCCAAAGCCTTTCGAAGTTTTCCTGAAGATATTCCTTCCAAAGGTATACCCATATCGGCTTTAACTTTTCTTATTAATTGCTTTTCAGATGGTGTCTTTCCTTCGGGTAGTGGTAAACCAGCTTTTGCTAACCCCTTTAATATTTTTTCTTTATGTTTTTGCGATTTTCCTTCTAATGGTGTTAGTAATCCAGCTTCTTTGGCCTTGCGCAACTTTTCAGAAGGTATTGCTTTCACAGTTGTTTTCTTTACTTTGTTGATAAGTTCTTTTTCAGATGCCGTACGACCTTCTGGTAAAGGAATACCCATATCAGCTTGTTTTCTTAAGATTCGTTCTTTTTGTTGTGCAGTTTTTCCTTCTAGAGGAGTAATTATACCCATTTCTTGAGCTTGGCGATATTTTTCTTTTATTGATGGCGTGTGAGGCTCTGCTGGAAGACCTAACTCTTTACGGACTTTAGCAATAATCTTTTTTTCTGAAGGTGTCTCTCCTTTTGGAAGAGGAATGCCATGCATAGCTAAACCTTTTAAAATTTTCTCTTTCTGAGAATCAGATTTTCCATGTAGGGGGGTTAAAAGTCCTGCTGCTTTGGCAGCTTTCAGTTTTTCCGTTGGAACTTTTGCTATCATTGATTTACTTTTAAGAGCAACTGGTGTTATGTATCCAGTTTCCGCTTTAATTTTCTTTATTAATTCTTTATCTGAAGCAGTTACTCCTTCAGGTAGTGGCAAACCTGCTGCTACTCTTCCTCTTAATATTTTTTCTTTCTGAGGTTTTGATTTTCCCTCTAAGGGTGTGATAAGTCCTGCCGCTTTTGCTTTTCGAAACTTCTCTGATGGCATCCCACCAATAGGAATACCTAAATCTTTTTTCACTTTTGTCATAAGTTTTTTTTCAGACGCTGTCCTCGCTTCAGGTAAAGGTAATCCTTCCTTTAATAAACCTTTCAAAATCTTCTCTTTTTCTTGTGTAGTTTTTCCTTCCAGCGGTGTAAGTAAGCCAGCTTCTTTAGCTTTACGAAGTTTTTCAGAAGGCACTGATGAGGGCATACCTATTTCTTTTTTCACTTTCTCTATTAACTTCTTTTCAGAAGCAGTTTTTGGTTCAGGTAACGGAAGACCTTCTTTTGCTAAACTTCTAATTATTCTTTCTTTTTCTTTTGGTGACTTTCCTGTTATAGGAGTCAATAAGCCCGCCGCTTTTGCTTTACGTAATTTTTCCGAAGTTATTGCTGTTACAGGTATACCCATTTCAGTTTTTATTTTATCTATCAACTTTTTTTCAGACGGAGTTTTTGGTACCGGTAATGGTAAACCCTCTTGAGCTAAACTTTTAAGTATTTTCTCTTTTTCTTTCGTAGATTTACCTTCTAGAGGTGTCAATAATCCAGCTTCCTTTGCTTTACGAATTTTTTCTGAGGGTACACGTGATTTAATAGCAATTTTTTCTGATTCTGGTGTAAGTATATCACATATACATTCATCGCTTGGCCCTTTTCCTTCTTTCATTTTTTTAGCTGTTTTTAAATCCAGCTTTTTTAAATCTGCTGGTGGCAACATTTTTGCTTGCTTTCTTTTTCCAGATTTAATGTCATTAATTAAAGCTTTTTCTGATGCTGTTCGACCCTCCGGTAAAGGAATCCCCATATCGGCTTGAGCTTGTAAAATTTTTTCTTTCTGCGGTTTAGTTTTCCCCTCTAAAGGTGATATAATACCCGCTGCCATTGCCTGGTTATATCTATCCCTTTCTGCGCGAGATTTAGGCTCTGGTGGCAAACCTAGGTCACGTCTAACTTTACTAAGTATTTTTTCATCAGAAGGAGTTTTTGCAGCTGGTAACTTCTTGCCCTGTAATGCTAAGTTTTTTAAGGCTTTCTCTTTTTCTGCTGGATTTCCAGTTGGAAAAGGTTCTTCATATTCTGGTTTAACGGTTTGCTGGATTTTATCAATAATTGCTTTTTCAGAAGGTGTGCGTCCTTGTGGGAGTATAACACCCATCTCCGCTTGCTTTCTTAGTATATCTTGTTTTTGTTGAGGCGTTTTTCCTTCCAGTGGTGTTATGATGCCAGCCGCTAAGGCATTTTTATATGCCATCTTTTCTGCTGAAGTTCTTGGTTCTGGAGGTAGCCCGAGATCTGCTCGTACCTTATCTATTATTTTTCTATCAGACTCAGTTTTTGCTTCAGGAAGGGGAATACCTTTTTGAGCTAAACCTCGAAGAATTTTTTCCTTCTGTGCTGGTGTCTTGCCTTTTAACGGCGTCAACAAACCTTCAGCTTTTGCTTTTCTCAATTTTTCTGATGGAACCCTAAATTCTGACGGTGGCTTTACAGTCTGTTGAATCTTAGCTATTAGTGCTTTTTCGGATGGTGTCCTTCCTTGCGGAAGAGGCAAACCGATTTCTGCTTGTTTTCTTAGTATTTCTTCTTTCTGTTGAGGAGATTTCCCTTCTAACGGAGTTATGAAACCGGCAGCTAAAGCTTTCTTATATTTACTTTTTTCTGTTGATGTTTTTGGTTCTGGTGGTAATCCAAGATCTGCTCTTACCTTATCTATTATTTTTCTATCAGACTCAGTTTTCGCTTCAGGAAGGGGAATACCGTTCTGAGCTAAACCTCGAAGAATCTTTTCCTTCTGTGCTGGTGTCTTGCCTTTCAACGGCGTCAACAATCCCTCAGCTTTTGCTTTTCTCAATTTTTCTGACGGAACCCTAAATTCTGACGGTGGCCTTACAGTCTGTTGAATTTTAGCTATTAGTGCTTTTTCGGATGGTGTCCTTCCTTGCGGAAGAGGCAAACCAATTTCTGCTTGTTTTCTTAGTATTTCTTCTTTCTGTTGAGGAGATTTCCCTTCTAACGGAGTAATGAAACCGGCAGCTAAAGCTTTCTTATATTTACTTTTTTCCGTTGATGTTTTTGGTTCTGGTGGTAATCCAAGATCTGCTCTTACCTTATCTATTATTTTTCTATCAGACTCAGTTTTCGCTTCAGGAAGGGGAATACCGTTCTGAGCTAAACCTCGAAGAATTTTTTCCTTCTGTGCTGGTGTCTTGCCTTTCAACGGCGTCAACAATCCCTCAGCTTTTGCTTTTCTCAATTTTTCTGACGGAACCCTAAATTCTGACGGTGGCCTTACAGTCTGTTGAATCTTAGCTATTAGTGCTTTTTCGGATGGTGTCCTTCCTTGCGGAAGAGGCAAACCGATTTCTGCTTGTTTTCTTAGTATTTCTTCTTTCTGTTGAGGAGATTTCCCTTCTAACGGAGTTATGAAACCGGCAGCTAAAGCTTTCTTATATTTACTTTTTTCTGTTGATGTTTTTGGTTCTGGTGGTAATCCAAGATCTGCTCTTACCTTATCTATTATTTTTCTATCAGACTCAGTTTTCGCTTCAGGAAGGGGAATACCGTTCTGAGCTAAACCTCGAAGAATCTTTTCCTTCTGTGCTGGTGTCTTGCCTTTCAATGGCGTCAATAATCCCTCAGCTTTTGCTTTTCTTAATTTTTCTGATGGAACCCTAAATTCTGACGGTGGCCTTACAGTTTTCCTAATTTTTGTAATAAGGGATTTCTCTGACGGTGTTCTACCCTTTGGTAAAGGTAATCCCATTTCTGCTTGTTTTCTTAGAATATCTTCTTTCTGTTGAGGAGTTTTTCCTTCTAAAGGAGTTATTATACCCGCATTGAAAGCTCTTTTATAATTTCTTTTTTCCGAAGATGTTTTTGGTTCTGGGGGAAGTCCAAGTTCATCTCGGATTTGCTCAATTAAGTCACGTTCAGAGTTAGATTTCCCTTTTGGTAATGGAATCCCATTCATAGCCAAACCCCTAAGAATTTTCTTTTTCTGCTCAGGTGTCTTCCCCTCCAGCGGAGTTAAAAGACCTTCTTTTTTCGCTTTGCGCAATTTTTCAGATGGTACTTCTGTAGCAACTGATGCAACTCCAGTTGACTTAATCTTTTGTATAAGGGCTTCTTCGGATGGAGTTCGTCCTTTGGGTAAGGATAATCCTAGATCTCTTTGTTTTTCTAAAATTTTAAGCTTTTGTGATTTTGTTTTACCCTCAAGAGGGGTTATTATTCCTTGAGCTTCAGCTTTTCGGTATAATTCCTTTTCAGATTTAGTTCGTGGCTGTGGTGGCATAGCTAGTTGTGTTTTTACTTTATCAATCAGATCTTTTTCCGAAGCTGTTTTAGGTTCTGGTATAGCAACGCCAGATAATATCAATTTCTTTAATGCTGCTTCCTTTTCTTCGGGAGTTTTAGCTTGTTTAATGGTTAAAAGCTCTTTGCTCTTTATTTTTCTTCTTGCTTTCTTCTTTTCACCAATTCCTGACTCAATGATTCCAGTTTTACGTAATTCACCTAAACGTCGCTCTTCTCTAGGCAGATGTCCACAAAGTATGCAGTTACAATGATCACAGTTTTTCTTTTTATAACAATCGTATAGACTTTTCATTACCTCAAACATTGCATCCGAATTACATGAACAGCAGCAGCTCTCTTCTTGTGTGCTAAATTGACAACGATATATATCCCATTTAGCAAACGAAAAAGGATGTGAATTCTTCTGAGTAGATCGGATATTTTTTTTGCTATTTTGATCATGACAAGGTAAAATTTGAAGAGACGCCGAGAACTTTAATGGTATTTGTTTCCTGCTGCTGTTTTCATTGCAGTAACAATTTGGTGTACTACTTTGCCTAAATGGTTCTACGAGGTGAAAAGAATCATAACATGTAGATGCTCTTCGTTTTTTCTTATTATGAACAATTATTGTAATATTATTACATAAACTTATATTTTTATTACAGTATTTTTTAATTGTGAAATTCCCTCTACTCTTTTTAATAAAGTTTGAAAGCACTGTTTGTGTTTCTGAACTCTTATTTTGTCTGTATTCCATAATGAATTTTATTTTCTTATCATCCGCCATTGTTATATATTTCTAAAATAAAATTCTAATAAGTAATGTTATTATTATGGAAATACAAAAAAAAAACACATTTTACAATTCCTGAAGGATTAACAAAAGGTCAGATAAATTTAGTTATGATACGTTAAGGCCCAACATAAGAATTTTATAATATCCATAAACAGTTATTTATATTAACAACACTCATAAAAGTTGAAATTTCAAACTGATACTCTGTAGAGATTAACATTTATTTGTATACATGTCAGAAGTGAATCGATTTCAGTGATTGAGCCTTTAGAAATAATTGGTCCAACTACACTGTCTTTTCTAAATAACCACCTATCTCATTTCACTACAATATAAACACAAAATGATAGAAACAAATTTATACACCCTTAATATTAAGATGTACAAGTTTTGAAAAAAAGAATGTAATTAAAATGTGTCAACAAACCTTAATACATAAATTTTATATTATTGCACACAAAAATTTTCTGAGGGAATTTCTTTTACTTATTATGTATACAAATATTGATTTACATAATTCGTAGGTTTTTTAATTTTTTTAAGGATAAATTTTTTTAAGAAACATTTGTCAGAAGAATTATTATGACAAAAATTGCCAATTTTCGTTTTTAAATATACAGACTTCTTCCACTTCAGACAAGAAACTTACAGAATAAATTGTTTCGGGTGTTGATTATATATTATTATTATATTATTATTTATTATTATATAGGTATGTGGTAATTGAACAAATATGGATTGGGGAAACAAATGGCGAATGCCGAGCACAAAATATCAGAATTTTCAGTGTAATCAGAGGAAAGGCCCATTCGGTTAGCTGCCTGCAGAACTGAACTGAGTGTTTTCAAAATTGGAATAATGGCCTTGGAGGAGTAGTAGAAGTGTCTGCTTCTTTATCAGTGGTGGACATGAAATGAAGCGGAGAGGACCTGCGTACCACTAACAGCTCAATTTGACCTGTTTGGGTCTAAAGTGACCATGCCAGACTGCAGAACAAGGTTTCCATTTACAAGTTCGTTTCCCAGTATGTTCATCAATTTTGTGATGATATATATACATAGCACATCTTGCGGTTAACAATCCATCTGTCAAATCATTCCTGCTACTATTATTATAGGTGAATAATAAAGAAACACAGACAAAAACATTCATTAAAACAACAAAACATATACAAAATTAAAAAAAAAGTCAACGAAAGTAGGATATCGATAAACATATAAATGACGTAATAATTAGTAAATAAATCTGTCTAAATGTCTTTTCATTTGTATGATGTCACTCTATGATGCAATTCTACATATTATTTATCTATTCTATAGCATTATTTTCTATATTCTGATTATAGACAAACTGTCAATGGTTTCGTCATTGTTTTTATTTAAAAATCCAAACACATAAATTCATCAATAATATTTACAGTGAAATAAAGTAATAAAATGGTTCAAAATTGATTTTAACGTTAAGATTAAAGAGCCAGTGATTGCATTCAATGTTTTTCATCATAAGTACCTAACTTGGAATATAAAATATGGAATGCTCTTGTGGCGGCATACAAAAAAAAATATGTAATTGCAATACTTGGAGTAGCGTGTACCACTCAGATCCAAATGATACCAATATAGTATTTATGCCAACGAAATATGGCCCCGTAAATTACGAGAAAACTACGTGTGCCAATTATTTATATAATCTTTTTGATGTCTGTCTTGTATATAACATACGGTAAACAAAAATAACATAATCACACAACTGTAAAGTTTGGTAACAGAAAATTGCCTTGCTATTTGGTTTACCGTTGGTATCACTTTAACGAGTTCATATTTTTTTACTTTATAAAGATTATTATCTTCTGAATTTCATAAAATATTTCCTTTTCAGTGGAATCAGTGAAAGAGATGTTTTAAAATCGATTTGCGTTTATTTATATTTACGTTCTTTTCGTCTGCAGGTACTGTGGCTTGCGTAAAATATCGCAGAAAAATAAAGTTTTTAAAAATGTCGTAACAGATTTAATACTGTTGCTTTGTTTTCTTCTAACCAATTCTATTGTGTTTATCACTCTATTGACGAGAATTGCAATTCATTTTGGACATCTTTTATTGCGATGTGTGATTTGTATACAAAGGTATGTAATTTATTTGTGTATGAGCATGACAGATAAGCAGGGAATGCACTTTTGTAATACAATTCCATAGTTTTTTTAATATACTTATACATAAGGAAAAGTGTCCCATCAAAACGATGAGATATAGCACCGAACATTTTCTTATTCACTGTCAGTTACGCGGATTTACTCGGATATAACTAAACAATGAATATAACACTTGAGATGTGGTTTTGTCGACCTTTAGATGGTCGCAAAAATGAAAATAAATGAGCTATTTCCTCTGGCATGGGCAATTTTTCAAATAATCGTCGACGTCCTCAAGTTACGCTTAATTTTTCTGAATAGTTGCTAGTTTCTGATTAGTTGTAATTGTTAGTGTACTGCAAGATAACAGAAAATAACAAGTAAATCGTTTTCTTGCAGAACAATTTATAAACCGTTGCCGAACAAGACTGGGGCATTTAATTACAATTAATTGGCGTTCCAGAATCATGTTATGTAAATATTTATAAAAAACATTGGAATATTTAAAAATATTTGATACATTAAACTACGTGTTTTAATTGTCATTAAATTGTATAACTTTACCCAAACTACGCTTAATCAAAAGGCGAGTAACTTAATATCTTTACTTGGTTTTAAGTTACTTATTACAAACTTGGTTTTAACTTGCTTATACATAAGTTTCTCAATTTAAAAGGGTAAGGTTTGAAAGTAGATATAGACTATGGACTTTAGTACTTATTTCATTACCAAATAATCTCAGCACCACATTCACTATCAGTTTTTCGATAAAATTATATCGGCTGGCATCATGCCCCGCAATTATTTTTCTTAACTTAATAAAAAAACTGCTATACTTGTTAATTTATTAAACATTGCCAAATAAACACTACTATATATAAAATACTATATATCAAAGAAAACTAAAACAATATAAAACTAATATTCCTCGCCGCCTTCACCTTCTCCCTCACCAGAGTCCATGCCTACTTCTTCGTAGTCTTTTTCTAAGGCAGCTAAGTCTTCGCGAGCTTCTGAAAATTCACCTTCTTCCATACCTTCTCCAACGTACCAGTGAACAAAAGCTCTTTTTGCGTACATCAAATCAAATTTATGGTTCAGTCGGGACCATGCTTCGGCTATAGCAGTAGTATTAGACAACATGCACACAGCACGTTGAACTTTAGCTAAATCCCCTCCTGGTACTACAGTAGGTGGCTGATAATTTATACCAACTTTAAACCCGGTGGGACACCAATCGACAAATTGTATAGTGCGTTTAGTTTTGATGGTACCTATGGCCGCGTTCACATCTTTAGGAACCACATCGCCACGATATAGCATGCAGCACGCCATGTATTTCCCATGCCGAGGATCACATTTCACCATTTGGTTAGCGGGCTCAAAACAAGCATTTGTTATTTCCGCTACCGACAATTGTTCATGGTAAGCTTTTTCCGCAGAAATTACAGGAGCATATGTGACTAAGGGAAAATGAATGCGAGGATAAGGCACTAAGTTAGTCTGAAACTCTGTCAAATCCACATTTAAAGCACCATCAAATCTTAAGGAAGCCGTAATGGATGATACAATTTGTCCTATTAAGCGATTCAAATTCGTGTAAGTAGGTCTTTCAATATCCAAATTTCTTCTGCAGATGTCATAGATAGCTTCGTTGTCGACCATAAAAGCAGCGTCCGAATGTTCTAGAGTTGTGTGCGTTGTAAGAATTGAATTGTACGGTTCTACGACTGCAGTAGATATTTGAGGAGCTGGATATATGGCGAATTCAAGCTTAGACTTTTTTCCATAGTCCACGGAAAGCCTTTCCATTAACAGAGAAGCAAACCCAGAGCCAGTACCACCCCCAAAGGAATGGAATATAAGGAACCCTTGGAGCCCCGTGCATTGATCTGCCAACTTTCTCACTCTATCTAATACTAAATCAACTATTTCTTTACCAATAGTGTAATGTCCTCTTGCGTAGTTATTGGCAGCGTCTTCCTTACCTGTTATAAGCTGTTCGGGGTGGAATAGTTGACGGTATGTGCCCGTACGGACTTCGTCGACTACTGTTGGCTCCAAGTCTATAAATACGGCTCTGGGCACATGTTTTCCAGCACCCGTTTCGCTGAAAAAGGTATTAAAGGAATCGTCCCCTCCTCCGACCGTTTTGTCAGATGGCATCTGCCCATCAGGCTGGATTCCATGTTCCAAGCAATATAATTCCCAGCATGCATTGCCGATCTGAACCCCTGCTTGTCCTCCATGTATAGATATGCATTCACGCATTTTTTAGTTTTTTTAATTATTTTGCAATCTTAAAATAGTTGAAAGTGGGTTTTAATCTATTTGATCACTATGTTCTCACTGCAATTATACTTCATAAAATATGACAAAATAAAATTTCGTGTTTTCTGTTTTCTAAATTCAAAATCAGTTTGAAAGTTAAAAAAATTATCTTTGTATTTTTTCAATTACCAAAAAGGTTCAATTTCTTTCGAACTATATATCAATCCTCTTTTGGATTAATAATTTATATTAAAAATACTTTAATATCTATAGGAGGTATAAAGAGAAGAGGTTTGGTAAATGAAAACAAGGTTTATATTTTTAAGGTTTTTATAACAAGTATTAGTTCCAATAAAATTTTACAAGTTCTTTTTGTACAATTACGGGTAATTACCGTAATGAAACTTAAAAAAAACATTCAGATAAGTAGTTGTGGCAAAAACTGTGGATAGTGCTTAGAAGAGTTAAGGGCCTATGTAGTTTACTAGCGATGGGGCTTGGCTCCCAATAAATGCGCCATCCGTGCATCTTGCGTCCATTGACCGACTTAATACATACTAAGAATATAATACATTTTCTATGTTTATAAGACACGAAAGTTGGCGAGCCTCAAATGCATTCATCAAGATATAAAAACAAGATAATACCTATAATATAAACCAGATACAGCGGTGTAATTGACTTCGTTAAATATACATTTTATTTTCAATAGGTACAAGAGGTCAGGTTTCATATATCTACGAGTTCTAATGATGTCAGTTTTATGACGATTCATACACAATTTGCACACTCTCAAATATCTCAAACACATTCATAATAAGAAACGTAGGAACACTTCAAACGTAGATAAAATTAATCATGTAATCTACGATAGGAAAATATTTTGTGCAACTATTTGAAAGAAGGTTGTAGGTATTTTCTACACATTCTGTACATTTGTGCGCAAAAAGTACGTCGCAAACACAGTTTGTGCGTCAAAGCTTTAGTTATTTAATGAATAGAAAGCAACCGGTGTTGTCGAGAGAGTAATTTTGCAGACACCAATCTTATATACGCCATCGAACATCGTGCATCGACTTCATACTGTATGTCTTTTTAGGTTAATTATTCATGTTATAAAGCCAAAAATAAGTAACATATTAACGTGTATTGGCCAGTCATCGTACGCACATCCAGACATATTTTAGGCCGTTTTAATAACCTTTATTGACTTGGCCACTCCGCTTACAAGTCTCTAGAATTGAGCAGTTAAAGAAGACACACGGATGGGCAGACATCGACTACAACCCTGAAGTAACTAGTGAACCCTAGCTAATAAATAATGAAATTTTGTCTTCTAGGGGCGTACTAGATAAAAGCTTTACATTATTAAAAGTTTTCACAAGTTGTATAACTTATCGTAATCTATATTTTCGTCAATCAAAATTAATACGATTTTAATATTATCTCTTAAGACTAAAACTTAAAAAATCTACATGCACATGATAAATTATAAGGTAACCATGTTCTGAACTACTTACAATTACCACATTGTGAAACTCAATAAATAAATTTGACTACTCAATTCCCGCAACTGCAATAAATTATTTTGACCGGAAAATTACTTTATTCATAATTATGTATAATCATTACAATATTAATTATTATTTATTTTGCCATTTTAGATATGACTTTAACTTATCATTAATAAGTATAACAATAATTTATAATCATGAGCAAAAGAGAATAAAAACATTCGTAAAGTAATATATAATTATTTATAAAAAACAACAATAATATAATAAGGTCACAGCATGTTTTATAGTTTCTTGGTACACGTTTGTGACAAAACATGTGAATAATAATATCGTTTTCGTAAGCATTAGTGCACCGGTTGTATTCTCACAGACACGAGATTAAGCCCTTTTGTAATTATTATGATATTATATATAGACAACTGCAATATGTCTTTGAAACAATACATTATGTTTTTGAAAAAAATACATTTATTTATAACAACGATTTCCTTAATCTATTTTCTTCTTGATTTTCCATCATTACACAACCAAACATTTATGTAAATTATCATTAACATCAAAAGCATTGCAAGATAAAATTTCTAAAAGCAACTTAGAATATGAAACATTCACTACAATTAGCGGGAGAGTATACTCGTATAACAATACGTTTCGTATATATACATTTGTGTATTGGGAAAAGGATGTATGGATTTTTTTATGTTTATATTATAAAAATAAAAATTCATCAATCTCTCGGTGTAGCGTGGAAACATTTTAAACGGATTTAACGTCGGTATCACAAACGTGAGTCGTATCAGGTATCCTTCTTTGAAATTGAACAATTTATGAATATGCTATTACCTTTTTGAAGTCATAATCTCGTGTCACTTATATTATACTTACAACAACGGTTACCCCAACAAGGTCAATGTACTCGTCATACCCATTTTGCGGTCTCATATAATTATGATTTAGTCGCAACTCTTTATGAACTGCCACTTACTTAAATACAGACTGATTATCTATTTTCTTCTTCAGAATATCCTTTCAATGACATTAAATTTCAGCTTGTCTCATCTCATAACGCTATTTAAGTAAAACGAGGAACCAGTTAGTGTTATATGGTAAAATATACAACCAAATCGCTTTGAAGAAAAAATATCGACTTCGTTTATAGTTATTGTATATTTTTTCACTTAATACTAATAATTACTATTATTTTTATGGATGCAAATGACTGCATGTCCTTGATTACTGTGGTCTGTGGAGACGGTAATAATGTCGGTATGGAAATGTGAAATGAGCTCTACTTGGCAGTAAGTATTCCTTTTATAATCTGCTTTTGAATTATACTGTGAACCCCATTCGATACCTTTAACGTCTTAATTTATTTTTAGTTAAATTCTCATTTAGTAAAATTTAGTGATGCATTGAAAATGGGTATAAGAAACCATCTTACACGGTACCTAGGTATGCACTTTTATATCTTATGTCATAAAATGACCGACTAAAGTACTATGTTAACTTTACGCCGTGACTTACATACCTACTAGTTTCCTTTTAATAACCTAATCACATCAATTTAGAACATTTGTTGTGTGGTAGTGATAGAGGCACGGCCTACCGCTTGGCGCTTGAGTCCACGAAACAAGAAGTTGGCGGCGGCCTTGATCGGCGCAACGAGGGGCGCACGCGCAGTGCTCTCCCATTGTCAGACGTTGCCCGGCGCCGGGAACCGCGGTGGCGGCAGCGGCGGAGGCGGCCGACCCGCTTCCCCGCCAGCTGACGACTGTTCTGACACTGTGGCACGAGATATACACAGATATTGTACTCTAGCTATAAAAGATTTTGCTAAACTTATTATATATTGTTTCTATTTACTATGTACTTATGTTCCATAGACCAGATCTTACCCTTTTGTAATGACTTAAAGTTAGCCTATGATTTATTTTGTCTTAATTATTCCAAATACACACCTACCTCAATTGCAGTAAAGGTTAGAAAGAAGTATAGTTCTCCATTCTGTATTTTTGAAAGTACGCAAAACACGAATTCCACCACGATGTAAAAATACGACCACTGTACCTATCATGCAGAATTGAATACAAACGATAGTATCAAAAATCTATATATAATAATGAAAGCCGAAATATCGTTATAACGAGTATAATATTTTTGCAGATAATCATCATAAAGGAAAGATACGTGTAGATAATGAAAGCGTGCCATTCCTACCTACACAACATAAAAATACAACTACAACAGAATACGACTCAAACTACTCCTTAATTGCTGACGTACATACACACCTCGGACGTCGTACAATCAGCAACGAAGGATATTACAACGGCTACGGTAACAAAACATTTTGGTTTAAATGGGACTATTGAAGTAAAAAGATAGTCTGTCTACTGCTGAACTTTTCTCACGTGAGTCATGTTTTTCATCGACGGGGGCAGGTGGTGGCGGCGGCGGCAGCTGTTGCTCCAAAGCGTTCACACAATTCATCATGCTTCCATAGAGTCGGCTGTCGCGAAAACTGTCCCTGTACATACACCCATCACAATCATACCCAAGCCTAGAGGATAAATCCATACCACACCTGGTCCAAGCTTTCATTTCTGCTTGCAGTCTGTTATCAATAGACATCCACGCTTCATGACAATGATTTTTTGAATTGAGTTACTGCGTACCTTTACCGAAACTTTAAACAAATTATGATAATCAAAAGTTTGTGTCTCGTACGTTAAAGAAGTATAGACTTAGCATTGACTCCAATGGAAAGATTTTAATCGTACCTAACAATTATATTACAATATTAGTTGATTTATTTAAAATTCACATAAATATCTAAATAATAACTTCAAATTTATATTATTACTCATAAAATTGTATTTTGCTAGATAATAAGTAACTATCTAGCAAAATACAAATTGAAGCTTAAAAATATAAAGTCGAATTCCTTAATTATTATAGTTAATAAGAAGAAAGAATAGTTAATAGAAGCTAAAACTTTTATATATTAATTTATTTATAATAAGAAATCCTCCATTCTTCTTATTATACATACGTTGTACATAGTTCTTCAAATTATAAAAGTACGCAGTGAATAAGGTTATTTTTTTAAATAACTCGATACATAAAATTTTGTTGATTTAAATTTTTAGCCTCTTCAATTTAGTAATTAAATGGGAGAAATCCGTTGATTTACTAAGGTTAAAACACATTGCCATTCTTAGCGAATTGGACAAATCTGAAGTAATACACAACACAGTCAAATATTGATAGAAACCCCACGTGCAACGCGTGCGGATGGTTATGATATCAGTATGAGATCGTGCCTCTGTCGGACATGAAACGTGTTTAACATCAATTTACTTAGGTGAGGTTAAGTGACGAATACAGGAAGTGCACATTGTTGCAAAAGTATTATTTAAAAACTTAATGCGATTAAACCCTTACTGTACACTTACCTGCCGTTAGAATTTCGGAACAAAGCTAATATCTCCTCAAAGGTCTTGTTTTTGGTTTCAGGAACTTTTTTATACGTAAATATCCAAAAAATTGCAAGGAATACACTAAAAGGCAGGAATGTATAGTTTTCCAGTAGAGCCTGAAAGGAAAACATTGTGTATGAGACAAAAAATAGAGTTTAGCCAATCAATAATATTAAAGAAACAAATAACTATATTAAGAGTACATAATATAATGTATAAACTTGACTTGACATTACAGAATAGATTTACTTTTTGATTTTAAGATTCAGATGCGCAGGAAAGACAATGTTTCTTACCTTCATGCTCGGAAAGCCGATTCCAACAACGAAATTGGCCATCCAATTGACTAAAACGGCGATTGCCATTGCGCTCGGCCTAGGTCCTTGTGAGAAGAGTTCGGCAGTGATTAACCAAGGAATCGAACCAGGCCCCACAGCAAAGAACACTACGAAGCTTAGCGTTGACACCACGGACAGGTAGCTCATCCAGTCTATCATTTCCTGTACATAACCGAAAAACTCCTATCAGGGGATAGCAAGATAGTTCTTTCCCGTAACCGACCGAGGCCGAAATAAATCGCAAACATAAATGTTCCCACACACTTGTCTGTTTGTGTATGTTTGATTTTAGTTTAGTTCTTGACATCTGTGGCTCAACACAAAGTGCTGGATGAGCAGTGAGACAATTTAAAACAAAAACTGTTTCGAGAAGCCATCTTCAGAAAGAATAAGAAATTGTGCTAGTATTGGGCGAGTGAAGTAAACCCGTTGTTGGCAGTATTGCGTTTGCGTGAGGCTGCTTGTGAGCAGATTTGTGTATCACTTCCTTATCGCGTGCGACAGAGCGACTCGTGAAAACTCTTGTTTGATATCTCAACTTCGTGGAATTAACAAAATTGTGTATGGTGCGGTATGGATGATGTAATTTACTAACATTTATATTTGACAATTTATTTCATTTACAACGTTTCCTAAAGAGAGTACGGTTTCGGAAACAGGAAAGTCGTAGTGGGGGGGAGGTGATATCTACTGCGAAGCAAAAGCAAAATATATCAAACACATGCTTTAAAAAATGGCTGGCTGAAGGCGACACTTGTGATACAATAAGTATAATTTCTTTGATAATGAAGTAATTTAGAATATTGTTACTAGGGTTAAAAATATAAAAAAGACATGACAATGAGAAGTTCATTATGTATTGATATGTACTTCTATGAATTTAATGGAGATATTATTAAAAATTAAGTACGAAAGAAATTCACTTTAATGTATTAAAGATGATAATCATGTCAAAAGAAGCGTGCAAAGCGATGAATTTTATTAATTCTACATTAACAGGAGGTATTTTTTAAATCATTTATTAATAGTAAATAAATTTAATACTCAATCGTTAGTCATTAAAAAACAACTCCTTTTGCTAATTACTTAAATTCGTGCTTTATACTAGAATTGCAATACTTAATCCCTGTAAAACGGAAATGTTTACCTTAAAGTTAAATAATTATAACTCTTTTTTTCTTATTATTTCTTATATTAATTATAAATTTCTTATAAGCTTAAAAAGCTTAAAACATCATGAAATCGGCTTAGTAAATTCTTACTTCCCTATGAAATCGTGTAAAACGGTATTCCACATATGTATTAATTTCACTATGTAGAATCTGTTTGTTTAACAAAACGAGACTGTCTTCCATTTTAGAACATTACGAATATTGCTATCATAACACATTTCTAAACTGCAAATAAATGTATACTTTTAACATTTATTCACAGTTAATATTTGTATTAAACACACCTTTATTAGAAATGAGATGGTGATGAATATAGAGAAGATAAACATTCCTCCAAGGCCGTAAAGATGCAGTGTTCGGCGTCCAGTGCGATCCATGAGTGGTAAGGAGACGAGGGTCATTCCTACCATGATAGCGCCGATACCCATTGTTGCGAACTTCGCTGACTCCTCGGTAAGACCCGATGACGTAAACAGAGATGTTGAGTAGTAGAACACCTATAAGTAACAGCATTCAAAAACGGTTGCGAATTTTTCATATTCCAACAGATCGACTTAAGATATTTTGTCATAAGAACAAATAAGAGATAACCTACTTTATCCAGTATAAATATATATAATATTGTGTGTTATTTCTCAATTATTACAATTATTAATAAAAACAACGAAAAATTTTGAATTGTATTCATATGTTTGTATCATATATGTATATTTTAACAAAAGTTACCGCATTAATTCCGCTTAGCTGTTGCGAGAGCTGCATTACAACACCAATGAGCAATGGGGCGCGAAGAGTAGGGGAGCAAAGTAACTCTCTCATCGATATCGACGCTTCTGCCTGTTGAGCTCTTTCTTCAGCGCGCATTTCTTCTATGTCTTCTTCAACCTTTAATGATTAAAACAAATTACAACCTCCCCAATAACGAGAACGTTTACTGCCTTGATTACAACAAGATTGTATAAAGACTCAAAAGCAGAAGGTGCGGTGGTGAGCATACCACAATTAAAATATTTCTTGACATACCTGATTGCTAGCTCGTAATCGTCTCAATGCCCTTCGAGCCTCTTCTTCCCATTGGCGTGTAATAAGTAGATAGCGAGGAGATTCAGGACAAGCAGGCAAGAGCAACAGTTGCAAAATAGCTGGACAAACGGCCAAACCTAGCACATAATAGTTTTGTTAATTATCAAAACTTATCTTAAGTTCCAATATGAATTTTGTTTAATAATTTTAATGTTTCTTGATAAAGAAAATGTGCGATGGGGCGCAAATTATTCTCGTCTAGCTTTTCTAAGTGTAACGTAAACTAAATAAAACACTTTAATTACCGAGAAGTATGGGCCAACCGTCGTCTGTACCGAGTATTTGTTCGATGCCAAGAACTTGGGAAAGAAGCAATCCTACTGTGACAGCTAGCTGATTCACCGTGCCTAGTCCACCGCGAAGGTTTAAGGGTGCAATTTCAGATATGTACATTGGCACTAAGGACGTATTTAGCCCTGAAACATTAATCACAAATTCTTGTAAGTACCAAACTTTATTAGAGTGTAGTGAGTTTAGTAACATCACAAACAAATGCCTATAAGGTATGTGTTCACTCTAGAACTTTCTATTTGTTTGTATATACACAAATATAGACCTCTTAACCGATACCAAAGTTTTTCATGTAATTAAAAAATCAAGTTTTAAAAGTATATATACCGCAGTTGACTCCAATGATGAATCTACCGAAGAAAAGCATTTCGTAGCAATGTGATATCTTTGTAAATCCCATAAGACTGGCTCCGCTTATACCAAGAATGTTATTGAGCAATAATCCGCCTTTCCTGATGAAAAAGACACAAGAAATTGAAAACTTCTGCGAAACCAATACTATTTTCTTATATCATACTTTCGTTGATGTCTACTCAAGTTATTTATTTATTTAAATATGGAACGCCAGCATTTTACTCAAAATACACATCTGTGTATGTTGTGAAAACCATTTATAGGCGTCACGCCATTATCAAAGAATCTTATCTTAAAAACAACATAATATTACAGAAGGAATTTCAACATTAAAAATAATTTTTAATTTTTAATTCTTAATTTCCTGCAGCCAGAGAAGCCTACCACATGCCTGATATGAATTTAAAAAAAATGTGTGTACCTTCCAAATCGATTTGCAATCATTCCACCCGAAAAACCGCCAAGCATTCCACCAATTGCAAAGATGCTCACTGCTATGGAATACAGTGTGTTCACTGCGTCATCTTGGATATCTTTACCGTAGCGATCCTTGTAAACGTCCTTCATAAAGTTTTCGATGTTCTGTAGATAACAATATAATTTGCCATTACAAGAGTTAAGCAAGAGTTCTATAGAAAATTCATTATTCTCCTCTTTCACAATGTACAATCTCGCTGAACACAGGATAGTAACACTCAGTCAACATTCTAATTTTAAAATAAGGCACGCTGCTCATAAATGTCACTTCCATTTTAGAAATTAGAAAAATGTCATTACTTTTTCATTGTATAAATACGCCTAGCAAGGTTATGAAAACGCATTTAATACGTGATGGTTTTCAATTATTTCAATTCAAGTCGACTCAATTCATAAAAACTAAATCGTTATCCAGTATCTTCTTATAACAAAAAAAAATTTTACTCAATTAGTTTTTAATAATACGAGTCATACTTCATTTATGTAGAAATTGAACGAAAACTTTAAATCCAAAACGACTTAAAATACAAAAGTTCCATATAATATTATAGGAACGAGCCGATATGTCGACACCTTTTGCTGGATTGTTTTGTCAAACAACAGTTCAATATTAGTATAACAAATTCCTCACTCTGCCAGGAGCGTTGATGACGCCAGTGTTGTAACCGAATTGCAGCATGCCGAGAACTGCGGCTAAGATGGCGTAGGACAGGAAGAATGTTAAGCCCTGAAAATAAAATAAATTAATAACACTAACAGAACATATGTTTAAACATGATTTATAGATATTATTTCTTAACAAATATTTTATATTATTTTATCTATTTAGATACCAATTCTACGTCGGTGGCATCAAACATCGAACGAATACGACTTAATATTCACAATCTAAACCGCCAACAAATATAAATAACTTGAACAGTTCATTGGTTTAAGACATTACCTACTGCGAAATAAGTCGCAGTCTTTATAACTAAGAAAACATAGTTTGATATTATTAACAATTTATTTATATTTTACTGAACCAAACTATGTGTATGTACTATGAGTATTTAATTTTTCAACTTACTTGCTCCAGAAGTCTAAGCTTCCGCCTTTGGGTATGCTCTTCAAGTCTATCCACATACTCTCGCAACTCCTCGATTTCTTCTTTCACCTGCTGCACAGTATCTAATTCTTGCTTGATGGCAACCATGTCTCGTTTCACCTGTAAGAATTGATTCTTCTCAACAAATGCTCGTTAGCACGTATTCGTTCATTTCTACGTATTGGAAGATAACTAATAAGAAAGTATGTTTTCCCCGTTAAACCCTTCGTAGCATTTGAGAAAGTATCGTTTATATTTTAATATACTTTGTTTCTAGAAGAATAAGTACATTTACATTAAATGTATTTTACTAGTTTAATAGTTGGCGAGTTTTGTAAATGTTCGATGCTCACCTCAGATACCTCACTTTGACATGATTCAACACTCTTGGTGAGCTCTTGGAGTTGTGTGCGGATCTCACATAGAGCGACCGTGGTCTCTAGCTGACGGTCGCCACGCTGTAACTCGTCCAGTTTGGCAGAAAGATTCATACTCATCACGCTCACCTGTCTCTGAAGGCTGAATTTTCATCAAAGCTATTAGTATACAAAAGTAAAAAAAATGAAATAAAAACTAAAAATATCAAGCAATCGATATAACTTTAGGTTAGTATTGAACTTAATTTATTGTGTTAAGCTTTGACGTATGAAAAAGTTCTAATCATTTAATTTTTATATATTGTATTTTTCTATCAATATAGCCTATAACGTACCTAGAACCTCATTCGAGAAATGTTACGACGCAGCTTAAGTATCGAAATAAAAATATACATCTAATAATGTCACCCTAAGATGAAAAAACCCACATTTATTGCAATTAGTGACGACATATAAATAAAATCAGAAATTTAAGTGTGTAATTTTTTAATAAAAATTAACAAATCAATACACAATTCCCATTCTAAACAAAAATGCAGGTATTTATGTTAGAGAATCATGTTCGCACGTATAAATAAATGTAATATTTTTTTCAAATTAATACGTAAATTTGTTGTTTCTTAATTCATTTAAACATAGCAAGGTTTTCTTTTGTGGATAGGAAATACGATATTGATTGAATACATCAAACAGTAGTGTGAATGATATTTTACTTTTTACAATGAACATTTCATTTGGTGTAAGAATCTTATTGGAAAAGCAAAATAATTGAAAAGCTTTTAACTATACACAAAGTGTATTCTTAAAAGGTATATATAATTCAGAATATCACATTAGTTCTAATTATACAGTGAAAGTGTTTTCTAGCCTAGAATAATATTAGCAAATAACATTATATTATGTGTATAAATTTTAATAATTGAAATACTTTGACTAAAAAACTATTGAAAATACAACACCTTCAAACACATGCAAGCGCCTCATTGCAGAAAGATCAATTGATTCTGATAAATGTTATATTTATAATGATACCGCGATCTCAGTGAAAGCGACAACGTTGTGCTCGACTCCGTGACAAATCAACATAGGTCATGGCCATTGTATCTAATGCGCGTAAGTACGGTGAACTATAGTTCGATGTTATCATGTTATGAAGTTAAGTGGATGATGGTTGAACGTCGCGAGTTGCATCATTCTAATATCTGTAATAAAGGATATTTGGATGCTAAGCCAAGGTGAAAAATGTATAGACACAATTGACACACAGAGTTTATGAACCGACAATGCAATGAAGCCAGTAACAGAGGCAGAAAGCTAAGGTTTTCGACATTTCTCTAGGGTCACACGTACCTAAGAAGAAGTTCCCTGAGTGTTGCCTCGTCTTCTTCCGTCGGCGCATATCGTGTCAGCTTGCCGCCGGCCTCGCGGCCCACATGTTCCGGTAGCACTGTATCAAAATCCTCTTTTATTTTCCTATATGCTGTCGAATGGTGTTCTCCGTGTTTAGCCGCTCTTTTTCGTCCTTATACAATTGAGTCGCGAACAGAAGTTTATTTTTAAAACCTTCTATAATGAATACGTTCTTGTTGTATATGTATTTTTGTTAAAAATTCTTTAGATTCTCTCTAGGTCTCCTTTTTCATAAAAAAATGTCTGTCTTTTTTATCGCAACATATTAAAATAAAAATAATGCTTAACTTTGTGCAATTAGACGGATTTAGTTTTTAGGAAAAAGGTGATTGTAAAAAACTTTGATTATACATGACACAAATATTTCTTTATAATTTATATGTACATAAAAAATCCTTAATATCACTTATATCCAGTTCAGGAAATAGGTAAATTAAACATACCTTTTATGAATTCTACTATCAAATGTGTATCCTTCATAACTTAAAATCGAACCAACATCGTCACCGTACTGCCAATTAGTGCCAATGGCCACGCCATAAAAATAAATTGCATTTATTATTCAGATCGACTTTAACAAGTCCTTGTCTGATTAAATTACAAAATGTATTTCACATTATAATAATATAAGAATCCATTTAACAGAGATCAGAGAAAAACGGAGTCGGGACTTTCAAAGTTTCCATCAATATTGAAACGTGAATAATAAAAATCGTTTCGTTTATTTCATAAATTACTTTGAGACGAGCTAGAGTTATCGATAAGTCTACGAACGTGATGTCAAAACTGTGCCGAGGTTTTGCATGAGTATAAATAAACTATAATTCATGTTTATGTAAGTGAAGCGAAGCGCTGGATATTTTATAAGAAATAATATTGAAGTAATGCTTGCAACAAAATTTTAAAAATAATAAGTCATGCATCACAAATATAGCAAATCTTTTTTTATATTAACAAATTTATACACTAATTCTTTAATAAAGAAATTAGTTTTAATAGCCGTAACTTTATTTCCAAAATACCTACAAAACACGTCGACGGTACGCCGTAACACACAAACTAGCAACTGTAACCACGCACGTAATACGAAATGTTTTAAGTGTAATATTAAAACTAAAGTCTACTTAAACGTATGATATTTGTGTTATGAAAGATGTAGACAATCACAATATTACATTGATTATTACAATTTTGTTAAATCCCCAACAACTCTGATCTAGTCAAACACGTCAAAGAGAACTTTTATAAGCCTTCTTAAAACGAAACTAAGTGTTTGCGGAGACAAGACATCTATTAAGTTGAAGGTTTTAATTGCTCGCTGGGCTTTTAATGTAGACCTTTTCACATACTTTATTTGTATACATATTTTAATTAATAGACGCTCTTATTTAATTCTACCTGAAATTTGGTCAACTGGTGAGTAAAGCGGAGGTTCCTCTCCCCCTGCCTGTTGGTGCTCAAGCAGACGATGGCACGACTGTCTCATGAGCGCTCCCGGCACTGTAAATAAAGAAGTCCTTTAAAACATGCAACAAAGATGTGTAACGCCTCTAATAAGTTTTTCCTAAATATAGACATATTTCGTTCCTGTACCTTCCAGCACCTAAAAGGTGCTAAGTGGTTTTAAAATTCAAACGGTAATTATTATTTTAATTGCATTTTTCATTTTTTGTTTGTATGTTTACGTCTGTGTTTGTGTGCCACACTAATTATTTAAAAAATGCGTTCAAGAACTCATTTATATGTATATCTTTGACTTTAATTGTTCTGTTTCTTATAATAAACTACCATGACACACCACATTTCACATTCACACCACACACACTCACATGACAGTTCATTTCCATGTTTTTGTACTTCTTTTTTTTGTATTACTATTTAGTCTTTTATTTTGGCTTTAATTGTAACAATTTCTATTCTATATGTTTCATAACGCTGTTTGGGTTATTAAACAAATAAATAATAAGATTTTTTAAATACACATGAATCGTCACTCATAAAGAAATAAACACTAAGTGAAGGCTTGCCTATATATATGCAAAACTACAATAAATATAAATATGCAAATGACACGAATACTGAATAGAAATGAATTGTGTTTTGTACAAATTCAATATTCAGATTATAATGGCGTTGAATGTAATTGTTAGGGATTTATTGGTAATTTTATCTAATATATTTAACGACTATCGTAACTTTGATGTATTTATGTTTACGGCAAGCTCAGTGTGGAATTATTATTGATATGAGGTTCTTAAAAACGGCAAAACGTATTTATTTTTTAACTGCACCAGTGCAGTGTCTCGTTAACCTTTTCCTATATTTAGAAAACAACATCGCAATAATTCCTTAAACATGCATTATTATTGTATATTACATTTCTACCCGAATAAATTCTGTATTTCCAAAATATTTATATTATGTCGGATTTCACTATTTGTTACGTTTTATTTAATATGTCGACACATATAAGATGTTTCTGTTATATATAAGTATATTACATTACGGGCATTGACACCATCTCCATCCAGATTCATTTTTTTACGCTTTGTTACCTGGATACAAAAGAAATACCTACTCCCTTTTACACAATTATATTTTACCTTTATTCTAGTTATTGTCATTTGACTACCAGCGATGGCAATTTATTCGACGACATTGTGTCTGAAACAAAAGAAACTACATTAAAAATGGACACCGCTAGACTTGATATATGCAAATAAAAAGAAACAAAGTGATTTCAGTCGCGATGCAGCGATATCTATGTTTTTAGATTAAAAAAGTATGTATAAAAACCATCACGAATCGCATATAAATCCGAAAATACATAATTTTAGCCTATTTGTTACAAGTGTTGGTAAAAATGTCCAAGAAAAGAAAGAAGACCTATCAAGCGATTAAAGAAAGCTATTATAATAGGGTAAGCAAGTATTTTTATAGTTGTAACTATATTTTTTATCTAAATATAATTTTTATAGTCATAACTATATATCTATTAGATAAACGACGATAAAAAAATGTATGAATTTGCGTAAAGCCGACAGAATCTTAAAAGAAGTTGTATATAATATAATATTTCCATTGCCGGGATTCTTTAGTTTCAAACGCCTCTTCAAAAAGATATTTTTTAATAAACAAAAATGTTAAGCCGCAACACAGGTACTTCAGCTGCCAAATATATTATGTTAAAGAATTCACTCAAATGTTTATGAAGATAAAACTTACCTCAGTAAAACCTTACCAAAAAATAAAACACTTAGCCCAGTAAACTTGCACAAAAAATTACATATTCATTTATATGTTATAAGCAAATTAGTGGTAACCATGCGCCCTATTCTAATGGCTGAATGACTATAACGGAGCTCTGACTGGGATCGCGCATGCGCTGTACAGGCTAGATGCACGAGTCTGCAACAATATTCTAATGAACTTCAAAGAAGCCCTACGACTGTCTAGAGGTTATTCATAACATTTTTCAGCCTAAGCAAAATATGATAATGATATTACAACTACAACTTATACTTTTGCCCATAAACACAGATGAAAATTATTTTTTCTTCAAAGAATTAATACGTGGAATAAATACAGGTTAGGTATTAATTACACTCACATTATTTCTAACTATTCCTTACAAATTAGCAAACAAACATTATTCTTTATTCGAAATGGATAAAATCAAAGAGCATTAAACCGATTTTAAAAATTATCTTATTTGAGTCTTTCAAAAAGCAAAAATCCTATGGAGAAGTGACATACGGATTTATAAAAATATACTGAACGCTTATATTGTATAATACATTAAATTTACAGGTTTTTATTCTACGGTATGTTCTGTAATTTTTTTTCATAACTCGTATAACAAATATACAATATTTTATTATTATTTATATGCTATGATGGTTTCATTTAATATTGTTACGTTGAATTATAATTATTAATTAGCAAATAATAAGTCAAAATAATAGGTATATAATTAGTCTAATGAATGTTGCATCCGACTTCTAAATATACCTAACATATTAGCTAAGTTTAATACCTATCAGGTAAATCAACGGAGCGCTTAATTAACCCTCACGAACTTCGACATCAAAGATTAGATAGAACTGGGAACTATAGTAAGGACAAAGTTCATGGAAATACTGGATTTAGTTGCTAACTCTATTATATAACAGCTTATTAAAAACGAATGTAGCTGTTAATTACTTTCAATCGGCGACCACTATTTACTTTCGGCACAATGAAGGTATAGATGTGGGTTAGAAGTTCTTAGAAGCTTGCGAAGTACCTACCTATTTTAAATGGCTTCACAAAGTTATAAGTAATTTGCGAATATTACAAAGATAATATATTTTTTCTTTATTCTATTTATGTCACAAATTCAATTATTTCGTATTCGTGCATGTATTAGTACTTTAATATTTTTGTTTGAAAAAAATCGCTCAACGTACTAAGTTTTTAAAAACTGTGGTTACAAAAGAAATATATAAATTATTAAATAAACAGATTATTTGGTCCGGTAGCAATTCCGGGATTACATACTCCTTATGCTTCAAACTTTAAATTCAATCAATATATAAACATCACGGTGCATTGTGTACGATAAGATGTCAAAAACATTGAATTTATAAAGTGCTATTAGGTATTAGGTACAGGCTTATTGACCGTTTTGTAATTGTTACTATAAACATTTCTTATTATTATGTAATTCAGCGTAATAATATTGTATATACTAAATGTTTGTCGTTTTTACATATTATTTACAGCATTATTATTTATTGTTTGTTCTCTGAGTTATAGACACCACCTGTTGATGATCAATTCACCTTTGTGGAGCACTATTGAGAAAGTGCTTGAAAAAACACGTTCAAAAACTTCGTATAAATATACCCCAAGAATAACGATATCGCAAATGAGTACTGAGCTGAAATGTAGGACTAAGGACAAATCATTTTTCTATAACTTAAAAAATACATAAAATTGTTTATTTAATTTACTTTCGATCAGTATTATTGTATTGTACGTAACTGGAAGTATATTTACTGAGTACGGCTTACCGCTGGTAACTTATATTATTTATGAGTAATTAAAAGTATGCGAAATAATAAGGTAGCATGGAGGCGTAAAAAAGGGGATCTAGTTTAAAAGGTTTTTCTACCAGACCATGTAGATTTTATAAGGAGCTACTAGATGTTTAAGTAATATAACTGAAACGGTTATTTATACATTTGTGTTTGATGATTCGTGGCTCAGATTTACGATCGAATAATGCATAGAAGGTATGTAAAATAAAGTACATATTGAATGATTTCTTACATTCTATGAAAAATAAAATCTCAATATATTAAAACTTGTAAAATTTTATTACAATATAGATTTTGGCCAAAGCTTTACTCATAATTATTTGTAGTAGGCATAATGATTGCTAACCTTCCAAAGAGACGGCATCATAAGAAGAAACAAATATTGATTCCATTTCGCTATGATTCTTTTCCATTTTGAACGTACTGATATAATCATGTTCTTGTAGAAAATTTGGGTCTTCAGAAATATAAACAACTAGAGAAGCAAACTGTCTTAATTTTTGACGATTGCTTTAAGATTTGTGAAGCGTCATTATACTTAAGACCACACCCTTTCTTATTATTATTGGCAGAATATACATGAACCGATGTTTCTGTCTGGCGTTTGAAAAAAAACGAACGTGATTTGTGTAAACGTTCCTGAACTTTCTAATGAGTATGTATAAAGTTAAATATCTTATCAGCCATTTATGTAACAAGGCCTGAAGATAGCAGTGTTTCACGGATGAAAAAAATACTGTTACCATGGTAACCAGCACAGTCCTTTCTTTAACACATTTTACAGTAATTCCGTGTAAATTCACAAAAAACTTTACGCTTAAGTACTTGGTTGTGTATTACTTAAAACAAAGACGAATCTGTGTAGTTTGACTACAGTAAGTCAAAAAATATGTGAATAGTATTGGAGAAACCCAAACGGCCTTGTTACGAAACGAGGATTAACGTTAAGTACTTGTTGCCATAGTTACCATTTTTTCAAAGAATTATTATTGTTACCATGCTAAGTAAAATAGTATAATACATTTTTATAATAACTGAAGCCTTAACTGAAGTGTACACGGACTGAGTTAAATTAATATTAATTAATATTTCTATAAGCCTTAATTTTTGTTTAAGGGAGAAACTCTTTTAAATTTTTCAAATACATATTTTCATTCTAGGAAATTCTCATTACCGCATAAGCCAAAGCAAACTAAATGGAAAATATACTGTTTTATATTAAATTTCAAATGAATCTCAGCAAACCTTTCAGTTTTCTATTACGTTGAAACATAAATTTTTCTGAATTGGCAATGAGAAACTCCGTCAAAGATACCTTTTCAATTTTTATATTTTTGCATCTATCTTGCAGCTTAGCTAGAATAAAAGAGGTATTAAATAACATAGAGCAAAAAGTGTCAAGTTCCAATGTTCCGCTGTGAATATTTGTACAACATCATATGTATTTTGTTTTGAGCCAGAATAGAATAATGGTGCCTCGTAATTGATACTCGATCTTAAATATTTAACTATAATTAAGTTATTACCAATTAGGTAACTTGAAAATATAATACTTACTTTTAACAAAATTTGAATACTTAATTTTGATATTAATTTAAATTGCCGACTGTAAAAAAACTGAGTTTTCTTTATAGTCGCATATAATCCAGAAATTCTGTTCGCGAACGCTTCAGTATGCAAATAACACGGAACGACGATACTTTTTAATTTTTTTTTGTTAAATAACATATATATTTCTATCATCTAAGATAAGATAAGATGAGTAAAAACATATAAAAGGGCATTGATATTATATATCATTTCACAGATTTAGATCGTAAAGCGTTTAAATATGAAAAATAACAAAACATAAATTTTACATATAAGTGAAAGTTTATTTGAGCCTACAGATTAAGTAAACTTATTAAAATACTATAAACAATTAAAATGTGTTTAAAACATTCAATTCCTGCTGGTAAGGTCGCGGGTCCTTTTTACGGTAAACAATTTCACTCTTCGTATGGTCACTGTATTCCGAATTTAGGTATAATGGGGTATTAAAATGTTATCTCTGGTTAACTATTGTAAGTATATTGTCTGCATATAGATTTTTGCTACTTCTAGGAGTCATCAATATTTTAAAACAATTGTTTTTGTATTTCATGTATACTATTAACAATATGTGATGAATTTAATTTAAAACTTGTTCAACGCAACCAGATGGTATGTAGGGACTTAAACTTAAAACTACCCTCCATCCAAATCCATTTATTGTTTCCAGAAAGCAAACGGTTAACTCGTTTTTAGAAAAGCAGATTTAAAAGATCATGATCTCTGTAGTGATCTTAGCCTTTGTCAATTCTGATGTACATACAAAACTAAACTGAAATATTACAAATTAATCTCGTGTTTTCAAATATTGATAATGATCAAATAATTTAAGCCTGTATAATTTATTTTTATTATGTATTCATAGCAGGCTATTAATATGTTATTTACTTCATATATTTTCAGAATATAATAGCTATATTATAGAGGTTTAATTTAGTCTACTTCGTGATTATCACAGACACTGTTCACGATCTGTTTGTAAAATAGTAAGAAAGAGGCATTATTGTGATTTGTAAAACTTGATAATATTAAAAAAAAATAAGACATAAATAACTAAGAGACTTTTACACTTTATCTTTATACATACAATACCTGGCTGGTTTAATTTACTATATGACTACGCTCAATTCTTCTGAATCAACTTGTTATTCAAACTAATCAAACCTAGAACCGTATTATAAACTCATAACATTATATGGACTACGGCTTATTCGTGGCTTGTGGACTTGCTAAAGATTACAATAATAAAAAATCAAATCGTTATGAGAATTATGCATTTGGCAGGTGGAGGTTATGCATTAATGTAAAGTGGTGCAAGGACGGTGGGCGTATGACGGCCATGGAATGCTTGCTGTGTTTTGTCATAGTATACCAATTCGCTAAACTTTACCCAGACAGCATACATTTCATGACTGCAAATTATCGATATATTCATGTTACTTAGAAAATAATTGTAATCATGAAGATATATAAATTTAATAATTTATATGGATATCATTTTTATCTGAAGGATCACCTTAATTATGATACACGAAAGGAAAATGCTTCATTTGAGTACGTGTATTAGGTATTGATTCGAACAACACAGCCTTCGTCTTCTCTGACCCACTTTATTTTTAAGTAAAGGTTACCTATGTTAATTTCCTAATACATTTCAAGTTTTATCTTCAATAATATTTAAATGAATTATAAGCTCTTAAGTTGATAAACTTAATAAGGAATCATTTCATAATGGGATACTAAGAATGACCTCTTTAATTTTTCGCGTGGCTTTATTAATAGTTTTAATTTTGTTAACATTGTTAATAAAACAACCACATTTCATTAATAATATATCCCACCGTCCTGGCCTCCGCAACATGAGATCGATTTCTACAAAGCTTTACGACTGAAACGAATAATTGACAATCGCATAACGCACAATGATAAAAAAAGTTCGCTCCGCAAATAAAAAAATATAATTATATAAGCTTACAGCACCCAATTCTAACGGTGGTCGTTACAATTCTGTACATATTTTAATATGCTTTAAAGTTGAAATAATCAAATCCAATAGTCTATATTTTTAGGAAATCCTGAAACATTATTGTAACAAGTTTCCTATTGACGGACACTGTCCGTCTCCTTCCATAAATGTGTTTTTCTCTCTCTGTTTTGAGATATCGACAGACGCACTTACATAAACGGATAACACTGACAGAATTGGATGATATACTGTAATATCTCGCACGGACCTTTTACAAATATTATCTACAGGTACAAAGCGATTTCCATCGACATACCTGATGGTATTCCCTAGGATTATTGATGGTGTCGCAGTCGGGTGTAAATGATTCGCAAATACACCACTCCTCATCCACCTTGCCGAAACGATTAGCTCCAGCCCATAGCCACACCGCGGCCCACAGCACCTTCCCCGATCGATTTTTTGACGGTAATCCGGTCACACATGGAGGAACGTCGAGCCAGACCCGGCGGCGGCGGCGGCGGGGCGTTTACGTGAATCTGCCGAGACCGCCGAGCTCGACCGCGACAATCGCGCGTTTAATCCCACTCTAATTTCGGTCGATGCGATAGCGGAGCAGACTCGCGCATGACTACGGCGAAGAGTGGACGCCCTGGTGAGCTCTGAATGTAACAACCTGCGCACTGAAACGCGCATAATCGATACAAGGAGGCGTGCGCTGCGGCTCGCCCGAAGCCAACCCTACACAACTACAATCTTCCTTTATACACTCGATGACGTTAAGGAACGACGTCATTCTGTTGATACAGGCACAGGAAAGGACATCTGTTATGTGCGGGCGCAATACAGTCCCAATTAAACATATATAATTTCTTCAATAAGACTTCTTTATTATAATTTTTTATTAATTAGTTTACTAGACCCATACCTCCTTCCGAGATATCCCATTAAAAAAACTACTCATTAGACTTCAAGCTCGCACGAATCTTGGATCCCACTCTCCAGTCAATAGGTTATGTGACCTTTATAACACGTACAATCATAAATTAAACATTGACATCCTTCATGGCTCCTTAAATATCTTGAAGAAAAAAATATGCCAGAGCTTATAATTATAATAATGTTTTTGTTTTATCTACTCAATTTGTTTAGCTTCAAATAATTTTGTTTCTTATATTCTTTTTAATGTTGAATTATTTAATTTTCTGTTATTTTTAAGATAAGATTATTTGATAATGAATACTTACTTGATGATACTTTGTACGCCTACAATAGTTTTCGCAACGAAATTTATAATAATCTTCGAATAAGTTATTTGGGTATATTGTGTAAACTGCTGTCGTTTCATATTTAAATAAATAAATATATGTATAATTATAAATTATGTACCATTATATAAAGCAAACATTTAACATAATAATAAGAACATTAACATTTACTATAAGCATAAAATAGTCTTACTATCCTATATACAAAAAATGGAATAACGTTCACAAACAGTCGCGTCGTGTTTATTCTGTATCGGTCGTTTGCATAAAAATGTTACCCTCATATATTTAGTTTTCATTGAAATTTCAATATAATACAAATTTAAAAATTGAAATTATTAAGAAAATTGTGAGATTGACTCACTGTACTGTAACTAATGTTTTAAAAACAATTTATGGGTTGTATTGCATCGCATCGCAAGGAAAGGGCCAGGAATGGTATTCTCGACGAGGCGAGGAATAAATATATTCCAATAGAATCAACTAGTAGCCTTAGTTTTTAGCCGCTGAACGATCAAAATATTTATTATCACCGCTTCAACTCCTACGTCACTGGCTCACACATATTTATATATTTATATATATGACATAACTGTATATATGTGTATAATGGAATAACGTTCACAAAAAGTCGTATCTATTTTGTATCGTTTGTCTGCATGAATATGTTACCCTCAGATGTTTAGTTTTGATTGAAATTTCAATATAATAGAAACTTAAAAATTGGAATTATTAAATCGTCCCTATCATCGATACGGAAAAAAAATTTATTCCTTTATTTGATTAGTATAGTTAGGATGTTACTTCTTGTTAGTTATTTCACATTATCACAATCTCTCGCACAATTCTTCGTTCAGATCTAAAACGATGAATTGCCCAATAAGCAGGAACGTTTTATAAAATACGACCTTATATCTGCATTCCATAAGCAGCTTGGCTGGTTACTAATACGAAGGAGACTTCGTAGTGGTGTACAAATTTTTCATCTTATATTATATTTATATCAAGGTTTATTAAAGTTTTTCTAGATTAAGCAGGTTTTTATATACTTAAGGAGAAAGTGGATTGCCTGGTAATGTTCGCCACCCATTTCCAAGACAGCTTAAAAATGTTTGTAATATTAATATGTATATCTCAGCTAAGTAGTATCAATAAATCATATGCCTCAATGTAGCAATTTATGGAATTTCAAAATGATGTTTTTGAATTCCGAAGCAAAGTATGTTTTGGTTACAAGCGAGCTGTAACATCACACAAAGCTCTATTCGACATTCATTCGAGAGTTACATACCAATTAATACCAAAGATAAAGAAATAAATTAGAAGTCGGCCGGGCCGAGTACCCGGCCTATGCAATTAGAAGCGATTAGAATTACAAATATTCAAAATTCATATGGGTGATAAAAACGAATTTATTTAGCAATATTTATTTTCAAAATTCAGGATTAACATTTTCACTTATTAACTTTAAAAAATATCAGTTAAAATACATGCAATTATACTAGAAACAAGATTAATAGAACTTCATAGAGATCATTTTTCACATTAACAAAAGGAGAATAGACTTTATACATTAATAAATAAAATAAATACTACACTAATTTTCTTCTACTATAGTGTTCTACGGGACACCTTCATATCACATGGTGCCAAGTAGTGATTCTGGAAAAAGGATTACTTTTAACAATATGTTATACATTTAATATAATTTAAACCTCAGGATTGGCCTTAATATTTGTTTACAAAATAAGTATAATCAGTTAAAAGTTGTTCATTAGTTGAGTTAGCTCTCGCAGATAAATTATTTTACTAAGCAAATCGGTGAAACGGCTATGTCTATAACTATTATTTAAATTGGACAACAGAAAATTTACTAATATCACAGAGAGATTTCACAAAGAAAAAATTAACTGATTATGAAATGCGAAACCTTTAATTTTATAGTGATTGAATGATAGATAACCTAGAAACATACCACTGTCGTCACTTACCTTCAATAGCACCTTGAATATTTAACAGGTATTTGAATACTTCTAGCGAATTTGACCCTGACGGTGTTAAATGGACGTCCAAAAAATTCCGAACGTATTCAACTGTAGTATCATTACGGAGATTGAGGAGAATTGTATGGAGTTGCCTTTGCTTCTTTGCATTATTCTTCTTTAGTTTTTGGTTATCTTTTAATTTACGTTTCAACTCTCTACAGAGAGAAGCATTCTGTTTTTGCTTTTTCTTTATTTCAATTTCAATTTCTTCTTTGGCTTCATCTACTTCTTTGCACGCGTGTAATTTCTCCTCGTATTCTATGTCAATTATCTCGTTAAATTCTTTAATTTCCTCTGAAAGTTCGGTCATCTTTCGACGCATATCAGCATGTCTCATTTTAAGATCTTCGCATTTTTGCTGTAACATCGCTAGTATATCTTCTAGTTGATCTTTTTCAGCTTCTATATTTAATTCCTCCTCTTCAATAGAGCTGTTAGAATCTGAAATGGAAAGTTCGTTCTTTAAAAATTATAGAGACGTATTAAAATTTACAAAATATATTAGTTAGAACCATATCTAAACCAAAAAAGAGCATTTTTTTATTTTTGTTATTGATCGGATTTTACTAATTTACTCACCAACATTTTCTTTGCAGGGTATTTTTTTATCACATGATGTTGTCGCAACGTCCTGCAAAAAATTAATCATCAGACTTCTATGCTCATATATAAGATAAGTCATGGTGCTAATGAAAATCTGCCTTTAAATCATTTGCAATTTACAAGTGTTCAAGCTTTTGGATGAAATAGTAAATGCAACGATGCAAAAATACTTCAGTCAAGAATCCAAGAATAAATACCTATAATCTTAATTATGATTGTTCTGTACATAAAGAAAAATTAAGACTTTGTCTTGAGTTTTTAATCAATAGCTTTTTCTCTATTCATATTGCAAAAATATTAGTAAAACGTAAAATAGATAATATAAAAGTGTAATTTGAGTAAATTAAAAAAGGAGAAAAGACTCCTTTTCTATTTAAGCCTAAATGACGCGGGTGCGAGAATGGGCGGCATTGTTCTCTTAAAATTCGATAGATAGCGTTGTTAGCAGTTAACAATGCTGATTCAATTACTGTTATTGCAATGGAACCATCCATACATTTGAGGGTATCGTTATAATATAAGTTACGGCTTTGATAGGCACAAAATACTTTGCATTTCTCTTTCTTGGTAACTGAACGGCAAAAGTGAAAACTCCAGACGGATTTTCTTTTATAAAAATATAGTCTGCTTTACAGAAAATATATGCCTAACATGCGTTTGACTGACAAGAAATGAATTTAACGTTGTAAAACGATTTATTTAAAGTATATACTTATACTATTTCAAATAATAATTATAATCGTGAACGCAAAGTAAGTTATTTTAGTATTATATAAGCATAAAAACATCGCTTTCTAATAGGTACATAACATTTAATTTGTTTCACTTATTTTGCCGAAAATCAATTTGAGTCAAATATCGTTTTTTCTGCTATATATGCTAGAATGTAATAACTAATAACGGGATACGGTTTTTGAAACGATCATTTCACCAAAAAAGTTCTACATAAGTTCCCATCAACCCGATAAGATTAATTGTTGAAGTCGAAAGGGAAAGGACAAATCATAATTATAATGAAATAGGAACATAAAAGTTAAATATTAGTTATTCCTAAATATGCTTTTATTAACGTTTTTGTTAAATTTGAGAAAATATCCAGCGCTACCCTCAAATGGAACTTATATAATAAGAAAAGTAGTGAGTAACTAATAGGTAATAAGCAAGTCTAACTCACCTGAACAGTATTTTCATCCGTCGCTTGTGCTGCAGAGACCTTCTCCATATTATCTTATTTTTTTTTTATAAAATATTGAAATTAAAAGTATGTTCCACAAAATTAATTGACGTACCAAATAATTATAAGTAGATGTAGGTAGCGTTAGTCGTTTCGTGAGACTAAAATTTGGAAACGTCATTCACGGTTTAAATAGAACAGTGTTTCCCCCAGAACGTTATTTAACACTTCCGATGTTCTAGAATGATCTGCAAATTACATCCTTTTCCCTAAAAGTAAAAACTGATATAGACACAAAGTTAAAAGTGTTGCCAACCTCGACTAAGCGTCCCCCCTTAACGTCATCTCGAAATCCGCCTCTTTTCCCCTAACTCCAAATCATCACCCTAGACTATTTGAAAAAAAAAATATTCCAAATATGATTGATTGATTAATGAAATTTAGGTTTTAATGTTTATTTGGAGTTTACAAAAATATATTAAAGTGAAAGATTTTTTTTTAAATGCGTTTCGATTGTACATCGCTTGTTTTCTTAAATTCCATCGACTTCAGGAAAGACATCGCGTATTCCACTGAAATCATCGCATTAGTTTTTGTTTTACGCCTTTCTTTTAAAGTAATACATATTCACGTTGAACATATTAAGCATATTCACGGAAGAAACGAGTTTGCCGTACAAACGGTAGTTCCTTTTAAGAGTAAACCTCACCATCATTATACTCCGGAGGACTTCTAGCTAGGATAGCTAATTAATTTCCCCTAAAAAAGGTAAATCTTAAAAATGCGGCAAAAAATCGTACCCTTAATGTATACCTTTAAAAAATATGGCCCCTAAAAATATCCCTTTTCATCTAACTAAACCCCAAATTTATGGGGAAAACACCCAAGTTGGCGACAATGGTCAAAGTATAAAAGTTAATAATAGACAATAGAATTATTTTCTTTTCTCGTCGCACCCTCTTAAATTTGGCAAGACAAAGACAAAATCAAGACATGGAAGGAAATTGTTGTTGAAATCATTTTATTTTAATTAACATTCTATTTTATCTAACCTGAGTTACCTATGGTTGTGATTTAAATGAAATATTTACTTTTTAGGTATATATTTCCGGCTTAAACAGAATAGAAACAATGCTGTAATATTTGCTGTAATTTAAATAAACCAAAAACTTCTTCAATTCGATTTAAAAAATATATATGTTATATTTTGTCCTTTTTTTATAGCTACTTGACAAGAAGTGACAAAAAAGTTTTCTCTACAACACCTAGATTCTTCTGCGCTCAAAAGATGACGCTTTAGTGAAAAGTATGATTACCAGTTCAAATGTCAACTCACAACTTTTAATTACAGAGACTGATTCCTGTTTGTTGTGATAGCAGTTTGCTCTAATTCATTTTGTATTTTATCCTGTTTTTTGTAGTGTGAGATACTCCAGTAAGTTCGTGCTGTTTTTGTGATTTCGCTTGCTTGCTCTCATAGCAATCTGAGCTCGTTTCAATGTGCAAAATCTTCGGACCTGCGGTAATCGCAATAACCGATTAAATGTTTTAGCCATTCCATCTCTTCACTTGAATGGTAAGTAATTAAAATATTAATTGATTGACTTAATCTTTGTGTCGTTGAGAAACCAATATATAGTCAAAAGCAATTGAATTTTCATTGTTTTACTCCTCCATGAAATGGTTAACTATTGTGTTGTCTTAAAGAGATTTTATTGGTAAATTGTTTAACATTTTTCAGGCTCTCATGGAAAACTTCCTTGCCTTAGTGAAATTGTCAGTCAGGAAATGGAACTGAACATCCAATTAGATGCAGGTAATTTACGTTTTTATTTTTCTCCATTGATCGTGAATGGATTTGATTTTTTTCAATAACAATTAATTTAATAGTTATTGACATTTGTTTTTCTTTGTTAATTTCAGGTTGTTCTGTTCATAATACTACAACAGTTTCAAACCAGGACAAAGCTACCACCAGCTGCATCATTGAAGATATCAATAACAAGTCATCCATATCAGGTAATTGATAGCTTTTTGAATGACAGCAATACTTTAAATAAAAACCTGTTTTTAAAAAGAATTGAGTGAATCAAGTCTTCTTCAATTAATAAGTGGAGTGCAACAAGGATTAAACTGCACAAACACACGCAAGATAAAAAAATAATTAATGAAGGTATTTGACATTTCAGTTGCCTGTGGCTCAGGATCTTCTAACAAAATGTTAAGCACAACAAGAATAGATCTTCAAAAGGTTGGTGAAGTGTGTTGGAACAGTTGAGTTCGACTGAGGAATAATAAAGGAAGTTGTCAAAAAGTGCAAATAGCTTGCACTTTAGTAGCACTCACATAATGAGAGCTATATGCCTGTGGCCGATACAAGAGTAAATTATCTCAGAATAGGAAAGTTAACTTCTTTGAAGAGAACAAGAGAAAAATTATTCCCATTTATGATGTTGTGGTGGCAGAGGGTCTCCACTAATGTCCGCCACTTCCGCCTATCTTCGACTGTGCTCTTGGCCTCGCTCCAGCTAAGTCCAGCGGCTTGTTAACTCTATTAACTAACTTATTTGAAGAAATGAAAATTATTGTATTAATATGCAGTTGGTGTAGGACAGTCAACCAGCTATTATGTGGAAAATCGACCTACTCTGGTGATGTTGAAATGTAATCTTTCGCCCAAAATATTTCGACAAACAAACATTTTAGGAAATAAATATTTAATTTGTTTCAACGTCTTTTATTTAATTAATATAATATTTTCGTCAGTTTATAAGTACTGAAGTAAAGCAGTTACAAATATTTGAATATAGCCAACATGAGTTACAAAACAACAAGAATTAACATTAACAATAACGAGAACTAGGTACAAGTAGTACTAATGTACTATATAGTAGGTAGGTATCATATAATATATTCCTATATAGTAGTCAAAGTCAAATTTATTTATTCAAGTAGGATCGTTACATGATCACATTTGCACGTCACTTAAAACTAAATTTATAGGCTTGTTCACTAACGCGCCCGAGTCTGAGAAGAACAAGCAAGAAACTCAGTCGGGTTTGTCTTTTTTTTGATCACGCTTACAACTTATAATTTTTAGAACAGGAGCAATTTAGTCCCAAGCACTTCTGTCATTCAGATAATCCGCGGTCCTGTAATAGGCTTTAGCAATCAATTTTCTTTTAATAATATTTAAGTAATCTATAGATACCATTGTAGTACTTGCACCTAATTTTCTTAACCTTATAAATCAAATATTTTTTTTTTTTCATATACATAAATTTATTTTCATCTATATTATTAGATATTATAAAATGCGAGTCAAATTGGCAACGCTGTTATTTAGTCATTGTGTAGAACACTTTTAGAGTGTGTAAAACAGTTAGATTTGGAAAGAAGTAGACACTGAAATTATTGTGCTTTCAGTAATCAATTTAATTAAAACAATTGAAGGTATGGAAACTGCTGTTTAAAACAAATAAATTGGAAGAATTAGTTGAAATAATTATAAATACCCACTCAGTGGCCAAGTCGACCATCATACCCTTACACAAAAAAGGAGACAAAAGTGAAATAAATAATTATAGACCTATTATTATTATGTCCAACTTATTATAACAAACGCCGAAATAATACGATACTTGTAAATATATTCTTTTAATCACACACTCACAATTAGTATTACTGACATAGGACAGAGTTTCGTTCTAAGAATTTAACAGTATAGTCAAAATTACACAATGGTTTTTGGGACTTTTATACATGGCATCTATGTTGGCAGCGGTAAAAACGGAAGGGAGAACTGGCAGGTCACGTTCAAAGAGGAAGAGTCGTTGATGTTCTCTGCGAGGCTTCCGTTTTACCGACTACTGCTTGGCTTGGCTTTGGCTGCTTGTGGGCACTGCTTTTACCCAGGCTTGGCATTGGCGTTGCACACACTTATTGCAGCTTGTTACAATCGGCCATCCTGAAACCATTTGCTCCCGCAATGGAGAGCATACAAGAGATTAGCTTTCGAGCAAATCAATTAAGTCTTTAGTCTCTAACTGTTCATCCGATGAGCTGGCACTGTCAGATACAGGAACTACACTTCGATAAGGGCGTAACGAGTCAGCAGAAACTAATCCCACAAACTTCTTATAACCGCGCATACCCTTAATACTCCTCATCCTGTATCTGTCATTGCCAACTACCCTAGTTATTATATAAGGACCAGAAAAATTATCATCCAATTTAGTGTTCACTCGAGAAGCATTACAAGTTGGAGCCCGTCTCGAAAGCACTAGATCACCCTTTTTATAAACGTGATTTTATTTGCGACGTCTATCGAAATTACGTTTCATTCTTTTACCCGCTTTTTCTATATGTTGTTTCGCCTTTTCACGTCTTATCTGTACAGGTTCAACTACACGATTAGGTATAGCAACGTCACACACTGACCTACCGCTCTTAGAAAACATTAAATCATATGGTTTGAATCCGGTTGTTTCATTTAACGTATTATTTATACCCCAAATGACATCAGGAAGGCTATTCGGCCAGTTATTAGCAGCCTCACTGGGATCAGTAACGCGTAGAGCATCAATTAAGGTCCGGTTTGTACGTTCAACCTGACCTGACCATGCCCGAGGGCATGCAATAGATATGAGTGTATGCTTGAATTGCTTATCTACAGCGAAGTTCTAAAAATATTTACTTGTGAAAGCTTTACCGTGATCAGTTACAATCCTACCCGGATAGCCGAACATGCAAAAGATTCTTTTAAGTACTCGGATAGTCTCAACTGATTTTACCGTTCGAGTGGGCTCTGCAATGACAAATTTTGAAAACGCATCAGTCATAACCAGCATATCCTGATAACCCTTCTTTGTACGGCAAAAGGGCCCTAAGTGATCGACATGAATTGTTTGAAACGGCTCATGGGGTTTGGGGGTGGGATGTAAGAACCCTTCGCGTTTACCGTATTCGCCTTTTCCGTGAGCACAATGTAAACATGAGGTGACATATTTTTTAATAAAACGTGACATTTTCGGAAACCAATAATCCGTTTTGATTAAGTCCAAACAACGTTTAAGACCTACATGACCTATTTCATCATGACGCATTTGTACGATTTTCCACCGGGCCGGCCCCGGTACCACTAGTCTGTTACCATGAAGAGTTTTTCGATATAGCCTGTCGTTTATAATGGCAAAGTCCCTATCAATATCATGATCTGCGGTACCGTTTTGTAATTGGTCAATAATTCTTTAAACCTTTTCGTCTTGATATTGCACTGTATAAAACCAGTCGGTAACATCTAATCTTTACATTAGCCGAATCTACCGGATTCCTACCTAAAGCATCTACAATCCGCGGAATCATATCGCGTTTAGTCAGAGTAGAACGAACCGCTGTACAATCGGTAACCATCTTAACATGTTTGCCTACGACGTATATACGAAATTTGCGCAAAGACTCTACAACCGCGAGTGTTTCGAGTTCATAACTGTGATACATGCTCTCTTGTTTCGTATTTGCGCGACTAAAATACATAACCGGTTTTAAGAAATCATTTTTTTGTTCTTGTAGTAATATTCCCGCTATTCCTAATTTACACGCGTCGGTATGTATTTCGGTTGGCAGCGCAGGATCAAAAGGTGCCAATAGCGGTTTAGAACACAAACGAAATTTCAATTCATCAAAACTATTGTTTTCATTAGTACCCCAGACCCATAAACTATTTTTCTTGGTTAAGTCTGTTAGCGGTCGTGCCAATTCTGGCTCATTGGTGACGACGGCGCCTCGACACAGCTACCTGCTCTCGTGAGAACTTAGCCAAGCTCCCATTCCACATCTGCTTCCCCGGAGTTGTAGACCTTGATGTATTATTATTAGTATTGCATCGCAGCAAGGCAGCAGGCAACGAGTACGATACACCTTTGAGTTCGTAGTGGCGAGGAGCAGTGCAGACGTTATTGCCTTTTTCGTTCCCTAGGATATTAACCTTGATGAGCGAAACCCCAGGTGGTAATTTCTCTTGACTCGCCGTTACCACCTTGAATCTAGAAGGCTCTTCTATAGCATTGATTTGACGCATAAAATTTCCGCCTCGTATTAGTGTAACTACACCACCGCTTACTATTAAGGATACATTCTCGCAATTGGCTATTCTCGATAGGCTGGCCAATCAGTAAATTAACATCACCCATATCCACATCTGTCAAGTAAGCCCTACATATCATTTCAATATCTATCTTCATGTTGAAAGTAACTTCCCCACGGGTGGTGAGTAAGCCGCCTGAAAATCCCTTTAGCACAGTGCGAGAAGGAATAACCTCAAGGGCTAGTAATTCGGAGATGCAGGTATTTAAAACATTCCGGTGTCTATATATGCTTTCACGAAAATCCCATTTATCGCTGCAACCTTTTTATATATGTCGTTGTAATTTTGAAGTAATTTTACGTCCTTTACATTGCTGCTTACGTTACTCGTAGGTTTGTGCATAAATGAGACGGTGCTGCATCGCGTTGCGATGTGACCCTGTTTTCCACATTTAAAGCAGGTTCGCTGATCGGGCATTGTGCAGTTTCGTAGCATGTGCCCGGTTTTCTTACAACTAGGACAGGGGTCCAGTTCGGTGAAAACCCTTTTATCCGCCTGGCGGACATCTTTACTCGGCGCTCTGCTTGCAATAGTTGGTGGTTGGTAGTCATCAACTGTACACAAAAATGATTCGTATAACTCATCTGGACGCACACATTGAAAAGCTCGGACATTTGGCTGTAGTGATGCGGGTAGCCCCTGAATTATGCAAGACACGCTGGCCATGTCTGATAGTTTACAACGTAAGCATAACGCTGCCTTATCTTGGTAATACTTTGTCATGGTTTCATTTGGCAGTTTCTTACGCTGCATCATCTCAAACAATAGAGCGCTATAATCATGATGTCTCGGGAAAGCGCGCAGTAACATATGCTTCCATTTTTCCCTGGAATAACTATAGTCCTCAAGCCTGTTATACCATTTACGGGCTTGTCCACGTAGCTTATCTTATAGGTGAAACGCTTTTACTTTATCATTCCAATCGTGTATGTCGCCAAGTTGGTCAATCTTTTTTAACCACGCTGACACCGTACAGTCTTCATTATCTGGGTCAAACTCCGGAATTAGGGTTGCGGCACGGGTTGTTGGGACGGCTAGACGTATCATACTCCAAGTCGCGTATCGCCTTGTCCTCCTCCTCGTTCTTGAGTAATTTCGTTAATATTCTTTTGGCAGGCAGTGTTGAACACCCATCTTCAGGTTCCGATGAAGGAGAGCTGTCATGGCGTATTCGCACGCCACGTCCAGTTTGTTCAGAGTATTTTCGCTTCATCCCGCTACTGAGTATAACAAACGCCGAAATAATACGATACTTGTAAATATATTATTTTAATCACACACTCACAATAAGTATTACTGACTTAGGACAGAGTTTCGTTCTAAGAAGTTAACAGTATATTAAAAATGAGTTTTGGGACTTTTATACATGCCATCTATGCTGGCAGCGGTAAAAACGGGAGGGAGAACTGGCAGGTCACGTGACAAGAGGAAGAGTCGTTGACTTTCTCTGCGCGGCTTCCGTTTTACCGACTACTGCTTGGCTTGGCTTTGGCTTTGGCTGCTTGTAGGCACTGCTTTTACCCAGGCTTGGCAATGGCGTTGCACACACTTATTGCAGCTTGTTACAATCTATTCGATATTCATTCGAGAGTAACATACCAATTAATACTAAAGATAAAGAAATAAACTAGAAGGCGGCCGGGCCGAGTACCCGGCCTATGCAAATAGAAGCGCAGAGAATAAAAAGCAAATACGAAGAAGTGCTGAATTAAAAATATTCAAAATTCATAAAAACGAATTTATTTAGCAATATTTATTAGCAAAATTCAGGATTAACATTTTCACTTATTAACTTTAAACAATATCAGTTAAAATACATGCAATTATACTAGAAACAAGATTAATAGAACTTCATAGATATATTTTTTTTTATACATTAATAAATAAAATAAATACTACACTAATTTTCTTCTAATATGGTATTCCATGGGACACCTTCATATCACATGATGCCAAGTTGTGAATCGAGAAAATGGATTACTTTTAATTTAACTTAACTTATTTAACTATGTATGTTTATGGAGATGGAGGAGAAATGTATAGAGTTGCCTCTGCTTCTTTGCATTATTCTTCTTTAGTTTTTGATTATATTCTAATTGGCGTTGCAACTCTCTAGTGAGAGAATCGTTCTTTTTTTGTAATCTCTTTATTTTAATATCAATTGCTTCTTTGGCTTCTTGTACTGCCGTGCACGCGAATAATTTCTCCTTGTATTCTATGTCAATTATCTCTTTAAATTTTTTAATTCCCTCTGAAAGTTCGGTCTTCTTTCGACGTATATCAGCTTGTCTCAATTTAAGATCTTCGCATTTTTGCTGTAACATCGCTAGAAAATCTTGTAGTTGATCTTTTTCAGCTTCTATATTTAATTCCTCCTCTGAAATACTGCTCTTAGAATCTGAAATGGAAAGTTTGTTCTTTAAAAATTATAGAGACGTTTTAATTACTAACTATATTAGTTAGAACCATATATAAACTAAAAAAGGGCATTTTTTTATTTTTGTTATTGATCGGATTTTACTAATTTACTCACCAACATCTCCTTTCCAGGATACTTTTTTATCACATGATGTTGTCGCAATGTCCTGCAAAAATTAATCATCAGATTTCTATGCTCATATATAAGAAGTCATGGTGAAACAGTAAATGCAACGATGCAAAAATACTACAGTCAACAATCCAAGATAATCCATCTTATTTATGTTCTGCACATAAAGAAAAATTAAGATTGTCTTGAGATTTTGTTCAAGTGCTTTTTCTCTATTCATATTGCAAATTATATTAGTATAATGTAAAATAGATAATAAAAAAGTGTGAACAAAATTTGAAAAAAATAAAAAAGGAGAAAAGACTACTTTATATATATAAATACATACATATGCCTAAAATGCGTTTGACAAGAAATGAGTTTAACGTAGTAAAACGATTTATTTAAAATATATACCTATACGATATCAAATAATAACAATAATCGTGAACGCAAACTAAGTTATTTTAGTATATATAAACTTAAAAACATCGCTTTCTAGTGGTAATAGGTACATAATTTCACTTATTTTGCTGAAAATCAATTTGAGTCAAATATCGTCTTTTCTGCTATTTAGATATGCTAGAATGTAATAACTAATAACGGGATACGGTTTTTTGAAATGATCATTTCACCTAAAAAGTTCTACATAAGAATTATAATTTATAGTAAAATGTCTCGAGTCACTGAATTTAATAATAACCCACGCATTCGTTATTTCTTCCCATCAACCCGATAAGATTAATAATTGAAGTCGAAAGGAAAAGGAAAAATTATAATAATTAAATAATTCCATACATTAGTTATTCCTAAATATGCTTTTATTAACGATGTTTTTAATTTGAGAAAAAATCCAGCACTACCCTCAAATGGAACTCATATAATAAGAAAGGTAATAAGTAACTTATAGGTAATAAGCGAGACTAACTCACCTGAACAGTATTTTCCTCCGTCGCTTGTGCTGCAGAGAAGTTCTCCATATTATCCTTTTTTTTATTAAATATTGAATTTAAACGTATGCTCCACAAAACTAATTGACGTCCAGAATAATCATACGTGCATGTAGCGTTTGTCGTTTCGTGAGACTAAAATTTGGAAACGTCACTCATAGTTTAAATACTCTTCTATTTAAATTACCCCCAGAACGTTCTTTAACGCTTCCCTAAAAGTAAAAAAAAGTATAGACACAAAATATAACAATTAATAATAGACAATAGCCTTCGTTTCACTCCGCGCCCTCTTAAGTTTGGCTCCGGTATTCAAGGCATTGAATAAATTTTTTGTTGAAATCATTTTATTTTAAAGAACATCCTAGGAGATATCGTAGTTTTTGTAATATTACCGCAATAATTCGAAGGGCCTTTATGAAATCCATCAATTTCTTCGATAACCGCGAGTGAAAAGGCTTTCAACATTCAATAATAGTCGGAAAATTAATTTAAATAAAACTAGAAGTTTTTAAATCATACAAACATATATGCGAATCAATTTATATTATCTAACTTGAGTTAAGTTTCTAAATTAAATAACTTAATTAAAAATTCATCAGTCCCATTAACATTTTTGAAAGTTCCAAAACTATAACATCAATACTTATCAGATTTCATCTGTCAAGCAAAAGCATTTAAATTGTTTGAAGGATATGCTAATTATGTATAACTTTTATATTTAGTGGTGTCCATGAAATAGACTTATGAGACTGCCTGCACGATTTGTTTTAATTCGTGTGTCTGTAGTATCTGTTGAAGAAGAGTTAACTACCAAATGAGTAATAATTGTTTCAACTATTTAAAATTGTTACCAATTAAATATATAATAGATGCATGATTATTTGTGTTTGTGAGCATATTTCACATGATGAACACTTTCATTTAAATGAATGTGTTCATCATAGGACTTAAATAATAATTATTGTTGTGCCAACCTTATTATTCTATTCAATATTTAATAGAGTATGTTGTTCATTGGTTATATTGTTGTTTTCATGTATAAAATGATCTAATTTTTGTACATGAAATTTTAAATTCTTTATTTTTTACAGAACAAACTGAAAATTATGTAAGCAATAGCCCTATCAGACAAAGCATTAGACAAGGAGACATAGTTCTATTAAAGAATGACAGAATCCGTGGTCAGACACTACTGTCAACAAAAGTAGTCAATTGAGTTCTGCTGTTTTGAATGATAGTACAACGGTCTCTTCAATACTACCCATACCTACTGCAGCATCTGAAAATGGCACTCATGATTTAAACAGTAAGTTTTGATTTTATTTTACTTGTACATGTTAAATGTCCTTATTATGTCATTATAATATGTTTAAACTTTAACATATAAAATGTATGTTATAGTTCAAGAAAACAAAGCATAGTATTTATGCACTCAGTCGTGATTAGTGTTTATTCGCGATTTGCCTCGAATTCTTATGTTATAGGCGTGGTTATATTATTATGTACATCAGTGTATCACTTCAATGACATATTTGGTGCCACATCGATAACATTCACCATTTGAGCTATGTAATTTGAATGAATTTAATTATTTTTGAATGTCAACAACCATGGAGCTCTTGTTTGGTACTTCTGTACAATACCTCACGGATTACATGTACATACAACATCTACACAAGATCTCCAAAGTTGTTAAATATTTTATCTAAATGCATTTTGTGTATGACGAATGTGCTTTGATTTGTAAAATTATTATGTGGACTAAACAAGTTTTTAATAAATAAGGCGATGGCCAGCTCTTGCAATGTTTATTTTATTGTGTTCTTAAGCTGAGCGTATTTCTTATTAAATGGTTGTATAATGGGGCGATCGCATTTCTGGTGTGTTTCATTTATGTATACTTGATAGGCAAAGAGTCAACTCAGCAGTCTGTCAGGTTAGACTGCATGTGTGCCAACCAGAGACACAGACTATTCTTCTCTGATATATAACTTTGCATCGCAATTTATAAAAGTGAAACATATATGAATTTTTGGCCGCGTCATCAAATGAGAAACGCAGTTTAATGTCCCACGCTATATGTGTAATATCGGATTACACTGACACTTGGGTGACTCGAATTAATATGGTACGCGTTGCTCTTGTGATGAGTCTTGAGTATGACATACTTAACGTAAAAACGTATTCAATTGATAGCTGTAATAGCTGTTGAATTGTCATAACTTTTTTTTTCAATTTGTAAGCTTTTTAGAAATGAAGCCATTGCTATGTTTTGCATCATTCATCGTCAATCTATACGTTTTATAGTATTTAGCCTGTAACTAGATACTAAAATGTGTGTTACATATAGATGCGAAATAATTTTAAAACTATTCAATAATACTTTGTGTCTGCATCATCGTGAAGGCAATTTCTTTAGTATTTCAGTAAGAAAAACTTAGCCTTGTTCAATGTTTATGTTCCTCCTTGCGCACCTTCATCGTGAATATTTTGGCGAAGCGGAAAACTGCCTTAGACCTTATTAAATGGTATTAACTTTATTATTGTTATTACAGACACTATTTTAACGGCAGCGAATGCCAATCAAACACTCCTAGGTTTCAATGGAACTGGTATATTGCATGACATCATTCCTAGCAATACACCTACTGTGAGCGAGCCAATCACTCCTGATGATGGTGGGTATATGAAACATGAATAAATACAAGTTGTCTCAGTGAAAACATAAAATTACAATTTAATTAAAATCGTCGCATGCCTTACACATTGCAAAATGGTTGACAGAGGTGTTGAATGACAACCAAAGTAGAAACTAAAGGTGGTAATTGGTTGTAGAAAAGTTATAATTGTATCTATATTGGTCCAGCAATGTATTTTGACAAAATAAGAACCGCTGCCGACGCAAATATTCGAACATTTTTATAATGTCTTAATCAAAACTTTTAATATCTTTCATTTTCCACATACAAATGAGGCCTATATGTGAATTTCAGACACAATCGACGTTTTTAATAACACACTGGAAACTATCAAAGCCAAAAAGAACTTAACGGATATACAGTTGGTAAGTATAATAAATACATCTTTATATAGAGGTATATTGTTCACGACTAGCTTGACAGCGTTAAAACGCCGCGACATATTTAATTTGTACGAGGAAAAATAGGTGATTACCGCACTGTCTAATAACAAATGCAAACCATAGTTGTTGTTTCTTGGAGAACAATAATACATTAAACTCATGTAGCTATAAAAAATAAGGAGACAAAATATAATATTAAAATAATGTTTTATTAAATTCCTTGCCCTAGTATTACTATATAAAATATAACAGATTCAAAATTTTTTAGCCATAAAAAGGAGAGCCCGTCGTCGCAAAAATGCCTTGCAACGTACGACCCAAGATCCTTTCTTATTATTGTCGGATGCAGAGTTTACCAAATGCTATCGCCTCTCCAAGGAGTTGGTGAAGCAAATGAGAGGTTCTTGTGTTCCTCCATAAAATCTCTATAATTTCTAGCTGTCTTACAGAAACGATTTTCTTTTGTCGTAACATGTTAATTATAAAGTTTAATATCGCAGTACAATAAATAATAATAAAGCCTTTAGTTACCATAGATTAGAATAACAACAACAGACTACTAAGGATAACATCATTTGGAAGAATCTAAAGATGAAATAATTACATAAATTAACAAACATTCTTAAACACAACGATACATATTTATTATTATTCTAATATTCCCAAAAAATATATTTTATTCTGATATGTTTTCATAAAAAATATGGGATATGTTTATATTAATTTCTTTTCATAGTAGTCTGTGGGTCTCCAATCATTGACTTTTGAAGTTGTTCGATTGAAGCAAGGATACAATTTGGTATTCTACTATTCGTTCGATAGAATGTTATCGTATTAGAATCAAAAGTAGAATGAAATGGTAATGACTTCAAAACAACGGGCGAAGAAATTATAGAATTGTTAAAAATATGTATTAAAATCATTTTTAAGACGATTATTTTTACTTAGATTACTTTATGGGCGCAATATTATTTTATTGCATATAATTAGTTCCTCAACTGATATCTATGGAGTAAATTTGTAGCTGTTGAACAAACAATTGTTGTCCTCCACTCGAGCGCAGCTAAGACGGATCATAGACAGTTTTAGTAGTAAAGAGGTTTTATATAGGATAAAGTATAGCAAAGAGGTTTTTATATCGGATAAAAAAGCGAAAATAACGATCTTTGAAACATCTTGATTTACTTTACTATATACTATTTCTGTCGGGAGAAATACATAATTTAATATGTATAAAAGTCCTTGATAAAACTTTTCACATCTTAATAAACTTATTGTAAATATCAATTAGCAAGCAGATAAAATATTATACGGTCATTAGTAATAAATAATATTCTCCAGTACATCACTACATCGTATCTTTAGTTTTGGTATTTTATTAAAACCTTTTCTTGTTTAAACCGTAGGTTTTAATAAACTCTGTGTCCATCTATACACCATATTAAATGGTTTCACACTAAGTATGTTCAGTTTGCTAAGACTGGGTTGTAAAAGTTAGCCGAAAGCTAAGAAAAAGGAACTTTAGTTAAATCGCATCTCAATCGGTAAAATTGACATTTAGACGAACGAGTTTCACAGCAAAATACTAGTAAAGTTAACGCTTCAATAGAACCGTTTGATGACACGAGTGGTGTGCCAGCCCGATTGCAAGAGCAGCAATACCCCATATAATTGCAAAATTACAACCGCAAGAATTCATTTCTGAAAACAGTTATCATACATTTTTTTAGTTAATATGTTTTTTATTCTTTTTAAAATTATGAATTACTGTAGAATACACTAAATTATTATTATTAATAAATTTTGTACTGACCTTCAAGAACTAATAATTAACTAATCCAATTAAAAATGTGAACTTTTAAAATGTTACTTAACAAATGAAAGTCGAAGAAAACGTCCCTTAAATTAGAAATGCAAATATCTGGAAAATAACTTCTATTGTTTTATAATTGATTTTTCCTTATGATGCCTACAAGAAAATTACATGAGAAGTGAACATTAATAAAGAATTAATAAATAAACTATCCTAAGTAATAAAAATACGCTTAAATAATTGTTAGACGGTGATAATTCATTAGAATACTTATTTAATTAAACTTCACATTGGAATTTATTACTATTAAAATGGCAGCACTGAATATTTTGTCAATTGTTATTATAAAATACTTGACAAGTCGCTAACGTTCTATGAAGGTATCAGTGGAATACCAATTCAAAACGTCGCTTCAGCGAAACGATATCCAAACTTCAACGACACGCCAGCGACATCAAAATAGGGGAATAGCTCTACAGCGCTCGATGAGTGAACGCTGATGGTTCAGCAACACATTTTATTTCAGCACACAAATCTACTGTGAAAATATCAGTTCATAATTTAATGTTGAATAAAAGAAATTTATCAACATATTAACATGCATATTTTATCTTACTTTTTAGATTCCAGCCTTCATTCATTTGAAAATCCTTAAAGATTCCCTCGATTGTGATGTTCATTTTCACCAACGGATATAGTAATCGCAATAACCGATTAAATGTTTTAGCCATTCCATCTCTTCACTTGAATGGTAAGTAATGGAAATATTTTTTTTTTTATAAAACAGGGGGCAAACGAGCCGGAGGTTCACCTGATGTTAAGCGACGATATTAATTGATTTACTTAACCTTTGTATCGTTGAGAAACCAATATATAGTCAAAAGTAATTGAATTTTCATTGTCTTACTTACTCCTCCATGAAATGGTTAACTATTGTGTTATGTCTTAAAAAGATTTTATTGGTAAATTGTTTAACATTTTTCAGGTTCTCGTGGAAAACTTCCTTGCCCTAGTGAAATTGTCAGTCAGGAAATGGAACTGAACATCCAATTAGATGCAGGTAATTTACGTTTTTATTTTTCTCCATTGATCGTGAATGGATTTGATTTTTTTCAATAACAATTAATTTAATAGTTATTGACATTTGTTTTTCTTTGTTAATTTCAGGTTGTTCTGTTCATAATACTACAACAGTTTCAAACCAGGACAAAGCTACCACCAGCTGCATCATTGAAGATATCAATAACAAGTCATCCATATCAGGTAATTGATAGCTTTTTGAATGACAGCATTACTTTACATAAAAGAGACTTTACTTTTACTTTACATAAAGAGTGCTACAAGGATTAAATTGCACAAACACACACAAGACTATTTTTAACAAAATAATTAATTAAGCTATTTGACATTTCAGTTGCCTGTGGCTCAGGATCTTCTATAGTAATCACTGAACAAAATGTTAAGCTCCACAAGAATAGATCTTCAAAAGGTTGGTGAAGTGTGTTGGAACAGTTGAGTTCGACTGAGGAATAATAAAAGAAGTTGAAAAAAGTGGAAATAGCTTTAGTAGCACTCACATAATGAGCGCTATATGCCTGTGGCCGATACAAGAGTAAATTATCTCAGAATAGGAAAGTTAACTTCTTTGAAGCGAACAAGAGAAAAATTATTCCCATTTATGATGTTGTGGTGGCAGAGGGTCTCCACTAATGTCTGCCCCTTCCGCCTATCTTCGACTGTGCTCTTGGCCTCGCTCCAGCTAAGTCCAGCGGCTTGTTAACTCGTTTTCGACGCTTCGGAGTCACGTTTGGACAGGGCGTCCACGTCTTACCATTTATTGTGATTATGATTTATGATGTTCCAAATGTATTAAACGGGTTGAGGAATAACCTTCTGACCGAAGACTTGGTTTTTATTGACCCAGAAGACCAAAAACAGAAACTCAATAAATGGGAAAACATTGAACTACTGTATGCTGTCGATAAATCATTTGGAGAACTCCGATGCCTGCGGAAATGAACAAAAATGATGAAAAAATGACGTGACGTAGCATTTGGCAGCCCGAGGAGTCCTACCGCAGTCATGACGGCAACTAATCCCGTTTTTTCTTAAAACTCCACGAAAGTAAACTATCGAGGTGAATGTGATTTAGGACAGGGGGGCATATGTTTGTGGCTGAAATTTATCATGAAAAGTTGCTAAACATGCAAAAAAGTGGTGTTAGGGCATGAAAATGAACGAACAAAAGCATATTTAAGAAATAAAGAGTTAGACCAATGTTTTAAGGAAATACAATGTGTATGTGTGACATTTTAAAAAATGTTCCAAAGTGTGCTTTGAAAGGTACAATATAAATGTACACTGACATATTTGTGTCCTTTCCCTTCAAATGTAAAACACATAAAGAGGAGCTTAAAAATTTTTTATGAAATGACAATTATTGTATTAATATGCAGTTGGTGTAGGTCGTAGGACAATCAACCAGCTATTATGTGGAAAATCGGCATACTCTGGTGATGTTGAAATGTAATCTTTCGCCCAAATTATTTCGACAAACAAACATTTTAGGAAATAAATATTTAATTTGTTTCAACGGTCATTTTATTTAATTAATATAATATTTTCGTCAGTTTATAAGTACTGAAGTAAAGCAGTTACAAATATTTTAATATAGCCAACATGAGTTACAAAACAACAAGAGTTAACAATAATGAGAACTAGGTACAAGTAGCACTAATGTACTATATAGTAGGTAGGTATCATATAATATATTCCTATATAGTAATCTATAGATACCATTGTAGTACTTGCACCTAATTTTCTTAACCTTATAAAGCGCATAGCTATGTATTGTTACATACAAACCTACATATCGATATGACAAATAAAGCTGTAAGAGGGCTGGCTCTCTATTCTCACTATATATTATTTCTCTATGTATTAATTGAAAGTTGCAACGTAGAAAAAACAAGCGACTATTTGAAAAATAATTCAATTGTAAATCAGAATGATGTTATTTCACGTATCATGAAAACTGCCCTTATTGTTGTTAATACAGAGTGTGATTAAAGCACCGTTAACGTGGGAGTGAACTAGTAAACGAAAAGAAAGCACTCTTCCCTCGCAAAAATAATGAGTGGCGCGAAGAAAAAGGAAGGAAAGAATTCCTGTGGCAATAAAAAGCAAAGTATATAAGACCTGCATTCTACCATGTCTTACTTATGGATGTCAAACTTGGCCTGAGACGAACAAAAACATCCAAAAGCTATTAGTTTTCCAACAGAACATGGTATGTATGCTCAACATTAAATTACAGGATAGATGGACAACTTTAAATATAAGGAAAAGAACTAATGTCAGTGACGTGATACAAAAAATAAGAAAACTTAAATGGAAATGGACTGGGCATATAATTAGGACTGACAAACAAAAATGGACTAGAGATGTTATAGAATAGTATCCGAGGAATGGGAAACGACAACGAGGAGGTCAAATAAAAAGATGGGAGGACGACTTACCAAAAAGATAGAGAAAAACGGAAAAAATGGGGGAGGCCTATGACAATAGACAACCTGACCAACATTAACAGAGGTTGCTAATTAATATCAATTATACTTAACGTAAATAGCATATAAATTTTATATTGTTGGATACTTATCTTTATATATATAATTCTTCTGTAAGTGTGTATGTCACTGAAGTTCTCTCAAACGACTGGACCGATTTTGATGACATTTTTTGTGTGTGTTCAAAGGGATCTGGGAATGGCTTAGATTCACAATTTTGTCCGCTGGACAATGAGTTTTTAATTTATTAGTAGTTGTTTATTTTGGAATGTTTTACATTGGATCCGACAGACGGCGCTACCATCGCAGTGTCAAATTTTAAATAATATTCGAATAATTAATTGAAAATTGAAATCACATGTATGGTAAAGCAACGTTTGCTGGATCAGCTAGTCCAACTATATAAAATTTATATGCTATTTACTACACTTGTAGTATTTAAGTTTGTAATGGTCTAAGTCATAAGAAATGAATGCTGAGAAATAAATGGGAATAAACTGTAGTAAAGTTTTTCTACAGTTTTGTATAAAGGATACGAGTATGTACCTCGAGAAGTATACTTATTTAATTGAAAAGCTCATATGAAATTTATTATTCATAATAAAGGGTTATTACTAATTAATATAGTGATCGATTAGGTACTAGTTATTCATATTATTTATGATACGATTGTTAAGTACAAACAATTAGACAATAAATGGAATAACGTTCACAAAAAGTCGTGTCTATTTTTTGTGAAGTTATGTCTATCGTTTGTCTGCATGAAAATGTTACCCTCAGATGTTTAGTATCAATAAATCATATGCCTCAATGTAGCAATTTATGGAATTTCAAAATGATGTTTTTGAATTCCGAAGCAAAGTATGTTTTGGTTACAAGCGAGCTGTAACATCACACAAAGCTCTATTCGACATTCATTCGAGAGTTACATACCAATTAATACCAAAGATAAAGAAATAAATTAGAAGTCGGCCGGGCCGAGTACCCGGCATATGCAATTAGAAGCGATTAGAATTACAAATATTCAAAATTCATATGGGTGATAAAAACGAATTTATTTAGCAATATTTATTTTCAAAATTCAGGATTAACATTTTCACTTATTAACTTTAAAAAATATCAGTTAAAATACATGCAATTATACTAGAAACAAGATTAATAGAACTTCATAGAGATCATTTTTCACATTAACAAAAGGAGAATAGACTTTATACATTAATAAATAAAATAAATACTACACTAATTTTCTTCTACTATAGTGTTCTACGGGACACCTTCATATCACATGGTGCCAAGTAGTGATTCTGGAAAAAGGATTACTTTTAACAATATATTATACATTTAATATAATTTAAACCTCAGGATTGGCCTTAATATTTGTTTACAAAATAAGTATAATCAGTTAAAAGTTGTTCATTAGTTGAGTTAGCTCTCGCAGATAAATTATTTTACTAAGCAAATCGGTGAAACGGCTATGTTTATAAATGTTATTTAAATTGGACAACATAAAATTTACTAATATCAGAGAGATATCACAAAGAAAAAAAAACAGAGTGAAATGCGAAACCTTTAATTTTATAGTGATTGAATGATAGATAACCTAGAAACATACCACTGTCCCTTACCTTAAATAGCACCTGGAACTTTAACAAACATCTGAATACTTCTAGCGAATTTGACCCTGACGGTTTTAAATGTACGCACAAAAAATTCCGAATGTATGCAAGTGGAGTATGATTACGGAGATAGAGGAGAAAATTATAGAGTTGCCTTTGCTGCTTTTCATTACTTTTCTTTAGTTTTTGGTTATATTCTGATTTCAGTTTCAACTCCCTAGAGAGAGAAGCATTCTTTTTTTGTAATCTCTTTACTTCAGTTTCAATTACTTCTTTAGCTTCTTCAAATACGTTGCACGCGTATAATTTCTCCATGTAATCCATGTCAATTATCTCGTTAAATTCTTTAATTTCCTCTGAAACTTCGGTCATCTTTCGACACATATCAGCATGTCTCAATTTAAGATCTTCGCATTTTTGTTGTAACATCGCTAGAAAATTTTCTAATTGATCTTTTTCAGCTTCTATATTTAATTCCTCCTCTGCAATAGTGCTGTTAGAATCTGAAATGGAAAGTTCGTTCTTTAAAAATTATAGAGACGTATTAAATTTTACTAAATATATTAGTTAGAACCATATAGAAACTAAAAAAGGGCATTTTTTTATTTTTGTTATTGATCGGATTTTACTAATTTACTCACCAACATCTCCTTTCCAGGATACTTTTTTATCACATGATGTTGTCGCAACGTCCTGCAAAAAATTAATCATCTGACTTCTATGCTCATATATAAAAACATGGTGAAACAAAGTAAATGCGACGAAGAAAATTAAAAAAGGAGATAATACTACTTTAGAGTAAAATGCGTTTGACTGACAAGAAATGAGTTTAACGTAGTAAAACGATTTATTTAAAATATATACCTATACGATATCAAATAATAATTATAATCGTGAACGCAAACTAAGTTATTTTAGTATATATAAACTTAAAAACATCGCTTTCTAGTGGTAATAGGTACATAACATTTAATTTGTTTCACTTATTTTGCTGAAAATCAATTTGAGACAAATATCGTCTTTTCTGCTATTTAGATATGCTAGAATGTAATAACTAATAACGGGATATGGTGTTTTGAAATGATCATTTCACCTAAAAAGTTCTACATAAGAATTATAATTTATAGTTAAATGTCTTCAGTCACTGAATTTAATAATAACCAACGCATTCGTTATTTTTTCCCATCAACCCGATAAGATTAATAATTGAAGTCGAAAGGAAAAGGAAAAATTATAAAAATTAAATAATTCCATACATTAGTTATTCCTAAATATGCTTTTATTAACGATGTTTTTAATTTGAGAAAAAATCCAGCACTACCCTCAAATGGAACTCATATAATAAGAAAGGTAATAAGTAACTTATAGGTAATAAGCGAGACTAACTCACCTGAACAGTATTTTCCTCCGTCGCTTGTGCTGCAGAAAAGTTCTCCATATTATCCTTTTTTTTATTAAATATTGAATTTAAACGTATGCTCCACAAAACTAATTGACGTCCAGAATAATCATACGTACATGTAGCGTTTGTCGTTTCGTGTGACTGAAATTTAGAAACGTCACTCAAGGTTTAAATACTCTTCTATTTAAATTTCCCCCAAAAGTCAGAACGTTCCTTAACGCTTCCCTAAAACGTAAAAAAAGGTATAGACACAAAATATGACAATTAATAATAGACATCTATTGTCTATTATTAATATAGCCTTCATTTCTCGTCGCGCCCTCTTAAGTTTGGCTCCGGTTTTCAAGGCATTGAATAAATTTTTTGTTATGCGAATCAATTTATCTAACCAGAGTTAACTATGGTTGTGATTGAAATCAAATACTAACTTTCTAAATTAAAAATCATCAGTTCCATTAAAAATTTGGCATATATAAAACTTGAACGTCAATACTAATCAGATTTCATTGTAAACTGTCAAAATTAATTACATTAATGCTTAATAGTTTTACATTTATTGTCTGCACTCTACAGAATTCGTAACAACGATAGTCAGTAGTGGAAGTTTTCTGTTTTACATCAGTCACTAATCACCATCGCCAGCGTGGATTACGTCAATACTAAAATATTGAATTTGAAAAGTGTAATAGAGTAATTAAATGACGTTTTAGATTAAAGAAAATCTTGTGCTCGCAAATCAACAAATTTGCATTATGAAAATGAAATCTACACGAGTGCAGACTTCTAGACGATTTATAACTCTTTTTGTTTTGGTGCTTACCTTTGCTAGCACAGGTATGTTCATTAACTATAAGCTTATTCAAAAAACCTGATCCATCCTATTGTGATGTTCCACCCGAGCGTTGATGACCTTACTTGTTAAAAGTCAGGAAATCAATCTAAGTATATGTTTTCTAATGTGTTAAAATGTTTGTTTTACATGTCACATGTGTGTTTCGCTTTAAAGCATTAACATTCTGATCAATCTCAATTCTTAAGGGCAGAAACGCAAATCATTTGTCAAATAAATAAAAATAGCTGTAAATATATGATATATTTGCGATGAATGCAGGTCTTGTGTGAGTTATTACCATTCATTCATTCTCATCAAGGCATTCATTATCTGAATGCTTTTTTATCAAACCCATTATTTTATGAAGTTTTAAGGGTTTTTATACAATTTCTTACTTAGAAAATGTTTTATAATGTGTCAATTCTTATTTTTATCAGCTCAGCTTTATAAATTATAAATATGCCTGTGAAATGATTAGCAAACGCATTTAAATTGTTTGAAGGGTATGCTAATTATGTATAACTTTTATATTTAGTGGTGTCCTAAAATAGACTTATGAGACTGCCTGCACAATTTGTTTTAATTGGTGTGTCTGTAATATCTGTTGGAGAAGAGTTAACTACCAAATGAGTAATAATTGTTTCAACTAATTCAAATTGTTACCAGTTAAAAATAGATTCAGGAATAGATGCATGAGTGTTTGTGTTTGTGAACATATTTCACATGATGAACACTTTCATTCAAATGAATGTGTTCATCATAGGATTTAAATAATAATAATTGTTGTGCCAACCTTATTATTCTATTCAATATTTAATAGAGTATGTTGTTCATTGGTTATATTGTTCTTTTCATGTATAAATGAACAAATTTGTGTACATAAAATTTTAAATTCTTTATTTTTTACAGAACAAACTAAATATGATGTAAGCAATAGCCCTATCAGACAAAGCATTAGACAAGGAGACATAGTTCTATTAAAGAATGACAGAGTCCGTCGAGACACTACTGTGACAAGTACTAAAGTCAACAAAAGTAGTCAATTGAGTGCTGCTGTTTTGAATAATAGTACAACGGTCTCTTCAATACTACCCACACCTACAGCAGCATCTGAAAATGGCACTCATGATGTAAACAGTAAGTTTTGATTTTATTTTACTTGTACATGTTAAATGTCCTTATTATGTCATTATAATATGTTTAAACTTTAACATATAAAATGTATGTTATAGTTTAAGAAAACAAAGCATAGTATTTATTCAGTTGTGTACGCTTCTTCTTAATACTCTATATTTACACATGTTGTATCTATAGTAATATTCCACATGTATAAATATGTAAAATTATATAAATTATATGCTAACTCAAGCTATTATATTAGTTAAAAATGCCGATGTATGTCATTATACATTATTCATCTATTTAGAAAAATAAAACGAATGTCAAATGTTTGTGAGTTATCGAGCCCGTACTCAGTCGTGATTAGTGTTCATTAGCGATTTGCCTCGAATTCTTACGTTATAGGCGTGGTTATATTATTATGTACATGAGCGTGTCACTTCAATGACATATTTGGCGCCACATCGATAACATTCACCATTTGAGCTATGTAATTTGAATGAATTTAATTAATTGATTTTAATTTTTTTGAATGTCAACAACCATGGAGTTCTTGTTTGGTACTTCTGTACAATACCTCACGGATTACATGTACATGCAACATCTACACAAGATCTCCAAAGTTGTTAAATATTTTATCTAAATGCATTTTGTATGACGAATGTGCTTTGATTTGTAAAATTATTATGTGGACTAAACAAGTTTTTTAATAAATAAGGCGATGGCCAGCTCTTGCAATGTTTATTTTATTGTGTTCTTAAGCTGAGCGTATTTCTTATTAAATGGTTGTATAATGGGGCGGTCGCATTTCTGGTGTGTTTCATTTATGTATACTTGATAGGCAAAGAGTCAACTCAGCAGTCTGTCAGGTTAGACTGCATGTGTGCCAACCAGAGACACAGACTATTCTTCTCTGATATATAACTTTGCATCGCAATTTATAAAAGTGAAACATATATGAATTTTTGGCCGCGTCATCAAATGAGAAACGCAGTTTAATTTCCCACGCTATATGTGTAATATTGGATTACACTGACACTTGGGTGACTCGAATTAATATGGTACGCGTTGCTCTTGTGATGAGTCTTTAGTATGACATACTTAACGTAAAAACGTATTCAATTGATAGCTGTAATAGCTGTTGAATTGTCATAACTTTTTTTTTCAATTTGTAAGCTTTTTAGAAATGAAGCCATTGCTATGTTTTGCATCATTCATCGTCAATCTATACGTTTTATAGTATTTAGCCTGTAACTAGATACTAAAATGTGTGTTACATATAGATGCGAAATAATTTTAAAACTATTCAATAATACTTTGTGTCTGCATCATCGTGAAGGCAATTTCTTTAGTATTTCAGTAAGAAAAACTTAGCCTTGTTCAATGTTTATGTTCCTCCTTGCGCACCTTCATCGTGAATATTTTGGCGAAGCGGAAAATTGCCTTAGACCTTATTAAATGGTATTAACTTTATTATTGTTATTACAGACACTATTTTAACGGCAGCGAATGCCAATCAAACACTCCTAGGTTTCAATGGAACTGGCATATTGCATGACATCATTCCTAGCAATACACCTACTGTGAGCGAGCCAATCACTCCTGATGATGGTGGGTATATGAAACATGAATAAATACAAGTTTTCTCAGTGAAAACATAAAATTACAATTTAATTAAAATCGTCGCATGCCTTACACATTGCAAAATGGTTGACAAAATGTTGAATGACAACCAAAGTAGAAACTAAAGGTGGTACTTGGTTGTAGAGAAGTTATAATTGTATCTATATTGGTCCAGCAATGTATTTTGACAAAATAAGAACCGCTGCCGACGCAAATATTCGAACATTTTTATAATGTCTTAATCAAAACTTTTAATATCTTTCATTTTCCACATACAAATGAGGCCTATATGTGAATTTCAGACACAATCGACGTTTTTAATAACACACTGGAAACTATCAAAGCCAAAAAGAACTTAACGGATATACAGTTGGTAAGTATAATAAATACATTCCTTTATAGAGATTTATTGTTCACGACTACTGTAGAAATTTTACCTCAAGTAGCTTGACAGCGCGACATATTTAATTTGTACGAGGAAAATAGGTGACTACCGCACTGTCTAATAACAAATGCAAACCATAGTTGTTGTTTCTTGGAGAACAATAATACATTAAGCAATTAGGTGCATGCCACATCTATTGTTTGAATTTTATGAATTATTTAAAAAAAATATCAGAGGCCGTCCAACTGTCCTTCTCAAATTCCTTCATGACCTGATTTTATTATCAATATTATTATGCATCCAAGTTAGAGTAGTAAATGATAATAATACTACTAATTTCAGGATCACCACGTGTTCTACAATAGTACATTTTTGGGTAACAATGAATTCTTCAACGAATACTGGTCCAACATCACCAAACAAAAGGCGGAAGTGCATGAAGTTCTGAGTAATTCACACCGCCGCGCAACTGTAAGTAAAACAAACGTTACAGTCTCATTTTTTTAAGTAAATTCCATCTAGTATTTACTAAAACAAAATGAAGCTATTTAGATGAGAATCTGGAAAAAACCTTATTTGAGTATGCGTTGGTAGTTTTATACATTCTAAGTACATTTTACTTCACGTTTTACAGAAAATCTTTTATTTTTTTAGTTAGTCTAATAAAACTCGATGTGCATAAATCTGCTATATAATTGTAGTAAAACGAGTATAATTCCTTTTCAGACTATCAATTTAAGTTTTGACTTCATGTTCTACGGTAATCCGGTGAAGAATATTACTGTTGCAACCGGCGGGTTCATATTCATAGGCGACCATGTACATAATTGGTTAGCTGCGACGCAATACATAGCGCCGTTGATGGCTAATTTCGACACCACACTTGGAAATGACAGCGTGGTTAAACAGTATGACGATGGTAAGAATTGCTTTGTACTATGATAATCATATAACAAATTATTGTTCTCATTGAAGTCCCTTTGACTTGTTATTTTGGTTTTTCAAACACGGATCGATTTCATATATTTCCGCTGCAATGCTCTGTTCCTAATGCAATCATAGATAATGCTACAGACTAATGTTCTCCCTGGAAATGTAGACATGTTAAAAATAAAAAAAAATACATCAACTGCGCAGAACATTTATACCCAGAACAACGACGACACATACAATGGACGAAGAAGATTAAACATTGCATTGTACGCAGTGATACAATCAAAAGATATATCCGACCAGTAGTGAGATTCTTTTAATTAAAGTACGATTTTACTTCAAAGAAACATCAACTTTACTTGCAACATACTAATACTATTAATAGAAACGCTTTAAATAAATGAACCATTCAACTATAATAATTGTTCAAATCGATCCAAGCCCTGAGGTTCAACAAAACACTCTTTGACTAATATTAGTTTCGATGTCTATGTTGTTGTAAACTTCGTTTTTCATATAAGTATTATTCATATATAGGGTTGCCATCCGTCCGGGTTTCCCCGGATTTGTCCTAGTTTAGAGGGCGTCCGGGGAGCGTCCGGGGAAGTTTTCATTTGTAGACCGAGTTTAAAAAAATAAATAAAAAAAAAAAATTTGGGCCGCCCGCAAGACACGCTCTATGCTCGCACACCACGATCAACCGACGAACCAAGTATATTCACCGTTCCCCCACCCCCCAACCGTTTTTTATTACATTGAATATGTTTCAAAGATCTTGTCGATATGTCCGGCTTTCGGACTCTAAAATCCGGGGTTTTCGCGCGTCTTGTCCTGCTTTCCAAAGCCTGCTTTTAGAGGCAACCCTATTCATATATATGAGGACAATTATCTATTCACAAGCTTGTCAATACTTGTATAAAAAGTTCTAAATTCGCAGAATACCGTCTGTTTATACTTGGAGGTTATAGGGTCAAATACTATAGAAATCCGAAGTGCAATAGCACCTACTTGTATGTTCCAAACAAGATAAATTTTGAAACACAACTATTTTCGTAACGAGTTTCTATTAACTTCGTATTACTTAACAACTTCTTTGATAGGTATTTTTTATTAATAAATATATTTGCCTTCCATCCCAAAGTCTATTTTATGGGTTGTTTAGCACTAGTATGGTGCTTATTCTACAGTTAATATGGTTAGATAATACTTTATATGAACAAGGTAGCAAGCTAATAATGCCTTTAGTTTAGTCTAGTCCCGTTGTTATTGATTAAAATTTAAAATTACATTTGATTCGGACCATTGCGATTATACTTATATCAACATTTTTTTGAACTGAGTGGTACAATGTCAATTTCTATTTTAATACTTTAATTTCTAAGAATATTCGAGCCTGGCCCTATGTCTAACATCTTCGTAAATATGGATGTAATTATTAATATTATTAAATATTATGATTTAGGATGTATTTTTTCTCGATTTGCAACCATGTACTTTTACCGTCCTCATATGTGTGCTATCATCATTATCCCTACATTATTATTTATTTATTTCAGGTGAGAAATTTGTCGTATTCTGGGAAAATGTGACATTGCAAGAAAACTCGAGCGCACCCTTCACGTTCGCCGTAGTTCTTTATAAAAGCGGAGATATAGCATTTGTTTACAAGGACATACCATTCCCCATTCAAAATATTAGTGACAAGGAGCACCCAGTGAAAGTGGGAATTAGTGATGCCTATCTCACCGGACAAACATACTTGCGTAAGTTTAAAAAAATAACACGCTCCATTACCTGCATACGCAGAGGCCTTGCGTCACTATGGGCTTTCTACAAAATGTACTATGGGGAGTGTTCCATAATAAATATAATGCAATACAAAACATGATTCTCGTCATATGTTTACTTGTCTATTTTTGATTAGCAAGTGTAAAAGTGGACGCTTGTAATTCCAAAGCCAGCAAAGTGGGCAACTATTAAGATTACACTGTACCGATGAACTACAACTAAAATAACAATTCTCGGTATGGCAATGGTTGGGTTGCTTCCGTCTCCATTTCCGAATCAATTTGAATTATTTAAGCGATGCGTTTAAAATGAAATTATTTTCAGATGTAAAACACAAGACTATCTACGAGTACCATCGCGTTTCCTTCAAGAATTACGAAATATCCAACCACACTATTTTGATGCTGATCGCTTTGCCAACTTGTCTTGTCTATGACACATGTGAAGATTGTGCCAATCATGAAACACACTTCAACGTAAGTCAAATTGTGTTAGTCTTATACGAATTTATACCATTACTTACACCGTCTAACAAACTAATTTAATACGTAATTCGAGGAACGCAACGATTGAAGTCTCTCGCTTTACAAATACACTGCTCGTTTGTATATAAAGCTCTAAATTTACAGCTTACCAATTTAACATTTTATATATATTACAGATATTATTGTGCATAACAACCCTTACAGTAATATTATACACATTTACATAATGCTGGGATTGTGTTCAGCTATGGTTTCACCCCCAGAGGGGTGTATCCTCTCCTTAAGCTCCTCCACTATTGGAGTCCGATATTTTACTGAGCAATCAAAACAACGCTTATTGTTATGAGAGACTTCTAGAAAATTCCATAGTACTTTTTCAAGGCTCGACCCATTTCCGGTGTAGAACTTTCTCGAAACAAGTATAAAAACCGAGAATTGGATACCCAGAGAGGATATTTTTACAATCTGTCATTAATCTATATTATTTTTAATTACTTCACAGTCCTTACACTTTTTAAAAGCTTAATTTATATAATTCTAAATAATTATTTAGTTGTCATTAATGATTACAGTGACATCTATTATCGAATAGACAAACTATATGATTATGTCTAGTGCTGCACTAATTGATGACGTCAATATCGAAATTCCAATTCTTAACGACAACTAAATATCTTTAACATAAAAAATATATACGTATCCATAAATATTGCGTTAAATTAAATTTTTGGACAAAATTATGAACTTATCACTAATTTTCCTGCACATTTACTTTTAAATATTAATAAAAAAATATTAATTTCAGTGCTCCTGGTGCCCTAACCTTAATAAGTGTTCAAGTGGAATAGACAAAATTAAACACGAATGGACGATACATCGTAAGTATATTCAGAATTTAATTGACTATTAAAAATACATCGAAATAATATTCGATGTATTTGTCTGTATAATTAAGGTTTTAATGTGCCAACGCGTATATCGTTAGGGCCTCCAGGCTATATGTCTTAGATTATCTACAAAATTGTTGCTAGTCCAAATAAATGATTGCCCACAAGATTTTATTTTCGCTACATTCTTGTCTCCGCTTAAAATCTTATGATCTGGTATCTACTGATTTTCATTTTTATGCCTTCAGCCACAAACACAAGATGTGTTGTATGTAAGTAAAACTATAATTTGGGATTTTTGTTAACTGTTTATTTTTTATTTACAGATTGTGAAGCTGTAGCCATCAAAGAGGAGAAGACATGCCCGGCGCGTGTCAGTCACACCTCTGATACGAAGAATACAATGTACACTACTGATAATCGTTCGGCTGACGGTAAATACATTGTAAAAGTATGAATTTACGTTGTCATATCTTAGCAGAAGAAGAAAACCCCACTTATAAATAAATTGGGACACCACCATCACACTCTCACATCCACACCACACACACTCACAAGAGTGTCTTGAGTGTGTGTGTCCGCTTCCGTATTTTTATTTATCTTTTCTTACATATTTTTTTTGTAATCCTATTTTGTTTTTTATTATACTTATTGTATTATATTATATTTTGGCTTTAGTAATTGCATTTACATTGTTCTATATGTCCCATTACGCTGTTTGGGTTAAAAGCTACTGGTATATTAATATGATATAAAATATATTATAGGTGTTTTTAGATGGCTGTCTCTATCAGCATAATTTGATTAAAATTTATATTTTTCAGAGGAAGCACGCAAATTGCACACCGAAGGTACACCAGAAGTTCCGGTTCCGAAGCAACACTCTACAATTGGCGGTGTAGTGGCCGCGCTGGTTATAGTCTCTTTATTATGCAGTTTCGCTGGATGGGTCCTCTACGCATTCAAAAATCCTCACACACGAAGCGGTCAAATACTTATCCGGGTAAATATGCTCACAACAATTAATAGAATCAGGCGCTACTTTGCGGAAGTCCATAGTACAAAACCCTAATACAGCAATATGTAAGCAACACTCCGCGACAAAATTCACAACCAGTCGACGTACGTTTCGCCCCGACACCGGAGCATCCACAAGAAGTTGCTTCTTCGTGTTCGAAGCGCTCGATGAGTGAACGCAGCGCAGTGACGTCACGGAGTATAGCCTAAATATTGGTCTATTAGGGTCTTATGCTCACATTCATCTGAAGGCCCCAAACCTTTGATTATACCTTTGGCGACTCCCAATCCGGAAGTGACATCTGCCTATAATTACTATTATTTATGGCATCGTTTCGAATGGTTTTCGGCAAGCGGCCATTCTGACCACAGTAGGTTACTCGCGACGATTAGCAGGTTGACTTACTGGTGCGCAAAACAATCAATGGAATAAATTTGTTCGTCTGTCGCATCAAATGCAATATTGAATCTAAAATTTTTAAATTGCGTTTCAGTACCGCCCATCGCAATGGAGTTGGCGACGCGGCGAGGCGCGATACACCGCGGCGACCATACATATGTGAAATGATGTTATATTTTCTGATTTAAGTTGCCCCATTGGGCGTCCGTAGACAAGACACTTTTAGCATAAAACTATATTCGTTGTACTTAATTTTTTAGGTTATAGATTGTGTAAGCGGCATTCCTCGAACAAATGTACTTTAAAATATTGAATCTCAAATGCACTTGGTAAATTTGTAGCGCTAATTTAAATTGTGTTGAAGAATCTTAATTTTAGCTGTTCCTTAATTGTTGTGGAGGTTTGATTTAAAAGACATTCTCCAGATTTCAATAACACAATGCTAAAAGTATCCTGTGTGCGAATATTAAGCAATTATATATATTGGTGTTGAAGTATTGACCTGTAGCCCAGGCTGGTTGATTGTTATAAGGGGCTTAAATTGATTAATTCTAGGCAGACATTTTTGCACCACCATTCATGGTAGTATATTGCTACTGCGTTGCTGTTTCCGTCAGTGGAAGACAAGCTAAGGTCGTTTTCCGCGATAAATTAATTATTCGATATCAGTACCGTAGTTTCTGAAATTAGCGCCAACCGAACAAACTCTAATATTAGTTTAGATTTAGCAATTTTATTTGTCTTCAATTGCAGACAATAAACTACGTAATACAGTAATTCCACTTTACCGTTTTTGCTTGATTAAGAAAATATTGATCGTTAATTGTGACTTGTGCCAATATTTCTACCTAGAATTAAGGCATAGTTACTTGATAACCCAATTGGGAAGCCCAATTAATAATTGACATTGTCCACTGAGTTAGCAATGGTCTAAATATTTTTTTTTATTTCATAACACTTAGGAAAATTAGAGTTAAACCGCAAATATAAAGTTAAAAAAAACGTCTATTTTAAACCGAGTATTTAAAGCTCATTTTATCAAACAAATTAAGTAATTATTAATTTAAGTTAAAAGGACAATATTAGTTATCATATTTACACTGATGCAGTATCGATCCATCTTTAACAGTTTATTCTTTCTGAATTTTAGAATATATTTCATTAAAAAAAATAACATTTGATGAACAATTTAGTTGAAGTATTTAAGTATTCAGGTAATATGGAGGATCGATAATAAGTGACCCTTAATATAGTTTAAACCAAAAGATACTTAAGGCAGCTATGATGGCAATTAATATTACAATAAATTTACCGAACACTACATTCCTAAATGCAATTATTAAAATCGAATGATATTCAAAAACATAACCGTAATAATAATCTGTATTTACAACAGATACGCCACTTGTTGTGGGCTACTTTGTCTAACTGATTTCTTAATTTTACTTAATTATTACTTATAATGGGCTGACTTGGAACTCCTTTACAAAGTGCCGATTCAACTAATTAATATGGCGTCTACGATTAAACTGTGGTTTGGCTAAATATCTGATCATACATGACTTATAATATTATAATAATCTCTATACATATATCTAATCTTATAGATAATTTGAAGATGTATATCAATTGCTCGCTGGACTCACTGTGATGTTGCACATACATTATTTGAAAGTAAACTTTGAATTCAAGAGTCCGCTGTCACGCAAGCACGTTTGTTATAATCCTTCAAGGTTTTCTCATTAAGATAGTGTTGACAAAGTTAACGAATTTAGCTACTACTGGAAAATTTAATGTTTTATTATTTTGTTAATTCGTTTTTGTGGTAGGTTAAATTTAAAAATTAGATTGTTTAATTGTTTAAAATTATTAATAATCTTAATGTCTCGAAGAATATTGTATTACATTGTATTGTGTTTCTTAGAATACATAAAATTTCCTTTAGAAATAAACAATGGTGTCAATTCCGAAGTAAAAAACTCTAAATATAAACTAAACTCGAAATTTTACATTTTTTAGTGACTTCAAGAACCTCACACTTACGAAGTCAACTGAAATAATCAAATTATATAGATCTGACAAATGAACAATATATTTAGCCGTGTTCATTTGCATACATTTTCTGAATAGGATGGCTATGCCCGGGTAAATTTAGGATTGACACCATTATTTAAGTGAAAACTATATTTTAACAATACCACCTCGTTTTTGTATGAATATTCTTGTAACTTTGGCAACACTATGTAAGTGCCTTACTGTATGCCTTGGTAGCTTAAAAATATACACTTAAATCTATATTCTAATATTATCATTAAATCTACAAATGTATACTTAAATTTTATAGTAATTACTTGTAATGAATTTCTTCTCTGTATCAATTTTATATTTGTTTATATTTCTGAAAATATTCGTTTTCAAAAATACTATGTTAGATAACTTAGTTAACTTTATATGCGTTCTAACGCGAAAACATTGGCCTGAATTTCTTCGATAAAATAAGTAAAATTCCACAAATATATATCAACTAAAGATTTGTTTGTGGCCTTTTAAGAAGTTTATCTCATATAACTTCCATATTCTCCGTATTTATAGATTTAAGATAGGCATTTCTAACGCGATAGACTAACAGAGGCCAGTGCCCTTCCTGAAACAAGCCATTAGTATTATATATTGAGTTCCGTAAGACAGGTTGTCCAGAAATTCCGTCCCTATAAAAGACTTCCTTATACACTTGTATCTTGATATTTATATACAAAAATATAGTTTAATCTCTATCAAAAACACATTTTGAATTCGTCGAGGAGGTGCCATTCTATATATATTATATATATATTAGTTCTGTATTTCATATTTAATTATTCTTTATCTATGTACTACTCTCTATTAAACTTTACCAGAAATAGTTGAATTATAACAATAAAATTTGTTATTATGCATACCTCTGTCGTTTAGAGCACTATATCTATGAAGCTCACCAGGTGTGGCCAGGGACTCCTGACCTGCAGCTGGTGGCATTCTGCCAATGGCTGAATCGGCTCAACAATTCAGTTCTTGCTCATCCAAATTTCTAGTGTTCATAATTTATGATTGAAAAAGATTTATTTTGATGAAATTGTACTTCCTCAACTGTGGCTCGACTTTTAAATTATTATTAATACGTTAAAGATAGAAATAGTCTTATGGAGCTCATAACATTTCGGTAACTTTTAAAATATGAAACAAAATTATTCATGTATTTGATATTATTCTCTTTTTCCTGGAAGCTGACTCGTAGATTTATTTTATTGATGTCGAGGTGATATTATGTGTAAAATATATTATCAATATGTTATTGTTTTGTTTCATTTAAAAGGTGTTTGTACTCTAAGGACCAGCGCGCTATAGAAGTTAACGATTTACTTGAAAATTAATAGTCTAAAAAAATCTATACAAGTAAGTGAATCCGCCCTGGAACACTATTATTATAACAATATTACACATTCATCGAATCTATTTCTTCTTAAAAGATGCATTTTGACAGAGTAGTAGAAAAACCTTTTGGAGTTACAACTCGCATAACTACTCTCATCACGCTCCTCTGTAATGTTATTTGGTTGTAAAGCTGTAATGTAGTATGGTTAAGCGCGTACGGAATTTGCATCCTTTCCACAATCAATACGTCTCTATTGAACACCTATTCCCGCACTGCCACTCAGGGAAACGAATTTTTTGGAAAACGTAGAACTTATGAGCCATACCAATTACAGCCCCGACATGGCACCTTGTGAGTTTTTCCTCTGGTGGGTTACGCGTAGAACACAGACATCAGAACATGCCAATTTCACGCCCACCTCACCCCAAGTACATGGCGCCTTTTTAATGACTTTACTAACCTCTTTTTATCTTTCGAATATTTCTTATCTAATCTATTGTTTTGTACTAAAAATATACAATACGTGTAAATAAACACTTACGAAACAAATAAATAGTCTCTTAAATAGTAAGTGTAACAGAAGTATCTATTCTCTTCATTGATAATTACAATACAATTTAATGTCAGAAATAATATCTTTACCAGTATAGCATTAAACCTTCGCTTATATTTTTCGCATGTTTTATCATGAATGGATGATATTTCAAATAGTTTTTTTGCTTTGCATTGTTTCCAAACAATCGAGGAGCAGGTGTTCGCCCTTCACCTTTTTCAGTCTTGTATGTAAATGGATCGAGTAACGTTTTGTTTTCTCGCTATCCTAAAATTTGTTGTCAGTAGAAATTTCTGCGGACAAACTAAAATGCCACTTGAAATTGGAAAATGGCACCAAAGTTTGAATCACATGGACTCGGCGGTTGTAGAAAATCGACCAGTGACAATAAATGAAGGCCAAGTGTATGTATATGAGAACTATTTTCCTGGTTATACTATAAATTACATACACGTGGACAACGTAGCTATCAAATCTTGTGGAGCAAGTGCAACTATTAAGAGAGGTGGTGTTGGCTCTTCGTCTGTCTTAATAATTCTTCACGCAGGGACAAATGAAGAAATAAGATCAGTTATTGATATCTGGGGAAAAAAACATCATGAAGTTACAACACGGTGTTATATACAAGGCTCGAAAAACCTTAAGTCTTTGTATCTTTTTAACAAATTCCGAGCAATTAATCACAACAAGAAACATTAATTATTTCCTACCGTAACATCTTAAAGTTCACGATTTGACATGTATATTTTACCTAATTGTATCATTGTTGATGTAAATTTATCTTAAATAGAGAGTTAAAAATAAAATAATTCTTTTTATAAAAACATTTATTTTCAAATAATTTTCGCAAAATACAAATCTTGTTCTCCGTAACCTACGTGACATTTTGATTCTAAATCTATATAAAACGTGACTTCAGTTGAAGAAAATTATAAACAATACGTTTAAATCGAATTACATGACTAGATATTTTAAAATACTTGTATATCTGGACTTCGTATGTAAAAATACCCAAACAATAACATTGGAAACGTATTTAATGTATTGTATGATTTATTATATTTTCGTAACTAATTAACACAATCATACAAAATACTTTTATCATGTGTAATTTATTACTTTATTATTAATGATTTATGAATATGATAACAATTTCATACATTTCCTTAAAGCCTATGGTCCTATTTTAACGGTAACTTCAATATTGTTTTAATACAATAAACGTCAAATTTAATGCTTAAAATTACGATATATCACACAAAGCCAGAGCTAAACAAGCTAACACAAAAAGTTATATGACTTAGATTACATATCCCGTCCTTTATGGACTTCATCACTACTATTAGTTCCAAATTGCAACTGTATTTAAAACCTTCAGGAATAAACATTAGCCGAGTTCTCTTACACTACGTATCATATTTTTTATGTTCCTACTTTAAAAAAAATCTCCGTTTTAATTTTCGGCCATTAAGATTCGCCATTACCCAAACAATTCAATTTTCCATATGGAATAACAAAGTTTCTGGTTTTGGTTTCATTTTCAAATACTGTACTTATGTTTCTTTTTTACTTTCTACTATTCATTGTGCTCTCAAGCATTGTTGTTTCCCCAACAGTACATGGCAAATGACCAACTTTTCAATTGTTACCAATTAGTATTAATAAATTCTTAATGTGTTGACAATGAGAATTTTTTAGTCAACATTGTAGAATTTCAAAATCGCTCGACCTTGTATCTCAGAATTACAAAGCTTCCTCACTACTTCTTGTGCGTCATCGGCTGGAAAAACTGAATGTGGTGGTGGTTCAATCTAAAACAGATTTTTTTGTTTTATTAACACTTAACATAGGATAGCTTAAAAATGTGCCTATAGGTATTTGTGCTTCCCATACAATTTATATACTTGTTTTATATAATAATAAATGCATTGGTAGATGTTGTAATACTATGACTTAATTACTGTACTCAGTTTGTCTTACCTCGCCATTTGCAACAAGCTGAACTAATTCTCTCAACTGTTCAATTGAACCATTTGGCACAACAACAATGCTCACATTCATTTCTTCTGCCTTCTTAGAAAATTTCGGAAGCAATTTCTCACCAACATCTTCAGTCACAAGAACGAGGCCTCCCTTATGATAAACAAAATGAAATTATTAAGGGTAATATTAGCAATTTTTTGAAATCATCATATGAGCTTACTTACAGGAGCGAGACACTGTAGTGATCGGTGCAATGATCGTGAGGTGGTACCAAAGTTGAGCACAACATCAACAGGCCCCCCACAGGCATCAGTTGTGCGCTCAATCAATTGGCGTTCATATAAATCTTCTGACCATTGTACTACTTTCACCCTATAAGATAAAACGTTACATTTATGAAAAAAAATGAAAACAACCATTTTAATCATACTATAAATCCAAATTACAATAACACTTACTCTTTACTTTCTTTGGCAAGACCTACAAAGCCTTCATCTTTAATTGTTGCAACAGATATATTAATTTTAGAATGGTGTGGGCTTTGTTTAAAAAAATGTGATGCTATACGGAGAGCCCACAGAGCTAAGCCACCAGTTCCAACAATTAATATGGTAGCTTTATCCTTTTTATTGGGGCCTTCCAGAATCTTGTTCAGGCTTTCAATTGCTGTGGACACTGTGTTGCTGGCTAATAATGCACCTGTTGGAAGCATTGCTGCTACGCTCAATGGCAAGTTATCTGGCACTGGTACAAGACATTTAAAATCTGGTACAACAATATAGTCCGCATACCCATGTGGGACACCCTCATAAGGATATAGGACAATTCTAGCACCTTCGCAAATACCATCAGTCTCAGCTGCTTTGCCAATAGCATCAATGATTCCAGCTACCTCATATCCCGGGAACAGAGCACCATCACGAAAACCAATATGAGCGGGAGTTGATGAATGGAAACCAGGACTCTCAAATTCTCCAGGCAGACTTCCAATTGACGAAACAGATGATGTACTACAAACTGAAGCAGAACGAGTGCGATGGGCTCTATAACATGCCCCAGCATATACAACTCTTATTCTCGCTCCATACATGGGTACATCAGGAACAGGAACATCAAAACTGAAGACACACTCTCTAAGAGCAGGTCCAGGTGACTCTATAGAAACTTGCCTGCATAGCTTGCTCATGACTACTGTGTATTATTAACACTGAAACAAAAAAATAACTAACTTTAACTCAACTAACACTCTGTCTTAATGGTTTCTGCTTTATTATGGGTCTTCTTTCAAACTTAATCAAAATCATTATCTTAATTGACAAATAAATTAAAATAATTTTACAAATAAACAGTAAAATAGCTAAATGGTCCATTAATTTTGATTTATTGTGAAAACAAACAACAAAGTTATCTTTGATATATTACTGCAGATTTATGTAGTAAAATAAGCACAAACAAATTTGGTAATCACATAATATATAACACAAGAAAAGGCTATCTCATCTTCAAATAGTGCATTATTTATCAGTGATGATAAATAGATGACAAGATTAATTATGATTGTGCAACCAAAGAAAACTATATTATTGTTAAATTGCATTTCAAGATATTTTATATTACATATAAAATACCATGTAATGGTTAGTTAGTTCCTTGATAAATATATATAAATAGATTTCTGTATTTGGTATGTTTAGAAGTATTTTAAGACAACAAATACCAAGAATATACAAAATATATTACAGACCCACTCTCCGCTGATACATATGTAATTGAAATCATTCAAATTCTATTAAAAGACCAGTAAACACTGAATCATCCATATAAATGAGGACGACGAACGAATAATATAGAACACTATCACGCTCACACTCCGTGAATAACAAAAGAATGAAAATTATATAAACATTATTATTGTGACCTTTCTTAACCATGAAGGTCGTACTTAGGTTTTAAAACCTATAGATGTATATGGCTAATTTAAAATTTGTCACAAAATTACATTCAACTCAACTATGTTATTTATTTTAAATAATCTTATAAAAGTAGTTCTCAATGTAAGACGAATGATATATAATATATTGAGGATATTTGAAAAATAAAGATAATTGTAATCAAATTTTACTCACCTAAACTGAACTTTAAATTTAAAAAAAATAAACTTGTTTAAAGCAGGAGATTTAATAACACCGACTGACTATTGTTAATGTTTATCTCGAAGATGTATCTTGCTCAATCGCAAAATTATAAAATAAACTATAGCCTTTTGAAGTTTTAACTTTGAAGTTTGTGCGGATTTTTTTTGTATTGACAACTTGACAGCGGTATTCGATCAAGCTTTAGCGATGACAGTATAGTTTTGGAGAGAATAAAAATATTCTCAAAATAAGGATAGATTAATTCATACTCAGTAATCCCGTAATCCAATACACTTTATTTGACTGTAGTTAGACGCACACATTATTTTTCTTAAACAAAGAGACTGTAAAATTCCGATCATATCCAAACTTCAGATACAAGTCCTAACAAGATTATGAATTTGTTCGAACATAAGAGTTGGTAGCACCATTTTAGGGTGGCAGCACTGGATGCACTTGGCGTGGGTTTTATTTTTGTGTAGGTACCTAGTACAAGTGCCTACTTACTTATTAGTAAATGGCGTGGGTTGATGGATTTTATGTTAAATAAATGTATTGATTCTAAATTTACCAACATATTATATATTCGATTGATCGAACAAGGTAAGTGATACTTCTAAAACTTAAATCTTCAACTTCGTCTTTGTTATTGATTGATGTCATTTGTCCGGGATGGCCTCACCGTAGTTCGTATTTTGTTGTTTTTGTACATTATTTAATCGTGAAATCTTTCATGATATACATAATATTTTGCATATGTTATTATATCGGTCCAGATAAAACGTTAGTTAACAATTGGTAAATATTAACGTTACTAAACTATTTGCTGCTGGAGGGAGTTTATTAATTATAACGTTGGTGGGAGACGCGATGTCAAATATTATTTAAACGAGTTACGAGTCTGAGCTATCTGCTATGATATTATTTACTTCGTTGTTTGCGTTGTGTGTACTGAATAATAAACATTTAATGAAGCTTAAGCGAATATACTTTTATTTTTTGATACAATACGGCACTTAGTAATAGTACTTATAGATATTGCTGTGCGCTTAAATCATTATTGTGGTACTTAGAAAATGCTAAAAATAATTTTCTGAATGCAATGCTTACTTAAATTTTTGTATTTATAGTGCACCACCATGACACAACAATATAGTTTGCGGTGGAATAACCACCAACCTAACTTCATTTCAATGTTTACAACACTCCTGAATACAAAAACACTAGTTGATGTTACCTTGGCAGCAGAAGGACAGCACTTACAAGCTCATAAAGTAGTGCTTTCAGCTTGCAGTACATATTTTCAGGTAAATAGTTATGTTATACCTTTCAATAAATATTAATTTAGTGGCAACATGCTTACCCATATTTATTTTCACAGAAAAAAGTTAGCTCAGCAAACCTATGAGATTGTTTAAAAATTACAATAAGAAATACTGCCCCTTTGTACGAATATTAAATAAATTATTACTTTTTTATTCCAGGCACTGTTTGTTGATAACCCATCACGACACCCTATTGTCATTTTGAAAGATGTTACATTTTCTAATCTTCGTACTATGGTCGATTTTATGTATTATGGTGAAGTTAATGTGACTGAAGAACAGTTACCTCAGGTAGTTTTAAACATTCAAAATCTCAATTATGTTAAATTGTATGATTATAAAAATAGAAGATTAATTAATTTTTCATATTTTAGGTTCTTGATACAGCTAAACTTCTAAAAATCAAAGGTTTGACAGAAATGCCAGACTCTACTTCGCTGACAAGGCAAAATATGACATCTGAATTTCAGTCACCTGGTGAATCTCTTGAGTCACTTAGACCCTCGGCTTCACCTTCATCATCGCCATGCAATAAAAAAAGACGGTACAGTTATTTTCAATTTATTTTCTTTATATTCTGTCGACTGACACCATAATTACCATTAAAAAATTACCGTAAATGTAAAGACAACCATTTAAAAGTATTACTAGTTTTCAATTAAAGTTTTATGCAAATAAAAAACATGTGTTTTCTCTGAATCGAGAATAAAATTATATACAATAATTTTAGCCGCAGAAAGAGTTCTACTGGGTCAATAGGAGTAGGGAACCTAGTGCTTGATGATACTAAGCATGAAGACTATGGCCAAAATTCACATGACATTGTACGTGGAGAAACCATTACTTTGAGTAGTCTTCCACAACAGAGGCGCATGCGGGAATATGATGAGAGATTGGATGTTATGGAAGTAGTAAGTTAAAATTGTGAATTCAGTTTTGGTCCTAAATATATCTAAATTATATTATTTTTGGATGTCATAGTCTTAACATAGAAAATGTTTTTGCATTATCACCTAAACTGTTGTAAACCAATAAGCAAATTAAAATTATTAATAACCAAAATCAGAAACATTTCTTTATTACCCAGCTAACATTATAAAAATATCATGGCCAAGTAGATAGGCCAACTTAGTTAATGAAATAACCATTGCATAAGCTTGAAAAATGTTTTCTGTATTTTTAAATAAATTTGAATTATGAATATAAGGATAAATATCTAATAATTGTCATTTGGCTTTTGAGTATTGATTAACAGGGTTTAGACCAAAAGTGAGCTTCATGCAGCTTGGTAAATAAATTATGAAATCATATACAGGAACTATTTAAAATCTTTTTGTCAGTAAATAACTGTATCTTAATTGGTTAATTAATTGTTCCAGCCTGAAGAACCGCACAATGTGAATGTTGAACCATTAACCATAGATGATACAGTTGGCATTGCCCAAGGTATGTGCTCATGTTTAATCACCATTCCCATACATTACTTAATTTCATAATCATTACCTCACTACCCTGGTTTATTCAATGTAGGATTTCTTTTCATTGCATTTCATGATATTTTCATAATATATTGATCATTAGAAACTATATTAGCATGCATTGTTTAAAGTTACATTTTAATGTATATCTATTTTTTATTTTACAAAACGCCTTAGACTTTGGGAGATATTTTCTATTTTCCAGGGAAGGGAGATAAATGAATATTAATTTTAAGTTTGAATTATTTTGTTATTTAAAATGTACTATACAAAATCATTAATCTCTCTTCCCAGGGGGACAGTGGAGCATGATTGAACATCCATATCCACGGTACTCGAATGCCTGTATTGGAGGTGGAACTCTTCAACCAGATCCAGGGATGTACATCAATAACGTAATGAACTCGCACGCCGACCATGAACTGACTGAATATGGCCAGAATTTAGGAGTACCTGGTCCGTCTCCCGGACCTAGTTGTGCCACTGAAGCGCCGGCCTCTCACGAAATGCCAAGTCAGACGCAACAAAAGAGGCGGCGCACGACCAACCCACAAGCGGCTGAGAACTTTCAACGAGCTTTGGAAGCGGTACGATTCGGTGGCATAGGATTTTGTAAAGCGGCGCGTTTATTTGGTGTTAATAACAGGACATTGTGGTTAGAGTACAAAAAGAAGGGATACCCAAACAACAGGCCGAGCATCAAGAGTAGGATAAAGCGGGAACATTCATCGCCGCCGCTACAGACAAAAGAAGAAATACCACAACAAGATCAACAAATGGCATTGATATGTCCGCCGCACCCGGTCCCTGTGGGCTTTATTGACCCACGGCCCATAGACTTCCAGGTGCAAGTAAACAACCCGAACTTAAATGTAAACGTTAATTACATGCAATAGAACGCGGCCAGCGGGATGTCGGCTCTCGAGTATTCGTGACCATGGCAAGATGGCGTCCTGCCTTGCATCCCGCTAGTTTTTACCTCGACCCCAAACACTGAAGTTTCTATTTACGATATAGTTAAGTAGCAGCGCTTGCGATTTATGATATGATACATATATGTCGCGCGATAGTGTTATATGCTCGCGATCGTCCACCATTATTTAGGGAAAGTAATAAAAAACATGGGATGTGGGCTCTGAAATTTCATTGTTTTTAAATTACTTAGTTGAGGTTGTGTGGTGTGATCGGAGCTAAATGTTATCGCAAGATGTATTTGTAATTTATCCAGTATTCCATTAAAGTATTCCATAGTGAAATTAATAGTTGAACGCACTAAATTATTTGTGATACTGTAATGGGTGTTACATTGCCATGTATATTTAGATCTCAATAGTACACTAAGACTAGTAGATATTTGTAAAAGCTTTTTTATCGTACTGCGCATTACTTAGGGTTTTAAAATACGTGAAAATATGTGATAGCGAATTTATTATAATTACAATGATAGGATCAGAATTAATAATAACTATAAATCTATCAAAAGTCGCATAGTTGAACTTTGAAACAAGTAAAAGGGGCAGCTAAAGTTTATTTGAATGATCTACCTCTGTTTGAATAACTTATAATATGTAGTTTAGTTTCAACATCAAAAAAAATAATATCTACACCAGTGAAAGATATATGTGATAGTCGAGGGATATTTATGCTACTTATATTTTCAATCATTTCCAATTATCACTAGTACTATTTAATCAGACATCAGAATAATAAACAATTATCTGATTCCACCTATTAAGAACAAGAAATCTTCTAATTATATGATTGTATATCAAAGTAAATAACTTTTACAACACTTCTGCACACGCTTCAACTATACTACATAATTACGATAATTTTAAACTGTTAAGCTTTTATTTTAGTTTCAAATTAGATATTTGAAGTTGAAATTAAACTTTTTTTGCATCAAACATATAATTAGAGTATCTTCTATTCTTGAGGCCGGACAATGGGAGTCTGCGTAAATTGCCTATTTATAAAGAAATATCATATATTTTGATGTGTGTTTAAATACTACTGAAAGATCAAAAAGCGGAACAGATTAAAACAACTATTTAGTCAGAATCTCATTTTGTGCTAGTTTTATAAATCTACGGAAATCAAAATACGAATAAGGCTAGACCTCGCGTCTGGATACGCATCTCTTCTAGGTTTTAATTGCGAGTTTGTGAATGTTGTTTTTGGTCATTCACAATTCGTAAATACTCCAATGTCTTACGGAATTTAAAAATAAGTATATAATATTTTTGGCACAAAGTAATGAGCAATAGTAGTTCATGATCTATGTGTTTCTTATGCATCTTAATTTTAAGACCTCACATTCTTCAACGATCTCTCCATTTTGACTGATTTTTAATATAAGTTTTAAAGCTAAAGTCTGTCAAGTACGCGCATTTATTTGTATCCCGGTTTATAAGGTTTAAGTATTATGTATGTAACTCGCTATTATTGTTTGCTCCAATGTGTCACTTAATATTTTTTACAACTCGGGGTTGTGTATCATCATGATAATTGATAATTATGATCAAGTTTTTGTCTAATTAGTAAAAATTTGCCTTTGTTGGATTAATTTTTATATTTTATAAAAAACTTGAAGAATTTTTACAGCATAAAAACAAAATTTGTACTTATTTTTTTAAATTTTTTTTTCATTAATGGGCATCCCAATCCTATGCATATTGGAATGACATTTTAATATTAAGATGTGTGCATTTAATATAGGTTAAGTTACTTGTTATGTCGCGAAGGTATACAATCTTTACTATTGTATAAAAAATGTATGATAATTCCTTTCGAATATTTTTACTGCAATCGTTTAGATTTAATATTTTACTAGTATGAGTAATGGCGCGTAAAAGAACTTTATACCCATTTGTTTATTGAGATTGGTTACCAGAATTCACCTTATAAAAGTTTTAGTAGAAACATCGATATATTATTCGCAGTATTATAAAACAACGTTTCATTGTTTAGATGTCTTAAATCTTTTTTTATGAATGTACGAATAAGTTTACCATAATATTGAAGTTTCGATATGAACAATTGTCATGATAACCTGTAAATATGTGCGTAGCACTACTTAATACCAAAATAGGCAATAAAGCATCTGGTTATTTTATAAACTACTCTTTTTACTTCGCCTTCATTCCTTTCATATTCAATCACCAATATCACGTATCCTATAATTACAATTTACTTTTAAATGCGGTTCCTTGACACCGCATTTTAGATATAAGAGTGTGTGTAGTCTTGCTTGATTGAAGGCAATAAATTTGATTTGATTAATTAATTCTTTAGCGATATCATTGAAACAAGGAATAAAACATATTTGTAAGTCTACTATTTAAAACTATTTATGTAATCTCTTTGCAGATAGTGTAGATTCTCAAGTAGACCTTCGATTGCGGCGCACAAAATTGTTTAAGCGTCAAAATCGTGTCCACCCAGAGGATAGAGAAATGCGGAAACAAACTTCGGAGCCAGTACCCTCGGCCGTCGCTACTGCTGTTTCATCGCCTACACTGCAGAAACATGAATCATACCCACAATTCGTTACAGTTAAGGTAACACTTGTACTACACTACACTGTTCAACCAAACAGGAGAATCGATGTCGCATGTTTATATTATCGTTCATTCCAGAATCGCCGATTGAAAGCCGAACAGACAGTTGGTTCGCTGCTCATTCGCACCGTTCACGATCGCCAGCCGTCAACATCTGCGACCATCCCGACATCGCAGTCCGTTTCTTTGCCAGTCACAACATCTACATCCACATCTTCTGAAACCGTAACAACTGATTCTAACGCACAAACCACGCGGGCAAGTCATACCCCGGCTGTGCGATCCGGACCTCCGTTAAGCTGCAACTTTTGCTGGAATACAGTCGATGAATGCGGTCGCATATTACGTCGCAAAACGCAGTACCATTGCCCAGAATGCCGAACGAATTTGTGCATTGTACCCTGCTTTCATGAATACCACGATGCGGCTGATCCCGAGGCGGCTAACGCTAGGTGAAAGGAGTCTGTCATCGTCGCTACTAATCGAGATTTCTAAATTTCAGTAAATTTTTAATGAATGTTGGGCTGGCTAAAATTTTTAATGAACAGGTACAAATTTGAGAAGTTTTTGTGAAGTTATTATGGTACTGTTGTAACGTTGTGTATATTTTATGAGCTTCGCATGTGTGATTCCAGATTTTATATTGTAAAGTTACAGAGTATTATTCCTTGTAAATAGCAATTTGTTGTTAAACTCTATCAAATTATATCGTCATGAATAAACCGTTCCGTTGAAGTGTCTAGGAATCGTATCTCGTAATGTTAAGGTTTGCATTGAATTCGTCCGAGAATGTGGTACGTCGGTAAGCTAAATAATATTTTCAGATTTAAAACATTTTTGTCCTCTCTGTGTCTATTAGCCACACTTTCCAGATATTTACATAAATAAAGAAGTATATATCTTAATATAACAGACTATATATCATTGTTGAAACAAAATGTCTATTTTAACGTTTAAATGTTATATACTTGTGGTGCGAATGGAAATTGTAGCTTTTCTGGTCTCATTGCTGTAAAAAATTTGGCTTAAATTGCATTCATATATATAAAAATAATTATGCTATCAAACAGCTTGTATAATTAAATTTGGTGGAAATATTTATTTGTATGTGATAATATTTCTATTGGTAATAAAGTGCATGTAATGCAGAATTCTTCAATGTTGTTGTTGTATAAAGTACTATATTTTTAAATAGCGTAATATATTTTTTTATATCGTGTTTTGAAGATGTTACCATTGAAGTTCTTTTAATTGATATATTTTTGCCATGAATTTTAATATAGAAGGCAAATGTAATGTATTCATATAATGTTGGTCTCTAGTAATGTAGAGGCAGGGGAACCTACCTTACTCTTTTGCTCTGGTTTCCTGGAGCTCAATCTTCATTAGATGAGTGTTAGGTTCTAGGTACTAATAAGTGTCAAAATTTAATGTTTTCCTAATAAAATAATGATATTAAACTGTTTATGATTAGCGATATTACCCTTATTACGAGTGAATGCCGTTCTACTGATGGCAGGAAATATGAGTTGCACTATATAAGTGTGGTAAAATAGTAATTTAGATATATGTGCAACCGCAGGAAGTAATTTTTATTGTCAATGTAAGAAAAATAATAACTCAGTTTAAGAAATCAAATAAATACTATTTTCATTCAATTGATCACAACTTATTACTTAATAAAAAACAGTGAAATAAGACTACGGTACTGTGATCGCGGATAAGTTCCCGCAAATGTTTTAATTTAACAATACGTATTTAAAAATTTAATGAAAAATACGGGTCATACTTTTTAATACTATTTATTATAAAATTATTTTAAGTTTTCAGTACAAAAGGCATGCAAAGTTTATTTTTATGGTGGGTTGGCGTCCTTATAATTAAGCCAGATCACCCATATTGTACAAATTTTATACATAAAGGCCTAAAAAATTTGGAGGGTTGTAAAGTTGAATCTATGATTGCCAAACTTATTAACAAAAGAAAGTGAATATAAACACACAACCCATTTCTGCTTGAACTAAGAATTAAACTAAATTTTTAGGAACTATGTTGTGGTGTACAATTTCATTTTACTATTTATAACATTTGAATGAATAAAAATGAATTTAGCAGTCTTATGCCTCTTGTCGTTGAACCTATCATGTGAAAAATATACAAAATCTTAAGATACATTGTTAGGAATGTTCTTGAAAGAGGAGGACATTTGATCATATTAGGTCCTTATGTATGAATGTGGCGTAGAGTTAGGTGGGTTTAATGCGAGTTAATGTTTTAAAGAGTAAAGAAAACATAAATTACACTACAGAAGAGATTACAATTTAGTTTTATAAATATATACATATATTTTAATATACCATAGAAAAGCCAATTTCATGAATAAGGACTTAAAACTATAATATACATCGATGTCTATACGCGATATTCTCCTACTGGCCAGCAGTTTATATAAAAAAATGGAGCGCGTTCATGCCTTGCGAAGATTGATTGCTAATTTCAATTATATCTCTAGGAAGCGATTACAAAGTGTATAACTCACAGGACTTAGTTTAAAACGTGTGATTGTGAGAAAAAAATAAACATAGGATGTATATAGACTGAAGATATGTCGACAAAAGTATGATAATTTGGAGATATCTGATTAGAAAATCGTTATACGTACATATCACACGGGGCCCAGACACACTGGAACAAACGACATAAAAAAAAGTCGTGCACCTGAACGAATCTTTTTCATTAAGTCTGCAAGACAACCGATTACATAAATATTATTTTAAACTTAAACAACCTATCCATAGTATCAAGCTTTAGATTACTATCCACAATGTTCCTAATTTGCAATCTTAACTTCATCAGTATTGATTTACTTCAATTCACACTCTCATAAAGTCAGCAGCGGACGGACATGTCGCCAAGTATTAATAAGAAAAATAGGCCTACGATTTGGCAATAAATCCCCACTTTACCACCCACCAATACATCAATCATAAACGCACAATTGATAATTCTATTTAACTATACAAGGTTTGCTTAGTGAAAGTAATAGTCTTGAAATGCATGCATGATATATGTTAATTGTAATCTATCAACTAACATGTAAACCTATTGTTAATAGTGCAAGTAAACGAATCCAATGATGATGGCCCCTAATGCCATAGTTAAAGAGACTGGCAGCCATATGCCCATGGGTTTGTTCTCCGGTTCCGGTGTTACAAGCCTCACAAGGGGCGTTTGCGAGTTTGATGTCTGCAACCTCAATGTGGCTTCTTCTTGGCTGTAAGATAAATTTATGTTAAATTAGGGAACTTTACAGATCGATTTATCCAATTACATTAAGTACTGTGGTTGAACAAAATTTGGCTGAATTCATCGCACACTTATTTATACTTTCTTGCACACAACACCTAAGAAACAGTAATTATAATATAGTATAGTGAGTAAAGATGAAGTGACAGTAAAAGCGGTTTCTTCCAGTGAGCTTGTACTAAGAGACATTTATGGGAGACACAAATAAGTGTTGTAAGAAAAAGACAAATAATACAAAATTCAGACGTAAAGCATAAAACATAACATAAGGTTACTTTAATAGTGCACTTTGAAAGCCACAAGCTTAGAAGGATAGGAAATATACAAAAGACACCATGGCTACCAAATAGGCTAGGTTTATTACCTACCAAATGGAATATCTCCAAGGTGAGAAAACTTAGGTAAGCAAAGAATGTTCATGGCCTTGCATGCATGGCATAAAACAAAACATGACAGTGAAAGAATTCGTTACTCTCCCGGCAATGTGTAAGTATGTATTGTTTATTCCCAAAAAACAATTTTATATTAGTGTTTAAAAATAATACATAATAAATGAAATATACTAACAGCTCTTCGCCCGCTTCGTTTTCGAAGTTTTCTTCGAAGCGCGGTGGCGTTTTAGATGGCGACGCGTAGTCTGAGCTGTCGCTGGAACTGCACAGATCTTCTGTAATAATAACACTATAACGTAATAAGACTTGACATTGACTACTTGTTTCATAGACAATAAAATATTTTCGCTTGTCACTACAATGAAAAATGACCTGAGGTCTCTCAAAGCTTTTACTCTAACTAGATACTTAATTGTGAAGGTACTCATTGTACGTACCTTGTGAGGAGTCAATTGGTTCTGGTGGCAATGGACCAAACTTTGGACGCGTGTCGAGACTCGCTACACGTGGCGGCAACGGCGGTGCATTTGACTGATCATCTTGTACAGTTTCTGTAGATATCTCAACAACAGATCTGTCTTCTTCAGGCTGCACTTTCTGTAAATTTACATAATTATTTATAGGGTTATAAAGTGTAACATTAATAACAAAATGTCGATTCAACGAATTAAAATATAACTTGACATTACCACTATATTTTTTAAGGAATATTTAAACAATCTAAAATTTGGGAGCTCCAGTAAGGTCAATTAATCAATGCCCATAATTATAATTTACGCCATCCAAGATTTGACAAGGGTAAATTGAAGATGTTGTTGTATATAGAAGATTAGTGTATGGCTAAGTTATTAATAGAATCGGTTTTATTCCAGATCCACATCAAAATCACTAGGAATCTAAAGAAACTTTTAAAAAAAAATTGTAAAACTCATTTAAAACAGGTAATAGATGCGTCAATGTGAAAATGTTATTTTTTTAGTTATAGTTATTAGTCGCTATGATCAATAAGCAGAAGATCAATTTCACTCTAAAGTCATCGAGGCAGCCGTGACCACATGGCGTAGTTATATCTAGGTCATGGAGAAATATAATGTTATGTGCAGAATATGTTTGAATTAGTTGACTTGGTGCACTTAGACTTGGATAATTTGTATTATTATGTAAGCAGTTTATAAATTTTTTTGTATCTGTGCCTAACAGATGGAATAGAAAAATAGATTATTAATCCAACAGCAGTGATGGAGGCAAATTTTTATTTGCAAATTTTAACTTACGTAATCAGGATCAAATCTTTTTATTCCTTCTATGATCGCTTGATATGAGAAACGAAATTGATCAGTATTTTGTATTAAGCCCATTCGCTGTTTCCTCATATGTTTTAAAATTTCTTTAACATCTACATTATTGACTCCTTCCTTTTCCATCTAGAAAATTTAAATCAAATTAAAATGAAATAATAGAAATTTTAAACTTTAAGTTTACTATTATGGTCTAGCTACAATATTTATTACAAAGTTACTTACACTATTAAGGGTGGAATCCACAAGACAAAAAGTACCAGAACGACCAATACCAGCACTACAATGAACAATGGCTGGTCCAACATCAGTGTTCAAAACTCCAGTGGATCGAACTACATTTAAAAACTCTATAAATTGTGTTGGTGATTTTGGCACTCCAAAATCAGGCCATGTTATGTAGTGAAACTGTTTTACTTCTCGAACTGTTGAGCTCTCCAAATCTTTCAATCTGTAATAGACATAAGAACGGGTGTCAATTTAATCACATTCTTTTGTATTAATTTCATTTTTTTTTTCTTTGCAACATTTCATATAATTTATGTATATTAACAAAATAAAACAATTACACAACCTGAGTACTATATAACATTCAAAAATTGAACCTTTAACTTTTCATTGAAATGCACCAAGGGTACCAAACCAAGTTTCATACAAATAAATAAATTTAAATTATATTCAAATAACATTGTGAACTAGTTATTGCATTGTATTGTTTCTACTCTTGGTAGTCATACCTTAAGGTATTATTTGTAAAAAGGGCAATGGCAGACATCATCTATATTTAACATTTAAACATTTGCAATGCAACTATGAATATTAAAAAAAAAATCTAAAATCTTTTTCAAATTTTCAGTGGTTCTACTCTAATCTAATGATCAAAATTTTTTGCTCATTGAAGAATGGCATATAAGGCTTTGCAATCATGTTTCCTTGTGAAGACAAGGAAACATTTATTTAAATACAACACAGTATTTTTTGGACTCTTCCATTTCTTACTCTTACTCAACTATATAATAACAATTTCAGCTAAAATGGTATAAAATTTCCTTCTTTTCACACCTTACTATTAAATAATTATTGGACAGTCGCATAGCTTTACAAACAATTAAATCATGTGGTTATTCCAATCCAATTTGAACTATTTATGTTTTAATTGTTATTTTTTTGTTCCATTAAAAATGAATTAGTTCTTCTAACATGACAAAGATATACACATAGAAAATACACTATACCATTAAAATTCTCTACACTAATAAAAACAATAAAATATTTACATTTCTTACAACAAGAGATAAATGAACAAAATAGTAGTAGTAGTACTAGTGGTAGTAGTAGAGCAATGGCCAAATCCAAAAACAACAAAGGTAAAATTATACAAATTTCATTTTTGATATCTATTTTTTCTCTTGATGCAGTTAAAAAATTATCAATCATTCATTTTAGTTTTTATACTATGCATTTATAAACAAAGACAATAGTTTCCTACTTCAAAACATATCACAAGAATTAGAACTTACTTGAATTTTCTGACTATATAATAATTTTTATTTTGTTCCTCTATTAAGGTGACTGACAAATTTACATCTTCATATATAGACTCCAATCCTTCTTCACTGGGCCAGTACTGGTGACATTTAGTCTCCTTATTTTCAATCAATTTATTTAACATAATGATACCAGATGTGCATTGCTCCCAGATCATAAGCCAAAAATGACCAGTGGTAGAAGCAAGTGGACCTTGAGTAAGGATGTACTTTCTGTTGGCACTTGGTACCTGAAAGTTTATAGTAAAGATAATAACAAGTAATTAATTTGTAATTCAGAAGAAGACCTACTGAATTACAAATTAATTAATACAGATGAAAAATCTTACCTCAACATAATTTGCATTTATGTAATCCTTTTCAGTTCTGTTTAATTTTACACGAGTATGGTCATATGGGTTAACATCTCTGTACCTGTTTAAATGCTTGTTTTGTGGCTTTTTGGCTTCTATTGAAGTTAAATTATATTGCTGACTTTCTCTGGCAATTTTCTGCAATAATATTTTAAGTAATTTGATTAGTAAAATTAAACAGTTTTTGGGATTCAAGCTGAAGGTACTTTAACAAATGTTCTGTGTTAAACGAAAAAAGAAAGAATATAACATATAACTAAAATAATAGTAGCTAGTTTACCTCAAAATGTAAACCTTGAGTACCAAAACATTTACGGCTAGGCTAAAAGAAGAGGACTTCTACAGAAATGCATATGCTATAAAATATTACATGTAGGTATTTAGCCTTTAAATGCGTGGCAAATAGGAAATAACAATGCTTGCTAACTCTTCCTTATAAACTTACGTAATAAATCAGAAGCCATGAGTTTTTCTTCATAAAATCTTGATACTCCTTTTCAATATTACTTAAATCCATCTTGCATTCACCTCGTTCAATTTCTAAATAACGTAGGAAGTAGCAACCGGATCAGGGATGCCAGTCGGGCCAACCTAATTATACCGTCATCGCTCCAAAATTAAACAAAATACACGCCACAGACAAAAATTTATTTAGATTTAACTAGAAACTTATAAATATATTTAATAGGGATCAATGATATATTTTGCTGAATTATCGAAGACATCTAAATATCATAACATATTGGAATTCTTATAATAGTAACACATATCCGTTATTACGCCGCTAATATACGTTACACGACTAAGTTTAAAATCATATTTTTTAATATAAACGATCATCCAAATACAAAAGGAATGCATTAACATAAATAACTTACGGGACGTACGGGAAGGATTTATTATTTAAATATCCAAATTTCTATAATTTTCGAGTTCTGGGGGTAGTGATTCAGTAAAAATAATACCGCACAACTACATTAAACAATGTAATCTGTGATCAGTATTACCAACTGATTAAAAACAAAACAGTTTTACTTTATAATTGACAATCAAAAAGTTTTTTTTTTCTACATACTCGAATAATTTGAATTTGTATTATTTTGATGGTATAATTTAATTTAGTTATCTGTTCATACTATAGATAGCGTATGTACTAGTTACCATAGTATAATAAAAAAACTTTGACGAAGTATATCCAAATAGTAATCTGTGGATATGAAATATATTTCAAAGTTCCACGTTCCACGGATTTTTCAAAAATAATTCAAGTTAGAGGTAGCGCAATAATCAATTTTTAGAAGTGAAACACTTTGTTAAATATAACATTGCTGTGTAGTTTAAGTGAATTTGCTATTTGAAACAGAAAATGGCTTCACCTAGGACACGTCGCAAATTAAATTCTATTCGTAACTTACACGATAACGAAGTACGTATGAATAAACTTATCATATAATTTAATAAAAGGGCTTTCCTAATTTTATTGTTACCCTATAGAAATGCTTTGAATGCGGTACATTAAACCCACAATGGGTTTCGGTAACTTATGGCATATGGATCTGTTTGGAGTGTTCTGGCGTTCATCGTAGTCTCGGGGTTCATCTCTCGTTTGTAAGGTCGGTGACGATGGATAAATGGAAAGACATAGAGTTGGACAAAATGATAGTGAGTATTTAGAAATTTAAATTATAGTTATTGTAGCTATGCTAGAGTAAGCAGGGTTAAATTTTTCCATTTATTCTTTGTACGTTTATATGAATTCAGTGGAATTATAACTTATTGAAAATTAATAGTGCCATCTTTGTTAATATATGACTAAAGTTTCAAAAAAAAATATTACTTGTGACTGAATTTTGTTAATGTTTGGAGATATTATCAATTTAAACTATTCACTTTTAATTTTGTGTTCTTTCATCTAATGTTATATTATATTGTGTTATTTATATACAATTGATTTTATTATTATGATTTATTCTTGCTACTAGACATCTGGTGCAGATGTGGTGAGAAAGAATTGAAATGCTTCAGATCTTGCTGAGATAGTTTTGTTTCTATAGCATAATGTCATGAAATGCAGTTGATATTACCCGTATAATTTTTTGTAAAAGCGAGCAATAAGATCAAATAACTATATTATCAGTGCTTGTTTTAAGGAACTCATTTAAAAAAAATGGCATTCTCACAGTGACTTCATGAGATATACAATTAACTCATTTACATTTGAAAACCCATTAACGTTTTTAAAAACAAACTGATGTGCATAACAGTATTTCAAGAAATAAAACAATTTAATTATAAACAAATGTTTTATTTTTATTTTGAATGATGTCCAAAAATTAATTTCAGGTTGGTGGAAATTCAAGAGCTAAACAGTTCTTTGAAGAACAGCCTGATTATTCACCTGATATGAAAATTACTCAAAAATATAACACCAAAGCCGCTGCTATGTATAGACAAAAGGTATTAATTTATAATATAATTAACTTTATATACCATCTATATGGATTACAATTAGACTTTATTATGAGTATATTGGTATATGGTCTTAAGGTAGGAAGATAGTCCAAGATAGGAAGACACAACATTTCCAGTGGATCAAGCAATAGATGCTTCATATATCATAAAACACAACATAAATGCTTTACATATCATAAAATTCTTGAAGGAGTAACCAGTCAAATTAAAATTCAACTAATAAAATTCTCACATGCAACAGAAAAAGAAGATTCCAAGTTGTTTCTTTGTAATCATGCATGCTTCCTGATCAGTTGTAGATATAGTTAAGACAGGACAACTGATGGGTAAGCTAGTTTAATTATATTAATAATATATTTTTTTGTAGATAGCAGCTCTAGCTGTTGGGTCCGAATGGAGTCCTTCTGATTTCAAACCTGAAGTGGTAGAGCGCCCTACACAGTGGAATCAATCTCAGAATTCGTATTCATCTAATGAAAATTCTTTTCATGGCAGTGGCTCTGATAGTAATATCAGTTATCAGTAAGTTTTTTTTTATAAATCCTTATATAAGAACAATATTTATAAATGTACAATGGAATTTTTTGTGTCTAAACCCAACTGATTTTTTATTCAGCAGTGAACATGGAGGTAACCGTTACACTGGCTTTGGTAATACCCAACAGTCACAGTCCAGACCAACATCACCTGATAACCACAACCATGTGGTGGATGCTGCACTCTCTTCTTTGGCATCTGTGAGAGTTTTGTTAATAAAAAAATTACTTTCTTTATTTCTTTAGGGCGTCTTATAGCTTTTATGTTTATACAAATTTCATTATCTATTGGAAAGCAGTGATTTAAGAATTTTTTATACATTTACCATCAAAAACGTTGTTTAAGAAATTAACAGGTTCAACTTAAATTTTTAGGGGTGGTCGTTATTTGCTACTTCAATGACTAAGGCAGCACGTTCTACTACTGAGAAAGTCTCGGAAATGACAAGTGTAGTTGCAGAAAGGGTATGTTATATTTTCAATTTTTCTTTGATTTTATTGCCCTTTCCTAGTTTATTGTGAACTTTTCTCATTAAATAAGTACTATTTTCAAATACAGTTTCTAATTTGAAATTTGTGAAAGCTTCTAGTCGTTCTTTCTTTTTATCGTCGTCATTAAGTATATAGTCCAAATAATGGTCTATAAACCTTATAAGGTTTTAATAGGTATAAATTTGATTGCATAAAATCTGTTATAGACTCATTATTTGCTATACATTTAGGTGATCCGTGGCGGTCGTTGGAGTTCACTGCGGGAGCCATCATCAGACCCTCGTCGAGCAAGCAATGCTAGTATGGATAATCAACCACAAAGTTACGGCGCTATGAAGTTTTCCAATTCGGAACCCTACTCTAAATGGTAACTTAAATCTAGAAATAAGGATTCACACTTTCACTAAATTTATTCGATTAAATAGAATAATATGAACATCTTTTTTGGGATATATTGATATTTGAGACCATTGACTTCAAATATGATAATGTTTTTGTCATATAACGGATCCACAGAGAAATCCTGTGTCTCAACAACAATCTAATCACATAGACTTTTGATGACGAGTAACGGTTTATTATTTTAATTCACTAATTTGGAACAAAGTTTCTTGTAACGATATTTCTTAATGACAATCATCTGTTAAGTAAAGTAATCAATACTTCATTAATTGGCAGATGATCTAACTATAATATAATGATGATCCATATAGTATGATATTTTAGTCCTTCTATTACTGTTATTTTTAAAATGTATTCATCAAACAAGTTGGAAGTAGTTTATACAGGACTTTACTTTTTACCCCTTTTGTTACCCGTTAAAAGTATCATGTAATTCTTGATAAGCCAAAGCAATGGCCACTAAACACTTGAAAGCTTAGAAAAATGTAGGGAAGATATTTTTTTTAACATTGGTCCACGGGTTATCAATCATAGACTAAAGCCCTGTGATTACTTTTATTCATGGCTAGATACAGATTTCAGAATTGAAAATAAAAAAAAACATTGTATGGAAATATTTCCAGGGATGAGCAATCACAGCCGCAATGGAAAGAATCGGTGGCTACTCGAAACAACATAGACACGCGTGATTTATCTCAAGTCGGGATAACCAATTCTCCTCTGGATTTAAAGAACATAACAATTAAGAAAAAACCTGAAGCCGACGATGACTCCTGGGACTGGCTCAACAATTAGGTAATTATGGTTCACATAGTATTTTCTCAAATAGCGAATGACCAAATTATAGGGAAACAGATTACAAACACTTAACACAGTTTAATTACATGGTTTTTTTTTATTAATGCCCCTTATGTTTGATATGAATTGATTTCAGATATCTGATCCAAATTGGCTTTGCTGTAATCTTCAAGGCAACCCGATACAGCCATAATAAATCAATTAGATGTATTTTATAGAACAAGCATTTTATGTATTTTTACTGTCAAGAATTCTATTGTTTCTGAATTCTATGTGTTAGGTAGTAATCAATTCTCAATTCAAGAATTTCGATGTTTGCTGGAGAATCTACAGTCAGTTGAAAACTGGTGTTGAGTATAGCGTTAGTTAGAATGTCTAAAGTATTTTTAATTTGATATAAGCTGGATTATATTCTGTTATTACTATATATACAAAAATATCAACAAATATATTTATTTTACATATACTTTAAAATCTTTATTTATTATGAGTTAATCGCGCAATATTAGTCCTGCTACACAAAAAAGGAGAAAAAAATTATTTCTACTAATCTCACGTCAGTAAAGTTGTGCTGCATATCGACTTCGAAAGATGAGTTTATCTGCAATGGCAAATTCCCAGTGAGCGAGCGGGATTTTTCAAGGAGCGTGGTATCGTTCTTAATCAGATGGAGTTCCAGAAACCTTACCACTCTTACACCTGTGATCGTTATAGCATCGGTTGTGATGTTCAACGATGTGATATCTAAAACCAAAACGGGAGTGTGGCATGGCTGTATATTGTCTGTACTACAATTATATGTATATACACAAGCGCTGAGGCTGAGGGAAGAAGACAGTGGGTAATGGAGAAGGTGATGTAACACCAAACCTTCAACAATGCGACTGAAGAAACAGATTCGAAAACCGTTATTGTATTCGAGTCCCCGTTAATTATATTTTTAAATCTTATTCTGTATTTTTAGTATTAGTTGTAATAGCGGTAATACATCATCTGATAAAATTTCAACTGTCTAACTATCACCGTTCATGAGATGCATTGTAGTGACAACTACGAAAAGTAGTAAAAACTATCTACAATTTTGCCTATGGCTGAAAGAAACATTTCTGATAAAATATATTAAAATTCGAGGTTAGGAATAAAGTTATTTATTTTTGAATACACAAACGCTTACATATTCATATATCTCCAAACCTTTGCAAAGCACATTAATCTCAACTAGGAGCAACTAGTATTATTTTATTTAAACCTGATTTAAGGAAATAATCTTATTGGGATTTAAAAATATAATGTAAGTCTTGTATATTAGAATTAATAATTTCTCTACAAATATCTCAATTTTTTCAATGGCTTTATCTACAAGTGTATCGTGGTCATAACTTATAGTCCAATATTCAGATAATTGGAAAAACTGGTATTGTTGAGTTTTTTTTCGGTATAGTGGCAGGAGTAACTAAACAGTATTATACTAATCCAGAAGAAACTCTGTGCAAAATGCTGCACGAACCTAGCGTTCGTAAATCTTTTGAGAAATCTGAATTATTTTGCTATATAACTTGAGTAAGAGTTAAATTTTAACTACTGCGAAGAGACTGATTATTACTGGAAATAGTTTAGACGGAATTGTGTTTGAAAACATTTCAATTCAGTTTGTCTTAAGACTGTAATAGATTTTGGAATATCAATGTTCCATGCCAAGGAATAAACCGTTCTTTTTAAAGAAATAAATATATTTACTATGACATTCCATGGTATAGCAGAAGAGGAACAAATGCGAACCGACTCTTTATTTTGTTTAACAAAGATGTGAAATCCACACCTTTGTTGAACAACAACAAAGTCGCAAGTACCAGCTAGTTGAAAATAAGAAAAAGCTCCTGCCATATGTGATACACCTTTTTGATGTAATTGATTATGTGTGTTATTAATTATGTGCATGGCATAAATCTATGTAAGATAAGTTATTTGACTTTATTTAATATAAAAGAATACTATTTTTATTGTTATTCGAGTAAAAATTAAGTATCATAAGTATTAAAATTGTCTTAATAGTAACAAATTTATTTTAATGTTAAATGTATTCGCGCAACATTCTAATCATATATTGAGTGTAGTTTTCATGCACCTGAACTCTTCACATACTAATAAAATTTAAATTAAATAGCCAACTCGATAAAGCATATATACACATAATTTATATTTCCTCAATATTCTGCTGTCTACCATCACTAGTTTATATGATGCATTGATTTTGTTTATGTATTATTTTGATCAGAATGAAATGTTGTTTGTATTATGTATATGCACAATTATATCTGGTAACAAGAACTTAGAATAATATTATTAGATAATGTTTATCTTAATTAATATTTTTATTATTAATCATTTTGTTCACTGGTTAAGGTACAAACAGTAATTACAACAGAGAAGTAAATTATTAATTATTTGCAATAAATAACTATGAAATTATCAAATAAACGGTATACTGTGAAAACAAATGTGTCCTCAAGCTTAAATAAATGTTAAAAGTAACTGCATTTGTAAGTTTTATTATTATTCTATCAATTTATCTAATTATAACAGAGGTGAGAAAGATAGTAAAAAGATATAGGTATGATGAATATTTTATTTTTCATTAGTTTTGTAATTCCCCTTTTAATATCTTAATTCAAGATTATTTTTGATCACTAACTGTAATAAAAAGGTCACTTATTTCATGCTTTATTACACTGAGGTTTTTTCAAATCCTATGTGAACCTCTTTGTGGTAGATTACCAATGAATGATCCCCTTTTCATAATTTACATTATGTTGGCTTAACATATTATAAAAGTGAGGTTTACATACATTAAAACTTACTAATAAATATATTATCAATAATCCCATCCATGCATTTTGAATAACTATAAATAATCACATAGCCCACATATAAAAGTATATATCTTGCCAATGATTTAAGTACTGTGTAATAGGTTGACATATAATTGACATTGCTGGTATTTTATTCGAAGTTGATTGCAGGAAATTTTCAATAACCCTTTTTGAATAACTATTATACATTGGACTTCTTAATAGATACAACACAAGACTTAATTTTCTTCGACTTATTTCTAACCTTTGTTCATACCCTATTTCATTAATGTGCTTGTTGTAAAGTCGAAAACTAGCAACATCTAATCCTAAAGCAATCAGCCACTGCTTCCAGGATTTAGTGCCAAATAACTTCATTGCAGCTAGGTGTACTATCGGTTTGAATATATGTATTAACTCTGCATATTTCAAATCTCTTATTTTTATAACAGAAGGTAGTCTGTTATCCTCTATTTTAAGGGGCTGCCAATCACGTAGACTAACAGGTGGAGCACCTTCTACACTGCGAACAACTCTGCCTGATCTTTTCAAAGTAAAAAATGCATTTTTGTTTTCTTGGGACTCCACTATTTCTGTATATTTCTTCCTTTGTAAGGCTGGTATTGGAGGATGTAGTATTGGTATATCTTTAAATCTATAGAGTAAAACTAATGCTGATGAACATTTAAACAGTTGTATTATTGTTGCCGCTGTCCACTTTCCACGAGTTCCACATTTGTATTTAACAGTAAGTTCAACAAAAACTTCACAGTAATGTACTATTGTGAGCCATAATTTTATCTGTTCTTGCATACTGAATTGAGAAGCATTATTACCATAGGCATCTTTGATAATCTTGTCATTGAATAAGGAGAGCAATTTTGATAATGCATAAACAAGTTCCGAAACGATTGGCGATTTATTAATCTTACCAGCAATAAAATAGGAGGACCACGTTGCTACTGTTTCTACGTCGGTCACAAGAGTTGGATTATTGATAACCCATTTCTGATAGCCAGCAAGGAGTTCCTTAAGTGATAATTTCTTATCCATATTCTCGCCACTTCACTTTTCTCGGTGCTATATTAATGAATTTGATCTTGTGTATTCTAGCTTGTAAAAACCCACTTTAATCTTATGGCAAACATGGATTGAAATTATTTGAAGTTAAAAAAATAGTTTCCTATTTAATTGCTAAGAGCAAAAGGAAGTGGCCGGATGATTTTCCTTGTTAGAGCGTATGCGTTTGTTCGAGGATAAATTATTGAGGCTTAAGTGGTTGCACAAAATATGAAACGACAGAAAGAAAACCGATTAAGTATCTTAACGATGTGATTATTTACTCTTTGGTTTTAACGGGCAACTCGTTACTTATTATGACATTACAGTTTATTTATAAGGTTATCACCGTGTCCATTTAAAATTTAAATTGTAAAATATGACATACAGGTGTTCATTAAAATTTAAAGTCATCTAGTACAAAGGTCAAACAGTATAGTAATTCGAATGTATTATAATATGTGCCATTCTCTCTTTAGGGTTATCTATCAGTGTTATATTTTATCTGTGTGTTTAAATTAATTGTCATGACAAATGATTTTAGTACCGTCACATTGACATATTGATATAACACATCTGATTTCAATTAATCTGTCATGCTTTTCCATTTCCAGTAAAGTAGGTCTATTCAAAGTTCCAATACCTAATATTTTGTATGATTCAAATATGCACAAAACGAATATATATTTTAATGTGATTTATAATTACTTAATTGTTTTCAACCAAAACTCGCAATTCAAAAAACTTTGATATCGGAAGCAACACTCTTTTTTTCTCCCTTTAATTGGTGATTAACGAAAAGATGCGCGACTTATTTTCTGTTGAAATCAAGTTTCGATTGATGACTGTTGACGATTTCGATGTTGACTGTTGAACTTGTTAAAAAAGAGGACATTTATATAAACTCATAAAGTTCTTTTATTAGAACTAATGACTATAGGTTATTTATAAAAAATATAAGAGTCTACCAGGGCAAAAGAAATAAAAAGTTTTATAATTTATAATATTGAGAAATATTGTATTGTATATATTTAATGTAATTTGATTGCGGTTTTCCAAAAAGCTACATATACTGTGGCTAAATTAAGTACGAAGGTAATTTGAAAACGTCGCATTGCGTCTACCCTCATTCTTATAAAATCTGGTTTCTATTGAACATGTTTCTGTAAAAAACAGTTAATATTAAAAAATCGTATTTTTTTGGTTGATATTAAAATGCCAAAGATTTTTGTATTAGAGTCTACTCAAAATATTTTAGTTATCAGCCATCTGTATACTTACAACTGCAATCTGTTGACGAATATGGAGTATTCTATATGTTTTTAACTTAACTTTTACGCGTACTTGCGCAGGTCCATCCACTCTGCTAATAGGAGTAGGTAGGTGCGTCAATTCACTGCTTTTCTGATCTGACTTGCGCAATAGACGATTAAGAAATCTCTTTAGGCATTTTTTAAAATTATTTCGTAATAGCTTACTTTCTGGACGGTATGATAAAGGTATTCTTAATTTGAAATTTGCATTCGTTACATTTTGAAAAAAAAAAACTACAATCAATATTGAATGGCAAATGTCTAATACAGAATATTATGTTATGTTATATTTTCTGTATGTTACACACATATCATTTACCATGCTATGTCATTAATTGATAAATTAAAAAATAATAGCAAGAAATTAGAAATGGGGCTAGCGATTAAGTCGTGAATAGATATATATTGAAAAACATATTGACTAAAAACCAAAACTCATTATTAGCCAGTACTTGCTTAAAATTACATTTCAGCAGCTTTATTTAGTTCTTTGTCAAGCGTAGAATGTTTAATTTATAAATGTATTCGCAATATATTTCTGATAATAATATATTTAGTTAAATTTCCATAAAAATTTTATAATATTATTTTTTCTAAAAAAAGAGTTTTTGGAAACACCCTTAAGTAATTTACTTATATAAAAAAACACTTGTGATAACAAAAAAACATAAATACAAATCCTTTCCTCCGCCTTCTTCAGGTCTAATTGAGCCGACTGGTATTACAAGAGACGATGGCAAGTGAACGGACGAATTAACAATAGAGCCAGTGTGGCTTGTGAAACGACTGAAAAACAAAATATGATTTTATTATTTGTTTTCCCATTTGGTGTCGAGACCCTTGTTCCGTGAGCTTCTAGCGCTATATGCCTTTTCAGGGAAATAGGAAAAACAATATGCGACATAACTTCAGACCGAAGAGCTGGCAGCTGCCTCGGATAAAGAATTAGTCTAGCTGTTCAAGGGGGAAGGGATCTTCGGAACATTGCCTAAAGGGCAATATAAATTTAATTAATATTTTTTTGTAGTTTATATATATATTTTTATTATTTTAAGTTACTTATAGAATAATTAAGCACAAAACAGAATATTAGCTCTTTAGCGATTAGCAAATTCATCATCAATTTATGATCTGAATTAAAAAGTACTAATGTTTATCGTAAAAGAATGAACACTGAATCCTCCCGACGCGATGCCCATAAGTAATTAAAATTAAGTTAATGTTATATTCTTTTATTTTATATTCTCATAAGTTAAGTTATTTTATATACCTACTAATAATTATAATTTTGTACTATATTGATAATCTTTCTTATTTCCTTCTGATACATATTAAATGTTTGTTTAAGATAAAATACCCTTTGACAAATGGTATCGCGATGGTAGGCATAGATCACAGCAGCTGGTCTAGTTTATATTGTTAAGCGAAGTGAATATATGTAATTGTACTTGTATATCTATAATAGTTATAAAATTATATTGTCAATTAAATTAAATTGAGAACTACCTCGTATAAAGACTTGTAGATGTATATTGTTTACTTCCAGTTAATATAATAAAATGGAATATTAGAACTTTTTATTAATATGCCATCATAGATCTCTGTCATGGGCGGCAGTGTCACAGATGAGCCTCCTGCCCATTCGCTCTGGCTCTTTTATTAAATATAATAAATGAAATAATATGTGTCGCTATAAATTGATGTTTAAATGAAGGAAATAGTTTTGTAATAAATAGTTAACTGCTAAAAACTTACAATTTTGTAAATATCTTAGTTGACAGTACTTGTAACCCCACAGTGATATTCTGCCAATGCCTGCTATTTTCTAATTTTAGCTGTATTTTAAATTGTAGCAGTTTTTTACATACAGATCCTAGAGGCTTATAAAGAAATGTTTGTTATATAATATGCATTGTTAAGAGCGTTTATATAATTTATGATATTTTCTCTTAGTGTGCTATACTTTGCCGAGAGACACTTTGTGGTCCCAACGAATAAACGCATCGGGGTTGATAATCCGCGCAGGCGAATCTTCGCCCCGCCCCCGGGCGTGGTTTCCACCACCCTAGCCCACCGGAGGCCTCGGTATTATGCTAGCTTCCTGTCCACAGACGCTCGTTTGCTCCTGAGATATATATATCGATTTGTTTATTTTTTACCGCGCAAACAAGTTGTTCCGAGTGTCAGTGGTGTGTCCGGGGTCGGGCGTCGGAATGAACGCGACATCCGTGCGATGCCGATCAAACTAACTCCAGGTAAGACTATTTAAGGACATCCGACACTGAATTACTCGCTATTGCTATGTATTTTTATTATAAAGAAGAACTTAGATATGGCTTATAAATTTTGCTATTACTACAACATTTCTTATAAATAATGTGTTATTTAAAAAGATATATTTGCCTAAACGTTCAAAACCTTACGTCAACGCAACCTCCGCGGGGGCGGGCGGGAATGTAAAACAGTTAAATTATTAATATAATATCGCAAATTATAATGCAAACAATGTATATTTTAACACATTTACTTACATGTATGTAGTATGTATTATGCGTCACGAAATATATTTTTTTTCATGCAAGACTATTAACTTTTTATGGATAGAATTGATAAGGGATATTCTAATTCTAGTATAATTAATAGTTCTAATAATCGTATACAACACACTACATTATGATATAGAATATAGTTAACTATATGCATATCTCCCAAATATTCAAACAATAATTAATTCAGCATGATTTATGCGAATATTATTCAGGTGTTCGGTGCTGTCTTGTGACTCTCGATTTATGTGTCTATGGTAATGCGTGTTGATGTCCAGAATGTAATTTGCCTTACAAATAGGTTCATGTTTTTAGCTTGGCAAATGTTGCATTCGAAAATCCTAAGCTAATGCTTTATTTGTTGATTATGTTTTAATGTTTCAGAACGATATTTTTAAAATTAATCGAAATAGGCGAACATAATATTTTTGAACTACCTTGCCTACTTAATGTCAAACAAATCAAAAATATATTTAGATTTTTGGTCATTTTCGTTTTTTTTTTTTGGAACATAGCGGCCATGGAGGTTAAAAAATAATGCCTTAAATATAGTATTGTCGAACCATATAGTTACAACTGTTTTGATATGACATGTTTAGGGTCCTATACCCTATTACTGAGACTTCTCTATCTGTCCATCTATCTCATGAACCGTGATAGTAAGAAATTCGCAGATGATGTATTTGTCTACTTAAGTATAAACGATTTTTTATTCGTTTATACTTAAGTAATGGTATGGAACCCTTCCTGAGTGCCGAACGTAGTGGTAGACGAACTGTAGGCGTAAGATGTTTGAGAAATACGACGTACAAATGCGTCTACGAGTGCTACAAAGTCTTATTTACCTAAAAAAAAATTTATATTTGATTACAACCAATAATCGAAAATAAGGAAATGAATCACATGGCTTATAGATCCTGTAAGACTTTGAATCTATTATATGCCTTATCACATCTTGTTACTAAAACTGCAATTAACATTAGTTTTTAGAAAAAACTATCTAAGATACTACATAGATTAATATTTGATTATACTTATTAGTGTGTAAATAATCTATTTCTATTTCATATAAAAATATAATTTACAAATTAAAGCGGGTGAAACTGTGAACAACAGCTAGCAATTATTTCTATAAAAGATTTTGTGGGTTTGACGAGGCCCAATAAAAGTCATTCGTTGTCACAGACATAAAACTATAAGCCACACTTAAATTACACACATCAACTGATACAACAAAATCTTAGATCTCCTAATATTTTTGACGGATACAAATTAGCCATTACTTGCGATTGCACGTGCTTGAACCAAGTGTGAAATGAAGGCCAATGCGCGAGGAGAGCGACTGGATAGGCTACCGGATGAGACTTTTTGTTGGATATAATAAGGTAATGTAGAGACTTCCTGCGGTAAAGTGGCGCGCTCAGCGGCGCCCACGCGCCTTCCATCATATGCATAGGCAAACGATCATTGTTCCTAATACCAGAACATTAGGCTTTTATTCGCTTAGCGATTTTGTAGGAAGTTAGTATGCTGAAAATAATACAGCCATGCTTGTAATGTTTGCGTGATCGCTGACACTGAATATTGAGGTTACAAACGGATATGATGAACTGTAAATATTCTTAATGTTATTAACGACACATATATAAACGATATCTGGCTGTACCCGGTTTCACATGTAACGCCCGAAAAATAAAATTGTATTTAGAACAGTTTTTATTTATACGCCGCGATATGACTAGATAAATAGTAGTAGTAGCAGTAGCAGCAGAAAGTACTAGCAGTACTTTCTGACATTCGATCAAGATTTTAGATCTACCCTTCAAAAGAAAAAACATACTCGTCAGGTTTACAATTTGATATAGATTCTGTTTATGAAACTAGTTTTATGTGTAGAAATGTATATTTTATGCTTATGAACTAGCAGTCTTAATACTTTTTAAGGTCAGTATCAGCTGGATAATAAATTTATTAGAGCTTTTTAAAATAAAATGACGCCCTTGAACATAAATACCATATGCAGAATATTATTATGTATTATATATTTATTAACGGCTTGTCATTATCAGTATAGATATTGATGAGTGCATCGGTTAGCATAAAAGAGAGAGATACAAATAGCTGATTCTCTCGCTTGAGATCTTTGGTACATTTTTATTGAAGGCTGCGCAAGAGTTCAGACTGATATCGTGATAGATATTCTCAACAAGATTATTTTTTTAAAAATAGCTGTTTGTCTGTGGTCAAATCGACCAGTAAATAAATTGGTTATACGACACATTTCCCTTATGCCGGATGCTATCAATTTGAGTGGCACAGCGCAGGCGCGGCAAACAGTCGTTAGATGGATACGGTTATGTTACCATCGTAGTTTAAAATAGTAATTAATTGCAAAAAATATAAACATTTTTTTACAACTGTCCACGCGAGTTTCCTGCTTCGGTGTATACTGAATCTAAAGAATAAATGGCTTTTAAAATTCTGTGTGATTTTAATAACGTGTAGCGACAAACTTGATTAAACTCCATTGTGACTGGACCTCGAGTATCGGTGCATACTTTATATATATTGGATGCGTGTGGTATCACTGCAATGTGATACCACACTGATCGCCACCACGGATATAAGCAAGAAAGAAGAAAAGCGACCTAAAAGAAAACGAATTTCCGATATGAGGTAAGAGAGACTCGGACGTACATTGATAAATAAAATAAAATGATAATTTTACTTTTGTTTAAAAAGTTATGCGAGCAGCATAGGCCAAAATAATAGTCTCAAACTGTAATAAGTAACTCTACAGATATATTGTAAAAGAACAATGACTTTATAATTTATACATTTAATGAAAATATATTGATATAAGGGGAATTGCACGATATAAATAGACTTAGTAATGTATATTAAATGCTTATGTGAGTAACGCATTTAGCTTGTTCAAGGTTAATGCAGCACCCGCACATGTAAGGGACTTCTACTAACTATTAACTATCTCCCTAATGAATTTCAAGAATGTTGCACAATAAATTAATTAAGACTTTTTTAAGCCGGTTCTATCAAAAATTCAGTTCTTAGCAAACGACCGTTCTGACAAATTTCAATTTCGTAGCATAAACAACTTGCAAGAGTCCAAAATACGAGACAAAGAAAAAAATATATAAAAAGTTTCAGTATCACAAAATCCTTACCACCAATAATCAGTTTCCGTTTCGTAGTACAAACAAGCACAAGTCTATGTCTTCTGTAAAACGCATATTGGTTAGATTATAAACATGTCTTTTCTATTCTAATTTTAAAAATTATTTTCTATCTTCCTATCATATAAACTTTTGAGAGGAAGCATTTCCTATAAGGAAATGCAGGCTAGGGAAAATTGTTAAACCGAGATATAACACAGGCTGGAAAGCATTATAGGATCTCAAATAATGACACGCGCTGGGTGTGACGTAGCACCTTCTTGTTGGAACCAGATATGCTTTAGCTCCGATTCATCCAAACTGGGTTACAAGAACCCACGTAGGTTTCAGATTAGCTAGAGACAGTTATCACATCGACTGCAGTGTCTTTGAAAAAATAAGGTTCGAATCTCTCTTTCTTCTCTTGAATCTTTTTTTCTCTTGAAAACTCTTTCAGCAAAGTCTATTTTATAACAAAGAGACTCTACACCGTATAGTCGCTTTGGAGTAAAGGTGTGTTGTGAATATTTGCTTATTTACATGCTCCGAGAGATGAAAGCGGTTCGTCATTCGTAATAAATTTTGGAGAAAAGTCTTCAAAGTTAAGGTTTATTATGCGCTGGCTGACCTTTAGACGGCAGCTGCAGTCATTGATAATGATGAGAGATTTATACGCTGCAGAGTCCACCTAGAAATGCCCAATGGCATGGCACGCCTCCACTTCACAGCATCGAGATTTTCAGCTGTACGACCGATTCTTAATCTGCTATATATTGTCTTTTATTAACATAACTGTTACTCATTTAAAGAAAAACACTATTAACGGATTTAAGTTATGTAATTTTGGCAAAATTTAAATATATTTACATTATTTTAAATTTTTCCGATGTTTCGCGTACTTTACAGCGTGCGTGGTCACGGTAGATGTTAGGTCTGTCCAAGTTGAGTCAGTTGCTTTGAGGCGTAAACCGTCGAATTGCACGACCATCCGATGCCGGTCGGTAGACTAATGGTTGACGAAACTCCCGTTGTGTTTATGACTGATGAAATAGGTACTCCATAAAAACATTGACACGATTATTCCCTTATGGATGTTAAATGTTTGTTTTTAATTAATTTAACATTTGTTTATTAGACTCTCTGTATCAGAATGACAGATTCCATTTAATAAAATGTAATTTATATAGTGCTAGTGCTTTAGTGCTACCCAGTATTAACTAATACAAATATTTGCGTTCCATTATCGATTATTATTAAGAAATATCTTCTTACTTCTACTACTTAAGTCGGCTTTTCTTGAAACTTCAACATAGAAGGTATATTTTTAGACGTTTTATTACAACCATTACAAAATTAATCTATTTCTCTCATACGTAAGTAGGAAAGTAAAATATTAATTTAATCGATATATTACACTGCTAGTACTAAACTAAAATTATTTCAGCAAAAGCTTAGCTAGTTAAGTTTTACGAAACGGTGGGATGAAATATTCCAATTTTAAACTTCTATTTGCCAATTAACGCCATGTAGACCCTACTCGATTTAAATGAAACCTTTTGAGAATTATAAAGTACCAATCAATGACGAACATTTCATGAAATCAAGAAATTGTATTTTTTCATCTCTCACATTAAGGTTGGTGTAATACATCTGTTTTCTAACACAACAGGATCGACGTTCGCGGACTGAAGTGTGCTGCCGCACTCCGCGCCGTGAAAGTTGCCATGTACGAAAGTAGCTGCTCCTACGGTGGAGCTCTAGAACTCAAAAGAAGTGCACTCAAAGAAGAACCTTGGCCAACAACAGAATGGCCACCGTATCGCCTTCATCAGTCAACGTTCGAGCAATTGAAACAGAGCGTGGAAAAAGCCAAAGCTGCCTTACAAGACCGATCAAGTCTTCTGGGTTCAGCGTCAGCATTCGGTGACTTTTACGGAGCGCAGTTGGGGCAAGATGGTACAAGTATCGGCTTTGCACGGACGTCTAGGACGGAGGAATCAATGCTGGGACCAGTAGATAAGACAAAAAATTTGGGTAAGTGATTCTCAATGTAACGCTTCATAGTAATAGGTATTATAAAATTATGTCTGAGATAATAAAGTGATAAGGATAAATTCTAAAACATATAGATATTTAGAATTATATTGTGTGAATTTCGGAAAGGAGAATTCTGAATACTTACGCAAATTGTCGTTAAAAGTGATTTCGTAGTTGAAACTGATTTTTAGAATCCAAAAAAGGGACTTACTCAGTTCCAATCTTAACTATATAATTGAATAATCCTTAATTACTAATAACTTAGTGTAATAACAAGATGAGATGACGGGGAAAATATCCTCTTGACATTTTTAGATTACCTTACAGGAGGATTTTAGCGTTTACATTTGATCTTCCATAAGTGACAACTTGATCGATTAGCATCTCATAAGAATAATATGTTGTATTCTGACATTCACGAGCGGCTAATTATTTCATATAATATCTATGCACCGCAGCGATCATCTTAAAACCTATATCGTGTATAACTCCATCACGATTGTATAACAATTTTAAATTATGTGTAAATTTTGTTTGGAAATATAAACTTTTCAGCCATGTAATTTATGTACGCATTAAAAAATGGCTAATAATATTTATAGTCAAAACGGTTTTTTAATATACCCGTGGCTTGTTAGCTGGAGGATGAACAAAATATTTGTCCTGCGTTTGTAATTCGGCGGGTTTTGTACGGCCTTTAGTATATTTTAAAAACAATTACAAATACTAATACTTACTAAAATGTATTAGAAACACAATATAAATGAACTGTATAATACCAAAGTTATATTGCAAAATTGTCTTTTTGAATAACGGCATTTTTTCAAAATTATAGCGATAACAAATAGAATGAAGTTTTATATTATCCAAATACTACATCTTTTAGAGTTATATAAAATGGTTAAGATATTTATGATTTATATTATCGCCTCTACCGAAAAGATTTGTTGAGCAAAAAAGTGATATCGATTTTATATTCGTGTAGCATTAAAGCAACCTTATTCTCTAAAAAATAAGATATATTTTGAAATGTTGGCGTTTAACCCCTTTTTGCGTTCCCTGAGAGGCTGTAGGTACAGCAAGGTAGGGTGTTTCTTTGGATAACAATCTTTCAAAGGGAGATCTGGGCGTGCGGGAAACCCTACATCCCCTGTTGCCATGGTAACGCGACGCCCACCGCGCCCCAACTGGATCATCGCTGCCTTATAAATACTATTTGAGCAAAAATAAATTTTTATTATCTCCGTACAGTTCATTATTTCGAAAGTTACCCGGGGCAGCGTTTCTCGGCTTAACGAGGAGGGTTGATTGTCAAGGAAAATGTGCAGATGAATTTTCCAGCATTGCATTTGAAATTACAACTGACAGTTGAGTACGATTGGCGACTTTTTAAATAATTCGGTTATTGTATAATCATTTTACATTCAATAAAATATGCACGGAGAAATATAACATATTTTATTACTTTATATTTTATATACTGTATGTATGTAGCTACACTTATGACTGTAATAAAAATAAAATCTTTTTTATTTTTTGTTTTTCCGTACTTTCTCAAATCAAGGCTATCCAGCGAACGAGAAGAACTGGGAAGAAACTCTTTGCCACTTTTTATATTGCCAATTAAATTACGAAAGGCTAAGGACTTGACCACTCATTTGGCGCAATGGTCACCATATTAATAAGGCAACAAATATCTTTTCGCTGTGTTTATAAACCGTATCTATGTAATATTCATTTGCACAATATCTTTACTTATTTTGCCTTGGCTAGTCGACTGCATGGTGATTTGTGCCCTATTTTTCCAATTATTATTCTTCGGATGGAAACAGAAGACGCTATTTTCGATAATTTATATTATTTTGTTGCTAGTTTTCGATTCGATATTTTCAGCAGAACGACCGGTTCTCAATCTTCTAATTTTGCTAGATCAAATGTCTAACTAATATCGTGTTAGCACTCAAGTAGCCAAGACACGAAAACTAAATATTTAAGTATAAAAGGAATTCAAATGCTTCGTTCCTTGTACAACGTCTACCTATACGCATTAACGGCACTTAATGACCCTTAATTCCTCGCTAAAAAAATCCTGCCTTTATATTAAGTATAATCAAATCATGTTGACAATCTGTATACTTCAGATTGAAAATTATTAATTTAAAAAGTATTGTAGATACTATACATACTCTATAGTCTAGAAGCTAAAAATATAACGTGAATATAAATCAAAATAAAATGCAATAAAACAAACAATAATAAAAATATCTCTTATTCTTTGTTGCGATGATAAAGTAGCAGCAACAGCCAAGAATATCAAACATGGAACGAAATGAATACAAACGTGTTTATTTACATAATATTAAAATTAGTGCAAAACTCACGTGCCAGGACAGGGCAGCCCACCCTCTCTTCATATACCTAACACAATCTTGCTATAGACAATCAGTTTTGAACTGTAGAATAGATATTAATCGCAGAATACAGTTTATTTTAATAACACCTCATAAATAATTAGATTATATATGTAAACTTGTAATAAACCAATTTTAAGAAATACTATTAAGGTAGTAAATTCTCTTTCAAGTAGAACTTCTCTAGTACAGAAGTGTTGGCTGCAACTAGACATTACAATTAAATATAGTGGCAATGAAATTATAAATAATTCGTTTGTTTAATAGATTAATCGGTATACTTCGCGTCGATCATTCTTTTGTTATATTATTAATCTATATTATGTCCTCCTGAGGTTAAGGGTAATTAAATTTAATTGATGTTAGATTTAAATAATATCACACATTACTAGTTGCGCTAAGCAATCTTTGAGCATATTTTGAGACTACTAAGAGTATTATAAATCATAATACTTGTACTAAACGAAAAAGTACTCGACCTAACTTTGAAGTAGTTAATAAAAGACAGATTTATCGTTGAAATATTTCATTGGGAGTAACAATTTAATATTTACGGACATTATAAATATTAACATTTACGGGGGGTTAAAGAGTTGTTAACACGGAATTAATTCTCCCGCCCTTCACGATCTCAAACAGTTGAAATGCCATTAATTACACATACCTACCGTATACTTTAGATTGTATCACGATAAAATATATATCAATAAATAATAACTGATGCGATGTGTTTATTGATTTTTTAATGTTTATTGCGTTAGGGCTAGGGCAACCCCTAATTTATATTCATTAGCGATTTGACCGAGTATTTTTAGAAGTTATACTCGTTAATATTGCTTTGAATAAGAACGGATTAATCAATTGTAATTCATTGTAGTCAAGATTAGGTTATTTTTAACTTCAAATAAAATATTTTTATAATTCTTAACACCTTTTAGGCATGCGACAGCATTCTGCATTACACTCTCAAAAATATAATTAAAATCAATAGTCGGTCAAAATTCCACTCATCCCTCGGATTACCAACAAACAAACAATTATAGCACAATCAATGGGCACTCGTACGCGACGTATAAATCAGGGATGATAATGGGTTAGATAGAGTGACAAGATTTTTAGTTCCTATCGCTGACAATAAAAGGCGAGCGTAATAGCTACGCATGCGCATCGTGCGTTGTTTTGATGCCGCTTCATGGGAACCGTGCCGAATACAATGAACAGTTAATTGTGCGAAAGGAGCACCAGTAATGATGCGACTCCCCTCAGATACGCTTAGATTTATGCGTTCTGCTCGACCCATAAGTGCCTCAGCATATTTATACAATAAATAAATAGTTCCAAAACATATTGCGCCGATGATTCCGTGTGTTGCATGATGCATTAACTTTTTAGCGTGGGATACTGTTTAATTGCAACTTCCTTTATCGATTTGCGTAAATAAGAAATTAGCTGTAATTTGACATTATTCTGTTTGTGAAATGAGATAACCCTGTAACAGGGTTCATTATTTTCAATGGATAATCACAAGATAATCGGATAGCTCATATTAAGATGTTTAAAAACATGCGGATAGTAAGAAAGCCTTCAAAATAAGTTTTCTATGTCGTTTAAGTTTTCTATCAAATTAATTTTTATGTGCAAACAAGGCTGGCCGATTTTAGTATTAGTCCTGAAGCCGCCTCGAAGCTTATTCTAATATAAGTAACACAAGATAATTTTATTTAAATTTTCAGGAACCGAGAAGTTAACAAATGGACTCAGTAAGGGATACAGTGCCTCAACTCTAACCGACACCTTAAGAGCAACGAAATGTTCAGGTGAGTTTCATCGATACTGATTTACTATTTATATGTTCATTTCATACCATAGGATAAATTCAAGTTCTTTCTCCGCATGAACTGTAAGCCCATGTAACTATCATGATTCAATTCAATATTTATTTCTAATAAATAATCCCCAATTATGGGTTTAGAAAACAAATTCAATATTGAAATCCGTCTATGTTGATTTAATAATGCTACCTGATGCGGTATATGTCGATAAATTTATGTAAATAAAAAACATTTTTAAAAGTACATTGCAGACGAAATATCTATCTATATTTATTTTTTTCTTTTTCTTAAACGTATATAATTTTTACAATTTAAAATATAATACATAAAATTTAAAAAGTAATTTTTAAGAACTACAAGATATACTAGATACTGCATCCAAAATGAACACTACACATATTGTATAGCAATTTATTCACTGAGGCGTATCATCAATGTAAATAGCTTCAGAGTTATCTCACCCCGATGACGTCACCGCTACAGCCTGATTAATGACGTCACGCCCCTCACCTATCGTAAAGCCCGTTTTATATTTGAAATATCAAAATACCTCGCCTTATTTAAATGTTACACCGGTTCTGCTATATGCATATGTATATTATAATTCAACTCAAATATTTTACATTAGTGGCTTATTTTGTATACTTGGATTGGCATCTAAACATATAATATTAATATAATAATTCATCAAATTTTACAGAATTACAAATATACAGTTTTTACTTAAATATATCTCTCTCTTCTGTCTCCTTCATAATGGCGTATATACAATTTGATAGAAGGCGAGGAAACAATAGTTTAATTAAACAATTGCAACTTATATGATTTAAAAAATCAAACATATGAATATTTAATGGCATATCGAATTTTTTGCTTATAAATTCTTAATTATTGCTGAATACCTTTTCCTTTGTGAGTAAATAAGAATTTTGAATACAAAAATCTAAATTTAATTAACCATCTCTTGAAAACTCTATTCGGCACAAGCAAAGGAATACTCAGAATTTAAGACTATAGAAAATCTTAAATTGACCCAGTACGATTGTTAAGATAATTAGATGGAGGTTTAAAGTGGAGCAAGCGAAGCGTAAATTCAAAGAGATGACGTCAATTAAAAGTTATCATGTACGTCAAAGCAGCGGTTATTACGCTCTGTGGAACGCTGCTATTCAAGGGTTGGATGATTGCTAGCGGAAAATGATTCCAAAAATGACCCGTTACTGTTAAAAATTCAAATAGAGACTGCCGCAACTTTTCAATCATTTCCTACATACCGTACCATATAAACGTGAAAGGATTAATTTTAACTCATAGTGATCGTCGTTATTATCGTGTCTTACGAACAAAAATCAACAAACCAGGGAGAGAAATTTAACCGCGGTAGGAGACGTTACTAGACAGCGTATCGAGGACTTAAATGAGCATTCGTAATAATGCCGACGTGATGCCGATTCAACCCATAACTAAATAGTCGCACGCGTCGTGACATGTTCTAAGTAATTAAGTGCTCTCAAATCTGAACAGCACACGCTGGCTTTCGATACGTTGTTCAATACAACCCTTCGTTATTGTGAAACTTTTAGCAATCCACTTCAATAATTTAGTTTAGTACCTTAAAATGAGGTATCTATTATAAACAATATACGATTCGTATATAGATTTAGGACAGAAGAAATACAGATAAAAATATGTATAACTCTTTGTAGATGTGTACGTCTGCAATTGGTAATTAAATATTTTAAATAAATTATATATTCATTCGCCTGGATTGAACCCTTAATTGAAACCGATTGTGTGATCTATTTATAATGGAACCTAGAGAAAAAACATCAAAGTGAGTATTGCCTGAGAATTACTCAAACATCCATATTAGAAACCTTTGTACTTCTATAAGCACGCGGCCGCCCCGATCTTTTTCGTCTTCGGCTTTTCAACTGTCTGGAATATGACCGACGGCTCCATACCAAGTTTGTGCAAGGCGATCATTATATAACACTATTCTTTAACAAACTATACAAAATGTAATTTGATTTTAACACGTAAAATCCCTTCAGATTTTTATTTATTTCTATAGTTTCATAATATTATAATATGCGTATTCCAAATTCAAAACAATTAAAAAGTTTAAAAAGCAAAGAGTTTATGTTTATGACTATGAGCAAACTAGTAACTTCCCGTCGCGCTAGTTTCTTGATCTTACCAAATTGGCAATTGGACTTTGAATATTACATAATACATAAATAAGTGTGATATGATTTACTTATTATATAATATAATCTTTTTTCCTGAAATAAGTAATTGTTAAATTTTTATCGAGAATATATTCTTTAAACCTAAACAAAGTATGTCATAGATATAATCTGTCACCCATTATGGAAAAGAAGTGACTGCGTAACTGCTTAATTAAAAACAGTATAACGTTACAAATATATCAGGCTATCATGATTAGAATCATCTATGAATAATAAACTCGATGGGGTCGAATGTACCATGCGTATCCAATTTAAGCGCATGTCGTCTCGCTCCCAATTTGTGGTGACAACCATAGAGCATTTTGATTTTTTCTCATCGATGGAATACAGATACACAAGGGTTGATATGGGTTTCAGATAGTTGAGTAGTTGTTACTAATTGGTAACATTATAATCATTAGTCCATGTCAGCTACAACGCAATTCTAGATCCTCAAGACTTCTTTATTATAAATACGCAGTACAGGTAACTCCATGATTTTGGGTATCCTAGCTTAGATAACAATAATTATCAATAATTGTACGAATTGCTAAGGCCTTTTAAGATAAATTAAACAAAAAAAACAATTCGAACCAGTACTTTTGAGATAAGCGCAGAGATAAGCGCAAACACGTCCCATTAACAAAATAATTATGATATGTAGTTTACGATTATTTTTGCATTAGAAACATTATTGGATTTTCTTTGTTTAATGTTGTTCTTTATATCTCGTTACGTTAGTTTGGTTAAACTAAATAACTCACTGTTTTGATTTATGATTATTTATTTTTTAACTTCCATATTTGTTTAGTAATACGCGGTACATGTATCAAAATAAACCACTCCATGATAGTCCATTGTATTTCGATCAGTTCCGGAGTGCGATTCGAACGCGCACTAACTCAATGGGTGGAGTAACTAATTTGTTTCGGTACCAGATTAACGATTAATGAAGATAGTCTCGTGAGAATCATGGGGTTCCATCGGTACTCAATTAAACACACAAATGCCAAAATCAGTCCAATGAACTAAACAAATACTATGTAAATTGTGACAACAAATGTGTATTTAAGACACAGTTTCAAGAATATTATTAAATAAATATTATTTCTATGTGTGTGGCTTATATTTAAACTGCTAGCAAGCTTTTCCAAGCAGTCCTATGCTCATCTGTATACTCTTATAACTCTCTACATAAAACATCAAAAGCTTGACGTACAAAGGCGAACATATGTGATATGTGAGGTGGTTTACAAGTTTAGGTATACAAGGAAAAATTGTGCGCTGAATGTTTTGGTGATTTGGTAAATTTGAATTAATAATGGGCTAAATAATTTTTTTTTTATCTTACAAGTAAGTGCATTCAGAAATAACTCCAATTCATGATCTCAGATTAAGAGCCGCACTAACCGAGTAGGCGGCTTAAGGAAGGCTTTTTTTAAGTGAATATATGGTTTTAAGAGAGAACACAGAACACATGTAACAAGGTTGGTTACCCCAAGGTAAGCTGCTCATATTTACAGCTTATATGGGTGTACAACTAAACGACATATATAAAATTTTTAAAACAACCAGATGAAAGGTTCGTTACTCCATGATAATTGCGCCAACTACGTCGTCAAAAAATAACAAAAGTCAATTCAATATCTTGATTAAAAAACATTTAAAAATTTTTGATTATTAAATAGTTATGATAAGAAACAATCAGAAGGATTTGTAACTAGCTGATCCCTTTATCTCCACCCCAAGCATGTTTTATTGACCGAGACAGAGTTAACAAAATTAATGGTTTAAATTTCTACACCAGTAATGAATACATAGGAGGGACTGAATAAATCATTGTAACGTTGCATTTTGGGTGATGCTGTTTTCAGTAGATTTGCCCAAGTTATAAGCTTAAAGCTATCACTGTTTATTCTGTGCGTAAAGGTCGATGGGACACAAATGAAATTATATCAAGTCTTTTGGGAAAAAATTATATACTGAGGTTTTCTATGTGTGTATTTAGATTTAATTGATGAAATCGGACCCAATAGACCTTAATATATGTCTATATTAAGGTCTATTGGGTATTCAATACGTATCATTGATTTGCACTACAGTTATTAAAGGACTATACGAATAATAGAACAGATTCTCCCAAAAAACTACAGATATATTTGAAATAGAACAGAAATTTGAGATCGCTTTCGCTTACAGTTTAGTCTGTAACCAGAAAAGCGACACGCGCACCGGATGTGAGCGCCGAGCGCGTGCGACGATGCTAATGTTCAATGGAACGTACGGAGGCGCACTTGAAACATTTTTATTGTAACCAGCGTGAGGGGCTGAACAATCATTGTTCAACCCCTGCGCGATTGAAGAAACCAACTTATGTATCTATATGCACAAATTTTCGGAAAGTCCTATAGGTTTTATATAGCTTTTATTCGTTTTCGTCGAATGCTGTTCTCGAATATGATTGTCACAGAATTAATTTATTTTATACTAGTCGTAGTAATATTAAAATAAATAATTCTTGGAACATGCAGTCGTCATTGTATTGGCCATAATAAAATGCTTGTGGCGATCTGAATCCACTTTTGACAACAGCAGTCACCATCGACAATCAAAATGTATGGTGGCCACTTGTCTATTTTTCGATTCTGCTGACGTTTTAATATAACACAAGATGACAAGAAGACGATGATTTATATTTTTAGCATTTTTATGTGTGAAATCTAAGTTTTTGTAATAATTTAATCAATTTATCCACAATGTCTAATAAGGATTATTACAAACAATGGCTTCAATTAAAAGAACAGATAAAAAAAACTTCTCTGGAAGATGCTCGTCTGCAAGAGTTAGCCGTGGGTTCTATCGGAATTAAACCACAAGCTACTGCTGTAGAAATTGTTGCACGTGTTTATTGCAAATATTGTGAAATATATAATAAATTATGTGATTGCTATGACCAAATGGAGCAAGTGCAAAGAAGGCCGTATATACGTAAACTAATTGATGCCATCACCTGTAGACTGATCGAGTTAAAATTAACATTAGAAGAAGTAGAAGCATTTGAATTTACTTATTCAGATAATGCCCTTCAACAACTGCTCATGGTGCCTCAGGACATTGAAATTATGTGCCCATTTCATTATCCATTTGAAATGCGAGAAGAAGAAATGCAATACATAATTGATGAAATATTAGCAGGGAACAGAATAGGTGATCTAACCCCAACACCATCAGAAATAGAACGTAAAGAACAAGAGAGATTAGAGGAAGAAGCTAGGCTGAGAGAAGAAAAAGAAGCTGAGATGAAAAGGCGAATGGCAATGGGAGAAGAGCTTTCTGAAGCTGCGTCCTCAGTTCAGCTCTCTCCAAAAGAGCTAGAAGAAATGAAATTATTAGCCGAATATAACGGCCACATAAATAACATCCAACGGATGGAAAGATCACGGTTTATGATTAGGGAAAAGACGAAAAAGTACAATAAAGATGTTAACTTGTACTTAGACCTCGCTGGATTGAAAAAACCTCCAGCTCGTGAAAGTTTGCGAATACGTGCTGCTTTATTAATACAAAGTATTTATAGAAAATTCATGGCGATAAAACGCTTCCGTACGAGAGATAATAGGCTTAAAAATAAACTAGGCATGGTCATTCCATCTTGGTCTCCACCCTCCGCTAAAATACAATTGGAAAAAGTTAAAGAAGACAGAAGGACTTTCAGGAAAAAGTTCTACCTAAAGTGGTTAGAAGAAAATATGAAAGAGAATGCTCGAGTTTTAAGGCTCAGAGAAGGACAGATAATGGAGGATATTTCTGATGAAATACGTCAATGGCTCCGGGATTGGTATTCCGAAGTTCGAATCTTTGATGAATTTCCTTATCCTGATGAGGGAGGATCTATTTTGATTGTAAAAGGAGAAACTTTTACCATCGAAGAATATATTGAATGGAGATTAGAGGAAGATAAGAGACTAAAAGCAGAAGCTGGTAGTCCCAAGTCAAAGGAACAAATTAAAGCTGAGAAGCTAGCAGCCAGGGAAGAAAAGAAGAGACTAGAAGCAGAAGCTAAAATAAAAGAAGCCAAGCGTTTACTTGATTACAAAAAATCTCGTCTTAACCCAGAAGGAGACCCAGGTATTTATGTACGAATAGGAATGGCCCTAGAACCAGTCCATGAGGCCTGGGATCTTTATCAAAATCAATGGAAAGAATACGACACGACAGATGCCCCAGAAGAAGTTTTAAAAGGTTTTATTAAACAATTAATTACAGAAAACGCTTACAAAGATATTCAGTTAAAACTAAGACCAATTGTTGATGATATGATGAGATTAGAATTAAATTTACTTAAAAACTCCCTAAAAGCGGACTATCTAGCTGCAGGAATTGCGAAACCACCACAAAGCAAGAAACGTAAGAAGCCTAAAAAAATTAAGCCACCAAAGCCTGACAAAATACCACCAGCACGCATGTTTCAGATGTTAGTTGATGAAGGTATTGTAAGGAAATATCCAAGAACAACTTTAGAAGATTACTGGGGGGATAGAAATTATGCGGCTGCCGATATGAGAGCCGTTCTTTGGACACCTTCTTTTCCACCTAGTTGTATAGGTGACGTGAAAGAGTTGGTTAGAGTTCGTTGCATACTCACGATGGGTTCTTCGTGTCCAAATTCAGTTAGATCCCAACTTCTCGTGGGTCCTAAAGGGTCAGGTAAAAGAACTTTAGTATATGCAATCGCCACTGAAACTAATTCAATACTTATAGATCTGTCCCCCATGAACGTCTATGATAAATTCCCGGGACCTAAAAACTTAAAAACAATGTTTCAGTTGGTTAATAGAATAAGTAAATTAATGCAACCAACTGTTATATTAGTTGATGACGCGGATAAACTCTTTTACAAGAAAGTTCCGAAAGAGGAGAAAATGTTCGACCCAACACGGCTGTCCAAAGATTTTTTCAAAGAAGTTTTAAAACCAATTCAAGCGGATGATAAAATACTGATATTGGGGACGGCTTCAGAGCCCTGGCTTGCAAAAAATCCAGCAATGTATAAAGTGTTTCCTTCGACCATATTATTGCCTAGGTCAGACTACGGAAGTATCTCTTTCGTGTTAACAAAGATGCTAATGAAATATCATGGCATGGACAGAGAGTTTAATGTTCATAGTGTAGCTCAAGCGTTAAGAGGCTACGATATCAATACAATAAGAAAGGGCGTAGATGCTCTTATGTGTGGAAAAAGAGTTGCTGAATTGTATCATAAGCCCCTAGATCCTGTGGAAGTGGTCAACGCTGTTTTAGATTACCAGGGTGGAGTATTCACAGGTGTAGACGATTACGAAATGTATAAAGAATGGTATATTTCTTATTCTCCTTGGGGAACAAGGTATTTGGATTATATGCAAATGTTAGAATCACAATTGATGTACAAACTGAAAGCTGAAAAGAAGAAAAACTGATTAAATAAAACTGGCTCTATGCAATTATAAAGGAAAATTATATATATGTAATATCCAAACAAATTAAATTTATATATCCATACCGTAACTGCATTTATTTAAGTTGAGAAAGAGACTAACGACACCTTTAAAAGCTTTAGACGGGGGTGCACAAGTTCATTTTGAGGGTGGTATTGAGAGATTCAGAAATCATAGTTGCGTGGCAGTACGTTAGATGGCATTGATTTCAACTATCATGGGTAAACTTTCATGCTTAAAATGTTAATGTAAGAGTACCGTTAGAGGGCAGTAAGGTTAAATTATCTATCGCTAGAGGAAAGCTCGCATTTTTATTAGCGAATTTATATACATGTATAATTAAATTATAAAATTATCATAGTCTGTTGTCACTTAATAAAACGCTAGTAAAACGCTAATAAACTTGATCCTAGCTGTCTGTGTAAATTCATTTAACATTCATATTTTCATATAATTATATGCTATAATATAATTTATAATTCCATGTTGTACAAAATACTTTGATAACACAACGCCGACGTAAATTGAGCCGAATTATATGTGTTTTTATTATGTTGTTTATTTATAAAGCGGGAGTTAAACGTAATCAGGACTCGATTAGTGGTGTGAGAGTATAAAAGAGTCATTGTATGAGCGTTCGGAAGCTCCCTGAACCTAACACCCCAGGGGATACGGAAATGGCGGTGAGGAGGAGACACGAGGTTCCGGAGCTACTAGTCAGAGCCAACTATTGTTCGAGCACCTACGACCCACATTTGGCAGACTTATTAACTACCTGTGCTTACGACGAACTGATTTGTAATACTTATATGGGCATTTGAATTCATTCGTTTGTAGTCAGCAATTGAAAAATCTACTATATTTTCACATTACATTTTGTAAAATTATATTTAAAGGTCGCTAATTAAATTTATGATTCACTAATTATTTTAATTTATCCTAAATAAAAAATCTTATATCATGTTGTATAATGTAAGTAGTTAACTAAAAGTAAAATAGAATGAATTGTCTTTTTAGCGTTTGCTTATAGCGATGATTCCGACGTATATATTATATTACAAAGGGAATAACTATATTTTATTTATTTCTGAATCTATAAATACACCGTTTGGTAATACAAAATAGAAGCCTCACAGGATCTTTTAGCTTATGATATGGATGCACCTTCTACTATACATGAGTAAATTCATCTTATTTATTTGCCTTTTGCTGCTTTGGAGATATACACAAATGCAAAATCCAATCGTGATTCCTAAATTGCTATCTACCAATAACCGTTAATAGGTTGACGACGGTGACATCTAATTCGCGTCCCTCTCCGCCTCGCGCTCTGCTCTCTAAGCTTATTTCCGGAGTGCCGCCTGTTTGTATTAATTTTAAATTAAACACGGATAAGCCGAGTCGTCTGCACGTTGTAGACCACTGTATGAATTTTGGTTTTAATTAATTTTTGCATTTCAAGTTAGTATCAGTAGTATGCATTGTATTTATCACCAATAAAATATATGACGATGAAAATTGGAATAAAGATAAAGGGTCGTATATAGACGCGCACTACACAAATTAATATAAGGATGGTATATTTGATTACACTCCCAAGGGTGGTGATTATTCTGAAAATGAAATAAGTTTAATATTGTAAAACTGTACTATATTACTCAATTGAATTTGGAACGTATTTAATTGAATGCAAGTAATTATAGTTTGAATAATATAAAACTACTACTACTACTATATACTACTACTATCGTTATCTATTCTACTATCGTTAGTTTACTTTTTTTAATGGACGTGTTTTAACGGGCCTGAAAGATACAGACTCCTCCGTCTATGTCTACGCTATGTGCGACCGCAATATCTTGTTTACTGAGCTAAGGCTGCGGGGTGGCAACGTACCGGAAACGTGCGGCGCGGCAACCGCGCGACGGCATCGATCACGACTCACACATACTCAATTAAGTTATACGCAACACGCACACAACGTTACTGTCGTAGCATTTACGTAGCACCTCGCAACCTTTACATTATTAAATACCAATTTTCACCTATCTTATTAAATGGAATATTATATTATTTTATAGTGACAAGGTATGTATTACATTCAAATATCGTGTGTTTATTATATCTCTATCTATTAAGATTATTGAGAATCTCTTAGATACCCATTGAATAAGCGTAACTGCTATTTAGTAACCAGTAATCAACGACCAGAGAGGTTTTCTTCATTAGAAAATCTTTTGTGTTCTAGAATCGAATTTCTTTCGTTCGGTTTAGAACTACGAAAGCAGCAGGGACTCAATAAACAAGTGTTCGATTCAGAAATAAGAACACTTCAAACATTTTTCATTAGGTACGCAATTTCAAATACTGCTCGATTTCAAGCAGATTCGATATCACTAAGTCAAAGGCTATTTTAACAGCGCTGTGAAAACAGATTTTTCATTTCGCGTTGAAGGTTATTTTTCTCATTCCCTACGAATTGATTGCGCCAGATGGTGTTTGGCTTTTACAAAATGAAGGAGCTGGTTTCATTATTTCTGCACTTAGTGTCGTTACAGTTTTAATAAAAAAATTGTACTTTCATTACTTTAAATTTTGTTGTAATAAGATCTTTTTTTTTAAATAAAAACTTTTTTTACAACAAAGCAACTCAACCAATGAAATTTAAAAAAAAATGTTACGGTTTGGGTACGTTTCGACTAAAAAGACATCATACAGTTTTCTAAAAAAAGTTTTTGTGTCCTCGTTAAAAGAATGTAGTAATTTGGTAGTTGATTACTATTGCAACACTAAAGCAATCCTTTAGACTTTATATAGACTAAAATTTAAACTAATTACGATTAAACGCCTTTTTTTATTGAAAAAAAAATAGTTTTCCAATCTTGCTATGAAATTTATTCGTACTATGATTTATGTTGTATTTTTCATAACGAACTAGGCAACTTCAAACATAATTTACTTTCAACTTATCTAAGAAGTCATTGCAGAAGAATCCATTGCAAGATTTTTCATTTCGTTGAAAATAGCTTATAGCTCTCTCGTGGAATATTTTATGGTTGACTAATTAAAAATTCGTACAACAACCAGTGTGGTTGAAACAAAGGCGCTGTTGGTCCCAATTGATATAATTAATGAAAAAAAGAACAATGTACGACAAAGGACAGACGGTGGCATTGTTCGTCGAAAAATATGGCCGGAACAAATATGTGACTATGGCAAATTACTCCCAAACCAAATAAAAAGCTAAATAGAAGCAATCTGCAATAATACAGTGTTTACTGAAATCTAACAAATAAATTTGTATATGGCACATAATATGTTTCAGCGTAAAACAGAGAGTTACACTTTATTAATAGTTATTACAATAATTAAATTAACTATTACACTATTAAGTTTTAGTCTCGCCTCTTCAAAGGGTTTATAAAAGTATAATAAAAATTGGTCCCTGAGATAATGTAATAAGACATTTCCTTGCTCCAGCAAGGAAACGCGAGGCGCGAAACTGCCAGCTCTTGCCTGTAATTGCCTAAGAGGCGCCTGTCTATAATTTTAATCAGTTAAAACTAATATCTGTAATTCATTGCTTGGTAATGATTAATTAAGGTAAATATTCAAAATGTGTGTATTCTTGTATAGAAATATAAAAATTAATATAACTCATTTTTTTGTTTTCACCATTCATTTATCAAAATGTTAATAACATATTTAATATATTTATACATTTAATTGTTTGGTCAAAGCACGAATTCATTATTCAGAAACGCGGCATCCAAAGTCAAATTAGCTATAATGATCGCCAACCTAAGGAGACGGCACCATAAGAAGAAGATACATTTAATTACTTTAGGTTTCGACTTGGAATTATGTAATGACATACTTTTAACTGAACTTAAGCAGACTATCATATAGGTAATAAGTTTATTTATCTATAAGCACGTCAGAAACTATAAGACTTGTTAATTGATTGAACAATCTACATTTCAGAATATTAATACAATGAATACAAAAAATGACTAAATTTTGACTTTGGGCTACTTCTTTGGCACTATAAAATACTGTTAAAAATGAGTACGTGTATCTAAATCCTTAATATATCGCTAACATTTAATAACGAACTGTATTTAATAAATTAAATACCTATTCAAAGGAGGACCTCACAACCGTTCTGAATGTGACTTCCTTGCGAAGAGAGCTTATTAAATTGCTGCCGTAGAATTCGATTGTTCTCGCTAAAGTTGGATAGTCTGAACAAAAAGCAAACTGAAAATGGTACAAAGCATTCAATTTTCGCCAAACCATCGACGGATAAGCTCGCTAACAGGCTGTCGCGGCCCACAAAGCCTCCTGATTACCAGCGCCGTCGGAGTACCTCGTCATTAACTCCCACCCCTGTTTATTTTTCTCAGATAAAGATTAGCTGTAGAGTTTTACTATTGGCGGCGCAGTTAGTGGAAAAGGCAGGGGGCTGGTTAGGGGCGGGCTTTGGCTAACGCCCGCCTCTAAGTAGCGAATGTCGTCGGGTGCAGATGTTAGTTGAACGTGTCGGTACCGCGATGCGTGACGTACTTATAATGCCGTCTACAATCTAACTCGCGCCATGCTTGACATCAAAGGTTCCGCCGACTATTTGAGTCGGTCGGGAACGTTTACCAACTTCTCGATGCTTTTCGGTGAATATATTTTATTATTTGTGAGTGTGATGTGAAGTGGTGTGTCCTTGAATGCTTTAAATTGTATACATAGATATGACATTGATAATCGGCGACCTAACAGGGAGTACAGATCTGATTTCAAAAAACGAATTAGTAGTTGTAGTTTTACGGTTGCAGGGCTTAGATAAATTCAGTATCGTATATATAAATGGGGTAGGTTATATATAAAATAATTTTACATATACAACATCCTAATAGGTACATACTACAAGATCAAATTGGTTATAACTTGTAATTAGTCCTTACTTTGGCACAATCTTCACATAGGTAGAGAGGTCTCACATAGGTCTTTACTGGGGAGGTCCGGCGCGGGCGGTTGGTATAATTCGCGATACTGTTATATATTATATAATTAGCTGTTTATTATTAGACTATTATCACCAGTCGTAAACAAGAATGCCTATGAAAAATGTATATCTATTTATATACACAGTTTACATTGTTTTTACATATGAATAATAAGTAACTGATCGGGTACGTATTAAAGTACTTGGAGTAGTAAGGCAGTGAGTCTACTTTCAATAACAAATATTAGCTTATTTGTGTTTTACTTATATAAAAAATCAGTTGCTGGAAGCTGTTGGCTCAACTTAAAAATAATAAAGATGGTGCGTAGCATAAAATAAACTAAACCATATAACCAATCAGCGCACTTGCCTCGGGATACTTATGATAGGTATGCATAAAATGGTTTTTATTAAGTCTCTATATAAGAAAGCCTAGACAGCCTAGAAAAAAGAGTCTCTTCATATGTAGAAGATACGCAATTTTTAATTTAAAATTGTTTTGGTTATTAATATAATCAAAGCATCCTTATCCTTATTCGAAATGTATATACTGGGTGGCGTAGTAAATACCCTATTTGGTTCAGCTATAAAAAAAATCGAAATTACATAACTAGATTTAGGTTTCTTTAAATATAGTTTTGTGCCATTAAATTTCGTATCATTAGGGTTTAAAGATGATTTAAAGACAAATCGTCGTGATCTTGCGAGCTATCTCTCGTTTTGGCGATTTGTCTTGGCCTACAAGATCACCCGATCTGACCAGTCCAGACTTCTTTCTATGGGGGTTTTTGAAATCTCGGGAGTATGTGAACAAGCTACAGACTCTAGTCTGTGGCTTGTTGTTGTCTGAGATTTCAGCAGCTCTAAAAGAAATCACTCATCAAAAAATAAGGAACATATAGTAGGAAGTATTACGGCAAGTTATGCAAAATGTCATAAATAGGGCTCAAATGTGCATCAACTCTGGTCACCATTTAAAAGACATCTTTTAAATCCTTATGATAGAAATTTAATGGCACAAATATACATTTAAAAAAACCTAAGTCTAGTTTTCGAAATAAGAAAAAATGTTATAGCTGAACCAAATAGGGTGCCGTGAGATAATTGATTCAAAGAAAGATGTTAGTACTTCCATAATTAAGTCACCTAAGTAAATTTTTGTATTGCGTATAGATGTTTTGTGTATATTAACAACAGACTAAAAATACTTATAAAAATAATTCACATTCCACATAAACTTGTTAATAATTATTTTATGCCATCCCAATTAAGTTCCGATAAAAATAAAGTTATAAACAAAGTAATAATAAAATTAGACACGTAGGAATTAATTTCTGCGTTTCGCGAATAATCCGTGAATAAAAGAAGCAAATACTCACAACGTGGTAACATGAAAGCACTAAATGGCAGGGATTTGAAAGCAGCTGTAAGACCAATTTAGTACTTGAGACACCCTAGCTCCCTAACGATACAAGAGCCATCTTCTTTTAATTGCGCCCGTTTAAAGACAGCACGCGAGTGGCGAATTTTACACCTCTATCTTTGCTTTTGATTTTCATACACTAATCACAATAATATTCAGATCGGAGAGTTACTTTTTCACAGTTCCGCCGCTTGGTAAGTTGTCTATGATTGCGTATCGAATTGATAAGACATATTTATTAATTAGCCAAGGACACACAAGCGAGACTCGCAAGACATTTGCCGCGGATGCCCCGCGGGTTAAAAAACAAGATTATTATAAAGCTAATTTGACTTTATACGATTTGTTTCTGTAATATACTTTATAAACTTGTTTCAAAGCTGGGTTCTATGAATTAAGTCACTTTAGAGTATATCTTGTTTTAAATAATAATTGTAGAGCAGTAACTGAATTGCTTACTGAAATCATCGATTTCCAAAAACAACACATATTTAGCTATAGTGATTAGTCTAAAGGAAATTATAAGTGAACATACAAAAAATATACTTAAACGGAGTCTCTTATCTAAGTTACATTTTGTGAACAAGGAACAACTTTACTCACTATGGTTGTAACGTAAAGATTACCCATTATCTCAGTGATATATTCGAATCTTATCATTAGTTTTTAATTGTTTCGGTACATCAAAGCATCTTTGGGACTGGTTTTAGGTGAATTTTTAATAAATGAATTTTTCATAAATAATTATGGTAATATGTCTGGGTAATATGCTTGTAGTTGTCAATGCATATAACTATTTAATAGTTTAGTATTGTATTTCTTAGTAGCGTCTTTTGTACTCGCTTTGACAATATATATAATTATATATACTAAAATCGAAACGTACACGTCCCGCCGGCCGCGGTAGCGATACTTAAGAATATAAAATAATGTGATCTCACCTAAGAGGTCTGACATAAAAAAAAGGATGTATGTAAAAATCACGTTTATTGCATGGAAGCACCATTTAGTATTCATTTGTTACATTTTTTAGTTTTTTATAACGGCCAGAGAAGTAGGTACCGGATACAGAGTACTGACAGGACGGATAGACGGACTGATGAACATCGAATTCTTAGTATACAGTAATTCCCTTTTTACTCCCTAAAAATTTTCTTCTTATATAATTTTTTGATTATAATTTGTAATTTGTTTGCTTGGTCATAGTACAACCTACAGTGGGTGCTTATAATAAGATTTCCAAATAGTGATTTATAGTAGGCCCATATAATATTTCCGAGAAGCAAATGTTTTGCATTCGAGTCGATGTCATTCCTATAAGAATACTATTAGTATGTAGATATATATGTAACAATGTTAAAATATATTAAAATCCGTTGTGAAAGGTGCAGGTGCGAAATGAATTTAAAGTTTATTTGCCTGCCTGCCAACTTTCAAAAATAAACAACTTTTAAAATATAATTTCGTAATGATACTAAATTCGATAAAACCCTTTTTTGCAGATACACGCTTACTCCTTATTCACGAAATTGATATAAAATAGTGGATATAGAAGTTAGGTTCGTTAATCATAGCGTGACTATAAATATAGACTCGGGGTTGACCTCTGACCATTGCGTTACGGATCAAAACCACCCTGGACGTTAGGGTGTGAGTGAAATTAACCGAATAAAAAACTAATACCAGACTTATTTATAGTTTGTTGATTTATACAATTATTGTATGTAACTCTGGTAGAAATATTGCTGCATTATCTGAATGAAGACATTTAACTAATAATTGATAACTTTCATGTTAAGTTAGAGCCGTCATGTCTGAATCGTTATATAAACGAAGTTTTTGATGCTGTCAGATTTGTGTATTTTTTTATATACAATAAATTTACTGTGCCTGAAACACATTCAGTTTTACGTCTATCGATTTGATTGATTTTGGATGGTTTTTTTTTCTCACGGTATTTTATAAAATAGAGCAATCGATAGCTAAAAATATCAGAAATATATAGCTGGTTAAGATGAGATAGCCAGAAAAACTTAATTTTAATTATTTTAATACTAATTCAGTTCTGTATCAAGGTTTAAAATTCATATTCTTTTAACTCATAGAAAAATTATTTACACTAATTATAAATATAGAGTATTTACTCCAGAACATCTGAACTGAATGGGAATCCAATATAAATGTTTAATAAGAGTCACGTCCTGTTACCCCCCTTCAGGTTTAGCTTCCATACAACACGATAAAAATAAAAATGTATTGTTATATTTCAGATGCATCGTACAAAAGCTCATGGTCAGCACATGCAACGACACAGGGTTCACAAGGTGAGCTGTTATATCCTTTTAACATTAACATTATTTAGGTAAACAATTAAAATGCCTTAAGATTCAAAATTATATAAATATATACGAAAAATTTATTTAAAAATCAGATGATATTCTCTGAATGGTGAAAAATTAATTGCTCTCGTCTTAAATATCACCTCGATACATTGATACTTACAACGGCTATTAAATAGTAAAGTTTATACTTAAGTACGCGTAAATTACAAATAAACTAAATAATGGTAATGTAACAAATAAAATTGGTGATTAACTAAAATTGTGCGGATTTTATTCATAAATATTTTTTTAGCTAATGTTCTCATCAAAAAGCGGTTACGTGTACTCTGCTGTGACACAAAAAATGCAAACAATTTCGTGAAACATTTCAATTAAACACAATAATGCTAGTTACATGTTCGTTAATTTTAATATATTTTACGCAAAAACCTCCCTAAAATGTAACACGCGAGCGTAAAGCGGCGCGCGACCGCCACGTGCCACGTTCAAATCAACAATACAACTTTAATTCTTTGATTGACATTTACAATATTTCGGTAAGTGATGCAATATTGCTATGATTATCATTTCGGAGGGGGATTTATTATCGCTACGCTTCCATGCTATTTTCTCGCTTGACTTGTCTTTTAAAGTTACATTATAAATTACAATCAGCGACTCGCGATAGTTGATCTCGTTTTCGTGGATTTGTTTATTTCATATATAGTTTAAATGTAGACTAAATCAAGATGTAACATACCTTATACGAATAATGTAATATCATATAAAATAACAATAATGTTTTGGAATTTCGAAAACTCAGTCCCCTAACTTTCGCGTTGGCGTTTACTCCAATTACTAATTAATTCGTCCAAATAATGGCTTTACCATCGTAGCTAGATGACGTAATACCCACATGAAATTATTGAATTTATGTAAATATAAAAGTTAGACAATATTTTGATGATGGCAATCTACATTAAGCTTTAATCAGAACCAACATTTTCACGATATTTAATGATTGGCTGTTTCATGAAGTGGACAAATGTTGACAGAAATTTAATTTTAGGTATACTTTGCGAAATTATCAAATTTTGATGGACTTATTAAATTATTGTTATCGTTAAGTAACTAAAACTTAGTAAGTAGTAAACATAGAAAGATAATTTTCGGTTCGTACCATATAAATTAGAACGGGTTAATTATAAAACAATGTTAGCAGTGTTAGCTTTGATATTTACCGTAAATTGCTTTGCTTATAGTGAAATTTTGAATAATTATATAATAATTTAAATATTTTATACACACCATATATATAATTAATAAATAAAGATTTATTTATTTACAAAACGGCGTTACATTGGTAGCGCTTCATACTTGATCAATCAATGATTAATACAAAATTAAAATATAAAAATTGTCGTCGCGTCGAGCCGTGACGATTTAATGCCCCTATACAATAGCTACAAACGATTTTGTCTCGCCCTAGGGATCTATTATACTTAAGGCTATTATGAAGTCAGTCGATAACTACACATATGAAATTTAAGTATAAGAATTTGACAGTTTTGGTAACCGCGTTGTGTGTAAATCGGAAAAATAAGTCGAAGACATAATGTTAACATCAATGAAGACAGTGGGGTACTACTTACTAATAGCTACTTTACTTTTGTTTACTATGTTTCAGTCATAATAACTTTATGTACGAGTAGATCGACAAAATATAATTAATACTAGCTGATCCGGCAAACGTTGTTTTGCCATACATGTGATTTCAATTTTCAATTAATTATTCGAATATTATTTAAAATTTGACACTGCGATGGTAGCGCCGTCTGTCGGATCCAATGTAAAACATTCCAAAATCAACAACTACTAATAAATTAAAAATTAATTAAAAACACATTGTCCAGCGGACAAAATTGTGAATCTAAACCATTCCCAGATCCCCTTGAACACACACAAAAAATATCATCAAAATCGGTCCAGTCGTTTGAGAGAAGTTCAGTGACATACACACTCACAGAAGAATTATATATATAAAGATATAGTTCAGAATTAAACCCATTCTATCATTTAAACTATGACCCCGCGTTCGAATTATAAATACGGGGTGACATTATTTTAACTAAATGTTATTCATTATCTGTGATTTGTTTGTTGACGCCCCTAATGATTTGGTGTTCGCTTAATTATTGTTGTTAGTACTATATATTATATCGTTTGGAATCAAAATAAATATTATATTACGAAACTTAGGCCAGACATTGACTCGTAGGAAATCTCATTAAACATTTTTAAAACAATCGAATATAAAAGGTCCGAGTAATCTACATAATATACGTTAAGGAAAAGAAAAACGCAAAGAGAAAAGATTTGTAAAAACTGAGGCTTTGTTGAAAGGAGCCGTGGCGAACGGCGGCTACGAAAATTAACTGAAAGTGGTATTCCTGTAAATGTTCTGTACTCTTCGCTCTTATCCGATATGTGTTGGCGTGACAGGGATAGTCTGTTGGGTAAATCGCTTCAGGCACTGTAGGGTAGCCGAAAGCGCCCCTATTGTTTCGCGTGCCGTGAAGCGAAAACGAGTACTATACGTTTCTAGGGTATATTAAAGCAGAGATTTGTAATTTAAAATGAAAATCACAACGTTATCTGACTCTTAATTCACTGGTGCCTACTTTCATTTAAAAGGCGTTAGGTTTTTATTTAAAATTATCTATTATATAGGAATTTCACGAGCTGATTACATCTCTAAATTCTTTAGAATTTACACGGTTTTTGAGAAATGAATTCAAAGATTAGCAAATAAGTTATAATAAGCCATGGGGCGTTTTGGCGACTTTATGTAAAAATAACGTTCAAAGAAATAGATTTACAAATATATTCTTGGGTGCATTAAATGTTCCTTCATATTATTCCTCTGAGTAAATGCATTTTTAATTCGATTTTCGATTCAACCAATTTTTAAAAATTTGGTCCACTCCTCCGGGCGATATCAGAAACGCGTTCTACATACTCTTAAACAGCCTATTCTTGTGAATAACAGACTTGATCGCGTAATTAATGCTTAATTTTTTGGAACAACATAAGTTACAAGATGCAAGATCGGGAATGTATACAGGCTCGTAAGTTGTGCGTTTTTCACTTTGAAAAATTAATTTCTTCATGTGAAGCAATTTTCTGGTTATCGAACTTTCCATGCGCGCTGCTTTTGATGATTTCGGCTCATCTTGTTTCATTTTTGCCTGTTACTATGTCCCACACTAAGTTTGACGCACGTTTGTTGGATCCAGTATGCATGACACTGCACCCAGTGACGCGGTCCGCTTTTTGAACCTCGGTCAAATCATGTGGGATCCTCCTAGCACAGCCTTTTCATACCCAAATGTTTGTTAAGCATTCATTGTATTCACTTATGCCTATGTCTTCACAAATTATGATACTTGCCTGTCTGTTTCAATCATTTGGCGCATAACTTGTTTCGATGTGTGAGGACTTTGGTTGTGCCTCTCTCTTGTAGGTTGGGCGGCTCCGTTTGGTCCAACAACTTAAGTAATAAGTTCTCATGTAATCATAGTTCAATTTTCAAATGTTATAATTATTTTTTAAAAATTGCTTTAAAAATTTAAAAAACCTTTTAGAAGACCTATACCCGTGTATAATCCAGATTATATTCAAATGTTGTGAGAAATTATAGCTGAAAATTTCTCCACAGATGAGATAAGACGTTTATCCTAGAGATTCTCTACTTCAAGAAATAAGAACTGTTAAGGAATTGGAGACAATTTATTCAAGAAATATGATAATAATATAATATTCGTGTCTGAAATGGTTTAGTTTAGACATAAACATTGATTACCTAAAATCATATTAAAGAAAAACCTTTGCGCGTGAACACGGTAGACTACCGTGACCACGCACGCTGTAAAGCGCGCGAAACGTCGGAAAAATTTAAAATAATGTAATATATTTAAATTTTGTAAAATACATAACTTAATCCGTTAATGAAGTGTTTTTCTTTAAACTCAAGGCTCAAACTCAAACTCAATCAAGGCCGCCAGGCTTTGCCCTTACGGCGACTGAGATGATCCCAGTTTATCTAATTCACCTTAAGTAGATTTTGTTGCATGGAAGGTATTTTTATATTTTACATTATACCCACCTGGTAAAGACCAGCAAAGCAACCGTAAGCCTCCTGGCGTTGTTAAGTAACCCGCCTATTTGTTTGTCCTTTTAAAATAACATATCCTCATTGCACTTATTCCTTAAAACTCGTAATTTAGCAGGTTAAAACAATATTAACTCTTTAACGTTTCCAGAGACAATATGAGTGTATGTTATTCGTGAATTTCATATCTCCATCGCCAAGTGTGTTTAGTGGAGCGAACTATAATCTACAAAGGGTTTTATAACCGCCATGTTATAGTCAGATCAAAGGGCTCGTGTGAAAACATTTGACAAAGGCGCCAGTTTGCAAATACAGCCGTAGGCGCTTTATCGCGTAATTTTTGTGCCTAACAAAATGTGTGTAATTTGTAGTAGTATTTTGTGGGAGTTGTATTGTACTCAACGAAGAGTTGACGACTAATTTCTTATGATGTATTAATAGTATTTTGTCTACTACTCCGGGCCGGATAGATTTTTGTGAAATTACAAAGTAAAGTTTGATTCTCTTCAAAAGTTATATTTGTTAGTAATATTGAAAAGTAAAACTATGGTGTAAAGAATTGTTAGGTCTCTTTATTATTTTGAGCAATGGTGATACGTGAGACCGAGTACAGACTAACTCTCTATGGATACGATCAAATTACATAGTTGATCGATGCTAAGGGATAGTGTATTTGCAAACAAACAGTGAAAATATGGCATAGAAGAAAGTAGACAAATATTACACCTTTGTCAAAGATCTAAAAATCTCACGTAAAAATATAAAATACCAATTCTTTGTAGTATCATCGTGATCAATTAAATGTTCGTCTCCATTTATTTTAACTTCTCATTTGTATAGTAAAACGTAAATAAATCTTTGATGGACTTAAATTACTAAATAAATGTTTATACCACTAATTATCGGTAAATGCAAATTTCCATTGAAATCACATCAAAGGATATTGCTACCAATATTCCCAATGTTGGGTACACATTAATGCTTGCCTAAATTAACCAATTGATTAAAATAACATGACCGTTTTAAAATCAATACACGGATAAATTGGGGTACCCAATATTAAATGAGCATGGAACATGAAATCAAAAATGCACCGAAATCAAAGACGTTTCCACAATGTTGCTCTAACACTAACAGCGCGTGAAATCCTATTGTGAGCATCAAAGAGAGTACAAACTTTGATTTCTCACACGTGCCAAGTGGAGCTGAAATGTTTGCGTGTTAAGGCTTAAATTTGAATGGCACCAGAATCCGCAGTGCCTTAGGCGATGTCATCCCCTAAAGAACATTGGCCTGTATTATCTACACTGATTCCGACGCCCCAGGCGCGTTGATGAGGTGGCCGTGTTAATTACAAAACAATTTGCTGGTGATTATGCCAAAAGCAAAAAACCGTTATTATATTTGTTTTTACAATTTTTTTAGTATTTGTTCAATGGCAAAGTGAAAATGACTAATAACTCATAGTTGTTTGTTAAACGAGCGCTTCTCAAATCTAAGGCCAGTAGCGAGCTTCGGGTGTGCATGAATTAAGCATTACTTGCTCGTACAATGAAGAAAAGGTAGTGCCCAGACCGGTATCAAAAACCATCGTATGTTACCTATAGAAGTAGTAAAATGTATAGCTGATTAAGCCTGAAATAGCTAATCGTGATAGCAATAATATTTTTAAATATAGATTCAGTATTGATAATGATTAATTTTATTTTCGTTTTAGGCTATGGAACAAATTCTTTATCGGCGATGTCAAAATCAACACTCGATGCACACACACATCTGCGACAGCCAGGTAAGTTTTGGGTATTGTACTCATACCTTATTTATACTAATACTTTATAGTTACTTATTTTTACACAGAATAACATATATGTACTTTCCTTTCATACGCATCAGAGACTAAATGTCAAATTGAAATGCATGTAATACTTACTAATAACACTGTACTCATTAGATAAATAAGATAACTATTTGACAACTTATAATTGTGAGTAGAAAATTTATTTAAAAAAACGCTTAGCACAATTATACTTCGATACATTTGGTGTGAAAAAAAATGTTTTTTAATGTTCAAAAAATTATTTTATCAAATTAATATATTAGGTACTATATCTATAGGTTACGGTGACGATTAACTATTTCAATTGAGAATATTTTTATTACTTACGTACATAGGTATTTCTTATCGCTAAATCGCTACATTTAGATCAAAAGTCTTTTGAGTACAGAAAATGTTAACTCTTAACTTGTTCGAGTCTACTACTAATTTATCAATCACTATGGTGATTCCTATAAAATTTTTTAACCCCCAACTAACAGTGGAATGTGCCCATTGTTTATCTTGAAAATTTATAACATCAAAGTAGATAACTATAAATTTTATTTCTGGCAAGCTCGGTCAAGCTTCATATGTTTGTTGTCCACGGTCAGTTAGCCTGGGCACATTTATTTGTTCCTCCGTCCTTTGTGTCCAAACATATTCCTCAAGGGAGGGTCAAAATGGCATTGAAAAAATGTATGTTATAATGTACATTATAATTCATTGTTGTCGTGAATTGTGGCTATTTTTTTTCATCTGCTTATTAATCGAGGTGCTGTCTATGAATTTAAACTTAAATAACATCATTTTTTCATAATCTTTATGACTTGGTCCTTCTTTCGGTCTAAGAATAACAGTTTTGGTAGTTTACGTAATACGTTTTAGTTTGTTTTTTTCAATAACTAAGTATTCTAGAACCTAGTCTTAAAAAATATTTTTATTAAAAGTCTGTGGCTGTAGTGTTAGAAGTGACAAGCTTGAAGATGAGCATTAACTACTACACAAACTACTACAGATAATATAAAGACAATGTATATGAAATAAACATAATTTTTATATTGTATCCTATGCAGATAACGATAATCGTCTAAATAACTATCGCTATAATTTTTACAAATTCAGGCCCACTCCCAGGCCTGAAATTCATTCAAATCTACACGCATCTAATTTACAATATATTTTATAGCATCTGTGTATCTGTACAAAACACGATTTCATTTTTATATAAGTCAATAGACTATCTAATTTTATTATATTCTAAACAAGCGTCTCGCGTGACACTGCCACCTTCATCGAAAATCGGATACATTGTCCATATCTTACTCGAGGTCCACACATCTCGATATCTTTTCATGATCAAACCGATGGAACGTTTTCGAATATATTCAAGAGAAAGATTTTAGTGGTTATGGTTCTATCAACAAAACTGACAGACTGTCAGATATCCATTTCATTAGACGTTAGGGCGTTTGCGCGTGTTCGACGCGTGGCTCTTTACATTGCACGTCTCAGATTACACTGTGACCAAAGCTGGAATTCATATTTGTTCATACGCTCAGTATACATTGTGGTTTGCTCTGACCTCAATAACAGCCTTTCTGTAACGAGAATGTATACTATGAAACAAATGTTGAAGTTGTCAACGATCCAACTTTATTTATCATAGACATCTTAAAGGCTTTTAATTCGGTTTATTATATTTCGCTGCCCTGATAAGGCCGATATGTGAATACTTGGACCTTTTAGCCTAGGAGACTAGTAGGTATTATTATGGAATATTTGTCCACTTTGACTAAGGAAAAGTTAGAAATCAAATTTGAAGGTGTATGTATTTCTATCAGGGATATATTCAGAATAAAAAGGAAATATTTGCAATACTTATACATCATCATCAGGATCATCTATCCCAATTGTATAAAATATTAGTTCCTACAATAATCATCCTAGCCTCATCCAGATTGGCGATGAGTTCAAAGGTTGCAAGCAGGATGTGGAATCTATGGCTGTGATTTTTTACTTTTAAACCGCTATTCTATTAAGACACGTCAGTTATCATCGCTGACACGAGTCTAATTGCGCCTTCAAAAGACAATGTTATTGCCAACAGTTTGCTTGACGTTTGATCGGACCCACCCTTGAACAAACCGCGTTACGCAAACACCCTTTGTAAACAAGGGCTAAGTAAATAAATAAAAATCACACGGAATATAACCAAATTAAACAAAAAAAGTGCAATATGGATGAGATGTACGAGTACAACTGGCAATTAAATAGAAATTCGTTTTTTAAATCATAAAAAATTGGCCCGTAATCTCCAATAATCGTGTCTTAACAAATAGAAATGTCAAAATATATCTGGCGGGCTTGGTTTATTGAATCCCAGATTGGGGCTCGTATTGCAATCAAACGACTAATGCTAGTGGGGCTACATTTTGTTTCCCCTTACTCCCGTGTACCGGTAATGCACTGAAATCGATTAATTATCCTTTTATTGGTATTTTATTGCCGCAGTGAGCGATTTCATTGTTTATTTACGGTATTTCAGAACTCACGTCAATATGGGGCGATATGAACAATATATTGCCTATACTAATATATATTATTTCCACTAATTGTTATATAAAAAACGTATATTCCACTTATCAAGACTTGTGTTTAAGTTAGGATGTAAGCGTTTAAAAAAATTATGACTTTGTATATTAAAGCAAGTTATATTCAATAATTTTATCACTTCTTCGCCAAAATGACCAACACTTTTAATCGTCTATAGCGTCATAATTGGAATACAAATTTCTCTTTTGCCGATGGAGCCCCACGAACGGAGGGTCGTGATTTGGCCTTTTGTGTGTAACGCATTAACTCCTTCTAGCCTCTACTAACCCTCAACGGTGCACGTATAACTATGATGAAATTAAACCTCTTGTACTGAACAGTAAGGTCCATTTTTATTTGCTTTCACGCATGATTGGCGATTTTGTATTTAAGGCCATCGTAATAAGAACTGTTTCTAGTTTCTAAAAAAAACACCTTTTGCGAAGAGCTATAAGCGACGTATGAAAATAGACCGCATTCCCAAGGAAATAACGGTGGTTCTTGAGCTCATTTCTATTTAAGTTACTAAAAGATTAGTGTTGATAATGGTTTCGTAATTACAGTAGAAAGGCGGACATTACGAGGTTCATTTGGCGAACAGAGATTGTTCGAAGGGGTTCGAAGTACGCTGGGAATTAGCCTCGCAATGATTTCGTTACAACAAACACCATACGTGACTCGGGAGTCCTCTTTGAGACCACTTTCCCTGATCCAGGCAATTAAAGAGGAACCTCTGTTCATGTTGAGTACCGGAGCCCTATTGAATACATTGATATTTACAGTATTGGCATAGAAGGTTTTTAAATACTTGCGTTTCGTTTATTTAGATGCTTTTATATAGATAAAAACCATATTATTTAAGAGCAAATTGATGAGTAACCATATGTAAAAAAAAATTATGATAAGTTGGAGGTAAGTACGACAGGAAATAACGGGATTTTTGTATTGTGACATTGTAAATAAATTATAAAATTTTTACTCTAAAACTTATGTTGTTTAAATAAAACGACGAATACTTTTCCGTGTTCTATTGGGTTTTAAATTTTGGAAATTAAAGTCAAATTTGTATCAATATCACGAACGTTTAACTTTATTATTATTACGTATACACAGTTGTCACAGCATAGCGCTCATGAAATAAGTACCAACAATGAAGTAGAAAAGTCGTTCTCCAAACTGTTTGTTGCGATACGTTGTACTCCATTTTCTGTAGTTGTCGTGAGCCCCCGTGGAGTTGGGAGAACGCTCCATCGCCTCCCTGCTTGGTCAACAATACATTCTTACAGCAAACACAACACCCTCATATGAAATTTATTGTGCCACTATATTGGCTGAATAGGACATTTCTGGACAGTCGAGAGTTATTTTGCAATTGCAGTTATTTAATGCTTTCTTAAAAGGAATATCTAGTAGATTATCAATTGAGATAGCTATGAATTATATCCTGCCTAATGTTTAAATTTTATATGAACTTTTAATGAAATTTCACATTGCCTTTTGTTTTTAGCTTTACGGTAAGCCGAAGTTTATAGAGTACCTTTCCAAGACGAGATACTAATAAAATGCTTATATATCGTCACACATTACAATATCATTAAATATCTAAAATATTCCATGACACCTAATTTATATCGCCTAGAACCAACTATTTCGATTCACACCGAATGTATAAATGCAATAAGTACAACTTATATCCGCTATTAAAATTACTCATACCAAAATGTTTAACTCAAAAATTCCTATGACAACTAGCACAATATCGAATTACACCACCCTTAAATGAGAAAAACAATCGTATAAACGAATAAATCGGTAGCAGAACTCAGCTCGTCCCATCAATTTAGATCCGAAATGGAAATTGTAATCACTTTGTCGATTCTATATTTATACAGAATCTATATTCATCCGTTGTGTTTTTGTAGTAGCATGTATACATAATTATTTATTTATTAACTAGCCGTCAGACGTTGGCTGAGTGGGTAACAGTTTTTATTATTGTAATACTCTCTGATCCCCAAATATTCTAAACCGCGAATTCTGTTGAATGTTTAATGCAAACATTATAAAATAATCTTTAAGACATATAGACTTTTTTTTTAAATGTTTTCAGCCGTTTACACCGAAATCTTCTTTCAAAAGATTCGGCTGCTTTGCAATTATTTTGAAAGGCACCAATCACAAAGCAATGCAAATGGATTAGAATACGTTTCCGCGCCATTAAATCTGTATCAGACGTCAAGAGAGCCAATCATTTCAAATTGTGGCCGCGTGCCTTTTGTCCGCTTATAAATATAATCACTGCGTCCGGGTAGTCAATGTCAGGGTAATCAGACTCCTTAGCTCTGTGCGCATTAACATGAAAACAATAGGTTTAATTTTATCACAAAACAGCATTACCTTATATGGACCGGAAACAATAATAGACTTTGAAAAAGGAATATGTATAAAAATATCAGCTCTATCTATGGATTGGTTAAAATAAATACAAATTATTTCACATCCTTTAATTTACCTGCTTTTATTATTTATTCCTTACTAGCTACTGACAAATATCTATCATCGTTTAGGGCTATTTAGATAGTTCCACACTAATAGTCGATATTAAAACTTGACAGGAATCAATTAATAGTAATAAAGTTTCGTATTGAAAATTATAAATAGTTTCTTAATAATCTTTAGTTAAAATTAACCCGACAATCGCTCCCTGGCGGGTCATTTATCATAATCATCAAGATTACATCGGGCCGCACCCTAACACTGTGTAAACCCCTGCCTTAACTTTTATTCAAACAAGTCATGCACTTCGGTTTTGATTTCTCACATATGATTTCTAATAGATAGACTGCTATCTGGCACTTGAGACCTGTCTCTTATTGAGTGTTTTCTGCTTTTACGGTTTTTAATGGTGTAACTGCAAAGACTTTACAAACGAAACGTTTTCCAATAACGCTGTGAATTACCAATAAATTATCGTAGTTTGTACCAGCGCATTTGTATATTGAATGATTCACGGCTGATTGAAATTGATCAGACAAAACAATTGTTAAGTAAGGTTTATAGGCGTCCTGTGAAATTACAACATCATCAAAAATGTTAAATAGCAAAGAAATTCCATGCACGAACACGATTTGCCGGTATATGAGTTGCAGGCCAAATCAAAGGCGGTAGCGGATAATACGATTATCACAATATTAAAGAATGAAAACCTTTGGAGACCTTTGGAGAGTTACAGGTAATAAAGAAGAAACTTTCGTTCTTTAAGTGATTAATAATGAATCATCAATTTATTAATGGCAATAAAATTCATTCGCAATAATTGTATGTTAATATAAATGGTCGAAAATAGATTAAATACGCTGTACGTATTGACTTGCGACACAATCGTATGTCAAAGTTTAAATTCCTTTTCTTTTGTATTATGTAAATTTCAATGTCAATGCTAAAAAGTTATGATCATGTTTACAGGAAATGTTTACTTTCGCTTTGCAGTAAACATACTTAGAGAATTGTTCGGTTTTTGAATTACGTTTACTCTCAAAATTATTTCTTTTTTTCACTAAAGAGTTTTTATTGTAATAACCTAACTTTTTCGGGTATTAGGAAACAAGATTGAGTAATAAGCTATAGTGTTAATATTCAAATTTCTTCAGAACAACAACATTGACAAGTGTCCATAGCGTATACAGGATCCATACAATTTCTATCTCGTTTTACCCAATACAGTTATAACATTAACAAACAATTGAATCCAACACTAATACGAACAATTTAAAATAGAAATAGTTCTTAAAATGCATAGCCCTTATATTTAATAAAGTACGAGAACAAAGGTCTTTTTAATATCAAGTTGAAACTACTTCTGTCCCTTTCATAAGATTTTATAGCACATTTTGTGTTAGTCATGGTTCGAGTTTTAGTCACAGTACTGTGCTTTACAACCCACAACTTCACAAGTGTCATTAACAATTACTATTTTATTTCATATCAGTAACAATAGGGACCCTGGTAAGGGAGCCTTTTGTCTTAAATTTTATACAATGACAGACGACTGGATACAAACGAATTTACGCGCATTTGGTCAAATGTGACTTTATGTTCGTAAGTTTAAGAACGAAGAACAAGATATGCACGAAAAATATAATATAATGTATGTTGAATTTGTAGTGTTAAATATTTTTATAAAATATGGAAAGACAGAAATGTATGCTTAGCAATTTGTAATATAAATTGCTAATTGTATATATAAATACTAGCTGATCCGGCAAACGTTGTTTTGCCATAAATGTGATTTCTAGCAATATTTTTTTAGTTCAATAAAAATAAACAATAAAAGTATACTTTATTTAGGTTAATAAATTAATCTTTATATGACACGTTTGTCGGTTTACCATAGCAGTGCCATCTATTGATTACTTACTCAATCCAGTCGAAAAGTATCGACATCTGTTAAAATATTTTGGAGGTAACATAAATAAAATAACATTGCGACTATAATTAAAGATCTAAGCTATTCTATCTCTTAAGTTGGACCAGACTGTTCACGGTGCGCCAATTTAATTTAAAATCGGTTAAGTAGTTTAGGAGTCCATTGCGGACAAATATCGTGACGGGAGATTTATATATATATATTAAGATAAAGAAACTCCTCAGCTATTGTCAGTGCCTTGTGACAGGATACCAACACTGATATTATGCGGCTCCTTTAGATATGGCTCGTTGACGCATGCCAGATAAAGATAAGTCAATAATATCGCAATAGAATTTTTCTTACGAATACATAATGCGATTACATTTATTTGGCACAAAGACTTCATGTCTAGGCATTATTTATCAATCATGGTATTGCTAAAAGAATAGGCTTCCGACTTCCGAATATATCTTAACATTTATTTTAATACGGAATATAAACGAGACAAAAATTTATTAGCACAAAAAAGAAGAAGTTAAAGTAGAACGTGCTAATGCTAAGTCCTGCGGGCAAAAGCTTGTATAAAGTTTATGATAAAGAATAACTTCGAGATTTTCTCACATTTTGTAGGCTTGAGACATTCAATAAAAATTATAATTTTGGGAAATAAGTAAAAAATCGCGGCGCCACCAGTACAGATATTCTTATATCATCACCGTTAACATAGCGATATGCAGAATGCTTATCACTACTGAATCACAAGAAAATCTTTCACGGTGTTTTACCTAGTCTATTTCTGCGACAAACGCTTAGTAAGAACCCCATACTATCTATGCAAATTAAGAAGGCTACACGTATGGGTCGATCTCATTAGGACTGTTTAAAATGCAATCTATGCACTGTATCTGCCTTTTTTCGGCCCGTGTTGGTGGTTTGTTGCCAGGGAAACTGAACTATCTATGCTCTATGTGGCAGAGTGATACATTAATGGCAAAATTCAGATCTTCATAAACTTAAACCCAGTTTGTAGAGCTGTCAGTTATAGTCAAGCTGTTATTTAATGGTCTAAAGAGATGGTGAGTTATGTAAAAATAATAATCCGTTTCTGGAATTTAAAATAAAGGTACCAGGCGCTTTCAACATTAAATATAAAGAAATTTTCTTCTGTTTCGACCGAAAATTAACAACTAAAACTTGGTGTAAAACAAAGTTAATAACTTAATTGTTTATACTTAACAAATATAAAAACAAATCACTATCTAATCATTAATTAGCCCATGATATTGTGAGCTTTAGCATCAGACTATTATCTACTTATAGATTGTATACCATAATTAATTAAACAAATGTGACATGATCGTACGGGATTGTCAATGTACTTTGTCAATATTATTTATAACAGTTGACCCTGCTAAGAAGTAGCTTAGCTAATATAAATTGGTATGGAATTCCGAACGCATATAAATACTAAATGTAACACACAAACTGCTGTTATAGGATTAAAATTATATTTGTTTGCAGATCCATATCAGATGTTTGGACCCACAAGCAGTCGTCTCGCTAACTCAGGTAACTATGCTCTATTACAAAGCAGTTGTTAATAAAAAGAAGGCTATGTTCGCGTTACTTGAACCACCAACCATCATCGTTATTTGACCACATTACCAAATTTAATGCTTATGATTACTACGTTTCGATAATTCATTCTCTCGGACCAGTAATTCCTATGCAGTATTCTAAAAGATTAAACACATTCAAAACTCAACAGTGTTATAATATAACCACAGATGTTAAAAGTTAATCTTCGTTATAGAATAGATAAAAGCGTGCTTTCCCGTGAGTAATACTAGAAAATCTAGGCAGTTAAATTATATGAATAAAATCATCGAGGAACACATAAATATATTAATGTTATTTACTAAACATTTCATCAGTTTGATTACATTAATGAATCGCAAAGCAATACGAATACGTCATAGCTGAAGGCGGACTAAAAAAAATTGGCATAAAATATCGTAAGTACCCACAAAATTTTTATAGGCTTCACGAAATCCGTAAAAATCTGTAACTGTATATTTGAATATTATGCTGCTGTCCTTAAGCTCTCAATTGAAGTCTCAACCCAATTCGTAATCCAATTTTATAATAGTTGAAACTTTTCCCATACCTCAATATGGCTCAGGATATGAATCAGGTGCCTAATTAAAATAGATCCTGGCCCCAACATAGGTGAAAGTGATAAAGTCAAGAGTACGCGGGTGACCTGTGAGAACAGGGGTTTGGGTTACACGCAAAATCGCGATAACAGCCCCTGTTCGACTTAACATGTATTTGATTCCAGATATCACGAAATGCATTGTTAAGTGGTCAATATGATAGACCATTTATAATATAACATAGGGACCATTTATAATATAACATAGGGACTTACTGTATAATTACATAAATATTATTTCCATTATTATTTCAGATATATAATACGGTTGATTCCGAGATTTTACATTCCCGCTGGAGATAAGTTGCTAAATAGACTTCCTATTATTCTTATATAAAAATATATATTCTTTTCGCGCCAACGATGTTTTGATAAAAAACATTTTCGAGAAAGTTCGAGTGATAATTGATACATTTTTCGTTAATCTAGATTAATAAAGAAGCGGCCTAAGTTTTGACTACCTAGAAGAGAGTTCCCTTGCGACAATAGATTGAGCTATTATATATTAATATATATTTAATGTTCAGATTTTAAATCAAAGGTTGTAAATAATATTTATTTTAGGAATCGGTATACTTTAGCGTGATTTAATGCAACGGGGTGGGTTTTGAGACAATTAAAAGCACGTGCCAGCACGTGGTATAATTACCCAATGTTTTTCACACGGGCACAGGCCAACTCACCTGTCCTGTCCACATTTAACTTTGGACCCCGAGGGCTAAACCGTTAATTACTTCTAACAGGGTCTTACCTAAAGAGAAACTATAATTGCATGTTAATATATTAAGAGTTAATTTTACATTAATAATAATAATTATAAGTTATTATGTCAATGTTTAAAACGTTATTCCCGTAATGGTAAATGCAACCTTATAATTCAAATACTATAGTTGGGTTAAATAAGTTTTTAGGGTAAGATATTGTTTTATTATTTGTAAAATAATATGAAAAAAAATATCGTCAAATCGTTAAAGTGCGTAGTAATTCGCCATACTTCATTAAATGTATATATGTTTCTTGATAGTATATGTGAAGATCTCTGAAAGCATGTCGGTATATTGGGCGGCTATGTTAGAACACGCACGACTTAAGCTAAACGCAATCGTCTAGAATGCGTGCCGAGTACTGTCGTAAAGAAAACTTAAAATGAAAACAGAACACTGTGTTTCATAAAACCAAGCATGATATAATCTTATGAAAACCGTAAAATTATTTCATTGTTCCTTAAGTATTTTCTACATAAAAATTAGCTAACAAATACCTCCTATTCATATCACAAACGCATAGTAGCAAAATAAATAGTAAATATCGCTGTAGTAAATTTCGCGATGACTGTACTTCACGAAAAAGCCGAGTTCACACGAGCGTGGCATCTCGGTGATTTATACCGTGATCGATTACGTTAGTCACAACGTTTTCTCTCGCATCTCGCTTCGGTTGATGCATTGTCTGTTGTGCCCCATCGATTTTATTACTCGCAATTAATGATCGTTTGGGATTTACGACAAAATGCCACTTAGATTCATGTCTCTAATAATATTGTTGTATTTTTATATAACAAAGATTGCGTAATGTCTGTTAATAAGTATAATAATAAAACCTATTTACAGAAACAAATAATGTAATCATCTTAATAGAAGCTAATAATCAACTTTGTTTTGTGCGTATTTTGCTTCATATAAAGTCCTACCAACGTCTTTATAGAAACAGTATAAGCACTCAAGTTATAACATATTATTAATATTACGCATTATCACAGTTCAATCTTCAATCATTTTATGTCCCGAAGCAAAGTGCGTAATATACGTAAGAAGGCGTATTCTAAAACTAAAATGGCAGCCCAATAATCGAATGTCGTGTCATGTAGTCGCTTTATCCCTAATCGATTCAAGGAACTATTATTTATATGAAAGGCGCAATGCCGGGCGCGGTGTAACGTGGCATAACTACCGTTTTATGGCTGCGTAATGATAGGGTTGGTGATAGTTAAATCTTTAGATGTTGTTCAAGTCGTTAAGTCTATTGTCTTTATCATCTATTGCTTTGGAATGAGTAGATTTTTAAAGATATCAAAAAGACCGAGCAAAATCAGTTTCTTTCGAAATTTGACTTATATACATATGACTTTAGTATTGCTTTTTTGTTATTACATACAAAATATAATAAAGTCTTATAAGAAAACCATATTGCCGGTCGCAATAATGTTGTCTATATGTCTATTTTTCAATTACATTTATCAATTGGTTAAGTCCAGTACCTGCACCCGTTGATACTAGTATATAAATATTATTTCTTACCATATAATAAAGCAGAAAAGCCATGAAAATAATTCACAACACGGCGTGTTTTCAGGCTCAGGACAAATTCAGTTATGGCAGTTTCTTCTTGAACTACTCAGTGACTCAAGCAACGCGGGCTGCATCACTTGGGAAGGCACAAATGGAGAGTTTAAACTAACAGATCCAGATGAAGTGGCTCGGCGATGGGGTGAACGGAAGTCCAAACCAAACATGAACTACGACAAACTGAGTCGAGCCCTAAGGTAACATTAGCAATGCGGTATTCACAGCTTTTGCGATTTATTGGGTACCCATATATGTGTGCAATGCTGCGACGTGAAAGGTTCCATTTATAACTACTATATTATACAGCTCATTGATTGGTGTAATAATAATAGCTTATTAATAACAATTCTGTACAGATATTACTACGACAAGAACATTATGACGAAGGTACACGGCAAGCGGTACGCATACAAGTTTGACTTCCAAGGGTTGGCAGCTGCTACTCAGCCGGCGGCCACAGACCAGGCGTACAAATACCAGAGCGATCTATTCATGAGCTCATATCATCACTCGGCGAAGTTGTCTTCCTTTATGGCACCACATGCAGCGATGCCAACGTCAACAGGTAATTTATTCTCAACCAAGCATTCGAGCGAATTGTGTATTTCTTCAAAAGATTTATTTATAACCATACCAAAGTAGCGATTTACTAATTAAGAAAAGGCGCACTTAAAATCGACTATGCATATAAATCATTTATTCGCTGCGGACTCGCGTTTAATTGCATTGTGGTAATTAAAAAATAGATTCATAATAGCATTTATTTTCTCACAAAGCAGTTTTTTACTGTGACTGGAAAACTTTAATATAATGCACCCTTCAAATGCAGTCGCGTGTAATCTGCATTTGGTGCTAATACCCGAACATTCACTGGCACAAATATTAGCACGCTCCTCGAAACAGCTTGTCATCGCCACGGGTTTGGCTTTACGTACTTGACTTAATGGAATAAATATTTTGACTGCTGATGTAGTTTATCAACTCCTGAAAGTATGCTTTAAAATGTAGCAAGAGTTTATGTTGCAGGATAGAGACATTCATACAAAAATAAAACACTAGTAGACGCTGATATTTTAGATTTGACGTCACCCAATGAATAAATCTTTTGAAAATATGAATTTTATATTATTTGCTTACGCGATGCATCTATGCGAATGTTAATTGTGATTAATTTTACATTTGCTGCTTTAATAACAATATTTTATATAAAGGCTCGTCGAATGTGGTTTTATTTAAGACTGATAAAATTGTCTAATATGTTGTTCTATGAGCTCATTCACTAACTCATATTAGACTTTGTTCCAGCATCAATATTTCCATCAGCATCTTGGAGTAATTGGGGCGGCGGTGGAAGTAACCTGTACTCGCCTCATTCGATGGCTCCTCCCCACGTCGCGTCGCATCTGGGCTCATATCCCCATTATGCATGACCATCTTTCTGAACAGACGACGTATCCAACCAGTATTAAACAATGAAAAACTTTTATTTTAACATTTAATGGTTGTGTTGTATAGTTATGTCGTATCATGTATTTCTATATAGTTTTCCAATCATTTCTGATACTCCTATTGGTACTTAAACTATTCGGCTGTTCAAAAAAAAGCTGCCGGAATAAATTTCAAGAGAATGTGACGTAATGCCAATTTCGTCCGACTTTTAACTCAAATATCCGACAGACAAGCAAAATCTTTAACCAAGCCATGAAAAATATATCGTCTGAGAAAAAGATAGATCTCATTGGATTATTTTTTTTACTTTTTAATACCAAATTAATATTATATTAAAGTACCTTATAAGGAGTGACCGTCGATATTTTTATGCAACGTTAACGTTTTACAAGACGTTGATACTTTTTAATGGAAACTAAACGTTATCATTTTGTGGCATGAATTAATATTACATGCATGTTGTTTTATTTATAAAAATATTTATTTATGTTGATTTATTCAATTGTATTTAAATTAGGCAATCGCAAGACTAGTCTTTTTATCAAAATTTTGTAAATAAATAAGAAATACCTACTCATAAACATTAACTAGAGGTATTATTTACGTAGGGTAAAAAATTAGTTCTAAGAGTCCTATAATCAAATTAATATAATACTTAAAAATTGGTAAATGCATATAAATTTATTTTAACAATATGCGGATATTTATTAATTATTAATTTCAATGACAGCTTTTTTAGTTTGTCTAATTTATATCTTCTTCCATGTGAATGGAATCGAAATGTCTAGTGTAAATAGATAATAGATATGATTAGTTGTTACAAAGTGCAATCATAAAAAGTAGTTGTATGATTTCACTTATGTATATATCAAAGAATATAATACACCTATGCGGTCAGTGCGTACCTATAAATGGAAACACTGAAATGGGCGTATATGGTTTTTGTAATGAATCCAGCCAAGATCATATTTATAGTAATGCCAACAGTCGTTTAAAATGCTGCTCAGACACAATAATCTGTTTAAATTCTTAGAGCATTTTCTTTAATAAATACGCTATAATAAAATACTTTTATTAGACGTATTTTAGTTAGAATCTTTAATTTCCATGAAATATTTTCATATAGTAATTTAAGTATAAAATAAACCAAAGACATGAATATATGGTGTAACATTCTAGTTTCTTTACATATTTCATAGATATGTTGCAGGTATTTATTTCATACAGACATGAGGATTCAACCGAGCCTTCACTGTGAGAAAGATAGGTACTTTTCAAATTAACGATAAACTTGTTCACTCTTTTACGGATAATCAGGAGAATGCGAAAGCTAGAAACATATTACTCTTTCGGTTTTCGGGGCTTATCAGCGTAAGACTGAGTTTAAATTACATTATTACAGATAATCATTGTCGTCAACCATTTAACGAAATATATGATGATGATAGATGTAAAGAACTAGACTTTTGTGAGGGCTAAAATGGTTGATGATTATAAAAAATATTCTAAATAATTGTTTAGTAATGACAAAATTTTTAAGGCAGTTGATAAGAATGTAACATTTCTTTTAAAGCATCAAATGAAAGTTCACTTTTAAGAATATAAAAAAAAACTTGCTCCAAGACAAGGACGATACACATGTGAGTAATAAATTAATAATCAAAGCAAATTACTTCACTAAATTGCGTTCATATCATTCCAAAATACTTATATAATTAGTTTAATTCTAAATAATAGTTACCTTTATTGTGATGATAGTGTTCCGTAAAATATTTGTTTTGTGCATTGATTAATATCGATCTACTAGATAGATTTAAAACAAAATGTGTTAATTACCTGTAAATTTCACCAATCAGAACATAAATAACGCTTTAATTTTAAATCTAGCTTAGTAGAGAAGATAATAGTCTTGTAATTATTATTTATGAAGTATTTTATTTCAATGCATGTGTCTAATATACTAAATTAGTCGTAGAATCATTGTATAGATGTTATAATTGTACTTGCAAAATAAAGAGAATTGAAAATATTGTAAAACAGTTATTTAAGCCTCATTTTTTTTAAATTTAAAGTGATTGTCCTTTGACAACACCTTTCTATATCTGATTGACTGATAATTATCTGTGACCCGAGATTTTTAGACGAACGACGAATAAAAAATCAAGGCAAAATTCATTCCCAGAACTTGAAGGTTATCTTTAGTACCAAAATAGTTTGTGTTTTTATTATAGTCCGGTCAATTTAGACATTCGAAGTTACATAAATTCCCACCAAGCTGAAAATCGGTAAGATTGCTTAAAATATCATTAAAAACAAAACTTGAAAGTTCCCCATCTTTCCCCTGTAAGGAAAAAATGTTATTCAAGGTCAAAGGTCAAAAAAATGAGTTTTTCGCGATTTTCAGCAAAACGGTAAGTTTTATCATAAAAATACCTTAGACAAAAATTGTAGATTATAAAATTATCTACAAAAACTTAATTAATACTTTTTTTTCTACGAGCCACCGTTTTTGAGATATAACGATTCAAAAAGCCGTAGAAGTTGTAATCGTCATAATATGCACACGTTTCCTCGCCACCTATGAGGTAGGGTACTTGGCGCGTTTTATTTTTACGTGGTTTCCCCAGTAGGCCTATTCCACCGGTCAGTTTTAATCCTGTTTTATTTGAAACTATTGAAAAATAATGGATTTTAGCAGAGATTGAAAAAGTAAAGGCAATTTAAGTTAAAAAAAATGTAGTGAAATTTAATCGTCCGAGTCGTAACTGTCAAATTCTTTTTCTTGTTCTTCTTCTTGATCTTCTTGTTCTTGTTCGTCTTGTTCTTGTTCTTCTTCATCTTCATCCTGAGTGCATGTAAACTGCGTTATGATTGCACGAGAAATACCAAAGCTGCAGAACAGCGTCGTCGAACTTTAGCAACACCTTCTTCTATTGATATTTTATTTGATGAAAATATGACAGTTCCAACCAGCCAACAAAAATTTCTTTCTAATACTCACAACAAGTCTCAGATTCATTTCAATGTTGAAAGAAAGATTTACTACGGAAAATATATCGGTAAGACAAGCTGATAATGATGCTGACGTATTGATTATTATTGAAACAGCAATTGAGCAATTCAATGTGACAAATACAACTATTGTTGTTGGTGAAGATGTAGACTTACTCGTATTATTGACTGCTCGAACTCCAACTGAAAAAACTATTTTCTTCTTAAAACCAGGAAAAGCTCAACATCAATCAGAAATGTATTCATCAAAAAGTTTATCTACTTTTGCAAAGTGTCAAAATCATGTACTATTTTTACACGCAATAAGTGGCTGTGATACGACATCTGCATTTTACAGGAGGGGAAAAATAACAGTTTTCAAACTATTTGAGAAACAAAATTTAATTGAATGTGCTGAAGTTTTTAAAAATAGTAATTCTACTCGACAAGAAATTATTACCAACGGCTTTCGCTTTCTTCTTTCTATGTACGGAGCTCCTAAAAAAACTACCTGCTTAGATAAGTTTAGATATGCATGTTTCGTTAGAAACACCAAAAGTAAAAAACAAGTACAATTAGCTTGTCTTCCTCCAACCTTAGTTGCTGCTCATCAACATCTTTTTAGAGTATATTACCAAGTTCAAGTGTGGCTTGGTTATCAGCTAGACTGCAAAAAACTAACTGCAAAAAGGGATGCAGTGCTAAATGTGGTTGCAAAAAAGTCGGATTGTTTTGTTCTCCCGCATGTACGCATTGTCAAGGCCGGTCGTGTTCTAATATTGAATCACCAACAGAAGAGGATCCGTTTGATTCCAACGAGGCAACATGCGATACATCGCTATTAACGCAGTTTACATGCACTCAGGATGAAGATGAAGAAGAACAAGAAGAACAAGAAAAAGAATTTGACAGTTACGACTCGGACGATTAAATTTCACTACATTTTTTTTAACTTAAATTGCCTTTATTTTTTCAATCTCTGCTAAAATCCATTATTTTTCAATAGTTTCAAATAAAACAGGATTAAAACTGGCCGGTGGAATAGGCCTACTGGGGAAACCACGTAAAAATAAAACGCGCCAAGTACACTACCTCATAGGTGGCGAGGAAACGTGTGCATATTATGACGATTACAACTTCTACAGCTTTTTGAATCGTTATATCTCAAAAAAGGTGGCTCGTAGAAAAAAAAGTATTAATTTAGTTTTTGTAGATAATTTTATAATCTACAATTTTTGTCTAAGGTATTTTTATGATAAAACTTACCGTTTTGCTGAAAATCGCGAAAAACTCATTTTTTTGACCTTTGACCTTGAATAACATTTTTTCCTTACAGGGGAAAGATGGGGAACTTTCAAGTTTTGTTTTTAATGATATTTTAAGCAATCTTACCGATTTTCAGCTTGGTGGGAATTTATGTAACTTTACTCTTATTTTTTCGTCTAATATGACCGGACTATTATTAAACCGCGGCTTTTATAAAAATCTAACTAATTCAGAGCTTAGGCTGTATATATAAGAAGAATATAAGATGCTAAAAAGGAAATACATTTTGAATGGAATATGGTTTATTCATATTTTTAACCTGCACCCTATATATATATATATATGTATTAATATTTTACACAGATTCAACATATCTGTTGAACCTTACCTAACATTCACTAACACGGTATCACATATGACAAAATATATAATATAGTAGCTGACCCAGCAAACGTTGTTTTGCCATACATGTGATTTCAATTTTCAATTAATAAATAAAAAATAGGGGTTGATCGTAGGGGGGTAAAAATTTAGTGTTGTTGTATGTATTTTTGTATGTCGTATCATAAAAAAATAGAAACTAAAAAATAAAATGAAAAATTTAAGGGCGCACTACGCTAAACATTTAGGGGGATGAAAAAATAGATGTTGTCCGATTCTCAGACCTCCCCAATATGCACACAAAGTTTCATGAGAATCGGTCAAGCCGTTTCGGAGGAGTATGGGAACGAAAACTGTGACACGAGAATTTTATATATAAGATATACATAGTACAGAGTCGGATATGGGTCTCTCATAATTGGTAGACCCTTATTGATTATTTATTTAACTAACGATAAAGCTCTGAACCTAACCTAAACCTAAAGTTTTGGTACTATATATATTTATGAAGTAGCTGTATTATAGTGTACATGAAGTAGATACTACACATTTAGATTTTCAAGTGTATATATTTTATATTCGTAGCTACTAAAACTTCATTCAAATTTTGTCACATTACGAGATAAGATAAGGAATTTTGCACTAAATGCTTAGATACTTATTCATAATTAAATATTGAATAGTAGTTTATGATAAGTTACTAAAAGTTAAAATTTCATTTATCGCATGTAATATCCGCTCTGCAAAAACTCTGCATTTTCTCATTTAAGTTAGCTTGGATCGGTGATGTATTGAAGAAATAAAAACTTAAAGGAATCGATTAGTCGCTCAATTTAAGGAATAAATAAATTTTTGATATTTACAATATTTAGTTTTTCAAGACCACGCCACCTATTGTACAATGACTCCAAATATAAAATTTAGTAATCCTACCTATAACGACATCTAGCACCCGCGGCTCGAAGTTCAGTTCGCATGATGACGTCACACCGTGAATTGACCTATTGTTTTTATGACTTCTGCGCTGCTTTATAAAAGGAAAAAACGCGTAATACAAAGTACAAACAACTCGACTTCGTGCCACTACATTAAAGAAATATTTTTATCTCATTAGATTATTGTTAGTTATAGTCACTTTTTCTTTTTTTGTCGCAGTGGCTAAAAAGGTTCAAACATGTAAAGCTACTGTGACATCAAAATTCAAATTTAGAAAATTGTGTTTTTTTTGGAAAACTCATGCTCGAACGTATATTTTATGCTGTCATTACAACATAAGCTTACAATTAAAAGAGATTGTGGTAATTGAGTTTCTTCTTCTCATTTCATAATTAATGCTGTATCTCCGCCATTTAATAAGGGGAGGATGTCGTGGACGCACTCTTCTGCGTATGGTCCCGTCAAATCCCGCTCCAATAAGATCTATAATAAGAATGCACCATGATGAGTTTACAAAGCCTTTTGATAATCTTCCTTTCACTGTTCCCAACAGGTGTGTAACTATGTGTATATCCTAAAACGCTAAAGGATATATAAAACGGATATTTTCTTTTACAAAGTATTATATTTATAAAAATAATATCCGTTTTAGTAATTGTAAGAGGCCTTGTCTAGGTTGGAAGTGTCTTCCAGCCAGGTCCCCCATATACTTATAAACATACCATATAAATTATTTTTAGAAAATTACATGGTTTGGTGCATGTTCTACTAGTATAAAATTTAAATGAAAAATTTACTTACAGGTATGTCCTTACAGCAGTATTCTGTGTGTTGTTTGGAGTCGGTTGGTGGGCTCCATTTGCTATTGTTTGGTATGCAATGGCAAAACGTACAATGTAATGTACAATGACTTAGTAACAATAAATGGTCATACAAATATTTTGGATTTTAATCACTAGGTTTACATTTATTTGCTATATAAGACTGTAATGTTTGTTTCGTTTCACAAGCAAATCAAGCTCCTATATGCTACAATAGATAACATTTTTTAATTTCATATTTTGCTAATAGTAATATAAATTATATTTAACTATTTATCCAAGTAGGTTAAATATTATTGAAATAGATATAAGGACATGCTAGAAATTTTACACCATATTTAATTAAAACTTATTTTAAAGGTTTTATTTTATTATATAACTACATAGTTTGCTTTGTGTAGATTTCAGACACTTGTTAAAGAAGATTTAATCAAATATTCTAAAAAATAAACAAAGATTTCAAGAGACTACATTTATTTTGACAATTTCATTACAATCAAGGCCAAGATGGTGCATCACCTTCTTTAACCCTCCCCCCAAAAAGTGCAGATTTATCCCTGTAATTAGTCATTCTCAATGTTTCCTGATCATCAAGGTACTTTCCAATGAGGAAGCCGGTTAATGGCACAGCAAACCACACATAACGACTAGTTATTCCAAAAAGTGCCATTTCACTGCTTTTTAGACAGAGCCTTCCAGTCCCTGGTGTGACTCCAGTCAAGCCAAATAAATGTTGCAGTTAATACAGGGAAAGTAACGGTTACTAGGTTCCTACGCAGAAACCGAAGTATCGCCATAAACCTGTCAATACAAAACTTGGTTAGCAGGAATCCAACAATATCTACCTACATAGGTAATTCTACATCAATATTGATGCTTTTAGTCTGTATTTAAATGTATTATTGGAAGTTTATTGAAGAGCCACTGTCCTTGGTTAAATAGTAATTGTATGGACGACACTGAATTGAAATATCTATAACCTATTATACGAAGATCTCGATGGTGTTATATAACTAAGTTGAAAACAAGATTAATGTTGATGGAGTTCCAACATCTACGTTACAAAATAATATACCACATTGAAGACAGCATTCTTTAAATAATTTCATTGTATTTAAATTAGTCTTTAATTATAAAAAAATTACAGAATATTAGTTGCACAATAGAACGTACCTAACCCTTGTAATCAACGCGCAATTACTGCGTCACTTAGTAGGGAAAAATCGTTTCGTCTTTAGAATCAAAGATGTTTAAAGTAATAAACAAATTATAATTATTAGGGATTTAGTTCTTGAATCTTTTTATAAATGTTACAGACATCATGTTACCTAATAAATGTTTACAGAATAGTACAGATACTATAGGTCTATAGATATAGAATTTACATTTGCATACAATAAATATTACTTTATCTATGGTTTTGATGCCGTTATGGTAATGTGGGACACAGAATCGGTAAAAAGTACAAAAATAACTAATCTTGAAAAATATCAATTATATAATAAGTAAAGTATAGAAGTTTTTATAGATAATTATAAAAATAGTTTCTGTAGTCTTAAATATGAGAGAAATATTTAAAGAAAAGAAGTAACTTCTAGTTCTATAAATTAGATTTTGTCAGCAGAACTAAAATTGCTTTAAATGTGATGATGATGCCCTATTTACTGAAAGCTGACAAACGTTAAATTTTCTGGTATAAATTGAGTTACTTAAATATTCTGAAAGAGGTGATGACTGATGGCATATCCAGTTAACCGATCATCCAATCACGACTGTAAAATATGGATGTAAAAAATTAATATCGAATGCGTTAAATCCCTCGAGCTGTTAACTATACATTCCTTAGATAAGTATTCGTTAAAATAAATGAAAACGGACCTTCTGTATAAACGCCCTCTGAGTTCAAACGCTTGTCAAATTTGTGTTAAAACGTTTAAAGGATTTAAAAAAAAATGCGGTATTTTGAGAGAACAATCTATTAACATCTTTATTATAAGTTTGTGAGAATATGTCTGTATTCTATGGTAGACTGTGTAGTGTGAAGCATATAATATCACTGAGGAGTAAAGTGTAGTCTGTAGAATTAGACTTAAAATGGAGTGGTTATATTCTCTTTGGTGAAGACTGTAGAGTGTAGAGTGTACTGCGTAGACAGTAGACGTAGTGTGTGGTCGGTGTTATACGGGTGGTGGCTAGAAATATTATGAAGTATTTTTAAGCAAATTTTATTGGTGATGTTGACTTTAGGATTCTCGTTACTTTACCTATCGTTACTGTATCTGAAGTCTGTGAAGAAAAGATCATTTCATTTAATTGTAGTCATCCCTGGAAAATTAAGAAAGCTTCAAACGTGTTTGAAGCTTTCGGACTCGCATTAATGGAACTATGAACCTGGACCCTTTAACGTTTAGCTTATTACAAATTAATAATCTCGTAGCGAATTTAAATAAAAAGAATTTCAAGCAGACCAGCCAAGAGCTCGCACAGGTGAGTTAATATTGTAACTAAATTTTCTTTGTTCATTGTCGCCATATTGCCAACTGTCCACGGAATGGCGGGAATGAATCAAGTACAATCTGGTCTATCGATCATAAACAGCATAGTATTGCGCTAACTGAGTTATCTTGTTTCTTAAGGAATCTTATCTCATTTCGTCTTTGATTCAATCATACTAAGTTTGTTGGTAGTAAGTCTGCAAAATATCTTTAATATATTTTGCTATATTTCATTTTGTATTAAATGACATTAGGACTAAATTACAGTTTGCCAAGTCATCATATATTTAACAGCTAAATTAAACTGTACCCTCCTTAAGCCTTCATAAAAATACTTAAAATGTCTAATACTTAAATGTTTGTGGCTTCTTTTTCTTTAATTGAACTTAAAAAAAAAACAAAATTTCTAATAGAACTCAGTGGTCACAGTGATTATCAATCTGCTTTGAATGCTTTTTGTCTTGAATTTCAAATTTATCTATATAAAGGAGATTATAACATTTAATAAACAAAGTGGGTAGAACAATTGAAATATCAAAATTTGGAAACTTTACTGTATCATTATATATCTATTATATATTATGATACAGTAAAGTTTCTAAATTTGTTGTAATAAATTGTATACAGAAAACACTGATTGCTATTTATAGTTTGCCCTGAAACATATGTTTCATCAATCATATTTTAATCCAAAATGTTGTGTATCCTTTATTCCAATGGAATATATACATCACTCTTTATAACAACATGTATATAGTCTGTTATAAAACTACAGATGTATTTAGTGTCATAAGGAACATATCATACAGTAAATATTTCTCATTCATATTTTTGTTTACATAAACATTTACTTATCAGGAACAAAAGCCCCTTTTTATTAATAGCCTTTAATATCTGCATCATTAAACTTTATTTTTTATTTCATTCAATGTAAAACCACTTATTGACAAAAAATGACATTAAAATTTTTATCACTACATAATATTGTATATAGCCTTTCTTCAAACTATTTTTCATATTTATTGTACTTCAGGATGTGACAAGTCACCTGAATATTTTACTTTATATTTAGTCTGGCTTTAGTCCAAGCATAGCAAAAATACTTCCAGAATCTTGATTCAGATTGAGATGTGATTATTGGCTTGAATCAACTTTGAATCTTTCAACATTTCCATTTAAAAATACCTTATGCGTTCATGATAATATTAGTATAATAAATAAGATAAAACGAAACAACCACTAGCACAGGAAATTTTTCAGGTAAAGTAAGTAAAATTAAGGAAGAACTAAATATTTGATCAAAGAAATGCTTTTATTATAGTGCTCTATATGGTTGTGTATATATGGTGTTATTTCTTTTTTTCGAGGAAATAATGAGGATATATGGAAGTTATTGTGTTATTGATTCTAGTGCTTTCCTTTTTACTCCATATACTCCCTCTTGATTGTTCCCTTGAATAATGAGTCATCACCATGCATAAACGCTAATTTTTATGTGGCTCAAGGTGTAAGGGCTTTCAGCTGTAGTTAATAGTTATAAATTAATAAACCAAAAATGGATATTGCAATAAAGTTTCAAATAAAGCTGTTCACTTTTTGTATAATAGTGATTTGAAGAGTGCATGAGTACCAATTAATTACCTTAAATTTTTTTATACACAACTTCGGTGTGAAATATATTAGATATTCTTAATTGGGCCTGTAAAATCAGTAAATACCATGCCTAATTAGGTGTAATTCATTTATACATGGTTTAAATTAGTTAATATACTATGTAAACAAAGCTTTATTTAATACATTTATATTGGTGCTGCCACTATCTTACAACACTTTGCAATTCTGTTATGCAAGTTCTGAATCATAAAACTAGAATCATAACATATGTTTTGTGGATGTGGTGAACTTATTCTTGTAAAGCACATTACTGAAACCACAATAACATTATATAGTAAAATCGATTTATTCTATTTACCTGCAAAAGTAAGAAAACATATTTTCCATTATATAGTGGCTGTGGCCAAATACTTAAAAAATATCAGTACTCTTTCCAATTTCTTCCCATATGTAATTATAAAATATGATTAACAAGAAACATAGGCATAGGCTTTTTAAAAATTTGTGGCCTTTCAGAAATGTGTAAACATTATTAACCTGTTCCATGTACATAACATTATAATTGAAAGTCAGTTTATGTGGGCTCTGACTATTCACTAACAAATTAACTAGACATTTCTAATTCCTTCTATCAAGGCTTAAATATTCACCTATAAGAGTCTAAAATTTATTTTAAAATAACATTGAGAACCACTGCCAGAAAGACCAAACATATAATATATGAATCTAAACTACTAGTCACAGTAAATGTCAGATAATGAAATATTGCACTATTAACTTCTATTAAATGTAACATTTTGTATTCATGTAATTTATTTTATTACACAGATTGTCACCATCCATGGTTTAGAAGCAGAAAACCATGTGCTAAGGACCTTATTAAGTGAAGCAGTTAAAACCTCGTGGGATAACGACCGTTCTGGAATAGCAAACACTGGTGTCCATGCGTCTTTATTAGCCCAGCTACTAACCTCTCTTCTGAATCATCCTGCTAAGTCAACAGTTGTTTGTCGAACCATAGACAATCCTGTGAAGGCACTACAAAAGGTTACAAGTTCTTTATAACATTATGTAATTAGTTAAATTAAAAAGTAGCTTGTAAATGCTAAATCTTACCACCCTTGTTTTCTATCTCATTATTTTTGTTTTTCATTATAGTTTTTGATAAAATAAATATAGGCATCTATTTGTTATTATGTTTCTAAGTTTTCTACTATCTATATCTATTTAAGTCAGCTAGTAACACTTGGCATTAGAAAGATGAAGCAGCAAAGTATTTTCTTTTTATTTGAAGCATGCTTTTAAGTAAAGAAGAAAGCCCATTATGGTTAAAATTAGTTAGCTATGCTTTATTTGTTGTGCATTTTTACTGGCAATCAATATTTTTAACAAGAATGAACGTAAATTCATCAAAATATCTTATTTATATTCTTTGCACTTTCAGAGCTTAATGGTAGGTTAGGTTAGGTTAGAAGAAGAATATAAAGAAGAATTTTGATCCAAACTATTATTTTTATTAAAAGATATTTTTATGAAAGGCATTGCAGTACTGCAAACATTTTTCTGATTTTTTCTTGTATCCCACAAGTACTTCGAGAAATCAGTAAGAGTTTGATAAATCTAATGTATGTTAGCTGTAAAAGTTAATAAATAGAACTTTTTGGTAGTATTAAAAATATACATCGCAAGTAAAAACGCACAATAAATAAAAAATGGCGAATATTCATTTAAAGTTTGTATCATTTTTGTTGAAAAGTGGTCGAGGTATTAACGAAAAATGGAACCTTGAAATCAAGATGGCGACTAACGCAGGGGTCGACTTCGCTATTTAGGATTTAGACTCCCTAACGGTGGTGTAAGACGTTCTGTTTTCAATTGTTGCCACGTGACATGCAAACCTGAATAGACTAAATTATTTGTGCTTCATTTTGGGCATTGTTCTTTATGTTCACATCATTATGTGTTGTCTGTTTGTCCTTTTCTGTTTTTCAACTTTTCAAACTGCCTTACTGTACACAATTTTGAATTAAGTGAATTAGTTTAATAAAGTTTTAGGTTTTCACGAGGACTACAAAATGAATGACTTGTTAATATAATACTAGTTAAAATTAAAATTCAGGCTAATATATATATGTTTATTTATTTATGTTTAATGAACTTGATTTAGGTATCATATTTGGAAATAGTTTATTAATATCAATTATCAATTTATAATAACAATCAATAACAATCAATATATATATCAATTTGGGAATTGTGTTCAGATATACTTCGAATCGAAAATGATACTAAGTATATAATTTTATATCCAGTAGATATTTTATATAATTGTCGTCCAGGTATTTATTACTTTCTTACAGAGTTAGGTATTAAAACGGTTCTATAAATATAAAAATATATTCCTATTATTTTGAAAAAAATATTTTTTCTATGCCTTTCCTACACAGTCGTGTTTTTTTTTTTAATTTTCTTGTAATACAGTGGGTAGTATGAAAATCTTTATTTTGACCTTTTTTTGTATATCATGTAGTACTATGTTAAGTGATGGTTAATTAAGTTGATAAGAATCATCTTTGAGCAATATCTTTTTAAATGCAGCTAGTCCGCTGGACAGGGACATAACAGGCGACATACAGATGTAGGTACTTAATTTTTAATACAAAATGAATAAAATTTTATTCAATGTGTGCTTGTTTAGATTGACTGAGTGAAAGGGATAAGGGTCAGGCCGTAACACTGCGCTGTGGCTTTAAGTCTACGGCTTCGCAAACTGCATCGTGGATTGTTTTTCTAAATTCTTCATTACAATGAATCTCATCTAATTGTATGTTGTGACCTCGCATCACAGCTGCGTGGTGTCGGTTTTGCGCTGCGTCACCCCACCGCAGTGTTGTCGTCTAGTCTAATGCCTTTGAAAGTCATATTGTTTGTTATTTGGGGTGAAAATCAAATTTTTATTCATTTTGGCAATACAAATGTAAAATTCATTTCGCATTATCTTATCAGCAGCGTTTTATCTGTTACAGACTCTTAAAGCATCAAACACATTACTTCCGCGTCTTGCCCGATTGTTAAAGTTGACAACAGCTCAAGATGTTGCTTTGTCACTTGTCTTAAGAAAGCACTCCTCGAAACCTGAGATAGCGACATTTGCAAAGCAACATCTCAAAAGACGTTTCTTGGATCTAGTTCAGTGTTATCTTGACGCAGGTACACAGTTTTATCATTTTAGTTTGCTGAATGCACTATGAGAATGACTAACCCTAGTAGTTGTGAGTGTTATACAAAAGCAATGCATGCCCTGTCCCGGTGTTTCATATCCTATATATTTTTTATGATTAGCACAATCTCTGTTTTACTAATTAATTAATGTTGTTACTAAATAAAATGTTATTTGATGAGTAGTAGCACCGATACACAATATTCAGAGGACTGTATTAAATTAGTCTTTACTTGAAAATATTACTTAGTAGACAAATCTTAACATATAGATGCAAATTCTAGAATATTTAAGTTTTTTTTCTTTTCAGAGCGAGGTTATCATGCGGAGCGAGCAGGTCTTCAGGAATGCAGCCCTGAAGTATTGCAAACTCTATTAACTAGTCTCACGTATGATAATTTGAAAATTGCAACAGTAACAAAGGAGTTGTTTTTTAAGAGACTTCGAGTCGATTTCCCACGAGAAGTGGTACCAATTGTGCTAGCTCCTCTCCTTTACCCGGACGATACGAAAAAGCCTCTTGTAGAAATGGCGACGGCAACTGATATGGCGGGAACCTTGATGGATAATTCTCTGGCAGAGGTTATTCGCGATCTTGGATATGGATTCACAACCTCAGTTGAAGATTGCAAGACGCACATGTTAAATTTTGGTGCCCGAGAACCAACAGCAATTGATGTTGCTAGAATTATTTCCTTAATGATCAGATATCATGCCACAGTTCAAGACACTCCACAAATACAAAATCCTGGTAATTTTTGGGTAAACCATGAGGCCAAGAAAGAAGCAGCCCATGCTCATGGCGACGCATGGAATGCTGAGGTTTTTGTGCAAACGCTTAAAGAATTGGCCTCTAACCTGAATTGGAAGGAAGTTATCTTGCAGTTGGACCATCCAGAATTTATTGTGCCTGATAGACAAGGACTCAGCTTATTGTTCACTATCTTAAGATTAGGACTACAAAGCGCAGGGTACCCAGCAAACATTTTCCCTGTCGAATATCTATGTAGAAGATGGACGAACCTGGAAGGCCAGATGAGCTTAATCACAAATATTTTGAAGTTCCCCGATGTGTTCAGTTTTGCAGACTATCCATTTCATCCAGTGTCCATTGATTTACTAAAATCTCCTCCAGAAACTGATAATAAGGAAATAGCAACATGGCGTTGTCTATATTTAGTGGAATTACTTCTTTACGCCTCTGAACGAGGTTACTATTTACAAGTACATGAACTTTTCAAGTTTCCACTTCAGCATTGTCCAGACATCTTACTTTTGGCCTTGCTACAGATTAATCCACCCATAACTGTTTTTAGGCAAGAACTATTGACAACTCTAATCCCGATCTTTTTAGGAAATCATCCCAATTCTGGCATCATATTACAACATGCTTGGCATACACAAAATCCAAATATAAAACCTATTATAATGCATGCCATGGCAGACTGGTATATGCGGGGTGAATGCGATCAATCGAAACTGTCTAGAATATTGGACGTAGCACAGGATCTCAAGGCATTATCATTGCTATTAAATGTGCAGTCTTTCCCATTTATCATAGATTTAGCATGCTTGGCTTCTCGAAGAGAGTATTTAAAACTGGACAAGTGGCTCACGGACAAGATAAGAGATCATGGTGAATCCTTTGTGACAGCCATGGTGAAATTTTTGCAAAGAAGGTGTCCCCCCGTCATGGGAAAGGTACCAGAGGAGCAGTTGCCAAAAGCCGCACAGCTGCCGCCAGAAACTATAGGCACAATGTTGGCCTGCCTACAATTATGCATCCCTAATGTGCAACAGGAATTACAGGAAGCAATTTACACATTGATTACCAATTGTCAAACAATGATTTTGAGTAAGACAAGACCAAATATTGCAGGAATAGCGAGACAAACGCACGCGCGGGTTATTGAAACACCGTTCAATCCTGCCAGCTTAAGTGGTCAATTGTTTACTCCACATGTTGATTCCATAGCAACATTAACGCCTAATGTGGCAAATCTTAGCCTAGGCGCTCCTGCAAATACATTTGCGATGCCTGGCACTCTTGGACCTTTGGTCACGGCCCCTGGATCTCCTTCGCGTCTCATGGGCGCAGGGCCGAACAGCCCCTTTGCAATGATACCAATGCAACACGCTGCGAATGTAGCTACTATGGGAGCTCTGGCCAGAATGCCGACCGGGCCTACCATGGACAAACATCGCATACCTGACCCTATACATTTTCCGGAGATTATTCATAATGTTTCAAAAGAAATTGAAGATGAGGCTAATGGGTACTTTCAAAGAATTTACAACCATCCTCCACATCCAACACTGTCCATTGACGAAGTACTTGAAATGCTAAAGAAATTCCAAGATTCTCCGAATAAAAGAGAACGGGAAGTGTTCTCTTGTATGCTACGGAACCTATTTGAAGAATATAAATTTTTCCCTCAGTATCCGGACAAAGAGCTTCATATAACTGCTCAATTATTTGGTGGGATTATAGAAAAGGGTTTGGTACCGAGTTATGTGTCGCTTGGGTTAGCTCTCAGATTTGTTCTGGACGCTTTGAGAAAACCGGAAGGTTCTAAAATGTACTATTTTGGTATCGCCGCATTAGATAGATTTAAGTCGCGGTTGAAAGATTATCATAAATACTGTGAACATGTCCGAGCTATTCCACATTTTAGTGAATTTCCTCCACATTTGATAGAATACATTGAGTATGGCCTTCAAAGCCAAGAGCCCCCAACAAAACCACAAGGGGCTGTCCTGCCAGCGGGTTTAGCAGCCATCTTAAATCAAACCGCAGTCGTGTCCGTTACTACTCCATACAGGTACATGTTTTATTCAATATTGCTTATAGGTTGATTACATCTGTTAACGTATAATAATGGGGTTTTCCTTGCAGGTCGGTGGTTGCGCACAGTTCTATATCGGTAATATCCAAAGTCACCAACTGTGCTCCTGGTGGCATAGGAAGCAGGCCGTCCATTGCGAATGCAACAAATATTGATACGCTTTTAACGGCCACTGACAAGGACGATAAGCTGAATTCTCCGCCCGAACCAATTCAAGATAAAACAGCTTTCATTTTCAATAACCTCAGTCAATTGAACTTACAAGCGAAATGCGATGAACTGAAAGAAATCATTACAGACGAATTTTTCCCTTGGCTCGCTCAGTATTTAGTAATGAAGAGAGCGTCTATCGAACTAAACTTTCACGTTTTATATTCTAACTTCTTAGATGTGGTTAAAATAAAGAAAGTGAATAAGTTAGTAACTAAAGAAACTTATCGTAACATTAGAGTACTTCTACGATCCGACAAAAGTATAGCCAACTTTTCTGACCGATCTCTACTAAAGAATCTCGGCCATTGGCTGGGTATGCTCACATTGGCTCGTAATGTACCTATCCTTTTTCTAGATCTTGACCTTAAAGCACTTCTTCTGGAAGCTTATCACAAGGGGCAGCAAGAACTTTTATATGTGGTGCCATTCGTTGCCAAGGTTCTGGAATCTTGCACTAAGAGTGTCGCGTTTAAGCCACCTAACCCTTGGACGATGGCATTAATGAACGTTCTTGCAGAATTACACCAAGAGCCAGAATTAAAGTTAAATTTAAAGTTTGAGATAGAAGTGCTTTGTAAAAATTTATCACTTGATATTCAAGACCTTAAACCGAGTCTATATTTAAAGGATCCAGACAAAATAAGAACTATAGAATTTCAGTTATCACAACCGAAGCCCCAGCAGCAACCGCCCCAAGCGCAACCCAACGTGATGTCACTGAACCAGACAATTGTCCAAGCTCCACAAATACAGATGATTCCACCTCAGACGCCGATGATCCCAACCGACGACATTTCTGCGGCGGCTCCGACCCCCACCAATGGCTTGCTCAACGATCCGTCGTTGATGGGTGTGATTGGCATTCCAGAGCCAAGGTTTAATTACCTTGACGTGAACGTTTCTTCTACATCTGCTTTTGGCCAGAAAATTAGCTTCAATCCGCACATTATCCTCTTCCAAAGTTATCCACACCTGAAGCAGTTTGTGAAACCGGCGATTGAACGTTCTATTCAGGAATGGATCCATCCCGTTGTTGATCGCTCGATCAAATACGCCTTGACCACATGCGAACAAATTGTGAGGAAAGATTTCGCCTTGGATCCAGACGAGGGCCGTATGCGAACTTGTGCACATCATATGATGCGTAACTTGACAGCGGGTATGGCGATGATAACTTGCCGCGAACAAATTATCAACACGATCACGACAAATTTGAAGGCTGCATTTATCACAGCTTTATTATCAACGACGCCCCAACAGGTAAAATATTATATTACCTCCACTGTCTGCGATGCTTTAGTTTGGATATGGGTATATTAATATGACTGTTTCAGCAGGACATCATCGACAGTGCAGCTGCGATTCTCGCAGCGGACAATATGGAACTAGCGTGTGCTTTTATACAGAAGACTGCCGTCGAAAAGGCCCTCCCTGAACTCGACAAGAGGTTAATGAATGACTACGAAATGAGAAAAATAGCGAGACAAGAAGGTCGCAGATACTACGACCCGATCGTTTTGGGATACCAAACCGAGAGGATACCTGAAAGAGTGCGTTTACATGTTGGTGGACCGACGGAGACGCAAATCGCAGTGTATGAAGAGTTTGCTTGCAACATTCCTGGTTTTGTACCAGTGCGCGATGCAGGCATGTTCATGCCGAAGCCGTCTTCACAGGAACAACTACCACAGATAACGTACAGCCAAGTTATAAATCCAACACAGGTAAGTTTCCTTATAAATATTATTTCTCATATAGTATATTTGCCAATAGGGCTTCTCCCAAATTAAAAGATTTTTAGCAAAAGATTACTAATAGTAGATTTTTAAATTTTAACTCTACAATGACCAATATTTATTGCCTTAACATATTTTTAAATACATCATTTAGAAAATATTTAAAGCTCTTATCTAACCAAAGTTAACTGATACGTATATATATTGATGATAATATAACATTTAATGAACTTAAGTATTAGCTAGTATTGTAATATGAATTAATATATCCAGCAGATATATGGAACGGACGAAATGGGCGGACTTATATCAGCGGCTGAGATATTCTTGACCAATGCACTTGCTGTACCATCTTTTGCCGTGCAAGCGACAAATATGCATACTCTCCTCGAGTGCCTTATAATGGCGAGACGAAACCGGGACTTTGTTTCTGGTTATACTTTATTGCAGAGAGTGAGTATTTTTCTTTTTATCAAACATGTTTGTCAGCTAGAGCTGCTAAGACTGTAGATAATTTTTTGTCGTCACTTTTTTTACTTAATTTAATTAGTTGTATAATTTCTCAAAACAAGCCTTTACAATTGCTATGTATATTGTATATATAAACTTCTCCATACAATACAAACAATACAAAAAAAAGTATATTGCAAATATTTCACATAATATTAAGCAACAGGCCATTTCCAATTATTATTTATATCTTGGTGACATTAAAAAGATTTTGAACAAATTGCGATCAGTGCATCTTGAAATTTATGGGTGTATGCCTCTGAGCCACTCTTATTACCTTCGATCTGAATGTAACTTATAAACAATGCCTGAATTGAAATATCCGTCCAAAAAATCAACAGTTTATTGTATATTGTAGGCCGTGGAAGGTCTTCTCGATGGTCACATAGTCCAGCCAGGTGCTAGTACGGAGCACGTAGAGATGATGACACGGTATAGAGATATTCATCTTCGAGTGTTGAAGTTACTTCAGGACGCCAGAGTTTATGGACATGCGTGGACCACGAAACAGATAACCAGCTGCGTCGTGGAGTGTCGCGATGAGCTTAGATATAACCTCGAAGCAACTGACTGTCTTATACGGAACCATCTCATCAATCTGCCCCAAGTAAGTAATTATCAATATCTATGCTTTAATTGATTACTTCAGAAATAACATTAAAAATACAATTTATTCCAGTATGACCTGGCTTTAGCGCATTTGATGGACAGTGGAAACAATTACGTGGCTGTTGCGTTTGCGATGCAGCTTGTACAACTTTACTTGGTCGATGATAGGAATAATGTGTATGCGAATGAGTCCGATTTGTATCATATTACTGAGTCTTTGGTGAGATTAGTCTCCCACTCACGTAATCCACCACCGGAGGGATTAGCGTCCTTAATAGAAGCGATACGGATTAACCAGGACCCCAGTACGTATCTTGGGGAACGATCACCCTTGGGCCCTACGTCGCATATTCACACCGGGATTATGCAAGTCAGAGTAAGTATATTTGTATTTAAAACCTACATAAAAACAATTCTATATTATAACGTACTGTTAAATTTTAGAATCGCGATTATGACGATCCGCACGGCCTTCAAGAGAAAACAGAAAATCTTCTGCGCGAGTGGAGGACTGTGCTTCTAAGTCCTCTCACCGAAATTGAAATCGCACAAAATTTCAATTTATACGTGCATCGTATGAATATGAATGGAATACTTAAATCTGACGATATGATTACGAGATTCTTCAGAATCGCCACCCAGATGTGTGTCGAGAATGTTTATCAGTTGCTGACGGAAGAGAGATTAAATCCACCGCAAGTGCCGTCGAAGAAGGAGAAGTTCTACGCGATGTGTGATTACTTCATAAAACTCGTGTCGTTGCTGATCAAGAACACAGCTGATGCTGGCAATCCGACGCCGAAGCTCAACTTACTGAACAAGGTATGATTTTCAATCCCCTCATTATTGTTTTATTAAATGTGACTAAACCATGTTTATTAAACAGAAATTGCTTACGCGGGATATCTTACCATGAATTATGACCATAGTATAAAGCCTTCAATAAGGTTTTATTGGCAAAATTACATTGAAGTCAGTAGCATGAATTATGACATATCAAAGTAATGTTTAGACGGAAAATTGCAAAAAGTCTCGAATATAATTTAATTTCCAGATCCTCGGCATCATTGCGGGTTGCCTCCTTCACGATCACGAGGAACATGGTGCTAATTTTCAACAGCTGCCATATCACAGGATGCTTATAATACTCCTGCTTGACATGAATATGGCTGAGCCAGTTTTGGAATCAATGAACTACCAAGTTTGTTATTCAATATATTATATTTTACATATTTCTCGATCCAATAATGCAGAGCCACGACTCGAGCAGCTAGAACCCATTTACTATTAAAAATATATTAGAAATATCAATAGCAATAATTCTCTGGTGTTCTAGCCCACTCCAATGATTTCAGTTTTGTGTAGGTTCAATGTATTTGTAATTTCTGTCTCGTCCTATTCGGGAATACAAACGCTAGGATCCACAGTTCGAATGGACGCAAAAAAAAATACCTTGTAAAATGAAGAAATGCAATCTTTTTAGTTTAATAGGAAATGTGTCCATTTTGGCTGCTTTTATGTAATTATAATTTGTAATATAAACATATGTTTCAGGTTCTCACCGCGTTCTGCCACACGTTCAGAATAATTCGACCCAGCCAAGCTCCCGGATTCAGCTACGCTTGGCTGGAGCTCATCGCGCATAGATCTTTCATTAATCGTGTCCTTGCAGTCACGCCTCAACAGAAGGTATTTATTACACCCGATTGTTATTCTTCTGTACAGATTTTGCATTTTACTTTCTTTAAGCTGCCAATAAAATGAATTTAGCACGACTCTTTTCCTTAATATTGCCTAATTGCTTAGATCCGTAAAACATGGTGTTATTATTAAACATACTGAGCCATATTTAAACAATCTTTACTGTATATGACTGAGAACCACGAAAAATTCAATTATAGTATGTTTATAAATAATACCGATTATATCCAAGGTCGCTTCAATTTTCCTAGCACTTGACTATATAACAGTATTTATTTTATATCTTAAGTAGTTACATATATTTTAATGAAATTTTATTGACAGCTACTTAATAATTTTAGTTAAGACTTGAAGCTAAATTGTCGTCTTCGTATATTTAAATCAAATTTCATTTATCTACATTATCTTACTTTATAATATAATTACGCTTAACATAGCGTTTATATTACAAATAGATTTGGTTGCTGTGTCGATTTAATTCATTTATAACACATCATTCTAGTTTGGTCTTGGTGATCAAACGAAATTGCCTTCAGCTTAGATTATACTCATAGATTCTTCATTTACATAATAGCTCTTCAAAATGTATCTCAATATAAATTATGTAAGAGAAGAAATATGACAAATATATAGCATATTATTATGGTTTCATTTGACATATGTAAGCTAATGTTTTTATCATTTATCATAGTAAACCCTTGGTATGTAGGTTTTACAAAGAGAAACCTTGCTAAAATGACACAATGCAATAGGTACATATGAAAATGAAAAATATGTAATAAATATATGTTTATACTTCATGTTTTCAAATTGTTTCTAAATGTGAAATTTAAATTTAAGTATTTTGACATAAAACTATACCATTGTTTTTTTAATTTTATGCCACCAAGTTATTCGCACTGGTAACACAATTCATTAATATTCTTAAATGTTGAAAATAAAAGTTTTCCTCGTTGCTAAGTTAAGAGTCGAATCAAATTAAATTATTTTGCTTAGTAAGCTTCAACTGTGGTGAATTGGATAATTCGATGTAATGACCGACTATGAATTTTGACGAATCATACAATTTCTCGCAAAATTCTGAGAATGTGATACAATAAATTGCGCCTGTTCATACGAACGCCGACTCCATATCTGTAATGCTTTTTATTTTGTATTACCCGCTTTGTGTGCATGTTATCGTCAATATTGGCGTCTTTGTTTATATGTATGAGATCGTGTGCTTGAACACCGTAGAACAGGCTAGTCATTGCATCGAATTCTCCCATCGCTTCATTACATCACCCCTCAATATACCGTTTTACTATTCCAGGGCTGGGGAATGTACTCCACACTGCTCATTGATCTGTTCAAATTCTTAGACCCGTTCCTACGCAATACAGAACTCGCGCCACCAGTAATGATGCTTTACAAAGGCACCTTGAAATTATTGTTGGTATTACTCCACGATTTCCCCGAGTTTCTATGTGATTATCACTATGGATTTTGCGACGAAATACCACCGAATTGTATCCAAATGAGGAACTTGATTCTCTCAGCGTTTCCGCGCAGCATGCGCCTCCCAGACCCGTTCACTCCGAACCTTAAGGTTGATTTACTAGCGGAGATAAACTTGCCACCGCGCGCGGTTATAAATTACGCGAATCTGATACCGTCTTCGCAATTCAAGAAGGACTTGGACGCTTACCTAAAAGCAAGGGCGCCTGTTACTTTCCTATCAGAGTTGAGAAGCAACATGCAGGTAATTTACATTTGTTTCAACGGATTTTTATTTGACACGCGGTAGGTAGTAAATGAGGCAATAATTCTCTATGGTTGGAGCTATTAATATATGTTTAATTTAGGTGGTGAATGAGCCGGGTCGCCGATACAATAGCCAGTTGATGAATGCAGTGGTGCTGTACGTTGGTACACAGGCGATTGCGCATATTAGGACCAAGGGTCAAACCCCGAATATGTCCACGATTGCACACTCGGCTCATATGGATATATTCCAGAATTTCACTGTCGATTTTGACTATGAAGGACGGTAAGAAAATTTACATTATATAGGTATGATATTAATTGTGGGCGTGGTAAATGTATGGAAATATTCGCTGTAAAGAACTCTCATTGTAGGTGCATTTTTGACAAATTTTCAAATTGTAGTGGTGTGCTCTTATATTCACTATTTATAAGTAGCTGTTGCGAAAAAATCGCTTGCGATGCGATACTATAAGAAACCATTTTTCACTCGAAATGATGATTCATGTAAAGTGGTCGTTTCACATATTATTATAAACTATTTCAGATACTTGTTCCTGAACGCGATTGCGAACCAGTTGCGGTATCCGAACAGCCACACCCACTACTTCAGCTGTTGCCTGCTGTACTTGTTCGCAGAGGCTAACTCTGAGGCTGTGCAAGAACAAATCACAAGGATGTTACTTGAAAGGCTTATTGTTAATAGGCCACACCCATGGGGTCTGCTTATAACTTTTATTGAGTTGATTAAGAATCCAATATATCAATTTTGGACTCACGAATTTGTCCACTGTGCCCCGGAGATTGAGAAGTAAGTTTGAATTTTTATTATTCATTGAGAATGTGTATGTGCGAGTGGATGAGAATTAGGATTTTCTTTTACTGATTGCACTCGATTCCAATATAAATGATTTTATAAATCTGTTTGCTGACTCGATTTAATGTAACTATTTGAAGAGTGAATGTATATATTTATTTGTTTGCTTCGACACACTAACTGGACGAAAAAAATATAACTCCCCATATTTTTATCCATTTATTAATTTCCAATTAATAACTGGATCCTTATAATTTTTTTTGTTATGTTTATGCTCTGCGCTTTAAACTGTTTGTAACTGCTTGTATTTAATATTTAAGCTTTATTTGAAAAATGTATTATCGTTATTTAATTAGCTAATTTCTTACTTTGGTTAATTCAATACTCATTCTAAAGAAACTGTCTTTAGGATCAGTATTGATAGTTTAGAATTTTTATTTATTTGATATCACCATGGGCGAGCTCCTGATTCCTCTATCTAATTATCTAGTAGCTGATAATATCTAACAAACTTTAAGGGCGTGATCGTGAATAAATGTAAATAAATTATTTTATAAACATATATTGGAATTGAGTAAATCGTAAAAAGCTTTGCATCTGCGACGCGAATGAATTTTTATCCTCTAATTACTATTACATGGGTGACGCTGAAAGTATTTAGAATATAAAAGTTCCATTTTCTTGCCGCGCACCACCGCTTATAGCTTCACTACTTATGAGTGTACCACTTCTTTAAAGGCCGGCAACGCACTTGTAGGCCTCGTTATGTCCTCGGTTGTCCATTAATTCTTAAGCGCTCGTATATAAAAAATGCGAAGCGGTCTGTTGCTTATATATTCCTTGGTTTCATCTTAATGCTGTCACCGTTTATAAACGATAGCTCACATCATGTACTCTGAGGATTAGTTACCACACTGTTTCGATATGTTTTGCTTCAGGGCTTCCTTAAATATTTCGAATTTCACAAAGGACATGTCTAACTGGCCTTTGAATAGACAATATAATAATAAGTTCATATTCAAATTCTAAATTCATGTCTGATGCCATGTTATGTTCTTTACTAATCATGGAAGGTTGGTAAACGACACGACTTAAAACAGCACTATAGTATCCATCTTCCATTGCAACTGTCGAAATTTGTGGTTCCTACATTAACTGGTATTTGCATTAGCTTTGTGGGCTTTACACCGTAAAATGCGAACGCAAAAATTAGGCAAATATAAATGTAATTTGGGGTTTTATTTATTACCAATGACTTTCAGTGCCATCCATGCAGCCCTAACATTATTTGATTTAGGATAGAAAGTGTCTAGTTACCACTTAGAGCAAAACGAAAAAAATCACTTGTACCTTTAGCACGTCCGTTTATGGAACTGAACAGAATCGAAAAAGTTCGCTTAGCAGCATTTGTGTCCATACAAATTGTTTAAAAACTTACGTTTAAAGAATTAGCAATATGCCATATAAGCGTGTGCGAATTTCATCCTTAAGTTTGTGCTAAGGGTAGGAGTTTTGCATAAAATAACATCATCTTTATCATAATCCTGATTGAGAATAAAAATTCAAATCGAAATCACGTTAATGCATTTACCATATATACTTATCATGATAAAGATTGGTTGTGTCGTTATATGTATTCTTTTTATTAAATTGAATTCATGTACCATTTCATGTACTCTAACATCAACATGAATAAACAGAAGCAAATTAGTTATTGAGTTATATAAGAAGGAGGGCGCGTCTTATGAGCCATATATTTGGGTAGTTAAGATCTTACAATCACCCTCCACACAGACATACGCTTATGTCGCGAATATGAAAAAGCAGACAAAAGCGGAAACGAAGGGTCAACAAGTTCCGGTTGCCTTTACTTCGAATATGTCAAATAAATAAACTTTAGTGTGTATATATCACCAATCTATTATTTTTTGCAAGTTTCCGCTTTCCCACAGTGCATTGCATAGGTCACACTAAAAGTTTCGGAAGTGGCCGCTTATATAAACAAAATTTAAATAATAGCATTTAAAAAATTGAACTCTTTGTAAAATCCAGTTGCACGAATTTTTGAAGGGGAAAAACGTAGAACTTGTGAGTTTTCTGTTCTCAAAAATTAAGAACCAATTAAGAACGATTTTTTACACCAGCACAGGCTGTTAAAGAGTATGAAAAACAAGTTTCTGTGGTCACCACGGAGGAGTAACACAAAAGGTTTCAAAGGGAGAATACTTTCAATTCAGTTGTGACCATTAATTTTATTTTCTTATTAATTTCGTAAACTTTTAGTGTGCCCCATGTATTTCGCATTATGTAGTTTCACCTGAAACTGGCTTTTTACTAACCCTTTTCCTATCCCATTTCAAATTTAAATTGTGCATACCCTGTTGCTTCATAAAACTCATGGTAAGTTTCAAGTCATAGTGAGTTTCTTTTTTAACTAACAACAAATCAATCAGAGTATTTAATGACGTAGGTATTTGACACAGGTGTTGCTATTTTTTTATTTTCCTCCTGATCAGTAACAATCGTATCATTACTATAGTTAAAAAAAATCGATTCGTGTAAATCATTGTTATGAATCATAATAAAGTGTCTGATGCCTCAGTCATACTGGCCGAGTCTCTTTTCAAAACTCACAAATTTCATTTATATGGTCAGAAATGGGGTTTTCAGGGTAACTGAAGCCGCATTTCGTTAAGGCCGTAAGGGTTTCGCCGTGTGGCTAATCGCTTGAAGTTTTAAAGCGATTAGCCACACGGCGAAACGCGAAAATTAACCCATGTAAATCCCTTGTGACCCTCTCGTAATTGAAAAATTTGAAGTTACGTAAATGTTAAAAGCAGGATTTTGCTATCAAGCTATCAAAATTTTCAAGTTTTGGGATCGGCGTCGGCTTTAGTGCATGTTTTGAAAATTATTTTTATTACCTTTCTTGGCAAGGCTTCCTTCTAGCGATTTTTGCTTTTTACACTTGGTAGGTGAAATATCCCGAATTGCACTAAAAAATCTTAAATCTTATGCATTTATTGCATGCATTATTAAATGCATGCATTATTAAATGTAGTTAGTAGAAGGGGGGTTGAAACTTATTTCCATTATAAATTATTCATATCAAAACTAAATCAATAAAATTTTCTTAACAGCCTAAACAGGATTTGAAAGAAAGAAACAAAAGAATAGTTTCGTTTCTAGATTGATTTAATTTGTATTAACAAAAAAATACCTATTGGTAATATTATTATTATATTCAAAAACAGTAAGATGTTTCTGTTTCTGTTTTTGGAATACCATTATACACCATGAAATTATTTATCACTTCTACAATACAAAGAATCTCGCTGTCCTCTTGTCCTTTCCTTTCCTCATTCTTGGTATCTATGTGTAGACAACATAACGTCGGTTATAGTTGGTTCTACTAATGATATAGGTAGTAGAAGTATCGTTTTTGTCCAACAACCTAACATAGTAAAATATGTAGTTACTATTGTGTGCGGTTGCGGAGTATTGCGAATGGATTCAAATTGATTGTTCCAACAAGCGAAATGGCCCGGCTGTTGAGCAGTGTTCCGTGGTCGTATTTAGCTCAAAATTGAAACGTTTTCCTTTGAGTAAAATACGCGTAGGCTTATAATGTAAACATCCTACTTCTATATAACTCTTATAAAAGATCGATACGTATAAATATATTTTGTTCTTAGTATTTCGCGTAACCGCCTGGCACTCTATTTATTTCATATATATATGTACGTGATATAGTGACGCAGACGGATTACGTTTGCGATTATTACTTTAAATCATAGGGTAGAACCGATAATTTTTGTACAATTATAGAGATTTCAACTTTAGAAGATTGACATTGTATTCACACTATTTGACGGAACCGCGAGGTGCGCTGTTATTTTTTTTTATTCGTACTTAGACGTTATTCCTCAAATAGGTGCCACTGTCAAAGTTATAACATTATTATGAGACTCTCTTTTAATAATTAACACGCAATCTACATGTTTTTGGAACAATCAATTGCAAATAACTATGTGTGGGGGAACGATTAACTGTTGGAAATTTGACTTTTTTATATAACGTATCTATTTCGTAGGTTATTCGCGTCTGTGGCTCGCTCATGTATTGCGGACAAGACAGGCACTGGCGGTGGTGAGAGGGATATAGTTGAGTAGCGCAGAGCCATATGGGAGTCTGTCCGGTTTAAGCATAGCTTTCAAGGCATTACCGAGAAAGGTGAGTCTTGTATGAAACTCAAAAAGCTCTATTATATTAGCTCTTATATTATATTGGTTGAGCAGATACCTACCACCCTTGATTCTGAATATTGCTTATTATGGTACCTTATGGTATACCGTGTCAAAATCAAGATTGAGTATTTGTATCATCAAAGTCCATCTTGCAGAACATGTAGCGGTCATTGTTTATGAATGGAGTTCAGAGTGACAGTGGCTAGTCATACAAGTTAAATAGAAAAGATATACACCACCTGGCCGCTTTGATTTGCACTTTGGTTAAATACTTTTTTCACGAAACTGCAATTTTTATAATCTAAGCCAATTCTGCAGTATTGTCATCATTTTACCTAGCCGTACATTATCAAGGCCTTCTCTTAATCGACAAAACTTTTCCTTTTTCCTTGTTCATATTTAAGCATCTTTGTATCAACACCTGAAAGCCAAAAAGAGTGTCTCTTGTTTCCGGATCGCTTCGAAAGCTTAATTGGGAATTGGAAAGCGTAGCTTCACATTTTAAATATGTCCTATTATGAATCACCTTCCAGAATTTAAAAGAATGATTACGAATACTGCTATAGTCGTTGCATTGCTTATGATTTTTCGTCTTGGGCTTAGTGATAAATGTATCCAATCTGATGGTATCATTCTCGACCCTAGATAGCGTCAAAAATAATTGTGATATTCTCAATTATATTTATTCCTTGATATTTAGGTGCTATAAGTTTTTTTTAACTTCTGGAGCATACCAAAACTGTTGTAATTCCTGTCTACCTTCTCCATTTCTGAAAACAAATCAACACCATACCTTAATAAGTTACCTTTCTTATCATCATATTTTTAATCATTTGCTTTATTTTCACGTCAATTTCTCATTAAATTTAAGATTTCATTGGTAATCCATTTGGTCTATTTAACTCGTTTCGTATCTTAAGAATAGGTCTAATTAAATTCTGCCATAGAACCGTGATAATTATCGTCTTCGAAGTTGTAGTAACATAACCCCGTATTTATTTTATTTATTATTTTCTATGCCATTACAGGGACAGGCGCCAATGCGACGTAATACTCTTAGATTTAGATACTATGTTTACCTAGTTTACTGCTATTTAATATGTTTAATTTTAAATCACTGTTAGGGCGTAAGAGATTGTCTGTTCTTTAAAACTTTATTTCTTGGTTTAGAATTTTGAAATTTAATATTATTATAATAGGTTATTTTACACACACTTAACGCGAAATACACAAGGATTTTGGGTTAATGATCTGTTCCAAATTTTTTTAACATTTGCCCTAGTGCGATGACGTATTCATATATACTAATTAATATATTTTTCAGGCTCTCAAGAGGCGCAGGCGGACTGCATTCCGCTTCCCTCCGCAACGACGAAGGTTCAGAAAATGACCTGGAACCAACTTTTTAAAAAATGAATCAGAAATGCATGTGTAATTTTAAAATGACTTGATTTTAGACCGTTATTTATAAATATAATATAGTGATAATGTTCCCAACAATTATGGGCTATATATAGATTAATGTATTAAAGGAGATCATTTTCACATGGACTATGAATCATGATGAAATAATCGGTCATGAAATTGGATCCGAATGATTCAATATTTTAGACATGCTACATAAGTTAATGTGCGCTAAATTTAAAATATATTGTTTGTATCAAAAGTTGTATTGAATTGTGACAGCATGGGTCACCAGTGTTTGTTTATCGTATTTAATATTAATAAAGTTTACTGACTGTATGTATGCAATATTTTAATCCTTAAAACACTATTCACTATTTGGTTTCTAACGGTAAGTTGGATTATAATCGTTTCTTATTTTTACCCTTGATACAAATTATTTTCAACACGATCGATGGTTAACGAAACGAATAAAATCGTTGTTTATATATAAAAATCGATAAATTTTTTACAATGTTTATAAATTGTAAGTATGCAATTAATGTTAATGCTTAGCTCTATAAATTAGGATTATTTGCTTTAGACGAAGTAATACTCCTTTTGGTATTTATACACTGCATGTGTAATTTATTTAGGACTTTTAAGTTGAATGAAATCGGTTTCATGGATTGTACTTAAATGTACGACAACATTGACGAAAAATATTTTTTTGTTTTTGAACTTACCGCGGCGAGAGTACGGTAAGTGCTGCCGCTTTTACAGCTGCATGGACTTAAGCACGAATCGGACCATCAATTTTCTCGTCTTTGTCTTGAAAGATACCTTTAACAATGAATTGTGAAAATGACTTGTAATTATTACATCATCATCGTCTATCCTTTTACATTTTAACTCGAAGTGCTGTTTAATGTCGTGTTTAATTGTCTATATAGACTAACGGAATTGCCCGAAATGTAAGTTGTCTGATCGGTTAGTTAAGAAATATTTTAATAATAAGAAAGTTTGTAAAATAAATAATTTTTTTATCAAATATGATTTTCAATCAAAATTTTCGTTCCTTAGTCATTATTCATAACATTTTTTTTCTATGAACTTTACTATTGTTTCTAATTGATTCTTTTCTCATTACATCGAGGAATGCTTTCTACAAACCAATCATTGCCGAATCTGTGACATAACAGCAATTTTCGTATTATATTATACATGGTACATATGACTGTTTATTGGAGAATAAGTACATGTCTCTGGTATTCCTCGGGTAATTAATTTCTTCAACTAAATAAATCGGCCAGTTATGTAGCACACTGCTAAAAGAGCACAAAGTTATTAAAAAGCTTAAGTATAAAAAAGAACGGAAGCCGCAAATAAAGCGACGCTAACGAAATTAATGGATAGTGATGATTCCAAAAGAGTCTCAAAATACATATATTTCTTATCTTATTTGTCATATATGTTTTGACTAGACGCTGTTATCGACGAAGTACAATCATCGTACTTCTAAAGAGACATACAAGTATTTTAATATATTTGTTCGTAATAGTTTATGTTATTGAATTATTACAATACTTTTACAAAACAAATTATTAGGGGTTTTCTAAGAACAAGATTATTCTGTTTTTTGATGACTACGTAGTTTCAATGTAAGGTTACTGCAATTCAAGTATGTTTCACATATATGCACGTATATAATATACGTATGTTTGTTTGATGCTCATAACTAAGATCATGTATAAAAGCTTATTTGTTTTAAAATTCAATATTTCGCAAATAAGCAAGACAGTTTTCTTTAGTATAGAGGTCTCCAAGATGATCTCCGCTCAATTTACAAAAATGTACTCTATGGTTAATATACGTATTAACTTATGTAGTCTTAAAATATACGCAAATTATAATAGAGGAACAAATTAGTGGAACACTTTCGTCACCGCGGGCGGTGCCAAAATGATTTTATACGTATTAAATGTTTTAATAACGGGATAGGGTCGTGAGGAGAACGCCCTGCGGTCTATTCGAGGGTCTATCACATCGCAACTGTTAAATTTCATTCACCTCCGTGGGGTGTCGCAAATATCAGAGCGTTAAGGACATAACACACCACCCGTTCATCGTATAACTAGCTTTTGCCCGCGACTTCGCGTGGATAAAAGTATGGTCTTCGTAAAGAAAATCACCTACAGATGTATTTAGTGCTTATCAAAGCGATAAATTAGCTTTATAATATAATAACGACTAAAGATTTCGATGATTATATCTTTAATAACTATTTAATCAATGTTGTTGAAACCTAGCAGCGCAGTCATCGATTTTTAGCGAACTATTTCGTGTCTACTCTTTGTCTAACTAATAAGAAAATGTTGTCCCCACACGATTGAGAATATGAAGCTACAGCTCTGTATTGTTAAAATTTGTGGCAGTCCGGCATGCCAAACAAATGTACAAGTTTTTGGGTACTTATATCTATAAATTTTGTACTTTTTTAATTGTTACACGGGAAGTCTTTCATTTTCCGCGAACAACTGACAATTAACAATGTACCACCATGGAAAATTCCATTGAATTAACTCGAGCAGCAATCACTTACAAACAGACAGAGAAACAACAAAATGTATTTTAATCTGACCACATCCTTTAGCCTTGGAAATATTACTGATGACCAAATTTGGTAATATTCTAGGTTGTATAAGTGTTAATATAATATCACGAGCTATGAATAGCTTGCAAATGTGCAACGCCTTGATACAAAGAACAGCATTCCTGGCAGTTTTATGAAGCTGACATGTAAAACTTTATTTAACTTAGAAGTGCTTCAGTACATTCAAAGGAATGTGAAGGATAGATCGAGCTTATAGAACATTAGTGTAAATCATATCAAAATAGCTCCAACTAGCGTTCATTGGTATCGTTAGTAGTAGTCGGTATGGCGGTATCACTTAAGATTAGGTCAGGTAATGTTAAAAAAATTGGTATGAAGAACTTAAGTATAACGTGAATTTGAGTAAGCATTTTATTATTGAAAAACGACGGTGTGAAAGCTCTTTAATTTGATAAAGGAATAATTTCACGGTGGTTTTCGCGCGAGTTAGCTACAAGTGCAGAGGCAGCACTTAAGAACGCAACAAAATATCAAGTGTTACAGTGACGTGAATGAAAAACGATATATAGTCCATTGGTTATCGAACAAGCGAAATCATACTTTTCGTAGAAAAATAGAATTAATAATTCCTTTAGATTAGGTCCCGTTTCATTGAGCCAACAACAAAATTGATTATTACGCCAACACAAAATATTATACAGGGAATGGAACACACGTTATGAATAGTGCTTCCCTCCTACCTACATGAGCAAATCGTAAGCTCATGAAAATAAGATATTAGCCTGCCTACGCAAAAAAATAATGTTTTGTAAAAAGCGGTTAAAATAGTTAACCTTGAGTTTATAAGTTCATTGTATCAAAAATAAGCTGAGAAATAGAATCGTGAATTTGTAAATTTATATCGAAAATTCGAAACGAAGGTTTCGCTCTTTTGTCGAAACCTAATTTTAGTTGGAATGCTATATTTAGAATCCGATTCCCACCTTCGATTATAATGAATAACTATATTGTTCGTTGGTACTTTCAACCCTACTTAAGTATATTTTTTACCAAGAAATTGTTTCAATTGAAAAAAAATATAATTATTGTTATTAAATTCGGTTAATTTAATACACACTGTAGAGGATATATATTAAAATCTTTTAGAGGTCAGAAGTATTATATTTTAACATCAATCAGAACACGATTGCCAGAGAATATGTATTATTTGAGGCAGAAATTTATGAGTTAGAATTATACGTTCGGGACTTGAACCGCATTCCCTTCGCATATACAACCAACATACAATTATGTCTACGAACAATCGTGAGTTTGTTGTGAATATTTATTAAGATTGGATAATTTTCTCTCAATTATCCGCCAGGTTTAGAGTTGCTATTTTTATTGCGAAATTATATAGTAATCTGTAAAGTTACATCTACTGGTTTAAATAGTTTTTTATTGAATGTTTAGAACTTTGGGGGTTTTCGGGAAAGAATACGATATTAATGAACTAAGTGATTACAGTTTGCCCTTTTTATTGCACTTCTGCGGCAGAATATAAGAAATTACCATTGCTTATTTAATGTAAATTTAGTATTTTCTACGCGTAACATATAAGTGGAAGATGGGTTTCCCAAAATTTTCGTCTCAAAATATTACATAACTGAACTTGAAAATACATTAGGAAAAATGTGTCAAGTTGGTTCGAGTGTACCATTTTTGCAACAGCTATAAAATGCCAATGGAAACAAAGTAATATGAAACGCGTAGGCAGTTGGAGCAGGCAATCTGAAGTCCATCATTAGAAATTATAAAATATAATAAACAACCGCTTACAACGTGTTCATAAGCGGCCTTTCGTTATTATCGGGTCGTAGCGCCAGCGATTCACCGGTAGCTACATTAGTACGTATTAAGTCAGGTCATAACATCGCTATATTTGCTCTAATAATAAGGCGATGTTACGTTCTTCATTTATTTATTATAAGAAACACAACAAAAACACTTAAGGTAAGTCAACTATACCCAGAGATGCATACTAACATACATACCTGTTTCACAAATAAGTAAAATGAATAATTAAATCGGGACAAAAGGGTGTGGGAAGAAGTATTGAGGCAAGGTGTATTTTGTTAAATTTATATGTAGGATTCTTAGTCCTAAATCTCTATCTCTCTTCTTCAAAAGTCTGTAGCTTCTGAAGACCATCATGCCAGTATTTCGTTCGTCCAATAGCACCATACGTCTCCACATAATTTACACGAGGCCATTGCGTACAAAAAATATTACGATAAAGTGAATGATTCAAAGCTTTTATTCGTATATTTTAGCAAGACTAACAAGCCTCAGCGTTGTCATTGTCAAAGTGTTAAATTAAATTATGTATTAGCCATGTATTTATATGTTACATCTTACTGAAAAATATTTCATATGCAAAACGCCGCCAGTTAGGCCGAACGTTTCTTGTGAAGAAGAGCTAATATTATAGGCTTTTCGAGTGCTACTGTAAGAGGTTTTTATTTTTACGTTTTGATCGTATTAAAATCTTTGATCGAATAAAAGTAGTTTATATGCATCTAAAATAAAGGATTTATTCATTTTTAACCGACGGCAACTAAAATCGACTCTTTTGATTATATCATACAGTATTCAGTTATGATTTGTTAGTAGATTTAGATTTAGATTTGACTTAGTAGCTTTCGCAGCGTGGGACGCCTTCCTGCCCGCTGGACCGACAACCTTAGGCAGGTAGCCGGTAGTGGCTGGATGAGGAAGGCCGAGGACCGAGTGTTGTGGCGCTCCTTGGGAGAGGCCTATGTCCAGCAGTGGACGAATATAGGCTGATGATGACAGTAGCTTTCACCGAAAGACTTTAATTACCTTTCTCCTTACTTATTTTCTACGTGGTCAAAAGGAGTTGGGAGAGTTGGAGAAGTTATGCCTGCAGTTTAGTTTAGTTTAGTCAGTAAAACTAGTGTCCTTTACGAGCAAAACTTACCTTTTCTTAAAGCACAACGTAATATGTAAATCATAGACGCCTTTCCATCAAAACGAAATGTTTGTATGAAAACAATTTTGAGCCTAAGACTATATTATTTGTATCAAATCGCAGTATTATCCAGGGCTCAAATCCACACGCCTTCACTTTTACCTCTCGCACCCAGGCCACGGTCCCAAGCCACACGGCGCCATCGGGAACAAAACAAAAAACAAATTAACATAAGCGTAAACCTAATCTTCTGAGTGCTTAGAATTTATATTGAAAATAGTGTCTTTCTAGGACATTAATTCCAACATGAAGTGTATATATGCTATATATAAGTATATATATAGGGGAAATTTATAGAACACGATATAACCTGTATTCAGCGTCAAAGAGACACTCAAAAAGAAACAAATATTTTTGATAGATAACAATGTAGCTCCTATCATATTGCGAATCTGCATGAAAAGCAATCTAATCTAACTGTTTCAAACAAAAACCTTGCTTAATTTTAAGGTAAGGGCAGCTACCGACTTGCAGCCACTCATTACTGTCTACAATCAAAAGTAATTTCAATAAATATGGATGCTGGCTCTCTGCTATCCCTTATATCCCTACTAATAAACAGTTCAGCGTCACGAGAAAGCTGATCGTTGTTCAAATTGAGGTATTTATTATGACTTTCTCACGATCTTGGAATGCTACTCTTTTATATTATACTTGAGAATATATAAATAAGTCTGCATTTGCAAATTCTGCTTGTCGAGCGTGGGATTACAAAAGTATACGTTATGAGTCGGCTTTTCGTCTGTGAGACATAAAACATTTGTTTTATATTAAAAAATTCCATGATTATACATTTTTCACATGATTTATCTACGTCATAATATATGCATTCCAAATATCAAATGAACTCATAAAGTCTACGTCATCATCGGCTGCTGTATTGATTGCTTAGCAACATTTGGAACCTGAGTACTTAAATCTTTTAACTAAGCAAGGCAAATAGTACTAAGCTAAACTTGCAGTGTTCAAGGAAGTCACGTGTATGATACTTACAAGTTAACAAATTACAAATGATAATAGCGACATTGCAGAACAACGCAACGAGTCCGCTGAAAGCAAGCGCGGTTGTACAAGGCATAATTAATCACACAGATAAACTCGGCCAATGAAGGAAGGAAGCCGGCCACATTTATATTTTGTGTGACAAAATACCCCGCCGTTTGATCCGGACGTAAAAACTGAGGCGGAGCCGCGTAGTGCGGTGCTTATAACTATTATTATCGACAGATAATTAGTCTGCGGTCTACGCGAATACTTCGCTTCGGGTATGCCAAGTTTAACGCGTCACTTGTAAATATAATTTACTGTCATCTAACAGGTAAACCAATTGAATAATTAGCTATTTTATCTGTGATCTGGCTGGCGTTTTAAGCTTCCTTCAATACTGTCTATGTCTTACATCTTTGATGCGTATTAACGATGTAATGAAGGTGTAAATACATTCAGGTAATCTTAAACACTACACAGGTAGCCCTTATACATGTGAAGTATATATGAAGTATGATACTCTTTATATATATAAAGAGTTTAATAATATTGTCGATGTAATGTGCACTTCACTACGGTTTAACATTCGAGCCTTTAGCGGTACCGCTTATCGGGGCGTTTTACATTTTTATTGCTAGCGGATACGGACCGCACTGCACTGACTTTATTATTTCTCCCTTGCAATTATTGTTTAGAGAATATACTGTGGTTCTAACTAATACGGCTATGATTGCAATGAGGTTACGTGAATACAATGAACTGAAGGCTTAACTTTGAAGCTTCATATAGACAACTTAATCTATGGAACTTTCTAGTTACTTTCGAAACCTATAAATAGTACATCAGTTGAATTAGGTAGAAAATGTAGGTTCTTTTTTTTCTTTAATGTTCACTCGAAGGTTTGCAAATTATGAGAAACGTTTAATTAGCGTCGTCTATAAGAAAGCGTTGGCGCTGTACTAAGTACAACGCCAAAGGAACAGAATTTTTCAGAAAAATACAAATATATTTTCGCAATTGAACTGTTTTGACTAAAGTATTCATCAGTCACATTCCATTACAGAGTAAACACAATACATAGAAAAGAAAGAAATAATCATTTAACTAGAAGAATGCAGTTAGACGAAATTGTTTTTCATAATTAATGCCCTTAGTCCTGGCATATAATTCTGTGCCAAACGGGAAAGTTTTGTTACAGCTTATCATTTTAAATTATATAAGCCAAATACAGAATACACATTTAAACATACACATAAGACAGTTAGCCGTACAAAATTACATTGATTTTAAAACAATTCAACTATTTGTCAACGAAAAAGCCATCATTACAAATGATGACACATTGTAATCCGATGGTATACGATGCATAGCTGAGTTTTACCAATAATTTGTTCTAAATATCTCGGATATTTGGAACAGCTTGGTTTGTCTCATTTTATAAGACGGGTTGTGAAAACATAAGAGCGAAAAGAAGTCAGGACAATCGATTAAGCCATTACAGAGAGCATGTAAAAACACCAAGACATATTGCTTACGTCTACATTGCAAAGATTCTAAATCAAAGTACTCGCAAGATTCGACATAGCTACTGAAGTGTTGGTAATTCTTAAAACATAAGAATTTCATAAACTTTTTTTGGGCGACCAAACAATACATGCATATTTTAGGGTGCTTCCAAGAATTATTAATTTGATCGGAAAATAAATTGGCTTCGACGAATGTAATCAATCTGTCAAATAATTGAATATTTTTTAAAGTTCAGGCTATACTATAAAAGTTAGAGGTCACGTACAATACAATAACTAATGGTTGTTAAAAGAGATTTTTACCATTTATTACTTTCGTCAATACAAATCAATTACGAATGATGGTGCGGCATGCATGCTCTTACAGGTCGGTCGTATAATAATCATCAAAGTACCCACCCACTAATTTGACGACCCGGCGCAATGGTCAACACTTGTGGGATGCATATTTGTTGACTGAGTGCGGGATGTTATAATATCTAATTATTAACAGTATATATCAGTTGTAACACGCATAATACAATCTATATATCGGTTATATAAATTTAATAGTAAAAAATCCGATTTCGTCTATTAATTTATTTGAATATTATTGATTTCCAATTATTGTATTTACACAATATATTCAGAACAAAAGAGACGACATCTTCGTCAGAAAAAAACATAATTTATAAGCCGTACTATTCGTCGGAAACGAGACACCAGACCGTGATTTCCGTGCGGAAACCTGCAGACGTCCCGGCTTCTGACCGATTCCTTGAATCCAATCGAATCCACGATCTCTTAGCCATATTTATTTCTACTCAAATTTACTACTATATAATTCTCAATTTTATATACTCTATTTACAAATGCCTGGGAGTAGCCTCCTTTAGAAAATATGTCTTACTTTTTAATAAAACCACTTATAATTATCTAATAAGAGTTATTAAAATTTGGTTTCTTAACAGAAATCAATTAATGCACACACGTCTCATCAAATTAAAACACTAACAGATATAGGTAAGTTCACGTACCTATCTAAAGGTGGGGAATCAGCCCCATTAAGATATATATTTGTGAAGGTGAGAGAAAATTCAATAATGCTCCCCAAGCAAATAAATTGCTATAAATACGAGCGTCTTGGGGATGGTAATATTTGAATTACATCAAGTTACTAACGACCAATAGAAAGCATTTCTATAATCTGAAAACGGTACATGTGACCAATCATTGCTTGAATCCGAATTTGGAATTTTACGTTGGAAACGTTTTAGGAGCTATCGCTGTGCCTCGGGGAAAATCAATCCGTTAGTCATTGGGGAGAAGTGGCTGCATTGAACCGTGTGCGTTGCTTGGCTGTTTCATATACAAATGTTTAGGCTCAAACCAAACGCAACGCTTTTTTGCAATTTCATCATGTCATGAGTCGAATTCATACCAGTCACTAAATTCTGGTTTCGATATATTGGTCTAATCGGATGAATGCTTACCCGAATGAATGGTCTATGTAGGTAACCAAAACCTTTTTGCATTATATTTGATTTGGCAGACGAAGAATATTTAAAATTGCTGTAATGTTTAAATAATCCAATGAACAAATAATATTACTGAGAGATGGAATGGCAGTAAAGCCTAATTGGCATGTTTTTTTTTTAAATAGGTACAGCCTATCACGATTCAGCTTGCACTTGGACACACCCTATACTTGAACTGAAGCTCGTTTTCGATTTCCTATGAAATTCTTAAATAATATCCTCTTGTCGTTGGCAGTTCCGGATAGGGCTTTACAAGGTTCGCTTCAGTTCGAATCCAACTGGAGGGTGGTTAGAAGAAGATAGATCGACTCGCCATCTCTTTTATTAAGTGTTTTAGTTAACATAAAATACATTTAACAATGGAGAAAAGTTATCAATAAAGTACATAAAAGCTCTCTTTTATGACTAATGTACTGGATGCGAAATTTGCTGAAACCATGGATACTGTTCTCTGGGACATGAAAAGCCGAAGGAATCCTACACAAGTCCAACCTATAATAAAGTATCGATACAGTCTTATTTATAAACGTTCCATAATCGTATAAGAGGACAGGAGCTCACAGGCTCCCTTTAGTGTTGTGACAAGACACTCACCCGACTTATGGATGCCAACAAAAAAGAAATATAATTGAATTGACTAGGTATGGAGTACTTATAATGTAATGTTTATGTAATTCATCTAAAGAAGATATTGATCCATTTCCAATGGTTAACTTTACCTTCATTTGCGACCGGCGGGGGTTTGATTTGTGCAATTGAGTGTTCATAATTCAAGTTAATATATGCAAATCGGGATGGATGTAGTATGACGTTCATAACATGAGGTTTGAGACAAAAACAAAATTTGAATTTCATAGCGATAAACAACACCTAATTTGCATAGATAAATAATTAAGCCTTTATATTAAATAAAAAACAAATCCCTTCTTCAAGTGCCATTATTTCAAGTTCATCTTTATCAGTCCACTGACAGCGATGACCTCACATACAAAAACCCCATCAAATGGTAAATCACTTTAAATAGAACCTTTTTTAAATTCAATATTCACATGAATGTCCGTATTTACTAGTAATATTGTAAGATGAAGAACGAAAACCCCGCTAAAATACGCTGTAATTTTTGTCTTTATGAAATAATATTAATATAAGTAAAATAATTGATGAATGTATTAATTATTAATCGTTCTTCAGGTACTGCATGTACCTGATGAACAGGTCGATATTTATACCGACATTTCGGATGCTTTACAGCAACCGTGCTGTCCTATTTTAATTCATCACAAGGGTACCATATATATTATATACCCGTTATTATAATGTCCGTTATAATACAGAAAGTGAACTGAACGAATTCTGTGTATTTTGTTGTTTTCTATAGCCAAGTTGAAGATACGTCGAAGAGGCATCAAAGAAATGACACAATTAGAATACGTAGATTTCATCTCACGTTTATCAACAAGTCCAATACCGCACTCCCTAATAATTGGACAAAGAAGTTATTTAAAGGCACAGTGTGGGCGAAAATCGTTCAATAATATTACACAGAATTTTCTAGAAAAATAGCAAGAATATGTATGTCCCAAGCGGGTGGAGGTCGTACGTAGGTGTCCCTACTTAAATTTATTCTCCTATTGATTTTCTGTATTACGTTGTAAATGCTTATATGTACTAAGTTGTAAATAAATAAAGGTAAAGTTGTATGTTTGTCGGTGCCTAACGACCTAAGAGGGTGGTGGCATAATAAAGTTATACTTTATAGCTGTTTTGTTTGTTCTTCCGTGCGTCATAGGCGCGCCTTTTGCCCATTTCTTACTTATAATCCGTATGCAATCAGTTTTATATAATAAACTAGCTGATCCGGCAAACGTTGTTTTGCCATACATATGATTTCTAGCAATCATTCTTTTAGTTCAATAAAAATCATTATCAGATTTACTTACGAATTTAAATCAGTTTACACAATAAGGAAGTAACGAGTATTCTAATTAGTGAAATAAAAATAATTTGTGAATTAACTTTGTGCCAATACGTAGCGTGTGTCTAAAGAATTTTGTTGATTTGATTTGTATTAACAAACAGTATGAAGGTAATTTATTCTTGAAGCACAATGATCGTGGTAACACGCATTTCGTAATCACGATCCTCGTGACTTCTGTTTTAGTAAAATTTAGTGCAAAACGTGTATAAAGTGTAATACTCTTCCGAAATGTTAAGTATTATATGGAGTGAGATGTTATATACAATAGATATATAACAAAAGACCTAATTAGTCGATAAAACATCACATAATACAACTTACTTGAAATGAAATCGAAAATTTGTGAAAAATATTTGTATTTAATTCTTTTTAAGTGATATCATAAATGGTGAAAATAACTATTACTGTCGAAGGGAATGATAACAAACAAGTTATCATTTTTAGCCAGCCACCAGCACCGGTATGCAGCTCTTGAATACACGATGAACTGAATAAGCAACTTTTTTTAGATGACTGTTAACTGCAGTAAGTAAAAATATTCTACTAATTAGTAAGGTACATACGTCGCCGGGTATAGCTGGCACTGAATTGAATGTTTATTGAAATACATTTCAACTTAAAATCGTAAATTATTTACGTTAAAATAGTTCGCCTTCGCCTGTGTTATCTTAATATATATAAATCTCCTGTCACGATGTTTGTCCGCAATGGACTCCTAAACTATTTAACCGATTTTAAATTAAATTGGCACACCGTGAGCACTCTGGTCCAACGAAATAAGATAGCTAAGAGATAGGATAGCTTAGATCTTTAATTATAGTCGCAATTTTATTTTATTGCAAAATATTTATCCATAATTAATTGACAGTCACGAATATCTGTTAACTCCAAAAGATTGTAACAGATGTCGATACTTTTCGACTGGATTGAGTAAGTAATCAATAGATGGCACTGCTATGGTAAACCGACAAACGTGTCATACATATAAAGATTAATTTATTTACCTAAATAAAGCATACTTTTATTATTTCAAACGCTTTCGATTTTAAACATATAACTTTTATTAAGATTTGGTAAGCCTAATTCAAGTCGAAATGAGTTGTTCTAATATTTTAATGAACAACCAATCACCGTTCATACATTTTTTAATATAAAATTCTGTTGCAAATGAATTTCTTCCCGTATATTTGTTCCAATATTTATCTACTTCATAGATAGGTATCTAATAAACTATCAATGGAAATAATTCTCTATGCGAGGGCAATGGGGATGTTACTGTGAGTAATATGGTAACTTTAAAGAAATTCTGCTTTGGTATAAAGGTTTTCACTGTTAATTTATGTTATTTTTTTGTTAAAAGTATTATTTTTAAATGCGTACACCTCTAGGTAAGCTTGATTTAATTGATCCAAAACTACTTAAAGACAGACTTACCATTGTGCCATGGTTGTATATGTAGTAGAATAGTACATTTAATAAATAATGTTCTGCAATAGGCATCTGAAAGTAAAAGAGAACAATGAAATTAGGGTTTTCAAAACACAAAAGCAGGCGTAAATAGCTGTACAAATTACAAATAAAAATAAATGTACAAATAGCTGCAGAAATTGCAATTCCTAACAAAAGAGATATTTGGAATTATCTCATACATAACATCAGGCGTTGTATTTTTAGTTATGACCCCAGGCTAGGTATTAGCGTTTCATTGAAATCCAGTTAAACTGATCAAGGTCTGAAATATATTTAGAACTGTAGCATGGAGAATGTGGCCGCATCCATCGATATAGCTCTCGGAACCCCTAGGCCGAGCAAAGACCTAAGTAGGCCACGCGATAGGGTACCAATGAGGTATTATAATATGCATTTTCCAACATAACATCATTTTTACGGTCGATTAATCATGTTTCGTTATGTCACTAAAATGTTCGCTAAATTCTTGGCTAAAGGTGTTTATTTATAAAACTATGTTTGTATATAGAATAATTGTTTGCGTCATCTATGTTTAACATGATAATTTGGTAGTGAAATAATTTAGTGTCAGATTTAAAAATTCCTCAAAGAGCTTCATATATTCGGAACTATTCAATCGAAAACGTAACGTTGTTGAAAATAGAAAATAAAACTCGATAAAGACGTTCTCACTACATTTTAATTTAGCCGCTAGTGCTCTTCCAATGGCTAATCACATTATCACACGTCACTTCCTTGGATAGCGACAAGACTATTTGGCTTAGCATTTATTTATTTATCATTTAACTCCCAACTCTCATTAGTAACACAAAGAGGTGCTTTTAATAGGATTGCTGCAGCCATGATTGCCGGATTGACAGCAACTGAGCTAAAGGCATCCGTCGTCTTACTCCATATACATTGGAATTCGATTAGGCGGAGAATAATTGGAGAGGCCACCTTCCGCCTAGTCAATTTGATCTTGACGTGACCACAGGCAAATGTGAATACACTATTATATTGTTCAGACTGATGACAGTAGGTGTATTGAAAATAATATATGCAATAAAAGGATTCTATTGAAACTCCCCTATACTTGTTTTTGAATATCTCATGGGGAAATTAGCCTACGTAGCTCTAACCATGGCGAGGGCAAACTTGTAAATGGATTTCTGTTTAGCCCTTCTGTGGGCTCGACGTGCGGGTAAAAGTACTGATTTCGGCAATATGAGCGGCGTGTCCTCCGAAACGGAATATATAATAACGTGCTTTAAATTGAAATTGTTTTCATATCATTTCTCTATATTAAAGTTTAATTTCTCTATGCAACAAAATGTATAAAGAAATACCATATGAGGAACATTGTGTGGATTAATAAACCTTTTAAGAACCGATGTGGGTGAACAAAAAAAAGAGGCCGGTGAGGCCTCTGGCATTGCGAGTGTCCATCACTTAACATCAGGTGAGCCTCCTGCTCGTTTGCCCCCTGTTTTATAAAAAAAAATTAAACCCAAAACGTTTTAACGGTAATTTTGGCTGCTAGCAGAATCTAAAAATGTACCTCCTACAATATAAAGTTGCAGGAATCGGAGCGGACGAAAGCTCGGATTCAGACCGATGGACAAATATTACACAAACGGCCTATGATTAATTCTGTTCCGTACTCCGTCTCGATATTTTGAGCGAGAGATTTCAGATTGGAGTCGTGGCTAGTCATAATTGATGTCATTGATTATACATTTGCATGAGGTTACATTTGCCGCTTAATTTGGTGTATTTTGATGGCAGCGTGCTACAGATCGAGATTACTAATTTCTTTCCTCACTGAAACTTCAGTTTCGAATTTTGATGCATAATTTGTTAATGAATTGAACGAGAAAACGATATATTGGAATGTTGGCGTCTACTTACTGATATCTGATATTCCGTAACAATGCAATGGGTTGGTCATGATGTTTATATGCATTAAAAATGTAAAGTAATATATTTATTGAGAGAAACCTTCCTGTATTTCTATACATCCTAACAGAAGTTCTGTTTCAAAAAATTATACCTTGGTTAACTTAATAATGCAATTATTACTAGCTAGAAGAATTTTATTTTCATTTATATGGAAACAGGTATCATAGACTGCGTTCCGCGATGTTTTTCTCCAAGAGCGAAGTCCATTGGCGCATAACTGGCGGTTGAACGTCCAATCTCGAGATTACATTACACTTCATTTTACAATACGTACAGGATTCGTGTTTGTTTATGGATAATAAATTCGTTAGGCATGAGTAAGTAGTAAGTTAATTAGATTTAAGCGACGGCCATTCTACGTATAATCTATTGAGTAAATGCAGGTACCATATCAATGTCACATAAAGCATTCTCAACTGAGGAGAAATTACAGTCAGTCATAACTAGCGGTTAATTAAGACTATTATTAATACCTTGCGAAGTTGGTACGACACATGTTAATTCTATAAAATAATTGGCACCTGACTTGATGCGGCCCGAAATCCTATCAGAATATTGTTTTATTGTGATTGTGATTATTTCAAGGTTATTTAGGTTTCCTGGTGGAATAATTGGCAAATGTTATTTGATTTCTTTGATGCATTTGAGTAGTACTGGTAATAGTAGTGTTCCAATTAGCCGTTTTTCCAGGTTCCACTTAGAAGATAATCTAATAATCTCAATGAAGTTGACTGCCTGTTATTCTAAGTTCAAAATCTGGTTACGAAAAAGTGTTGAGACTAGCCATTGAGATACAGAACTAATCTCTCGTGACCCATCGATTTGCTGTTTAAAATTGTTTCACTTTAATAACAAACGGGTCGGGAGGGGGTGGAATAGGGTGTGGGGTGCTGGGAAGTGAAAGCGAAGCAATAGTGGTAGGTGGCGCCCTCAGCGATTTATTGTTTTTAATAATAACGTGAAGCAGTCACAAAGAGAACAAAAGTCTACGTTGGAACGAAGCGCGGATGTACGGGAATACGAAGTCCACTGAGCACAATTGAGGTGGCAATTTAACACGACACGATTCATATTACGATAAGGGAAGGGTACAATTCGGAATATCTTTTATTCAAGACATCTTATAAATTTATATCTAAAACATGCGTAAAAATTAGTTTTTTTCTGGGATTAAAGCCTATTAAAATAAAGCCGTAAGAAAAAGTAAGGTGTATCTTAGAATCGATAGCTATGCACTCTTACAATATGATTCGGCTCGGGAAAACTGTCAGTAAAGATCTGTATGAGCCTATTTTTTATCTCCATGACGGGTTTGTTTGTCTTTATTCATAATTTAAATGCATTCATGATTAAATTTGTTTATTTAATTTAAGCTATTATTTATAACAGTCAAACAATTATTAGTAACTAAAACAGTTCCTGTGATTTCATCTGGACCTTTTAAAAATAGCATACAACTAACTGAGTATCTAAGGCCATAACTGCCTCTTCAAACCATTTTCGGACATCCATGTATCCTGCTCGAAGTCCCACTGGAGCGGTCCGCGGTCGCAATATTAACATTCGTACCCTTTACCATTCTCAAATAAGTAAACTCACTCTATCACAACGGATTAAGAACTATTTTACCATGACACAGTAGGATGCGTTTGTTTCAAAATGATGACGTCAACATTATAATGCCAAACTAAATTTTTATTGTTTTGTCAAAGTTGTAAAGTGTTTGTATATCGGGTTTAAATACTTTTTAACAATGTCACATTTCAGCTATGCCCTATAATCAACGCAAGCGAGAGTTGCTTGCGTTTGATTCAGTTTGTATTCGAAGAAGATATTAGTTTTTACGACTTAAAAAAATGGTACCTTGTTAATTCGCATGAAATGATTTGAATCGTAAAAAAATAGAGCATATCGTCTTCTGGTTAGTTCTTTAGCTAGCTTAAGCTACTTTAGCTTTAAAGCCATTTTTACGCTAACATCACTTAACTGATATAAGATCTCAGTTTGTATTATATGTCTAAATTCTAGATCACTGGATTAGGAGTTAACATTTTCACAGACCATGTATTTCTGTTTCCATGATAAGTATACACACTCGCCCGATTCTTTGATTCTCATGTGTTTATTGATAATGTTGGTTAGTTTTAATATTAGAAAGAAAGCGAATTTACAGCCATCCATATATGAAAGCTGTGAGTTCTATATTAGGCATAAAACGCAAAACAATATAAATGTATTTTTTAATTAAAACTTAAATTAATTCCAATAAAACTTTGACATATAATTCGTTACATTATTTACGTGTGTATTTGGAAATGGTCAGACACAACCGTTGCTTATTCTGTAAACAATGTGTTTATACCTGTAGAAGTTGTTCAAATGTGCTTAAATTTGTTTTCGTACTTGCCAATAACACTAAAGATCTTTATTAAAGCCGGTAACGTAATACGTAATAATAATTTAGTTATAGAAGATACATACAATGTAATTATTATAGTAAAACTTTAACAGTTTGTATAAAAATCTTGCGCGACGCTTTCGTAAGCTTTTTCTTTCCACATATGATCATTGCGTGCCATATTTCGCGTAATCATAGTGTTGGCTTAGTGGCTTCAGCGTGTGACTATGAACCCTGAGGTCGTGTGCGGGCTTTATCGATGAACTTCAACACTGGCACGTACGATGAAATGTCAGGCACTGAAGACTCGCGTAGCGTTGTAGCGTCAATCATTTATTTATATATTTAAGAGTACGAGATGAAGTCTTGCTCACGACTAAAATTGTTTTAGAGAAATAACTCATTAGCTTCATAAAGTATTAGTTCAACCAATTCTGAATTTCAAATTCGCTTTACCATATAACATCACAAGGAGCTACTTTTAATTATTCCTTCCATCATCACACTTATATTTTATATATACGGCAGTGTAAGTGCAGACGAGAAAATATAATATTGTTAACCCATTAAGCAAATGAATCGTCGCTTTCTCAAGAAAACGACTGTTTTGTGTTTTAAATGAAAAAAGGAATAGATTCATACCGCTCCCGCCCCTTAGTAATTGAATTATATCATCGATTTTCCATTAGAATGCTTTATGGAATGTTTAAGTCGAGGTGGGGCGATGGATGGCTGTGCAATGCGACTGCTCACGGTGTTTAATATGTTTATTTTAAATTAAAACCTCACAGAATGGGTGGACATTTTGTAAACAATAGTTTAGAGAGACTTTGGACTATTACTGTTACTGACAGTTTGTGTTTTGTCAACGTCTGGAGGACTTTTAAAAGAACTAAATGTTAAAGAAATGAGTAGGTTTGTTAATCACGTGAGTGTACTTCTTAAATGGAGACTGGTTTATGGTTACCTATCGGCTGCATTTTTATGCGTTTAAACGCAAAAATTATAACGAAGTTATCATGATTTATTTAATTTTTTTTTCATTTGACATAAGATATTTTAAAATGTTCGCTACATCTATGACCACACATTTGTTGTCCAGCGCATGACAAACTGATGGACGACAAATAGCGTTTGTGCCGCAACTTAATAGATTTCATCTTTTAAATATACTTTATAAAGACTAGGTATGTGCTTCGGCTTTGCGTAAGGTCGTGCCTAAACTGTTACTGTTTAGAGGAAATTCATACAACGTTTTCATATATCCTATAACCAATAGTGAGGATGAGTCGCCGCGGGTTTTTTGATTTTAATTTCCAGTGGGGCATCTCAATAGATTTCCGATAGGTGTAGGCTGACAAACCTGAATATATTATCAATGTACAAACTCGGGTTTGTGAATGTCCTTACTTAGGGAATACATAATATAAATCACACGTGTGAATAAATACAGACATAACCAATTTTATCGCCGTCTTACGCAGATAGAAGTGATAACTGAATTGACACCGTAGCATCTACCACTCGCGGATTAAACAAAAATAATTGAGCAGGCAATAATAGGGCGTCTGGCCATGGCTTAGAGTCTACTATCGCCTCGCGATATTCCGCGATTTGTAATGGTTGATGAGTGTATACGTCATCGAGGCTGTCCATCGCCCTTTCCAATTAACTACATGTCAGATCGACACTTGCACAAATCGCTAGGTATAAAATGTACAAAAGCCATAGGAGGTTTGTACGGATTTTTGGAAAGAATCGGCTTCTTTTATTTTCGTCTATACTGAATCAAATGTGTGATTGAAAATCAATTTTCAATATAGCTTTTTTCAGCTGGTTTCAAAAGCACGCGGTTAAGAGTGAAAGGTTCTTCTGCCAATACAGAATCAGGGTTTTAATACAATTTCAAAGATAGGGTGGGCGAGGTTAGGAGAAAATTGTATTTTTTCAATTGGATTATATAATAGAACTAAATATAATTTAATACCTTTTGATTAATAATTAATAATATAATTATTGTTGTAAATTTGTAATGACACTTCACTTCTATGTTTTTTCTACTTCTGTTTTTGTATTACTATTGAGTCTTTTTTATATATATTGTAACCCTATTTGGGCTTTAGTTGTAGCATTTAAATTCTATGTTTAATAACGCTGTTTGGGTTAGTAAATAAATAAATTTTGAAGTAAACAGCGCTCATTTCGGTCAGGCAACGGTCACATCGAAACATACTGATACGACGTACTACAAAGGTATATAAAATAAATGAATTAAGTGATGTATAACAAAAACTATGTTTACAAAATTTTCACCTTCAATCGTAAATGATATACAAATCGAGATCTACATTTTCAATTCGATTTTTTCTCATCAAAGAAATCCTTATAATCTTCATTGTTACTTTCACACGTTTCCATATAAAGATATTTCCATCCATTCCAAAATGACTACGAAGACAAAGTGGTTTAATGTTTATTTTTCCAAACTCCGTTAGCGGCATACTTTATGTACCATGATACTAAGAAACAACTCGACCGAGCAATTAAATACTTCTTAAGATCTACAAATATTTGTCTTTGGCCAATGTTCTTTTTAAAAATCTTTAATTAATTTTATCAACGTAGTAACAGAGATATTATTAAAACGACTACGAAAACAGAATATTGAATGCTATAAGTATTTATTTTATTGTATATAAAATTAGGCATTTGTATTATTTGTGTGAGCGATCTTGTTGCAAAGGTCTTAATCACCATTTGCCTGATTGAGCTATCGTTCGCTAATGAAAACCTGTTAAAATACTCTCTTCAATCTGGCTACACTAATCAAGGTAATAGACATTAATTCAGTTTTTATTAATTAATAATGGCAAGTACAATGTTACGATTTGAGGCTTTATATGCTACAATTTAATTTGATGACCCTCGCGTGACTCGGTTTGTCGTCACATTCTTTTATGACTGATGTAAAATAATGAAAAATACCGAATGAAAGTTTATATGACATGTTTGATTTAGCTCTTTATAGTCTGTATTATGAATGTATAGCTGTGGTAAAGGTAATTTACATTACGTTAATAGATTTGGGATCAGAAAGTGTTTCAATTTTAACGTATAAAACTTAAAAATGCAGCTGCAGATATAGCTATTCCTTGACAATGGGATGTTTTTAGTTTTGAAAAAGACACAAAAGTATGCATGTCTTAAGAATGGCTTCTTCAAGCTACTTTGTTTAATAGTTAGGTTTGAATTCAAAAATCCTATAGGACCTTTCTATCATAGACAAAATATCATAGAATAGGTATGATTGTTTGATCACACGCTTGCTGTGTACTTTACCCTGCCATCATTATTTATCTATGCCGTTGTTAATTTAATTCCTGTAACCGTAGTGGAGCCAAGACCACATAGTTTTTGTGACGTGTTTCTTAGAAAACAGTTGTGTGTGTTTATGCGGGGCCATAGACAAGGGTGCGGCGCAGCCGGATCTTACGGGGTAACAGAACTAGACCGGCTCCGTGTCTAAAACTGATTCACTTAATTGAAATGTCAGATATGATAAAAGAAAATTCAATATTTTATTCATTATTTTATTCGGAGTAAGAGCATTTTTCTCAGTTTTTTGAATAATTTCAAAGTATTAGTAGCCGTGCAATTAATTATTGGGAATGAAAACTGCGTCTGTTCACCTTTTACTCCTACATCGTTGTAATTACCGAAGACTATGAGTGTAGACTCATACTCTTCGGTAGGGATAAGAACAAAACACGTTATGATTGTCTATTTTTTAGATTAAATAGATATTTAATAAATCAATTATATAAACTATTTTATTCTAATTTTACCTTAAACAAGTTTCAGTTTAATCTAGTGTAGATATGAGTTATATTTTGATGTTAGAGACCATAATGTCGTTTTTTTTATTGCACGTTTTAAATCAAATGTAAAATAAAACTGGACATTTATAAAAAAAATATTTATTTATTTTCCTAGTTTTTGAAACAATCATTAATAATTGTAACACAATGATATTTAGTTTCCGTTTAACATTCGCTTTGAATTAGTAGTTTTTGTATTCATATTTTTTGTTATCTGAAGATTTGTTAATTGGTTCTTTAGATTTATCAATGGATTAATAAAAGCACATCATTTTTTAAATATTAAAAAAGCACATAACTTTTTAAATATTAAAAAATCGATAAATTTATTAATCGATTAAAACTCGATTTTTATTCAATATTAATCAATTCATTTTATTCAACAGTAACGGCTAAATCCCAACCCAATCTTTATTTTAGTACTACAAAGGATAATAAAATTTAAAAGTAACTACGTTATTTAGTTATGACAAAAATTATGATAAAAATTGGGATAGAACTAAGCCGGTACTCAGCACAAGTATAATTGATTAATATTGTATAAAGTGTAATCGGCTAATCAAAAACATAATAAATGAATAGTATAATATATATAGTAGAGAGAGAGAGAGAGACTGCTTGTGACATTATTTCACATAGACGATCAATTCATTGCAAAGAACTGTTGATGGTTTAATAAAGCTTGTTTTTATTGTTCCTTTCGGTGGGCGTATACAAAAATGTCAGCTTTTGACAGCACAAAGCGTTAGTTCGGTATACGAATAATCTTCGAACTATGTTAGCTTCTGTTGAGTACCGAATACGTAACTTGTTCACACAATGTAATGTATGAATATTCATTACGCTGATTGGAAAGTGTAAGAAGCATCTCGGTGATGCTTTGCCGATGTATGCTGTATTTGGTGTTTGGCGGTCCCCATTTCACATTCTCTTCTTTATAATTAATAGAATGAGGCGTTACTTTGCGGAAGTCAGTATGAAACCCCAATAGACCAATAATAATTTTCGCGGAGTGTTGGTTGTATATAGCAAATTCCGAGAGCTGTCAATAAACATATTCAAAAATGTTATTAAAAGAAAATTGATTGCTAAAGCCTATTATAGGACCGCGGATTATCTGAATGACAGAAGTGTTTGGGACTAAATTGCTCCTGTTCTAAATATTATAAGTTGTAAGCATGATCAAAAAAAAAGACAAACCCGACTGAGTTTCTTGCTTGTTCTTCTCAGTTAACAAGCCTATAAATTTAGTTTTAAGTGACGCGCAAATGTGATCATGTAACGAGCCTACTTGAATAAATGATTTTTGACTTTGACTTTTATATTGATCTATTGGGGTTTTTCTTCTGTATCTTCTAATTAAACGTGCCTATAAAATCATTATGAACATATTAAGGTTCAAATATGACCAGATGTAAATGCCATATATAATCCAGGCCTTAAGTTTCAAGTCCGTAAAAAACACTGTATGTAATAGACGTAGTTAAAAGAAATGAGATTTTACCGTGTAAGCATAACCTTTGCATCGAAATATATATATATCCTATTTTGTAAACTGCTTATATAAGAAATAAGTTTACAATTCTTTCAGTGTAATTTGAGCTCAATATAAACCTTATTCCCTTGATTTAAGTGGCAGAGTAAATTGACGTGTCGAGTGCAACATGCAAGCAATTTGAAACCATACGAATAGTGTGAGAAAGTTCACAATTAATAAAAAAGAACTCAAGGTTTTCGATGCGAGTAATCCTCCAACAATAAATGAAGTTAAAGGTTTACTATTCGAGTAGCTTTCTTAACATTAGCTACGATCGGGACGGTGTTTTCTTCTATTTTCCTTCCAGTTTTAAAAATATGACAATCTCTATCGATCAATGATGTCTTGATCCTATAAGACATAATAAAGTTTTCCGTATACTACTACTTTTACGGACCTATAATTTAGCATAACTATATTTACTTCAAACATAGGTATAATGAGTAATACATTTAAATGAAAACAATTTGTCAACGGATTATGTTATGTATTTTAGAAAAATTTAAATATATTACATTATTTAAAAAAAAATCCGACGTTTCGCGTGCTTTACAGCGTGCGTGGTAACGGTAGACTGAAGACAAAAGGTGGTAATTGTCAAAATAAGTGTCTCAGCAGCAGAGAGGTTTATCTGTATGTAAATTTAATTTGTTAGTCTACCGTGACCACGCACGCTGTAAAACACGCGAAACGTCGGATTTTTTTTTAAATAATGTAATATATTTAAATTTTGTAAAATACATAACTTAATCCGTTGACAAAGTGTTTTTCTTTAAATGAATAATAGTTATGTTAATAAAAGACAGTATAAAGAGTAATACAACCTCATTTATAAAAATAAATAATTTTCACACAGCTTTGGTTCAGTTCATGCAGTGAATACAGACTTAAATAGACATAATCGATACATACTCCTGTGTGATTCGTTTATCCTTGTTCATTGAAATGACGTCTTAGATTCTTAAAGGGCAACTAGATACGTGTCCTGTGTCTGAGACACCTTATCGATTTAACATTTCAAGGCAAGCCAATTGCTTCAATGTTAAAATTAAGAAAATAAAACACAAAGAAAGAAAACTTTATCAGCCTTGAGAGTCGCACGCTGAAGCGACTAAGCTAACACTGTTATATACAAGTCTAGAGAAATTATTTCAGTATTGAACAAAGAGCAAAAAGGCGTCAAAGACTGCCAATGAAATAGTTGTGAAATAATCGGCAATATGTAGACATTGTTCTTTTAATTTTCCTTTCTACTATATGGGTACAGTACAGCCACAGCAAAAAATATTTGTACTAAAGAAAGATCTGGTAGAAGCTTGGCCTGGACAGATTAATGACTCCATAAGGCCCTGAGAATTGTAACTCGAACTGTATCGTTACGTGAAACCGAACCCTCAATCAAATTAAACGGGCGCTCGATTCGCCAGACACAACATCAAAGTTAAAAATAAGTTTTCTTTACCTTCTCTGAGGCAGAATTCATTCAATGTGCTTATTATATTATCTATGACTATTATTGGCTCAGACATAACAACTGCCAACATTCAATCTATTGTAAAGATAGCAACGGCCTTCAGTGACGTTTTTACAGCTACAACTCGTTTATTAATTACACAAAAATATTTTATTTCACTGGATTGAAAAACCCGAACACAATTTTAATCGCCGTTCTAGCGACTGGAACTGATTTGACGTGTTGATTTTGTGACTATCACTATTGTTGATTATGATTCTAGAAGCTGGGCTTAACCCCTTACTTACAAACCCACTAGGTTCTAGTCGAACAAAAGCAGCAAGGAAAGTGCAAAACATATTTCACCTATAAATAAGCGATTAATTGTAAATTAAAACTGCCTATCTTCATAACACTAAACAGGGAATGTCGACGCGAAATACTTATAAATTTCTTATCGATAACATTATTTTAATCAAATACTTCATGTTTAGGTTTCTGAATAGATTCGTTAGAAAATAGTTTTGAGATTTCATTGTTACGAGAAAGTATGTAGGAAAGATCTTAATATTTAAAAATTAAAGTTTTGCTACATTTGTAAAGCATACACACAGTGTATATTCTTATACTCTTAAAATACATAGTTCACTATGGGTTGCGTGATATACATTAGCAACAGCTGTCGTTCTAGCAGCAAGCAGAAGAGAAGTTGCGCGGGCGCTGCGCGATCGATGCTGTGGCGGCGACGATCAGCAGCGGCGTGCGGGGGCGGGCGGGCGTGGCGAGAGGCGGCGCGCGGCGGCCATTCGCTTGCAGCTCGGCCCGCCCTTGCGCCGCCCCGCGCCACCCCGCACGGTCCTCGCCGCTCAGTGCTTCGCGAGCCCTCGTCGCTGACGCTTGCGTCTCACACGCTACATCGCGAGCGCGTTCCGTTGCAGATGCGAGTTACCTCCAACTGAAGCGATGCCGGCCGAGGAAGAACCCGTGGCCATGGACGCACGGGACCCACCCGGCTCGCCCCAGCAGTTCTGTCTGCGGTGGAATAATTATCAATCAAATCTCACTAGTTGTTTCGACCAGCTGTTTCAAACGGAAACTTTGGTGGACGTGACGCTGGCCTGCGATGGGAGGAAACTCAAGGCCCACAAGGTCGTGTTGTCGGCTTGCAGCCCCTACTTCCAGAGTTTGTTTATGGACAATCCCAGTGAGCACCCCATCGTGATTTTGCGCGACATAATGTACAGCGACCTGAAAGCAGTCGTAGAGTTCATGTACCGTGGGGAGATAAACGTGTCCCAGGAGCAGATCACGGGGCTGTTGAAGGTGGCCGAGACCTTGAAAGTGAGGGGATTGACAGATGTGAATGGGGAGCAAGCCGTGCTGCGTGCCGAGAGCGCCCAGCGGGAGATGGAGGCCCGGGCTCAGAAGCGGCCTATGGACGACGCGGTCACCGTTCCTTCCAAAGGCCGCCGAAGGGGCTCGGACGTTGAGCGCAGCCCAAGGCAGAGCCCCCGCGAGTCCCCATCCACGCCAGCTGACCTGCTTCCTCCGCCGGACGTCAACGTGCCCATGCCCATCCACGGCGACGACGCAGACATCAGACCAGGCATCGCTGAAATGATCCGCGAGGAGGAAAGGGTGAGTCGATGTTCCAAAAGTTTTTCCCGCCGTTTTAGCCCCGCCCCGCGTCACCACTCCGCGCTCAACAAACTTTACTTAGCTTCTCTTCAAGTTCACCTTTTCATGAGGAAAATACGATTTTTGAAATATTATTGTCCGGTAGGATTTTTATCATTTAATTTGCCTACAGAAAAAATAATATCGACGCGGGATTAGATTTTTTCTCGTGGTTTTTTTACCTAGAATAAAGTGTAAAATAATTGTTAATTTTCTTCGCGTGTAATTATAATAATACTTACTAAGTTGCAACTAATAACTTGTTAACTTAGTTTAATTGTTGCAACTGCAACTTCGGTTTGCATATTTATTGAGTGCCTCGGTGTATTGGGTAACGAGCCTTAAAAGTTGGTATTAAGGCACAAAATCCCTTAAACGAGTGGAACGCGAAGTTCAGCTGTTGTAAGACTAGGGAGCGTCTCGGTCCGAGTGTCAAGGAACTGATAAATGAACTTCGCTCACAATTTATGGAGGCGCATAGATCTTGAATGATTAATCATCATTCTGATAATATTTTTGTGATTCTTTTATAAAGAATAAATATAACGAGTAACTGGGAAAATATAGTTATTTTTTATATTTAATCCAATTAATAATTCAATTTGACAATAATAAATTGTTGAAATGTGATCTACTGACTAAATTCAAATTATGAAATCAATCGCTAAAAAAACCTCTTAAAAATTATTGATTTGCGAAGATGCATCGTCATACATACTTTACGGCGAATATTAATACGAAATATATAATTAAGGGCCGTTACACAAAGGTACACTTAAATATTTAAGCAGCGTATTTTCTTTTAGCACAAAAAGTAAACTTTGTAACTTGCGTTTACTAAAATATTCATACATTTTAATGTTTCGCTCTTTAACATAATCATGTCATATAGCAAATAAACATTTATACTAACTATATAATAATTCGAGACATTGGGATTCTTCTGATTATAATAAGCCGTGTCCATTCTAAGTGTTCGGTGGATGATAACTTTGTTGCGCTACTTTAACTTAAAGAGAATATTTTTTATTTCTTTTTTTATAGATTTCCCTTCTGTCATACAAATGCTATTTTGGTTATTAAAAGTTCTTTAAAAACTAGCGTGGATTTGGCTGATTTTTGTATAAACAGATGATTTTTTGTAAAACCATGCGTATAAACATCTCAAAGGCCGGCAACGCACTGGTGAGCCCTCTGGCTTCGCGAGTGTCCATGGGCGGCGGTGTCACTTGGCATCAGGTGAGCCTCCTGCTCGTTTGCCCCCTGTTCTATAAAAAAAAAATAAAAACACAGTACTTGTTATATACGTATGAATTTGAAACAATTCAGTGTTAAGTAATATTTATTTCAATGTTTTAAAGTAAGTCTTTGTGTCCTAAACCCCCGCTGGTGCATGGGACAAACAGATGTGCGTTAATTTTATTGTTTTTTTTTAAACATCTGTGCCTCACCGAAATAATTACCGTTTTGCAAACGCTAACCTGGACATCTGTTAACACGCCTAAATAAAGTATACTTGTTTCAAACGGGTAGAACTGGAAGTTTGATAAAAATAAAATTATTTTTAATTCATTGACAATTATAACACATTTATAATAAAAAAATATATTTAATATTGAGTAAGGTTACAATTATATAAAAAATAAAACTAAATTATTCCCTACATTAAATAACATTTATGAATTATAATGGTTTGGTTAGCTTCTCCGCGACAGAGTTTAATTTTAATTTTAAATAAAATAAATCATATTTTATTTTAACTTACTCTTGTCTATGTCAATATTTTAATCAATTCAAGTTCGGTTATAACGGCGCACTTAATTTAGTCATAAAAATTTAATCGAATTCCATAAAACTGTTTTGACACATTATAAAAACAATTTATACGTACAATATGAATAATGAATAATTAATATTTATAACATAATATATAATTTCAATTTTGATCAGGCTGTGTGCAAGTTCAAACAAGACATTAAGTATAGAAATTTGTCATGCCATCTCAATGAATAGCAGTCTGAGGGAAGAAAAGAAGAATAGAGGTCGCTGCAGTAAAATAACAATTAATTAATCTAAACAATTGTTACATTATTATTTACCAGTTCTTGACATAATATTTATTTTGTATATATCTTCAATGTACTAAGGAGATGTGTAATATTATTTGTCATGGACACCATGTCTTTTCTATACCCATTCTGTCAAGACTATCCCAAATATTTTTTGAATATAGCGCCATCTATCGGCCTAATAGTGAAATAAGTTAACAGATTTCACTAATGACCAGTCTTAAAAAAACTTCTGTTACATTTTTGACATCTTACGGATGAATATAGTTTATTCCCTTATCGCCAGTAGCAGGGGTATGTGCTACCCTCTAATCTCTACTATACGGAGCCGGGTGTGCTAAGCAATTAACCACATATTTGTTACGACCGCATTTAGAGGCTCGGGTTTGCCTTTATTAAATAATGGATACATTGTTAAAGTAGTTCCTTAAATAGGTAAAATACCCAGTTAAGTAGCTACAAAACTAATCAGTTTCCTTTGAGCGATAAATATTAATTATTAACTTTACTCCATTGTTCTAAAATTTTCCAATAAAGTTCTGTTTACACTGGCGTTGTTTTATGCAAAAGTTCTTGTGCACTTAAATGATAAACATATCGTGGTTAAATAATGTTTGATATAAATAATTTGTTAACATCGACAAAGCGTCAATACTCGTAAAAGGCAAAGACGGAGACAGCTATTGTCTCCTTTCAACTGTCCTTTAAGTTTTGTAGCTATTTGAATCTATAGTTCGCTTTGTTTCATACACATTTATTTGACTTCTAATGAGTTTTGATATCAAAATATTTCGTAAATAACTATACAACTCTTGCATTTAATGGTACGATAGTGATCAAATACGTCACGTTTAAATATAGCCTCCAAATAACAATTCAAACAATATTGAAAAACACAAAGAATGCTTACTTTACACATATTTGCTGTCACTTTTACACATACGCGGTTTTCAGTAGATATGACAAGGATGCCTTTTTGCTGCAGCATTTGTTTGTTTAGAATCGGCTCTCTACATTAAATCAACATTGGGGCTACGACATCTATGAATTGTTTTTACTTTGCGTATTTTCTATATTTGTAATTTGTTTTATATTTTTTTAATAAAATTAAAACCTGTTTTGCATACATATTCAAAAAAGAGAGTTGAAGCAGTAAATACATAAAAGTTACACTGCGGATGGGTATTGTGAACGTAGCCTAGCTATTTTCACGACCTAAAATAAAGTGTGGCAACAAAAGCATATTGTTCGTTACAATTAGCAATACAATCAGCATAGATAAGCATCCATATTTACACAATATACTTTTCAATAATACGTTTAAGTCGAGTAGAAATTAGCATTGTAATGCCAAAGTTTTAAATTCGAGAACGCTCACCGAACACATTGTTCTTTTTAATACTAGACAGGCCTGAGCTTCACTATGAAAGCTTAGCCACATATAACATAATAGTATCTTCTTCTTGTGGTGCCACTTTATTACTTAAGGTTGGCTGTTAATAATTTAAATCGTCGGGAATCTTGCGCTAAACGGATGTAAATATACTATAGACCAGTGTTTTTCAACATTTTTCATGATGCAAGCCCCCTAGAATAAAAAATATTTCGCGACCCCCTTTGACCCTTCGGTTTTTTATCATGTATGTTATATTATTACTATTAGCAATATTAATTGTCTTTATTGGTTTTTTTAACTAAAGTACCCATTTTTTTCGAACTCTGGCGACCCCCCCTGACCCCCCCTACAGAAGGTTCGTGAGCCCCAGGGTGTCGCGTCCCACAGGTTGAAAATCAATGGTATAGACTATAGGACAACACAAACCTGATGGCCATTCAATCAATATTAATATTCCGTCATTATTGCTGCCTAGTCTTCAATGGGGACCAACGAGAAACCGATTCCCCCGGACAGCTTGAACCTGGAAGTGAGAAGTTGGTAGTGGGACTTAGGGGTTAACATTTAATACATTTTTGTTCATACATTTTTGTTCATTTGTATTTGTTAGATGTAACAATTGCCTTCGTAGTTTTCACCTTCGATTGCGAATAATGATTTAAAGATTTCTAAGAAATATTAGGTTACATAGTTGTATCGGAAATTGTATTTAAATTATAACTGTCTACTTATATTTAATCACGCAACTCACAATAAAACTATTCGGATTTCGTGATAAATTATTAATTAATGTTGATTGTTGCTTGCAATAATTAATTTACATTTAAATTACTTAATTGTTCGCGTTTTACAATGTCGAGATGTATTATTTATTCATAAAACAAATAGAAATTTTTATTATATAAAAATCTTGATATTGAACACGATGACAGGATAAAATGTACATGGGTATAGGACACCCGACCATACATCTGTTATTTATAATAGTCGAAATCTGGCTTAGAAATACCCCCTTAAATGTACGTAATGGGCGAGGCTAGTGTCTGCTTGCCTGTCCTATTTTGCCATGCTACTTTTCTAGTTAGTTTAAGACCTTTTTTGGATAGCAAAAAGCATGGTTGAACAATAATCTATAATCAGGTGCAGTTATGGTGTAGTGGAGGGCAATACAACAATCTTAATGAATAATATAAAGTAACATGAAATAAACTCCTTATCACTGAGGGAATTAATCGTACAAGAACGGTATTAAATACAGAGATTGATAAGCATAAATTAATCTTAGCTAATACTTTATTTTACTTACAATTTTAATTAACCGCGTTAATGGAAACTCACGTGCACATTCACGCATATAAAATCTCCACTAATTAATTTTTCCAATTTTTTATAACGATAAATAATATACATAGTCTGCTCTAGCTATGGATTCCTATCGAGCAATAAACAAAAACACCGCTTGCATTTAAGATAGAGAAACCGTACCGAGGTTCTAGATATGCTATCAATCCAGAAGAACTTAACTTTGGCCTGCTCCGGGGCTCAGCTATCTAGATTATTCTATTAAAACTATTGACGTACGAAAATAGTGAAATTATATTGAATGAGAGCACCTACATTAAGGCTTCCGAACGCATGCGTAATGCGATTGAATAATTCAATTATTCATAATATCTACACGCGCCGAGACGTTGAATTTTTAGTAGCTAACATCTTATAATTTTGTTTATGCTAGATTTCTAGACGAAAATCGATCTTCATTTCAATAGTGAGACCAAGGATCTGACCTCGTCTATGGCATAAGTACATCCATACTATTGAAGAGATTAAATAAACTACCTCGGTGAAATTATTCCTCTGCCATGTTAGCGTCTGTCATAGGTGTACACGTTTTTATAACTTAATATCTTAAATGTCAGCAATACTGTAGCAGAGAAGTGCATACAGACAAACCCCTATCCAGTAAGGGAATTCCGTGGATTAAGACTCTTGGAGTTAATCTTGTGACCTGTATTGTCCAAGATATTCCTTCTACCAAGGGTACTAATTAGAGTACCCGTATTCGCTATCGCCGATTTGAACAATACAATTTTAATGCTCATAAAACTTAATAACATTTGTTGCGGCATGATTCATTTTCGATTTAGTGAATAAGCTCTGACGTAAACAATGACGTAATAAACAAGAAATAAATATTTGTGCCGAGCCACCATTGCATATGTTTCATTAATGTTAATTCATTATTTTCCATTTCAAAAAGTTAAAATAACATTATTTTATTAAACACACTGTTCCCTCTGTTACAAGCCGAAATGTTCCCTTTTATGTTTCGGCTGTTCACTATTGTGAACATAGCTAAAACATTGTTAACGATCTTGTACTCAATATCAAAACCAGATTAATATACCTTATGAATAAAAATGTTTAATTAATGTTTATCGCCGCGAATATTAAATTCGCCAATTAATATTTATTTGTGCATGAAATTAAAGAATATATTATATGGAGGTGTTATTAAATTCACGCTGGGAAACTTTATTTATGAAACGTTTTATATTTATGCATATTGCCTTCATAGTTTAGTGCTGAGATCCATTTTTTCACTAGTCGTTATTATTACGAGTCGTAGACATTATAACGTATTCAGAATTATCAAACCTGATGAGTAACAATTAAAAACATTACAACTTTGATTCTCGTCAAGTTAAGCCAAAATGAATAATGAATTAAAAGTAACAATTTGCCTGCCTTATATCCCATTGTGGTGGTATATATACCACCAGGCATTGTACTTAAAATAATTGTATGTCCAATAATGCAAATATATTTATAAATTTTACTGTAGTAAGAATTCAAAGTTAGGTAAATCGTAAACTGCGCATAATTTGAGAAAATATGTGCACAGAATTCCGGGAGTTGATCTGATTGAACTAAAGTAACTAAAATTATAACAAGATTAATCTTTAAAAATATCAATTTGTTCGAACTTGAATATTGCACGCAGCATTAGCGAGACATTAGATGATGCAAATCCCATGTAGAATTTTCTATTAACGTGCGAATAGTCATATACCATAAGTTTAAAGCCATTACATTACAATCGGATGAGTCTCGAATTGGATAAAAGACTTTTGTTGTACTTTTGAATGTGACCTGATACGAAACTCGGTATCAATTATAAAACGTTTTACGTCTTCTAATGAAAAATATAGAAGGCGATGACAGGTATCTGTATCAAACCTCCGTTAGATGTGACAGGTAGATTTGAAATTAAACTTAAGTGCTAAAACGATGCTAACGAAACACGCAAAGTGTCGTCGTCCTAATAGACTATATGAAGTGTTATTTGACTTTGGACGCTGTCTTTATATCATGCTGATTCAGTTAGCTGTCTAATCGATTACTTTAATATTGGCTAGACGGCTATTCTTAAAAATTTGTCGCATAGACGTAAAAAATACAAAATTTGTTTATTAGGATGCTATCAGTGTAACTATAAACGTAATTTGCGTTGTTCATTATTTAGGAAGCCGATATTTAGTACGAGTAATATTCAGTATGTTGCTTTCTATTGTCATAGACGAATGAGATTCTCAAGAAGTTTTACTAATATGAAACAAATCTAATTTTCCCACTACAATGCATACTCCTATAATGCTCAGTTATTTCTTTAACAGTCTTTACTGAATTTTAAGCTTCAATATCTCGGTTACGTCTAATATTTCGATGCATACTTTAATTTTGGACACAATGACGAAATGAAACCGCCGCTACGTGTGAGAAAATTAAAAAGCTCAATGTCAATATTACACAATAGAATGATACCCGTTATCTAACGCCTTTCACAATTTGCTCATTACAAACATCGGCTATTCTTTACATGTTATTAAGCTTATGTACACAACTTATCGTCTTCATAGTTTTAATTTAAAACAACTGAGATAACAGGATAGTGCTATTTCGTATGAATTAAGGCTGTCTTGTTTGATCGTCGATTGTTGGTCATTTGTGTCAACATTTCGGTACTTTGTAAGGGATACTTAAATTTCAAGAAGCATGTTTGTCGCAGAGATTAAGGCAATGACGAATTGTCTATAGCGTAGCAAAGTTAGGCACACCTTTCAATGATAATTTCACTCTGCCTGAAGCTGTAACTCAGAGCCGTAAGGGCGAACCCACCTATATGCAACTTTCAAATGGTTTCTGCCCTACCTGGGAACTCGAATGATTTGCCTAATAAAAAAAATGATATGGCAGTAATAGCCTTGTCGGTCAGTTTATATATCTGTTACGTCACGTCTGAAACCCAAAACTTAATGATTGACCTACTTCCCTATAAAAATGTTAACCATTAAATATCACAACATCATCCATATATACATTCTATCGGGACCTCAACACATTTAAGTACAATTTGCGGTGCTACTATGAATGGTATCCGATATCCCAGATTCTGAGACTTGTATGAAATATGTAAGAACAAAGAAAAGATTACATGTGACTAAATATTAATTTTTTGTTTGAATAAATGTATTCAGGTAACAAGGCTAGCGTATTAACTGAATTATCATTGTTAAACATAAGATAATTATGTTTTTGGTGTATAATCTTATCTTAATGCTTTGTGCACATCACCGCCTTTAAAAATATAATAAACGAATGAAAGACGATTATATTATTTGCTAAATTATAAAATGCAGCACAGACTATATTATCAGAGGGTAGGCAACAGAGAGTAGAAAACCTTTCAACGCTAACCCTTATACGTTTGCTTAGCGAATAAAGTCGCGGACAATAGGTACTAAGTAAAATTACAAGGAAAACAACGAAGGATCGAGCACAAAAGCTTTAAGGAGCTTTGGCGTGAACTTTTGCAACTTAGAAATTCAAATTCTGTACTCAAGAGAAAGATTTGGGTAATAATATTTTTTGAATCGGTTCATGTTAAACTTTCATAAGCTTTATATTCTTGAATATTACCATTCTAGTGTTTCTAATAATCGAAAACTTTTATGTAAAATTCTATCAATATGAAAATGTACAAGAAGATAATATTCACGATGAAAGTGTACAGTAGCTCCGTCTGAAGACGCAATATTTTACGAATCATTGTGTCTATAAATGTTAGATCATAAAAATAATAATCGTTCGTAGATTAATGCGCGCGCATGATATATTGTTGAAGTATTTAGTCTGCTGTCAATTATATTGATTTGTAAGAGAACTCCATTACATCTCGATATACAAAACATTCTAAATTCAAATTGAGCACACGAAATATCTCAGATTGAAAAAGCGGTAATTTATTTATACGGCAAACCAATGTTTGTATTTAGATGGTACCAATTATCTAAGACACTCCATTCTGTTGCTAATAGTGAGAAGTGATCACTAGAGGCGGTGAAGCTCACACCGGTCTGAGACAAGATACCTGTTGAGCTTAAGGAACGATGTAACCTATGGGTTGACATTGAAGAGAATTTCTTGAAACACACTTTAACTGTAACTAATACTGCAACTAGCAATTGCTGTAGGGTAATGTAGTTATGTTTAAAAAATACCTTTATCTTATATACATCATTTACCTTTCTAAACTATGAACACAATTAATGGGTACGGCTCGATTTTGACTGTGTTGTCATTGTTTGCTCTGTTTTATTTTTCGTCTGCTTCTGTTACATTGTAATTACGCTCAGATGGAAAGAGACATTGTACTAGCTGCTATGCCATGTTTCATTTGAATCGTATTATTTTAATTGTATTGAATTAAAATTACAACATCTATTTCGAATACATATCACAAATAAGGATTTTTCCTTAATTTATTACGAATCTAAATATGTTCTCTGATTATTGGAAAAATTCAGTATTGTTCTGCCTTTAAACCGGGATCTCACGAGTTCTGACCGAAACTGAATCTTCACGACTTTATACAAATCTTTCTTTCTATTTATGTGAATAAGATATTATATATAGGTAGAGTATGAAACTAATTCTTTGTTTGGAAAAATATATGCAGTATTCCGTGGCTGTATGATTTAAAATTCAAAGGTATAAAACAAATTTACACGATTTTGTAATGTTACTTAACAGAAGCCTGCGTAGCCTTGTTAATAATTAAGTAATTTAAATAAATCAATATAAATTGAGTTGTTATTATACTCAGGCACAATTAAAATAATCATTTGTCTCTTCTACCTATTTACACATCGTTTCATTTCATAATATTCCTATTAAAACAGTTAATGTATGTATTTAGAATTTTTTATTAATCATGTTAAAAACTGTGCTGAAAAATATATAATGAATTAACTATTATAGCAGCAGCGATAGACCTATCGTGCTGTGTTGATAGTAAATGTCAAATTTGTTTAATTAAAAGCCACGTGAATTACAAGAGTTCTGATAGTTTTGACAAATAACGCATGTAAGATTAGATCTACAATAGATTTATGTCTTGAATGAGACCCGCTGGCACGCAATCGTACGCACGATATTATGTTCACACACGTCGGGAGCCGAGTAGAACCGGTTAAAGTACCGGAAACAATATCGGTTTTGCCGTGTCGGTTGAGTAACAATGCTAAACAAGTGTTTGGGTATGTTTTCAATAATAAATTTGATATAAAAAAAGTTTTTTTTTAATTTGAATTGAAAAATCTTTGGGAATGTCGCCTCAACGTAATGCATTATTATGTATTTGATATGTGGAATAAAACTTACCAATAGGATTTGAGAGTGAATATCACTTAGTGAGTTGTCACTTGGAAAGGGCATTGGTTCAGCGAATGTTAAATTTATCTTGTTTCACAACAGATCAATGGCTACAACTGATAAGGCATTAAAATGAGAAGATAATATTATTAAATATATTTATTACGGTAAACCTTATCATACGACTTTATACAAATACATACTATATAGTTTGTATAATTTTGAGTATCTCATAAACCTGATTGAGTCAACACTGACATCTTCAAGAATGGTGCTGATATCAAATTCCGATCATAGGAGTAACCACCAAAATCCGATTTATTATAAAAAAACGCTATCACGGAGCCGTCTTAAATCAGTGGAGCTCATCATCGCAAGACCCAGCGCTTGTGATTACTGTGACATGAAATAATTAAATGTAACAAGCAAAGTATATACAGTCAGAGTATAGTCTGGCAGTCTACAGCGGTTAGTGACATAATTATTGGCCAATTATGTGGGATGAAACGAAGCGTGACGAACAAACGAATGATATATAAATAATTGCTAACTTTAGCGTGCGATATAAAACTTTTTTTAGAAAAGAATTATTTAATTAACAGTTAAAGAAAATAAAGTGTAATTGAAACTATTTTAAACCATACTTATTACGTAAGAAACCATAAATAAACGTTACAGGCTGTAAGACGGGAGAGTGTTTTTAAATATATTTTTTTATGATTTGACATTACCAACTCGGAGTCTGTTATAACAGTAATTGCGAATAGAAGTTTCTAGTTCATTTTTATATTGATCTTACATCGCATGCACAATGATACAATGTAAAATTTTACTAATTAAGTTTATAGAGTAGGTAATGAATGATCTAAACGCGTTTCACTTCTACAGTGTAAGTATAAGAACAATAGGCCTCGTGTTGTGGCAATCTATTAATTAACACATATCCTTGACTTAAAGGTTATAAATGTAAGTAAAAAAGTTTTGACTGCGACTATTGATGGAATGCTATTCGATCTATGGGGTTTCAAAGTTTAATATCGGTGTAACATTCGCGTTACAAACGTTTTATTCAATCATATTATTTATTAATTATCTACTCATATATGCACTATGTTACTTTTTACCGCGTACCACATTACTGTGGCACCAGCTGCCGGCGGATGTATTTCCGAGCCGATAGGACTTGGGTGCCTTCAAGAAAAGAACGTACTTATAAAGCCCGGCAACGCGCCTTAAGCCTCCTGGCGTTGCTGGTGTCTATGGTGGGCGGTAAGCACTATTCTGTGACCCGCCTGCTCGCCCCCTGTCTCATGGATTTTAATCTCGGATAATGAAAATTAACAAAGAAAGTTAACGTGCTACAGCCACAGATAATATGTAAATCATTTAAACCAAACAAAACATAATTATTCCTACCATAGACACAACATTGCCAGTACCGTATGTATCATTTTGTAATCATTTATTTATATTGGGTTCATCCCTTCGTAATTAAGTGTTTGACTCCGACCATATATAAAACTGGCAGTAATTCCCTACCAAACGTGTATTGTATGTAGGTATTTATTAAAGCATAAGTAATGGTTGCATCCGCCATATATTTTATAACATTAACCGAATAAAATTTAGCGTAAGCCTCTTTTTGCAAACGTTGTTAACTTAAGTGTATAATTTTGCACCTTTATGTGATGCTGACGGATGGCGCAGTGGTTCTTTACGATTTCTTTCTACTCTCAAGAGCTATACGTGGTTCGTTTTAGTAATCTTTTCACGTGTTCCCAAAAATGTTGAAAAAAATCTTAAATTTGAAAATTATATAAGCACTTTTTTATATTTTTTTTCAGAGTGTATTTGTCGAAAGCGAAAAAAGAAAAAAAAAGAAAAAAGCGATAAGCGAAAGAATCCTCCGTTTGATAACCGGAGGATTCTTTCGCTTATCAGTCTAGTCTAGACACAGCTATTTTGGTAAGCTGTTTGAAAATTAAATTAAGTTTTTTTTAATAAACTGTAAATATTCTAACGCCGTTAATATAGAATTTGGAATCAACAGATCAATAGCTTTAACGAAACATACAGTTTAGTTTCTTTGATACCTTTCGCAATAAGATTTTATATCATCTTCATTCTAAACATCGAGAAGAGAGCGTCATCCTAATTGATATATGTGGTATGGAATCTATCCTAACGACAAGCTCGATACCTCATGTATTTGTCGAAATAAGAATTTAAAAATCGCAGGCCTTCGTTCGTAACTCGTAATGTGCATTTTACTGAATCCTATGAAATTTATTCAGATTCATTAGTTGAAGAAAATATATAAGCTTACTTCCCCCGAAGAAAATTATCCAAGAAGAAACGTTAATTAAGTTTGCAGTCGTATAACAGCACAGAATAATACGAACAGTCGCCTTCACTATATTTTTTATTAATTTAACCACGTGAACAATGAATTCAATAATAATTAACGACAGTAAGAACCTTTTGCCCCACTGTTCTCTATAGTCTGTGCCGTAAATATAACCTGTCGATATCGACCCACACTTAAAAGCCCAACACTGTAATCGTCCACCAGACGCAATTTATTTATTATTTATAATATTATAATTATAGTTTCAATATACGAAATGGTATTCAGTCGATCGTAACGGTGTGCAGTTAAGTACTGGTTATTTTGCATATCTCTAAGCTAAATCATTCGTATCCCTACCCAGTTAATGTAAGTAGGCTAAAAGAATTTAAAGTTTTAATAAGAAAAATCAACAAGATACAGTCGTTGCATGGAAAATGTTTAGTTAATACGATGACGTGGCTTATTTACGAGAGCCGTGGTGCTAGCGTGTCTATAAGCAGAGCGACGAGCGGCCTATATTGTATCGAACCATCAGTTATCATCAAACTAGACTGACATGTACGCGTTGGAGAATTCTGTAAAACTAAATCTTTTCGACTAAATATAAAAAACTATTTCTTAAATAAACTATGGGAAAATGTACGACTCGTAGCAAAGACAACTGGTAGAATACGAGCACATATTCATAAATACATTACTGTTTAGATCAAGCGACTTTTTCACAACGCTTTAAATGGGGCTCACTGCATGATTCATGTATGGATGCTGCGCGCTCATAATGTACGTTAATTTGATCTAAAAATAACACCATTCTTTGTTTGTTTGATTTTACGAAATCTGCCGGTATTCATTATGAGAATAATTCTGTATTGTCTGTGTAGTCTAGTTTTTTTTTACATAATTAGATAGGAATGTCCAGATGTCAATGTTTTATCAGCGGTATAATTAAAATAAGGTGAGCTTCTCTCAGCCTTGTGGACGCGATCGCAGACTGGGTGTGAACTCTCGTGTCGATTTTTTATAAGTATGTACGCTAAATTCACTGTGGACTCTCTACTCTCACACCTTAAGAGCTTGGTAAGCTTACGCACGCAGAATACGCTTAACAATTACTGTCATGGCCTACATATTAAACTAACAGACAAACAACCCAAAGCTTGCAGGTGTTATTCATTTATATATTAAATTACAAAGATCTGCTTTCCCTGACGTACAATAAATCAATACAAAGTTCACTAATGTATAAAAGACCGATAGGAGCTGTTTCTTGTAAATAGTGGGTAAATAATGGAATATTTTTGGGTAAATGGTGTGAAAGGGTGCCCGCGTAGCCTGGAACGTAAATATCATGTACTATAAAATAGCCCTGTTCTTTATACTTGTATGTAAATTAATAAAAACACTATATATGTAAATTTCTGATCCTTTGTCTATATTTTATAAGGTTGCTGCAAAAGTTATTTACTGGAGGAAAACTTGATTGCTTATTAAAAAAGTTCTAAGGCTTTAAGGTGTTACGAAATAAACAAAGTTGTTTGTAATGTTTTAAGATGATTATCTTCCTTTTTATATTGAACAAATACCGAGTCTACTTTTCAAAAATCGGTGCCGGTAAACATATTGGTTTGTCTATAGAATTTTTTTGAAATAGAAGTATCAATAATAAGCAAATTAATATACTACTAGTTGAACCGGCAAACGTTGTTTTACCATAAATGTGATTTCTAGCAAACATTTTTTTAGTTCAATAAAAATAATGATCAGCTTTGTGTACGGGGATATTTTTATAATCGAAAGCGTCTTAAACAATAAAAGTATGCTTTTTTTAGGTTAATAAATTAATGACACGTTTGTCGGTTTACCATAGCAGTGCAATCTATTGATTACTTACTCAATCCAGTCGAAAAGTATCGACATCTGTTAGAATCTTTTGGAGTTAACAGAAAATTGTGACTGTCAATTACTCATAGACAAAAAATTTGCAATAAAATAGAATTGCGACTATAATTCAAGATCTAAGCTACCCTATCACTCAAGTTGGACCAGACTGCTCACGATGTGCCAATTAAAATTAAAATCGGTTTAGTAGTTTAGAAGTCCATCGCGGACAAACATCGTGACAGGAGATTTATATATATATATAAGATATGCACTCGTTTTGCATAGTCTCGCCAATGTCTCAGTGATATATTGTTAATTTATATAAAGTTCAAGATTGAAGATGTATTTAATTTTCACCTTAAACATAATTGTTTTTGTTTCAGGTATGTACAACTTATTGTTATGAAAGCAGAAAGGTAAGTAAGTAAGTTGTAAATCCATTATACTATTAACAAGTGCACGTTCCAATTAACATTTAATAGTTACTTGTGTCATTTTGTGGGTAGTTAAGGCTAATTGTTTATGATAGACGTCCAGACGGCAAGTACAGTACAGAGGTCGTGAGGTTATTACCAATATGAAATTTGAGTTTTTTACCGTTTATTAGAACGAGCAACACATATGAGATATATAGAATAGTAAAGTATATAAAATAAATTCGGACCAATTTGTCGCTAAACAGCTACACAGGCTTTTTCGCTCAATCAATTACATGTTAGATTGAAATATTTAAACGTATCCCAATTATAAGATTTTGAGTCCGGTTTTTATATACTATAACTAGCTGACCCGACAAACGTTGTTATATAGTATTCATCTTTTTAGTTCAATAAAAAAATTAATAAATAAAAAAGGGGTTGATCGTAGAGGGGTAAATATTTAGGATTGTATGTATTTTTGTATGCTGCATCATAGAAAAATAAAAATAAGAAAATTTTCCAAAAAAAAAAAAAAACATTTAGGGGTTGACCACCATTCGTCGAGCCGTTTTAGAGGAGTTCAATTACGCACCCCGAGAATTTTATATATAAGATTAGTAGCTCTATGAACTTTTCTGTACAAATTCTATAATATATATATTTATTTGTCACGCCAGTTTAGGTTGCTATATTTAGGTTTATAACTTAGAAAAGTGTCAATATAAAATAAAGCTTTATTTATAGAGAAACTGCACTTTATTTGCATTACTAAACATAAGATAAATTATCTCATAAAGCGACATTAATGTTTACTTTTAATATATTAAATATGAAAGGAACCTTATAAACAAAAATAATTTAAAACTTGCTGATAACCCAGGTACTGTATACCGTCCCTTTACTTTTTATATTTATTGTTAATATTGACAAACGGAATTGATATTTAAAGTGATGAAGATGAAATCGAGATATTCCAAACTCAAAATTAAACATAGTTTTAAAACCAAATTATTATTTAAATCTATCATATCTTAAGTCTTATCTTGTAACAGATAAAAGACTGCAAAAATGTACTTCCGGGTATAACTATTTGTTACATTCATCATTTTAGTTAGCCGTGTGTGCTCACTAATTAATATTTATTTTATTGTTCTATTTATCTCGTTACAGTGCACACAACGTAATGTAACAAAGGATTATCTTTTCAGAGAAAAATCTACTCTGTTATGTTATATTGAAAGCCTCAATTGCAATTCTTGTTTTATAATTACAAATTTTAATACGTTTACAAGAAATTTGTGCATTTTTTGTTGATGTTTTTTTTCTTCTTGACTACGGTAAAACCCATGTACTTATATTATAAGCTTGTAAGTGTGGATGGTATGTTTCACGTAAAAACTTCTGATTTTTTATGATACTTTAATAATAATATAGCTTAGACATCAATTTATATTACATAAATTTCATAATAAATATTCTTATATATAAAATTCTCGTGTCACAGTTTTCGATCCCATACTCCTCCGAAACGGCTTGACCGATTCTCATGAAACTTTGTGTGCATATTGGTGAGGTCTGAGAATCGGACAACATCAATTTTTCACCCCCCTAAATGTCAAGGGTAGTGCACCCTTAAATTTTTCATTTTATTTTTTAGACAAAATTTTTAGTTTCTATTTTTTATGATACAGCATACAAAAATATATACAACCCTAAATTTTTACCCCTCTACGATCAACCCCTATTTTTTATTTATTAATTGAAAATTGAAATCACATGAATGGCAAAACAATGTTTGCTGGGTCAGCTAGTATTGTACATATTTATATGTAATGGCGTGCATGGGTCTCTGGCAAGTCGTGCTCGTCTTTCGAGACTCCAGTTACGTTATTGAACCAACCTGCTTCGTATACAAACCTCCTTGATTGCTTCTCAGATGAACCTCCTTCGTCATATATAATAATTTATATGTAATTATTTATGAAACTTTCAATATATAATATATATTTTTATTTAGCACATAAAAAAACAAATAGCCTCTAATCGTCACATAGTGGTACGCTCCGTCTTTACCGTTATATGCATGAGGCAGAACTGGCCACCCGTATGTCGTGAAAGGTAAAAAATTTAACTTCCAATTCCAAATGCAGTTTTGTATAAAGACAACTGTTATTAAAAAATACATTCATAATCCGTTGTTATTATTCATGTATGTGTCGGAATACAGCGAATATCTTGTAATGATTATTATCTTCAGTCGGATCTAAGATATTTACAAAGCGGTAACGTCACGGAATTAAACAGAGGGGACATTAAATTGTTATGTAGGCGTATATTAATTTGCTTTGGCTATCTCTAACCCAATTCGGCTTATCCAAATATATTTTTGTTTGGTGGTTTGAAAAAGCATCCTGTTTTGATGCAACAAAGTGCAATAAAAACACAATAATAACAAAGTGACTTTTTTACACTAACCCCGACTAATCAAATGCTTTAGAATTTCAAAAAACCTTATAAATTGAAAATACTAAATGATCGTCGCATACAAATGGAATGTGACGTCTCCTTTTCAGTTTCACGAACACACGCATACTGTGTACAACATGCCTTAGACATTTGCACAGAAATTATATTGCCGTCTATAATATGATATACTGATAAAATAGCTGACTTAAAAGCGTCAGGTTCTGATGCTTTCGCATGCTAAATAGACTGTATCAAGCGTAATTCGGTGTCTGTCTCACTGATACAAGTGAGATAGCACTATTGTGTTGTCAGCACATCACTTAAAACAGAAAACGTAAAACTTAACGGCCGTCTATATGAATATATTAATTTCGTCTTGTTTATTACGGCCTGAATTAATTATATCAGTTAAATGAGCGTGCGATAATAAAAAATATAGAACGCTCTGTTTCTTAAATAATATGCATTATATTTTTATAGATGTTGGTAGGCTAATGTCCGATGTAAATGTGAAATAGTTTGTACGTGTAGCTATAAATGAAATTAAACGCTTCGCTTGCTTCCTTCATTCAAAGCCGTTTTTTGTTATGAATTTTCGTCTGACCGCAGACAATTTGTACAGTAGCTTTTAAATTAGTTAAAAGTTGAGGTATTTATGCTACGGTTATGTTATTCTTGACATTGGATGGAGTTTTCTACGTTTTTGCGTTTGCGATTTACATACTATAAAGTTTGTATGAAAATAAAATTTGAAATAGAATTGTTAGCATTTAGGAAAGTTGCAGCAAAATATGAAATGGTAGGACAATAGCCAGTTTTAATTATTTCATAGAGCTCAATCGAATAACTACCGATATCCTCTTTAAGATATTTTGCCCATTTACTGATTAATCACAAGTCATACAATTCAAGGTATTTATCAACATACACGTGACATTTAGCTACCGCCTTTGATCGTAAAGTCTTCGTTTACAAAACACGTGTCAAAGAGTGCGCATCGTTGCAATGACTATAGTAAAATTATAAAATAAATTGCAATTTAGGTAGCTATAGCTTAGTTATTAAGCAACTAGTACAGTTAACTTAGGACTTACAAATTTATTGTTAAATGTCAAAATATTCCATTTTCTTCACTTACATTAATTAATAAGAACATCTATTAACACAATCACACAGGTACACAGTTATACCTTAAAGAACTAATAAGTCCAAGTAATTTCAAGTTAAAATTGATCAAATCCTCACATCTAAGATTCAATATTGAGCTGGATTTGTATTCAAAATAGATACGTTACATAGCAGTCATATGTTGTGATATATAGAAAAGCTCAACATTATCTCAATCTATCACGAAGCATTAAATATTTCCATAAACTGTGTCCTCCACATATTAAAAGCTATTAAATAATGCCAGACGTCGCTGGAAAATGTTTTTAAACGTAATTACGAAGGTAATTTATTAAATTTCTAGACATAATTTATTTAGCGATGGTATTGTACTGAAAACTGGAGACTTGCTTTTCGTTAGAGTTAACCAATATTAAATATTGCGCTGAATTTCTGCTTCATGCAGGAAGATCATACAACGATCTAATTTACAACAGAAACATTGAGCAATTATTGCTGAAATGTGACATCTGGGAATCGCCTTCTTCAGTTTCATATTATAGCGACTGTCCCACGATCAGCGCGACTTATCATTAACTCGAGGAGATATACACCGACGGTAAGGTCTCAATAGTGGCCAAGATATAAATATTGATTTAATACTATACATATTACTACGCATAAAGTTGATGCTATAGAATAGAAATATTAATATATCAACAAAAATATACTGTATTCTGACATAAGGTGCCCGAAACTTCGCTTTGTAATCACAAAAGAAGGGAACAATTATTTACTTAGATAAAATGAGAGTTATCTTTAAAGCTTCTCGAATTACGGAAACACAGTCTGAATTAACAGTAATTATTTGGGTATTTGTATTGTTTTCCTATTTTGACAATGTCGGGAAACTCTTCGATTTTAAGAAAACGGTGAAGTATTATACACAAACATTGACGAAATTTTAAAACATTGCCACAGAGAGGACAGGTATTATAAAAATAACAGGTAGATATTTTGTGTGTTTGCGCAGGTTGTCCTGACAATAGAGACCAACTTAAAGTAAATCTTGGCTATTATTGAGGTGTTTTGTTTCGAGTTGACTTTTAAGACCACACAGACTTTTAAAACTGGCTTTTCTATTATTTCTACATCTATAAGTACATATATTTGGGTCTAATTCTTCGATGGAGTTTTTACTTCGATGTAGATTCACGCTGGTAAAGTTTTGTAAGCGTTCAGACGATCTTTAAATTTTACATGAAAGTCTCGCTTATTACTATGGTTAACCGCACCTGTAGCTCAGCTCACTACGCGTTCAGGATATCCTAGGCATTTGCCAAATTCCTCGGCTTGACTCCCAAAGACAAGATTTCGGTTTCGTTTCGTTTACAGAGTATCCCGTATCTAAACTAGGGCGTTTACGGATTTTTATTATTTCACTCTTATTTATAACGGCTTGTAAAAATTACGACTGGTAGATCCGATATTGGATCTAGGTGGACAGCTTAACATAATCCCTTGGCTTTAATTTACTTGTCCCTAGACAAGGAAATTAAATCTAGTGCACCGAATAGGTAAATACAAGTACCGAAGCAAGTTGCTGGAATCAATCATTCAATTGTCCAATCCAGCTAGAAATTTACCACCCTGATTGATATAGCAATTGAATTACTTGTTCCAGGACAAGCAATTGTAATGCCCCTCATGTATCGTTTATAAATTCTGGCGCTGTTTGCCGCTAAACTGTAAACCCACTACGCAAGTTTTTAGACGTGCTTCGCGACGACGTGAAGTTAGCAATTCCAAAATTTGGAATTGCAATTACTCTTGCTAAACGTCATCTTTGCGCTCGTAGATCTCCACAACCTTTTCAGAGATATTTGGACTAGTGGGTACAGCGACATACGCTTTTTTCACATTCCGATTGTCTCCCATTATCCTATAGTGGCTAGTGCAACGGATTCATTAGTATATTGGCTTAATTTATGATATTAGGTTAAGAATCAGGCCTTACCTCCAAATTTGAGCTTTTCATTTCCTTTTAATCAAAAATAATGGACAAATATATTACGTTCAATTGTTGCTCTATTCATATTTTTGGCTGACACCGATGTCTTTTTGGATTTCGTCGAGAATAAAACAAAGCAGATCTGTGGTTAAGGTTACTAATGATCTCCATTTATTCTGATAGTTACCCTACACTATCAGCTTCCTGCTGGATTTGGCAGTGACCTATGGCTATGTGGTATGTCATAATTTTTGTGACCTTTAGTCATTAGGGCTTTGCTTAAATCCAGGAATAATGATTGGAGTAATAGATGAAATGAATAAATTCTATATGTGATATAACTTTATATGTGCTTTATGTAGTAATAAATTGAACTTTACATAAAAGAATTCTAGGCTTTGAATACAGATGTCAAAGGTTTTAGAACGTGCCCGTCAATTAAATATGCTAAAATTGAAAGACCGGACACGGTTGGAGCAGCATTTAGTCTTTCACTTTTGGCGTTAAAAACTTTTTCGTTTTGCAGATGGCTAAAAGCTACGTCTGCTCGTAAATGTGCTGTGACACCTTCATATATGTACCTGCAAATGTTAAAACCGTATATCAGTACATCTGAGGATGTAATTAATATCTAAGACCCAAAAAGTTACTTTGTAAAGGTTTATAAAAATGGGCTTAACCAATAAATGTATGTGTTGCTTTTATTAATTTGTTGTGTTAAATTTTAAATTTCTATCAGTTAAAACCTCATACATCATATATTCTAATTAATAACTACAAAGTACATATCCTTTTTGCTTACAATCGACGTCTGGTACAATGACCTCCACTGTCGGCTTTTTGAGGTACATATTATTTATAATATGTTTTATACTAAGTCTTCACCTATTCAGGGTGGTAAGGAAATTAAAAAGGATAGTACATACTCATAAATTATTACGTCAGTCCAAATATTGGTTGGTGGTGTGTTTATTTTTTAAAACCGGACGCATCGAACCTACGGTGTAGTATTTAAATGTATTCACAAACAACGGGCGAGCAGGACCCGCGGCCGCGGCGTCGAGGGAGCTCACTACTATGTACCTAATTGAAACCAACTTACCTTGACTGATTCCACTTGATACTTTATACTGAACCAGGCAACGTGCGCTGTGCATGTGGCGCTTAAAGTTTAAATCCATTTCTCGGATGCGGTATAGAAAATTTTAAAATGATTTCGATAAATGTTCTGGATTCCTTAACGTATAAAATTATCCGCGTCATAGTTACAAAAATGCCTCACAATGCTATAATGGCTACATAACACACAGATTAGAAGTCTAATTAATTTAATTTTTTATTCAAGATAAAAGTTTTTATGGCTTTCAATTAAAATTATATTGCAATATTTCTTTAGCTCCGCAAATCCTTTGATACTTACTATTTTGCTGGTTATGGTATGCTTTAAAGTATCAAGAGGCTACGTGCGACGTATACCGTAGGGCCGGGCAGTCCTTAAGTTTACTTATAATATTAAGATAAATATTTCACATACCCATGTGAAACTGCTTTATGGTTTGAGAATATCACTTTTAAATCTTACTGTGTTCGACTTTGAATGTTTTCAATGCAATTAGATACGTTTAACCACCCTTATTTTATGTACCTTGTGCATGTGTCGATACATGGCTGGTTCTTTTGTGTTGCCTTTCGGGTTTGCTTGTTAAAAATCATCGTGAACTACTTTATTTTAGGGGGCAAATAGACTACCTCAAGTTAAGAGGAAATGCCAACATTGAGTACCCGCGGTGGGTATATGATGGTGGTCGTTATTTGACACCTAATTTGTTTGTAATACTGGCCTAAGGCTCGTTCGATTAGGCGTGACGAGCTCTCGTAAGCGTAGTTTAGAGCATTCTCAGAACAAAGAGAATTAATTTTGACTTCCTTTTTGTTGTCGACTCTCTATTAGAACCTTGTTTTGGAGTTGGATATGTATCATCTATGCGTGTGGGCAAATTTATATTCTTTTGCTATGATTTTTGTTTTTGTATCTTCAGCGCTGACCTACCAAGTTATCCTGCTATTAAACGCATAAGCACGACATTCTAAAATAGACTCCAATGCCTAGGCTTAGAATTTGTTTTTAAACAAGAAGTAATTTCGATTTATATAAGGCGCAACGTAACAAAACATTAAGTGTAGGAATATTAAATCGAGATCGGAAGTTGACGGCGTATAATAATACGGGCACAACTTTTCTCATTTTAATGCTGTTCCTGGCAAAGTTTAAATATAAAAATATAATGATGCGACACGCATTAGTGACTCATTGAGTGCGTGCGTGCGTCTTGCCATACAACTTTAAGCTCTCTCATTGCGAATATAGAAGTTAAAACAAATGGAAAATAAACTTTTCGAATAAAATAAAAATAACCCTCTTGGCGGTGAGGGTGGCGGCCCTCCCCAATAAAAAATATAATAACTTTTCTTTTTATTCGACGTAATGGCAACGTTTCGTTTACTAATGTTGCCGTCCTTCTCGCACGGATTATTGTTATGGGGTGCGCGCCGACTGCCGCTCTACACTGCTAGCAATTTCAACATTGTTGGCAAAATTTGTTACTAAATTTTTCAACCAAGAGCGTGTGTCCTGCGATCATCAACAGAGCCTTGTGAAGGAGATCAAGGAAACGAAGATAAAGGTACAACTGACCTTGCGATTTAACTACCCTGTGACCGCCAAGTTCTTTGCTTTTTGCAAATTATTGCCTCTGTGTTGGTATACCTTTAAGATAGTTTCATTAAAATCCATTCAGTAGTTTTTACGTGAAAGAGTAACAAACATACTCACAAACTTTCGCGTTTATATTACTAGTAAGCTTTCTACAACTTGGCATACATTTTCAAAATTTCGCTACTCAATTTTCTTTCCTCAATGAGATGTTTTCTTGTAAATTGTAATAAAATGCTTGAGTCAATAAAAACAGAGTGATTAAACTTTTAGATACAATAAACCTTCAACTTATAACTGCGGTGGGGAAACGAAAATTGTATCTGTCCAATTCTGAAACATTTCAGCGTATATCCTGAAAAGTATCAATTCTCATTACAAACCCTTGCTATGGGACAACTCGCTACAGTCAAATCATTTAACACATCGATCATTCAGATCGATCCACGGAGGGCTGAGTTATGCATGGTCATCGAATACCTCCTTCAGTTTTGAATTCTGTTAAAAATATAAATTCTTAAGCAAGGTAATCTGCCTGAGGCATCGTTGTCATGGCGACAAGTTAAACAGTCAATTTAGGATTTTCTTGCTTTGTTTGAAATTTGATCTTTTACTTCGCATTTAAAAGGTAAAAGGATGGAATATAGGCCGGCTGACACTTGCTTGTTACGCGGGACAGCCACTTAAAGAGTAGACCTTATTTCTGTGTGATAAGGCTTAACTTACTATACATCTCGTCGAGCCTTTGCTTCTTGACTTCTGTTTGTTAATGAAAAGATATACTTTAAGTATTATCTTCTTAAATGTTTAGTTACAGAAAATATATTTAATCCACGTGAAAAAGTGTTCATAACTTTAATTATTATAATAATGTTTAAATCGCAGATATATATATATATATATATATATATATATTATATATATATATATATATATATATATATATATATATATATATATATCTGTCATACAATAAGTATTGTCATATTCTTCTAATACAAAATTATACGAATTACTAACCCCGACTAAATAAAACTAAATATATAATAGGGACATACATTTTTAATAGCGACCAAATAGGCATGAGTTTCACCAAGGATATAATTTAAAACCGCAATTCAGTTCAACTTTCGATTTTCTTATGAATAATTATAATAGTCTTTGTTCAGAAAAGTAAGACCGATATTTGTGTGCGTCTCAAAGATTTTGCATACAATGCTTGTAATAATTTTGTGTATCAATAGTAACATTGTCTGTAATGTGTTGTGCTCTACAAATTATATGGGTAATGTATTGTTTCGAAACCCATTTTTATAATATACAATACCTACAAAGGATTGACTTAGCTTCGTAATATGCGTGACAGTTTAATTGTCTTATTAAGACAAATTGTTCTATAGGAAGTACGACTAGCGTTATTACATTATAGGTATGCGGTGTGATGTGAAAAAATCATTTGCTCTATAAGTTTTTCCAGTATAACCTGTGGGCGGTGAACAGCCTGAATGCATTAAAGCTTAGGATTTCTATAAAAAGTGGATGCCGAACATGCGATACAAACTAAATATTGAATATTCGATATATTCACTGTTAAAATCACACCGAATCTTCAAGCTATAAATAAAATTATATTTGAATTTCAATTAAAACGTAAGTCATATTTCAATGTCACATTTTATAAGAACAACTTTGTACTCTCCAACATTGTAATAAGGCTTGTTGTTGAGTGGACAGGCGCGTGCGCACCAAACAATAGACGACGAAATTAAAAATCTGTTCAGAATAACATTCTCTTGTTTGAACTGACCGTGTGTTTGTTTAGTTGGGAACTAAAAAATTACCATCAGAATGTGTCAGCTAAATTTATACATAAATATAAAATGCGTCGACTGTTCTAGAAACTTTTTATGACAAGACCTGTGTATACCAAGAATTCGCGCACTGAACCAACATTGTATGAAGAGCACATTTAACACTGTTAGATATTACTCATATTTACTGTAGATTTGCGGACATAAAACAAAAACCGGGCACAAAGTGTGGCTCTTAAGCAATTCAAGTAGCTATTGAATAATATTTATCTCTCGATAGTTTTAAATAAATAGACGTGACAAATCATTCTCTTCATTATCGAGGCTTAAGGCATGTCTATAAACAAGAAACATATACCGTTCTATATCTTGATCGTGTGATTTCAGACATAAATAATATTACAGTTCTTGAATAACGTACGTAAAGATTGTATTGTCATTCATAATACATATTGAATTCGCGACGCTGAAAAAACTTGATCTTTTGACTGAAGTTGTCGGCAAGAAAGTTTTGGAATCTTTGTAGCAATGTTTTACCGTATAATTGGTTAAAACAAATCGCTAATGAGACAGTGTCAAAAAAGTGACATAGGGTTATATTTTATAAAATGGCGTCTTCATCCTATTTGGTGATTATTAAATTAGAATGAAAATAATAATTCGAAATTTAAATACATTTCAATTTATTAGAATCTTAACAACAATATCTATTGATTGTAATAAGTAAGTTTTCTAGTTGCACCAAAGACATAATCACTATTTATCAAACACATACGCGATTTATCATTTACAACAAACAAATTACAAACGCCGTTCATTTTAACTTTATTTGTTGAAAGTATTTTAAAACTACTTCAAAGAACGCGCTCCATATGTTTCGTCACAACTCTCTTTGAAATTAATTTTATAGGGGTCATTAATAAGTTTGGTCTACTTTCGCGTTGTTTATAGACCTCCGTTTGGGGCATGGGGCAGTCGTGGGGCATGTTGAAGTGTAGATACGCTTCAAATGAACCGCGTTTGTCATCGGTCGAAGCAGGTTGACTCTTGTGCAAATAACACTAAAAAATTGTTTTAATTCATCACTTCTAAGGACTACTATTCGCGAATGCATTTCATAAATGATGCAATAAGTTTTGAAAATTTGTAATCGCGGTACTGATTTTAAAGTAGATCTGCATAAAACCATTTAAACCATTTCGAAATTATTGAATGTCTTTATTATTCGCAACATATTTGCTGTTCAAAATTCGCAATCAAACAAAACGTTAGTCTTACGGATAAAATCTCCAAGTTATCCAAAAAAACCATCATGAGTTGAAACACAATTAAGTGATACATTTGTCTGGCAAAATGTTTTACATAGTGACAATGGGTTGCATGAGGTATGTCTGATTCAGTCTAGTAGGAAACAATTATTTATCGTTTGTTATAAGCCAACACATTCAAATTGAAATAGTTTTAGACATCACGAAGAAAATGTTCATGTCCTATTGCAGTCGGGTAAATAATTATACATCAAAATAATATAATTCTAGTCACGTATACAATCATACATTCGTATTGTTATTAAGTTTATTATTTTTTTGTGAGACCGAAAAATTTTAATAGCGTTCCAAAAAGTCTTATATCGCCCATAATTACAGTATTTCGTCTCCGCTTCGATGGCTTCAAGCTTCAATACGACTTTTATAATATAATATGTATCTTGTTTCGATCTTGGTTGGTTAGCATAAATAATAATAGTCACGGAGACAATCTAAATTTATTTTTTAGTTCGTATAAGTAATGCGGTATTTTATTCGTCTTTTTGTAGGTGTAAAAAGTCATAAGATGTTTTTGAAACCAACATCAATTTCTCTATATCTCATCGTGACTTTTAGACACTTTCGTTATAGTTATATAACAGTTCCTACGTCGTTTAATCTCTTGCAGTCTTCTGAGAATAAATATTGGTTGAAAGTCATTCCTATTACGATTTTATATTAACATTTTGGTAAGTGAACATCATAAAACAGTATTGTTAGAGCACAATTAAAAAACTGATTAATCAGTGAAACTTATAAATTCACGTACAAATTACGTAGAAGCGATATGAAGCAATTAATTATCACCAATGATTGAGGTACACATAATCCCAGCAATTAAATGCTCAATATAATTGACGTATGATCGGTCACCATCGCCGTGCTGACAACACGAAATCACGATTCTTTATCTTAGTAATTTCTCACTATTGCTCAAATAATCTAAAGTAATTTCATTATTTAGGGGAAAAGGATTTGAAATATAATCTGTTACAAATAAGATTCTTAAATAACGACAGGTTAATAGGATAGGTTACTAATACGATTCCCAAAGATCCTGCAGACGCGAAAAAGTTTATTCATAAATAGAACAACAAAGTCACGACAAGGTAATGTGTAATTGGAAAGAACTGTGATTGTAAAATAATAACTATTAATCTGCATATTTTTTTTTTAATGAGATTAGTTTATATTACACTACATTATTTTTCTCTAAAGATCGGGAATAAAACAACCTCTATATTGGGTGACTTAAGAACTTAACAGTCTACTACTACATTATGGTTATTATTTCCCATTCCCATCTATCACATTTTCCCTATAGCGTAGCAGAATTCTTCATTGTGCGTATATAAAGATAGATTGGGTTCAACACACCACTCGAAGATAATTCAAACGTACACGTATATAAACGTTCGAAGATAAATGAATTACTTTTAATACTCTCTGGTCCAATTCAATAAAACTCCTCACCATACGAGTACATGAATATCATGAAGCATGAAGTGTTAAAGTAAATAATGTACTTACAGCCTTTATAAGTTCTAATTAAATAGTTTTTATCTATACTCCTATATCAATAGATATGATTTGTGTAGCTGGCGATTAAAGTATATTATTTGTCGCCATGACCACAACGTTATACATGTACCGCAAATAAAAATATCATGAGAGTATTTAGGTGGCATATCTCAACCGCCAAGGTGATCACAACATTGCAAATTATAGTAACCTTGGCTGTTGAAAGAACATTATAATTTCCATTACATTATGTAATCATAAATACAGTAATTTATCTCAACAGATAAATATATTGTTTTAAATTCAAGTATCGAAGTGGCTTAATACTGTAAAATATCAGCCATCTTTAGTCCGTAGAATTCATGAATCAATTTATTCGAGCAGTGAACGCGAGCAACTGCATATTTTTCAATTACGTCAATTTAAAATAATACTTAATTCGCTATTGTGAGTCATTGAGAGCATTGTGTCAGTCGGCGGACAAATAAAGAGGATTTTACATTGTGGGCCTGTCAACCACCGTGTTGATGCAGCAGTTCACAATCATGCTCTAATTAAACGAGAAACCAAACTACGAACTTGAGTGATTCCTAGTGCATGGAGCAGGTATAATTCTTCGTGATGAGCGTTCTCAATATATTTGGAATTTGGACCCTTAACCCTATACTTAGCCACGAGAACTTAATGTTAATGTGAAATGAGTTTGTGTCGTTGTAAATAATGGGATCCCCAAAGAGTAACTAATTATGTTCAGTACAGCACAACTTACAGTTAAAAGAATCAAAACGTTTTCTTACATGGTATTTATGAAAAAAAATTGAGTTGTTCTTATATTTTGTATTAAACAATGGAATTCAATATTCTCCTAATTAGAAGATAAAGCAAAAAAAAATTTTTTGGTGCGGTGTTATTTTTTATTTTTATTAAATTTAAAATGAGTCTGAATATGACTAACGGCTCATACTCAGCTGAGAAAGTTTTTAGCGTTGTCGTCGTTTTGTGAGCTTTTAGACGAATTTAACTGAGAGTCTCAGAACGCTTCATGTCATATATTTACATATAATATTAAATTTCGTGGACCACGATTTCTGTATGGGATGGTGTATTCATAATTTACATTAACAAAAGCTGAATAATTTATTTGGCTGTACACGCTAAATCCAGGCAGTGCTGATACGAATTGAGAACTTCGTCGATTTATGAAGGAAGCCCGTAACATTTTGAAGAGATATCATAAAATACGGGAAATAGCAAGTAAATTATATTATCCGCACATTATAATCAAATAATACAGCTAATCCGAATTTATCACGTTGTTCGTGACAATTTTATATTAAAATTAATTTGAAATATTAATATGAAATGAACTAGTTACAATGTTGTTTCCCGGCAACTCTATTTGGTTAATATTCTAGCGTTTAACATTAATTAGTCAATTTATATTCAAGTTGCACTGAAGAGTCGCTTCTATATAATTTACCAGACTAGTTTAGACCTTGCCAGAGATATAATATTGGTATAACATACAGACTGCCACGAGTACTGCCTTGCAATCACACAACATCAGAAAAACAGAAAAATAGAGTGGGAGGCAGGCATGAGGCCCTAGACAAGTATAATTATCGGAACGTCTGACCCACTAACAACAATCGCCCATTTTGTATGGAAATGACCACGTGATCAAGCATGAGGTAATGTCAGTACCGCACAATTTTATATTACGATAGTGGGTCGCACCTGTTCCATAGTTTTTTCTAAACTCATTTGACAGCGTTGTGGATAAAAATATGATCGATCGATCTTAAAAAAGTCAGGTTCAATTTCTAAGGGTTATATTAAAATCTATTCTTTCGCTATTAAAATTATATACAAATTATTGATGAGAATTTAACCTTTTTTGATATGATAAAAATATAATTAACTGGATCCTAATCTGGAAATCATCTCCACGTTATTAAAGATGGAAGAAAAAGCAGACTTCTTGTTATGTTTAATTATGGTACTTCATATACCATACATAGAACTCTGAAGCTATAGGAATATCTAACATATTAAAAACTGGATGTGTAAATCAACTTTAATTAATATTCTATTGGAGAAACAAAAAGTGAATTACTATATTCATTTGAGTTCATACTTTTTAATCCATATTAGGCAGTCGGTAATAATAAAAATTCATGAATAAAGGTCACATTAGTATGCCAATTTTAATTATATAGAAAACGGCCTGGTATTATTAAAAAGGAAAAAATATTTTAAATTGGCATATTACATACATAGTTTGAGTTGTTTTTTTTCTCTCATTATTATTCTGTACAATCTTTGATGTTGTTAAGATTTATCGTGGCACGTATATGGTTTTATTTAAAATAAAAATCTACGCTATTTTATTGCTTGTATATATTTGGCAGAAGCTTTTATATACACTATCAAAGAAGCCTAAACGTTTATCAACCAGTCTCACGAATCACAAAACATATCGCATTTTCTTTCCCATAATTCGATTCAAACTTGCCTCCCATAGATTCAAAGCGTCTATTAACCATGAATCATTTCACATCAGTGGTGTTGATTGAAGATTATTACCTTTGTCAATATTTATAATACCTATTGTTATGATCGCGATCTGCTCCTTATTATTAGTGGCTTAAGGTTAAAAATATAACGTTTTTATTGTTAAAATGTCAATGCACTCATACATATTAATATCTATTCGCAGTCGTCTGTTGCACTCTGTTTTATTAAATGCATGAGTTTTCTTCGTGTACTTGGAGCTTCTTTAGCGTTTGTATTAAATATACTTAAGTAGTTCAAAGTAATTAAGATTTAATGATAGTTTGTATGTAGTAACAGTATTCATGAACAATTTTTAAGCTGAGTGAAATTTTAGAATACGTATTAATTTGAAGTACATAATAACTAGTAGTTGCTCGCCATTTCACTCCCGTTAATTAAGAGTCCGTGAACTTCTTAATTGACCACTGTCATTACAATAAATTTGATTAAAATCTAATGTTTGTGTTAAATGATTATCAGATGAGTTTTTAAATAGGCGGACAATGTTTTGCTAATAAGAAACATTTGTTTTATGTTACAGTTTTCACAACGTTACCTACGTTGTGAAAACTGTAAAAACGTACTGGAACCTGAGAAAGTTACAATTTATCCAAATATTTCATGAATGCTCCGCTCGTTATTGATAGTACTGAGATGTCACGCTTCATAAAAAAATACTATCAAATATAAAAATAAAATCAATTCAAACCATTTTTACGAAATTTAAATCGAAAATACTCACCGAGCACTTTACAATTAATAACATATTATAGAGTATATTTTTTGTTACCAAGTGTGATGAGTCGTGTAATCGATTTATATATTAATAAAAGTTATTACATTTCCTTTATAGTTTTATAAATTATTAATCTATATATAATGTCTCTATTACATGTGAGTAAAAAAATTGTTCGGGAAGCACACAATTCAATCAAATAAATAAATAATAATCGATTGAAATCTATGAGAAAGTTTCTTAGCAGAGAAGGCATCAGACTGTGAAATTTTTTATTGGAATGAAAAAGATTTCACGTACATTTTTTATTTATCACAACTACAAATATTGGTCTTATCTTTTTGCGCTATATATTTATAACCCTCCTCTAGTTTTTACCAAAGTTGGTTTTAAATTTAGAATATCAGGTGTGATGATTTTTTCTGTGATATAACATTTAAACATAGCCTTATTCTTAGGTATTTAAAAGATGGCATGTTTGCAGGTAATTCTATATTTCCACTTCCGTAAATCAAAGTGACTATTGAAAGTTGTCACTAAATAATAGGTTGTACATACAATAGTCACGCTAATGATCATTACAGCTACATACTAATTAAATTGTACCACAAATGAAGTTACCACCTGAATATGGTATTATTACTTACAAAGCAATTTTCATCAAATCCATTGCCTTTGATTCATCACATCGAACTCATGTGAATACTAGGAAATGCTAATAATTATGTACGCTGCTCTATCGACTAAATGGTATCACTGGAATATATCAAAAAGATTTGAAGCTTCTAGGAATATTTTGATGAGCAGTACTTTAGTGGAATCCCGTTATAAAGCTGCAAATATAAACCTTTTTTTGGGCTCAGCTTTAATCGACCTTAAACAGCTTTTAATCACAGCGACATGCTGGGCATAGAACAATCTTTTTAAGGTATTTTAAGGAATGTATCAAATGAAATTTCTGTATTATAATTTCAATTTTACTTTATATAAACGATTCCCTCCGTCGCGTCGCCACACGAAATTGGTGTTGTATAATTGTCCATTTTCACTTTAAGTAATTAAGACATCCTCTCGTGTAGTACCTATATCTTATTAATATTTAAATTGCAGAAGATCAAAATGGTTGTCATGCGTGGGTTTCTTAATATTTGCATAATTTTTAAGCATAATATTATGTTAAAGATACGGGACCCGTATAACGCATAATTGATGCAAATTAATTAAATGGAACGCATATAGAAAACCGCATATTATATTACCGATGGTAAGTTTTCTTGTTTATATAAATTAAGCGTGTTGGCTTCTAATAATAATGAGGCACGACAACGGGATGTCGTTAAATATTTAACTTTATTTTACTGTGTCAATTGACAAAAGTTTACTTAAAGCAACATCAGCGTATTAAAGTAAATAATAAAACAGTTATTGATCCAAAAAGTTAATCAAGTGTGACTTTCCACGCATCATCGCGCGACGCAATTCTCTATCTAACGTGCAATGAATAATTATATTGTAAATAAAATGTGAAAAATCATCGCATCACTCGGCTTTTTAACGCACAAAGAGCACTTTGTTAGATATTTATAACAGCGTGTTTTCATAGCTACCGTTTGATTTGTATATCTACGAGTACATCAAATGTCTCTATAGTTATATAGTGACTGGACTTTTCGGGAACCGTTTCTCTTGTTTTGCGAGAATCAAAGCGGCCCAGCAGGGTGTAAAACAATTGGCGAAATCAACAGTTCCTCCATTCAGGCAATCATATGATACGCTATCATTTTGTTTAACCACCCAGGTTCGCTCTTCTGAAGATTTCTGAAGATCTAGCAAAGGATGCTACTACAACTATTCTGGTCAATTTTTTAATTACACCACAAATTTTATCAACTTCACCTTTTAATAGCAATTTATAATGTAACAATACGTGAATAATGAATACGGCCTTAGCATTGCAAATATGATTAAGGAACTTGAATCAGATCATTTCTATATTGAGTCACGAATGAAACCACACCAATTACAATCATGAGCATTCAATTCAAAAGTAAATTCTTCGAACTTTTAGAAACATTTGCTACAAAATATTACGACATATCATTTGTAGTCGTAACAAAAGGAGCACCCCAGACGGATATCATGTTTTCTTTTAGATTAAAAATTAATTATGACAATAGATTATGACCTTCAGGGATTAGTTGTTTCATTGTTTCGTGTCCGTTGAGCGCGGCGTGAGTTATTTATTAATGTTGAATTGTAGTAGATTAGACAAAAACATTAAACCACCAAACGTGCTTTGATCGCGGCTTCGCTCGCTTTATAACTGGAAAAGCTCATCGAGTTTAAAACTTAAATTATACACCACAATGTTTCTAGTTAAAAGCATATAAGCAACTATTCAACCCTTATATTGATTGCCCTTTAAGCGTGGAATTCCCTTTCATAATTAACTTGCATAAAATGCATTATTTAGAATCGAGTCAAGACAGTAGTAGTTTTAGACAGAAGTCTGAGCAAAGTAGACAAGTGTAATGATTAAAATACTTAAAGGGAGATGAAAGCTAGCGATGCTAGTGCATATTTCTAATATTCCGAGGCGATATGATGCGAAAGGTCGCGACCGGCGGGCCCCGTCGTTGCCCGCCTGCGTTAATGTTAATTTATTTGATGTATTACGCGGTGGGTGCGAGACGCATGCGTCGCCGCCGCAGCCAACGATCTGGATATTTTTTATGTGTTTATATAATCTAATTTTATTGTTTTCTTTATTTGCGTCCCACTTTTGTTTGGTCCGGAGCCCGGCATTGTTCTCCATCGTAAACGCCGATTTAGATATAAAATGTTGTAATAATAAATGCCGTATGAATTTTTATCTAGTGTATGTATGTTTGCGTTCGTTTATTTTAGTTTGTTTTAACGAATTACGAATATTTGTTTGTCATGGTTTCGGTATGGGCGTGCGACGGATGTAATTTGTTTGAAGCGTGTGTATCAGCTGATTAAAAGTCAATTAGTTGGTATCGGTTAATAAGCATAAATGATTCCTGTTTTGTTAACTTGGCAAATAGTTGCTTTTCATGCTCCAACCTTGTTACTACAACTTTTGCGCGTCTCTCGATATTTTCTTTATATAATTAAGCCGTGTTTTATGAAGAAAGCAGGAATTTGTACAGAAAGAGTAGGCCTGTAACAAATGAATCTTTCTGACATTGCCTTGACCTTGGCACAAACAACTGCTTAGTACATACAGCTGCACACTTATAGCATGCACTAGTTCAAAACCTAGGTTCAATTCTTCAGGAAAATACATTTGAATGGGAAATTATTTCTTGATTTATGTAACTCATACGGCTCCTTGGAAGCTTCGTGATAGGGTCAAGCGTTTCCACTTGTCACAGGATGGGATGGATTTCATTTCCTCAATGCAAAAATGCATTTTCTGTAGGCATAAAAAACTGCATGCGTTATAACCTGTATTTATTATAAATATTAATAGCAAGGCGCGGCCACGGTTTAGTAATTAAACAGTGGCATTCAGAATTACAAACGGACAATGTTTTTGACTTAATTATTTTCTTGGAATTTCATTAAAAGCTTTCAATTTGAAATGAAACTTTTAACTGTGGCCACTTTTAACACCTTCTCTTTTTAAGTTTTAATCTTACCTCGTCGTAAAGACGATATTGGTCAGTAATACAGACAGTTCAAGGAGAATTATTGTTATATTATTATTATTATTATTATTCTATTACTTGTTTTTGTTGTTGTATTTTAGTTAACGTATATGTCTGATTAACTAACTCAATAGATAACTTCAAATATTTGGACGTAAAAATAGAGTTTAGGAGAAATTGGGGTTTTTTAATTTAACACTTTAAAACTTTTTATTTACTTCTTTCAATAGTAGCGCTGATGTCGCAACCTTGGCATCGTAGGGCACAAAAGACAGCATCGAAGTTGGGATCGCAATCCTATTTTCAATGTCCTTTGGTGTGATTCTGTATTCCAGCAGTCGAAACTTATACTGTAGTTTCATCTTTATGGCATATATGATAAGGTTTGAATCACCGTGCAGCCGGATCTAAAAACGTATATTAAGCAAAATTTTCAGTTCTTAACTGCGATTATCGGATAATTTTACTAAATTATAGTCGTAGTAGTTTTTTTTTATCTGTAAAATATAATAAAATCTCCGATCAGTTCCAACCCGCAGGTCCAGCATGTCTGCTCTAGCTTTTATAGTAAGATGGGTTGTTGACTTATATTACCCAATAGTTGATAAAAGTTTTTTTAGACTTTTTAACTTTTCTTTAATGTCATTGTTATTGCTCCAAAACATATAGCTGCTCGTCTTTTGCGTTGAAAAATCAAGATATTGTTCACTTTTTGACCCCATACGCGTGTCTATGTACCTCCTAAAACACACTTAAAAATATATGAAAAGCTATATAAATGATTTCCACTTAATTATAGTATTTGTAAGAAGCTTAAATTCAAGAATTATTATTAGTTTATTATTACTACCATCCAGTAATGCTTTAATATTCTGCCAACAACGTTGTAAATAAGAGAAATTAATAGTGTTTCGCATTTAGCAATTACATCTCATTATTATTGGTATTAGACATAGTGCTAATAAAAACATAATATTATATTTGTACTTTCGATATTCATTAACCAGCTTATAAACATAACTTTAATATTATATGTATAGTTAAAGAAACGGAGGCTTTATCGATTGTGTAATGCAGTTAAAATAGTCTTGGCATCCCAAATTTTATTATTATTGCACTTGCACAGAATGTGATATTGATTTGTTTATAGTTAAGTTCATTAAAACGGCTTACGTAATTCATCATCTGCAAGAACAAAAGCGGAGCAAACAAATGAATTTTTGTAATTTAGTAAATTTATTGCGAGGCGCGTTTACATTCTATTTCCGAAGAATCGCGAAACCGACACGGGCATCAGCTATAATAAATTTCTTGTCTTATAAAAATAAAAGTTTTCTTTTTGCCCGTGCCGCGCGGGGCGATCACAGACTAACTGATAGCAGAGACTGATCAATTTCATCGCTGGCCTTGAGGTACTTATTAAAATATTCGTGGGACTAAAATCGTAGTCAACGAGTGGCAGTTCCAAAATATTGATCCCTTTGTTTATAAACATCACGTCTCGCCTCTTTACATGACAATAATCTAAAGAGCACCAACCATGCTTATACTACGACCGCAATAAATGAGCCAAGTTTCGAATTTGTAAAGCTGCAATATATAATATCAGTGTGGGGTTTTGTTATTGAAATTAAAATGTATTGTTATAAGTTTAAGTAGTCTGTGTAAGGGTGGAGGAGTGCGGGCGGGTAGACCCTACCTCGGCAAAGTTGTGAATTGGCCGCGCAGCCGCTCGCATTATCGTGATTCATGCCGCTTATAATTTTATATTATGTTAAAACTGAGGGGGTGCGGGAGGCGGAGGGATATTAAAAATACAAGAGGCCAGAGCACTTTGCACCGTCTGCATGGTAACCAAGTTTGTTTGTACCAAAACTATTGATCCGAAAATCCACCCGAGTTTTGAGCGTTGTAATCACTTCCTGAAGAGTTTACTAACGATTTACGATCTTTTATGTAGGGCTTAGAATATTTTGTGTTAAGTAATAAGTATGAATCTTATCGGATTGAATTATTCGCTGAAATGGAGCTAGAAATTATTAATTATTAGTAAGTTTAGGTGGTTATTGATTATGGCCGACTTGATGCTTGATATTATATATGTTTTATCTTTGAGTTTCTATAAAATCTATCCCATTCAATGTATACTTTTATAAAAGGAAATATGTGATTTTTATATAGAATTTCACACATATTTTGTCAAAAAAGCTAGAGCGGCAAACAGAGAGCCTTATTAAATTATCCAAGCCTGATATTAAATGGTCCGCCGAACCGAGACGTACAACGCACCGCTGTATGTTTATAATACACAATACAATTTCATTATTAGACATCTATTTGTGACTAGTTATTTCTATTGTCGCTTTTTCTATTTATTATCGTCTACAATGCGTGATTATAATGTGGCTTATAATAAATGAGTTATGTGGGAGGAACGTTATACGTGGCCGGTTCCAAGTACGATATTATATTTTGTAATTATTGCCATTACCATATCATTACAAGTTTTTACTGCAGCCCCGTTATGTTATGCATAGTAAGTTTTGAATAATTTGCAGCATCCTTCTGAAAATGTACGTCTTATCAGCAATTTAATCTGTTTTCTTTTAGTGTTTTGAACCCACAAAATTTTGGCTTTAAATATCTAAGAGACTATATTATAAGGTGTACTACTGAGTGCAGAAGTGGTTGCTATGTTTGATGATGAAACATGAGAAAAACAAGAAATCTAAGAAATATTGGCCTGGACCAAGTGGTGGTTAATGGCTATTTTTTTAATATTATAGTCACAAAAACAAATTTATTTTTGTATGTAGTGGTAGTATGTTGTTCAGTTACTAGCTTTAAGAACTGAATATAAGTAATACATATAAAACATAATTCAGAGATTGCGTTTCTAGGCATCAATGTTTGAACTCTCGACAGCGAGGATTTTTTTACGTTAAATTGTTTTCAAATTTTCCTCTTTATTAGTTCGGAAACTTTTGCGTTCAGGATCGTAAATAATACAAATGCTTTTTGCAAGAGTTTTCAATATACATTTTTAATGAAATCATCTATATTGTTAAGATTTTTCTGTCTAGAGGAATGGACATTGTGAGCCACTAGAACTTAAGACGGGATCGAAATTTTGTTTGAATTTGCGTCTTTTTCTTGAAAACCTTTTTCTGTGACCTGAGTTTCATATCTGCATATCTGATTAATCTATAATCTATGAGCGCAGTTGTCACATGCATTCTTTACATGTTAAAGTAATAATTTTTATTTGCGATATAAAAATATAATAATATATAATATGTCTAATAAGCAACGACGTGTGTTGACCACAGATCATTCGAATTAGTCCCTGTTGAAGTCGGTTAATTAACAAAGACTTAGTTGGCAATCTTGATTTAATCAAAAAGATTGTATGTCACAAATTAATTTCTTTCTTAATGCATCTTTGGTCTTTAATTTTTTTAGTTATATTATTTTCACGTACGGATAGCATATTTTAATATTTATGTATAAAAAAATTGTTTATTTTTTACAATTAAGTACCGAAATCAAACTAAAAGAAGGTTTTATTTAGGTCTAACATAACGTTTTTGAAGATTCTTGCGTACTTCAAACCTCTACAGGTGATTAATTCCTGTAAAGCGGACATATACCGTCAAATAATGTTATAAAAAATATTATATAATTAAATGACCTGCGTATAATATATTGAGTTAACTTATTAATAATAATAATTTCTTATTACCATATTAGTACAATGGTAGTAAGAAGTGTTTGTTTTAAACAAATTCCAAACAAATTTGCATTACAACAGCAATACTAATAAAACAAAGCAAAAATTTCTTTTTTTATATGGGACGTAGATTTGAATGTTCCAATATCGTTGATGTCTATGAAGTATGTGTAGTTTCAAGCAGACATGTTTGAAATATAAAAAATGTAATCATATTAAAATACGTTGCCGACAGTACGTAGCCCTTACAAATGCAATTTTCGAAAATTGGTTCATTACAGTGGCAATAAATAATTATTTATAAATATGGAAGTGTCAACGCTGTCAGGTGTCGCAATGAAGAATAACATTTTATTAAACGTTGTAAGGTCAACGAAAACAAATTATCCGATATTAATATACTCAATATGTTCTGATAATTATCGATGTACGCATTCGCATAAGTTTTTTAACATAACGAACATATTTTAAATTGTTAATTCATAAACCAGTTTACGTTGCAACAAAATGGGTCAAGTGTGTGTCGGATATAATTTCGTCAGAAGAAATACTTTTATCGGATTGAACAATTGTTGCAATATAAGCTTATATTGTTTTTGTTGTCGTTCACAAGAATATACTAGATTATACTAGCCGATCCGGCAAACGTTGCTTTGCCATAAATGTGATTTCTAGCATCTTAGAGGCCGGCAACGCACTGGTGAGCCCTCTGGCTTCGCGAGTGTCCATGGGCGGCGGTGTCACTTAGCATCAGGTGAGCCTCCTGCTCGTTTGCCCCCTGTTTTATAAAAAAAAAAAATCATTTTTTTATGACACGTTTGACGGTTTACCATAGCAGTGTCATCTATTGATTACTTACTCAATCCAGTCGAAAAGTATCGACATCTGTTAGAATCTTTTGGAGTTAACAGATGATTGTGACTGTCAATTAATTATAGACAAATAACTTGCAATAAAATAAAATTGCGACTATAATTAAAGATCTCAGCTATCCTATCTCTTAAGTTGGACCAGACTGCTCACGGTATGCCAATTTAATTTAAAATCGGTTAAATAGTTTAGGAGTCTTTATATATATTAAGATATAACTTCATTACCATTTGTTGTGTTCCGATCCGACCAGAATGATAAAATATGACTTATTTACAAATATAAATCAGCCCAAGTGGTAATTTAACGAAAGCTCTTTCGTCTCTTTCTCTCAAATTGTTTTCACTGCCACAAAAAGGGTCCTCAACTGTCCCTTTAGTTAAAGTGGTGCAATTGGACCAATGTGCTTTATGAATAATGATGATACGATTTATTTGTCAAGGTCGCTTATATTAAAATCGCAGTCTTACGACAATAACAACTTAATATCCATATCATATCCATATTTACCGTTTTGGTATATCGTAAATGATATTAAAATATGCCACGATAAACTATAGAAAACAAATAACCTTATTAATTTATATCTTCGCAATGTTCGTATATTCAAAAAATACATTTAATAATTATGAATACTGTTTTGAAATGGGAAACATTATTATCACAATCACATGATCTCTATCGCCTATATCCCTAAGGTTCAAAGTAGTTTCGTAATAGTTTAAAATGCAGTACACACATTTTGAACGTTAGTATTGATTCGAATAAAACCTGTAGGTTATATAACAAATTCCTTAAACCCTTACAAAACCATTTACGGCGTATAATTGTCACATTTGACAGATGCTTTAAGAATACTACTCACCTTATAAGTCTTGTAATTACTGTGAACTTTTGTATTCCAATGAAGCTCTATCATAGCAGAAAGGTTTTGTTTCGTAACTTTCTTATTAATTCTTTTAAATATTTCTTTATCGTACCAAAATTTATTAAGTATTCGATTGCTATATACAAAAAGGTGTATAACGTATCCTTAACTTTATAAAACCTCCTTTTTGACTTTTATATCAAACTCTAATCCATAAACAATTAGTCCAGTGACCCCGAAGGAGGTCAGTGAATACAGAACAATATATAGACATAATATAGTACGCACCGTTTGACAGCTTTTCGATATAAGATCGCAGCAGTGTATCCGATGTAAGTACGCTACGCGAAAAATGATCAATAGATCCTAAAGCATAAGGGTCAACGGCCGCCGAACACCGACGTTTCTAATTAAAGTATATTTTATTGTTCCCCTCACCATCGATAGCGTCGGCTCGCCCCCACCAATAAACAATTATTATTATTATATTTATTCTACATTACAGCCGACGCCACATTGTTCGAGTTTCCCCGAGACGGTATGGCTTTTTGTGTTGTTAAAAAGCATGTATTCACTTGGAACAATAGACTAATTAACATCATAGGTAACTAATATACAATGTTATTATTAATTATATATCGGAATATTTTTATTGTGTTGATGCGTCTCGCGCTCTCTAGCTTTCTTGCGATTTCTTCGATTGTTTTTATTGGAAGTGAAATTGTCGTTAAGACCTTAAATATTTTGCCGAGTGCTCCATGAAAATGTATTACGCTGGGGTGAAAATCGTCTAAAACGCATTGCTATTAGCTACCTTAATGGCTCTGACTTATGAGCTATCATTGATTTATTAGGGTTAAGGAAATGAAAGCACGAAAATATATTCTATACAACTATACACGTACCTAACTATAAACTTAACTCAGTAAAACTAAATCTTACCTATCTCTCTTTTAACTAAAGCATTGTTCGTCTCTTTCCCTCCAACTGTGTTTACGTGTTTATGAAAAGAGATACGACTTGCGCTTCCGCGGTATATATTTAAAACTGGGCAATTATAGTGTTTTATTTGGCACGAAATCATCGAATTGTGAATATAACACATAATTAATATTTCAATACACCTTCATATAAATAAATTTAGCTTTGACATTGGATTGAATACGCATTCAATTATTCCAAGGTTATTCGTTTGTCAACATTTAATTTTTCAATAATTGAATCTCTATGCGACTTAAGTATATTTAATTAAATAACATATATATGGCGGCATTGCTTTATATGGTAGGACAAGGTGACATTTGAGTAGAAACTGCATATTTTAATACAATGTTGTATTTATAAGAAGTGTATTAGGCCATGGATTGCGTAAAATACAACTAACTAAGTACCATTCAACGTTCTAGTATAGAGACAATACTTGTACATTGTAAAAATCATTACGCAACGGGCGTCTATCTGTGATTTCTTCCAGGCGAGTCTATCAATAATAGTTATAGAAAAATGTCTAAAGACACAACAAAGTAATAATGTTTATAGTGCTTAATTTTATTACGTTTTTATAATATTCAAATATTAAGATTTACAAATGTATTCAAATAAATTTGTATGAAATAATTTTTGATTTATGGCGTCAGTCGATCAGCGGGATAAAATATATATTGGTTAGTTTATTAATGAACCCTTTTATTTAAATGTGACGTCAAATTCACTAATATTTTTTTACATGAAAACCTACTCCGGGCACTTGTCTCTAAATTTAAAAAAGCTCAAACGGTGTATCGTATGAAGTATTAAAAAATATTATTCCCATGATACAATAAGATCGATCAATGTAATAGTTCCGTACCAGGCTGAACTTATCATTGTGGATTATATTATTTTGAGCCGTATTCCTCTTATAATAGAACTCAAAGTATCATTTCCATAGGCTTTGTTAAGTTATTATAGCCATTGTACTTTCGAGTGATTGACGAAGTCTTGTGAAATATACTATTTTCCGAAGTAGAGCATGAGAGTGAAGTTTTAAATAATCTTGTGTCCCTAAAATACAAGGCGTTTGTCCATGCAATGACGTAGAACAATATATATGGAGCCTTCGAGTTTGTTTATTTTCCGTAGGCAATTAAGCGCTTGGTCTATGAAATTTGTATGTCTGTTTGCTTGTAACGGTCTCTGTCCTTCACTGGATATTCAATTGTACCTATTTAGAAAAATTTATTGGTCCAAAAGAACTTGGGTTTGAAAATGCTAATTTCTTTATATGTATAGAGAAACAATATATCAGAATTTTAAAACTATATAAGAAACGAAAATATTAGAATACAGGAATAAATGTAACCTTCAAACGTTGTACAATGTCATTAATGTTTTAGTGAAGTAGTCAGTGTCCGGATACGTCGCTTTTTACATATTTACAGTAACAATTTATTCTCGACTAGGTACTTTTAATTATAATAATTAAAGCTTTCACTGTGTGCCGTGTGAACGCCGCTAAATAAGGGTGGCAGTGCGCTGAAAGCGATACTATATTTGACGTAAGCACATGTGTTGACTGGAGTTTTGTTTCGATAATCGTTAGTTAGAAGTACGGTGTCTCCATACTCCATCACTCATAGCTTGATGTTATAACCAATTTAATTAATAGCTAATTTATTATAATAATTTCTTTATTAATAAGTTTAGGCAAAAAGCATTACCCGCCGTATTGTAGACAATATTTTTCAGTCTACTCTTGTGTTATAAATGTTAAGAATCTATATTATAGCTACCAGTATATTGTATCTTTAAGATACCCATACTATTGGAATTTCTTTAGTATAAAATGTAGTGGGTTTGCATTGTCTTTCCTATGTTTTGTCGATTGTGAAAGGCGACATCTGCCGTCTATTAATGTACTTTTTCAAATTATTAACGTATTATACACGTAACTGTGGAACTGACAGTTGTATACGAGTACTAGGCGTGTTTGTTATGTGACGCAAATTTCACAGATAATGTATATTATTTTGAAATAAGATTCTCATACTTAGTGCGTGATATAGAGTATCCCAAAATGGGAGTTTTGAAAACAGAATTTGTTTTAAGACTTGTTAATAAGAGACTGATTTTGGATAAGTATTTAATTATCATACAATTTTGTCTTATATAATAATGAAAACTTTTTTCCCTCTAAGAAATAATGCGTTAAGATTGTATTTATTTAAGTTTAACGATGTCCATTCGGCGCCATATTTGGTTTCACGAATTCCCTAACCGTTCCTTATAATTCTTACATAATTAATTTAAACGCAAACTTTAAGTAATTGTAATGAGATACGTAAAATATCTTGATAATTTGTGAACTGAATAAACACAAAAGGACAGGAAATACGAATGTTTTATAGGATTTATTATTTTTTGCTAACTCTGCGTGGAAGTATAAAGTTATATTATCCTGTATCTACTTTGACTTTGGACAAATGACGCAGGTGGCCTCATTGAAAATCCTTACTATATGGTACAGGTATTGAAATAAATATATATAGGGACATATATCCTATGTCCTATACATATCAAGCGTCAACCTAGCAGCAATTCAATCGTGCGCAATAAATCCGGATGTCGTTCTTATTTTTTGAAATCTTTGGATTGTCGAATAGCGCTATACATTTATAATTTAAATATAATATCGCAAATAAAACGACATAGTCATAAAAAATAGTTTCGAATGTATGCACATATGTACTTGTTAGCCTACAAAGAATGCTGTCTGCAATAACAAAGCAATTAAGACGATATATTATTTTATTACATTGTATGATATTACTGTGCTCATTTACTATAAGAATACACTTTTGGAGCGCGGGCTAATTAAGATATTTAAAGGGGTTTATTTATATTTGGATATAAATGTTAAATATTAAGAGCAACACTGTGTATCAATACATTGTTTGAAGTATAACTGTGAATGCATTGTGAAATACTCCTTGAAATGCAATAAAGGAAAAATTGAGAACGTTAATGATATTGCCGATCTATGGTGTTGTTTTGGTAAAGCAAACTATTATGACGCTAAACACTGATTCCCTAATACGACTACTAATAGTCAAAACCCACTTATTTATGTAAAATATAGTCTATAACTCAAAAGAGAATTGAGAGGGTACTAACATTGATAGGGAAGTTTGGTGTGATCTATTAGTTAGGCCATAAAGTCTAAGCAGCTATTTCCACTTCATAACTGGCCTAATGTTTTGTCCTTATCATTCTCGTGTATAATATGAATCCAATGAACGTGACAAAACAATTTTAACTAACTGATGCTATAAAACAAATTTATATACAAGTTAAAACTCTTTAAGGTTTTTATGTTGTCACTTAATAAATGTCACGATAGGATATTAATTTTCAGTCACTTATATAACTTTGATATCGAGAGTCGTGGTTTAGTTTTGTATGTAACCTTTTATCATATACTATAGTTATCTATTCAAGGACGCGGTAAACTCATTTATCTCAGTTCGTAGGTAGCTAGTACTGAGATATTTAGTGAAGTAGGCAGCAGAGCCAGGCTCACCTGATTTTTAGTGACACCTCCGCCCTCGCGCTGCCAGAGGGCTCGCAAGTGGGTTGGCGGCTTTACAGGCTCCTCTTAAAGAATTCAAGTTGCAACGAAAAAAGTAACGGTTTAATATTTAAAACTTTACAATATAAATAATATTCGTTTGCCGACACTGCGGACATTTACATTATGCGGAATAATCTCATTAATATTTATGACGAAATAAAAATAAATTATCCTCGTGTACCGTTCGTCGAGCAAGTGAACGACACCTGCTTTGCTTTCAACGAAAAAATGCCCTTATTCATATCGGCCAGAGGGCTATAATTGTATCACCTAATTTCGTCCACCAATAGTCCTGCTATGCTTTTGTTGCGTACGTAAACCTCTTTGTTGTTATAAAAAGCTCTATACGCAGGTGTCCTTTATCAATATTGCAACTTTACTAAATTAAAACATTGCCATATGGTAATGTCGATGTAGATTTAAAAACTTCTCTCAGATACCTAGAGTCGTTAATTTACAATCGCTATTATATTCACGGAGATAAACACCGACTCTATAAGGATGAAACGGTACATTAAAATGACTAAGTAATGTAATAGAATAATAAATGATAACATCCGTATTAAGAGAACTTACGGGCATCATTTTATATTGTAGCGACAACAATGGGCCCGGCAAGTACAGAGGCACGTATTATATCACCGTACAGTCGCGCAGAAAAGTCTTGAGAACAAAGTATTTTTCGCTCGAGTGTTGTGTGTATACTCGAGAAGGCTTCGGCTTCGCAAAGGCGCCGCTTGGCGCGCGTCAGCCGTTCCAAATTCAACATTCACAGATTCCCGTCGCTTAATTCGCTTAACGAAATATTACAATGTTGCTAGTCCATTAGGACTTTTTTACACGATTGTCTTTTTACAGATTCGTTCCGACGTTGGACAATTAATATTAATTAAGATTTAAATTGGTCTAATTACATAGAGCCCGGCCCATCTTCCAGCAGGCGAGTCTTTGAATTTACAAAGTAATATGATATATTTTTAATTTCATAACTTATGAGTTATTACATGTAAAAAATTAATCACTTAAATCCTCATAGGCATATTTCATTGTTTGAATTTTGAAGATTTGCAGTCTCACAAAGCGTTCAACCGTATTTGTTTTAACATTTTTACTGATTGTGTTTTCTGTTTTCAGGTAAGTCTTGAGATAAAGCGCGATTCCACGTTGACGGAGCGAGGTAAGTTTGTTCTTTGAATAAGCTCACACAAGGCTCCCGATCTTGAGAATGAATTCGGCATTAAAACAAAGCTGACTAAGAAAAATGTTACGTTAGAAAATGCCGACTTATAAGTTCCAAACTTAGAGCAGACTAGGGTTTAAATATTAAACGTGCAAATCTCAGCGCATCGTGGACTGTCCCCTATTTGAATAAAAATACGTCCCTCCCCATGCTCGAAGGCACTCAAATTGTTTCACGACTTAAACCTAACAGCTTCTTTTAGTTTACAGCTCTGGCTTTTTTGTGTCCGCAGCCGCAATTACCCCTTTCATTTTCATCGTATGAGAAGGCTTTTATTTTATCCAGAAGCTTCTACGATACTTTTTTTATATTCACAGTATGTTTAATAGAGGCGGCGTCAACCCTTTCAACGCGCGACAATGTACCGGTACGCGAGCGTAAAAATTACACGCTCGCGAGGCAGTGTGAATTGTCCGTTAATTCGTGTTTTCACTATTTCAACGTCAGTCGTACGTTAGTGGATGATTGAGGGCGGTAAAGCTTTGAGTTTGAATTTTTAACGGATAATGGCCCTTTGAAGATGTGGCGCAGACGTGTCGCGCTAGTTGCTGATAATTTTTACAGCAATGTTACACTCACGTTATGATGCATTTGCGAGCGTGTGCAAATTGTAGAGCAAAGTGCGTACCCGCGCCGGTGCATCATCACGTCGATCCGTACGCGAGAGATGGCCACTGCACAGAGATATAAACGTGAGACGTAAGAAACAAATGACAGTGGGAAAAGGCTTGGCAATTTACTAAAATCCCTCATTACATCACTGTTTAAAAAGGTGACAATAATTAGGCGGTGTTCACAGCAGCTTTTCATCGGCAGCGATGGCGGCGGGGTGTAGTGCCTTAATTATGACATTTCAGTGTTAAATCTCATTTTAATGCAGTGTATGGCGCTCTCGAGCCGCGGCCCGGTGAAAAGGCCCTCTCATTAAATTAGTCCGGCGGTTGGAGCACTATGAATTTACTTAGTTCACGCACTGATTCACGTAAGTGTGAAACTCGCGCTCTCAACCCCTTCTATGAATTAGCGAAACACTACCTGAATACTCTCTATGGGGGTAATGAAGACTGTTAGTATTTTTTATAGTGGCTAATTTCTGCCGCTTTCCGCTGGCTCACGCGCGCTCACAAAAGTGGGATTATCTGGCGTGTTCTTTACATGATAAAAATAAACAGTTAAAGTGAACGTGAGATCTTGTTTGCTTGAAAATAAAAGATTGGTTTGTAGCGCGATATTTAATTGTTGAAGATACGAGACAAAAGTTCAAATTGTTATTTATCTACTTACGAACGGGTTTATAAAAGTTATATTAAATGGTTGTAACTTATAATATTTATGGCCTCTACCCGTACAAATTGAGTGTAGTTTGCTACCAGCGTCGTTTAAATAACTAATGTATATTAATATCAGTTGGAAGCTTTGTGATATGAACTTAGTTGTTAATTAATGTTTATAATGGTATCAAATTGCACAGCGCAGTTAAGAATGCCTTAATATTTAATAATGCTCGGAAAACTATATCATTTTCATAGGACTCGTAAATAAATTATTATTGCTTTTGATGCGGCGTTTGTATTGGCCAACATATATTATTATTGCAAGCTTTTGATTAACTTCCATAAAACATTAGGTCATTTCACTAACTTCTCATTATATACTTCATCTTGGTTTGTGAATAGTGTTGAGACTTTCCTTCCAGTCCTTATACTCACCACGATTATTCAAAATATAGCACAAAATTGTTAAATATGCTGGTGATATATATTATATATATGTTATCGTCCTAATCGAAAAAAATGCTATAAATTGGAAAGGGCTTGCGACGTGCCGTACTCTCGAATCTACCTCCCGAATAAAACTAAGAATCGCTGATCGAGCAGAGACGCACAGTCCTGGCTCGTATAATTAGGAATGTATACAATAATGAAAATAAAAATAAACAAAATTTTTAATACGTATATATTGATAAGTGTAAATTGGGCGCATCTGCATCGCTTGTTTTTATCGCATACAGAATTATAATAATGGGTGTGAATGAACAATAGGGGTGTGGATTATAAAGTTTTAGGGTCTCTTGGGGTTGATACACAGGGTGCGCAATGTACGTGTTTTGAACCACTGCGCACGCGTTCAGCTTCGCCGATCTGCAACTCACAGCTGACTATTTTGGGGTTAATTCTTTAAGTATTGATTATGCGGTTTATTTCCATATGCAATGTGCCATTCATGGTATTTGAAAGTGTATTGGATCGATAAAATAATGCAACTTTTTACATGAGAAAATTGCAGTAAATGTCAATTTGAAATCGCATTACTTAAATTGACGTAGTTAATAAATTATCTTACAATAACAAGCACGGCATGAAAGCAATTCTATATCGATTTTGCTCAAATCGGCTAAGTTTTTTTTTTATCGTATCCATATGAAATTAACTGCGACAGTGATGACATGTGTCTGCGATTGGTTATTTGCTGTTGCACTATTTATCTAATAATCAGTTATCATGTTGAATATACATTCGTTCCATAGAGGCATACAATAAAAACATTATTGGATATAAGAATTTAATAGTCAAGTACTTCAAAGAAAATCAAAGCGTAAAATTAGGAATACTTCACGAATTCTTCTACGAATTGTCCTGACAAGGCTTGTTATATTATAAACTCTGGTTTCTTAAACGAAGGTTCCATTTAACAAAACTGTAAAGCTTATGTGAATGACGAGAAATTTAATAATGGACCGAGATAAAGCTTCAATGAACGGACTTAAAATCTCTTTATTTCATGTATATATATTTAATGTTGCATTAAGAAACTGATATTTTAAAAAGATTTTCTCTTTTTTTTCAGTTTCTTCTCTTTATTTTTCCACAAGGAAAACATTTAAAAAGCTCGCAATATTTTAACAAAGCGATATTTCAAAAATTCATGTCGACTTAATCCTTTGATGTTATATTGGGATGTGTTCTGGAAATTTTGGCAAGTAACCATTTCCTTTCATAGTAAATTTTATTTATTTCATTGTATGTAACCTACTAGCAGTATAAGTGCATCAGACGAAATAAAGCTCTATATTTAATGTGTTTTGTTTTGCATAAGCCATTAAATAAGAAAATGATATCCATTTAAATTGTTGTCCTCGCATGATGGGGTTATATTACAAAACTTAGAAGTAAAACATTCAAATAAATTTATCGACTACCGTGATTTAGTGTGTCGATGTGTAGTAATCTTCTGTTCTAATTATATTCATTTGTTTTTCTTTTACTATCGATGCAAGTAAACAGTAGAATTTAAACAGACCTTATCAAAACGTATTTATAACACCTTCAACATTATATGCTCCTGGTCTTTCCTTTTTCTGTTCTCACGAAATAATGAAAATATTTTTAAAAAGATAGGCAAGTATACAAAAGATATTATGTGTTATTTATTCCATTAGCTTAGCTCAATGACAGCTTAACAAATTTATAATTATTAAATAAATTCATTGATTAAATTTAAACATCGATATATAAATAAGCTGAACAGGCTGAAACACCTAAGTGTTCATACGGCTAGGAATACGGGGCAACTCTTATTAAAAGTAATTTAAAATTATGCAGTCTTTAATATGGAGAGGAATTCTAATACATATCGAAAATACTCTGTGGTACAATTTAAAGTTAATGAGAATAAAGGGCCGATTTAAATAGACGCTATCGTCACACTGATCTTTGTAATTTAATTTACCTTGATATATTTTTAATCAACTAAACTGATGAATATGTTAACGAGTTAAAGAGATCGACTCGAGAATTGGCTCGCGACCCGCTGGAAAAGGCTTTGGGCTATACCTTATAGAATTATTTACATTAGACATCTCTGATTTATAACGGCAGACATTGAAGTCGCATACATGATTATGTTTATAAAATTGCCCCTAATAGCCCGGCAAGTTTACCTTAGGCATGGACGTGGGAAGCGCCAATATCGGTGTTTTATGAGACTGCCCGCTTTTCATAATTCATTTTCAGTTCTATTATTGCAAAATAAATCCTTGAGTGCTGTGAGAAATACCAAATGCCTAATACACGATTTGTTAGGTCCCATATATGATATGGCGTAACACAACTGAATGATATAATTAAATGTATCGCGGATTACTGTTTTATTTCGAGAGTTAAACTAATATTCGACATTGTTCAAATGCTACAAAACGTATACCCGTATATTTAATCCACATTTTATGGTTTTGTGTAGTTACGTGAATAGACGGGGTGATGTTAGAAAAAGCCAGTAATTTGATTTTCGTCAGTATTGGCGTAATACGTCCGTATGCTCAAGTTTCTGTTGTTTCATAACTACGTACTCTCGATGAAGAACTTCCTCGTCATTGCCCTTCTGGATCCAGCTACAGCGATGCTTGCGTCGACAACACATGTCGAATGCTGCTATGCTCCAGTGAATTCTTTTATTGTTCAAAAGATGCGAAGTTTCTTAATAAGAACAAAACCGCTTAAATTTTTTTCTGTTTGCATGTAGACTGTATTTGCACTATTTTAATTAAAGTGAGACGGAAGAAACAAATTAGTTCTTTAGCTTTATCGATGCAATTAGATCGATTTCGATATTAATAAAGGATCAAGGCCTATCGGTGTTCGTTATTCTGACAATCGTACAGGGAAACGGCAGCCACGACCGCGTCTTCACAAGTCGTGGTTCTGTGTCTTAAGATTTAAATTAGGAATGATGTTCTGTTATTGTTCTAGATGGCCTGAGACCTTGATTTATTACGATGGTAACATGCGTCCATCAACATTCAACAAGTTCGTGACCGGAAAAAGGATGTTTCCATTGACGGTACTTAGTTGATTCTTGACTATGGCACACGTTGGTGCGGAACTTGTTATCATGACACTTTACATAGATTTCAGTTACTGTTCAAAAATAATGTAATGCATATTTTAAACGTTTACTATAGACTAAGGCACAACCAAGACGATGTATCTTATAATTATCAATTTTTACTAGTAAGCATTTCACTTCCGATCGTCTTTTAGTTTTAAATTTGAACTCAAAGTACGATAAGAAATATAAATCATTGGTTGAAATGTGTGACATGAATAGACTTTTTAAATGTATGCTCGTTTCGATTCTCTTTTAAACAAGCATGAGTTTTGGGTGCATTTGAAAGCTTTGATTTTGTTGTCAAAAAGTCGTCAGGAGAGATTACAAAACATACTCACCGTAATCCAGACACCCTGTACGATCGTACGACGAAAAAGTCGATGTTGAGGGCAACGAGCGAATTGTATAACGTGGCGTCCATTAGAGTCAAACATACTAAGGCAAACCCAAAACTCTCCCCATAAAAGAGAAAAACAGAACAGCGCCCCAGTATTGATTTAACACAGGCGTGTCGCTACAAGCGTGGGGTTGAAAAAAAATGGAATTAAAAATATGCATAATCAAAATTTGGCCGATGAATCTCTCATGCAGGTTCAGCTAATGCAGTAGAATGCTCGATCGATTATTTTTTGGGATTACGTTCACGGAATTACATAGGACGACCGACGCTGTGGGGTACCCTTCTGTATTGGGTTCGCGTGCTATTAATGACTGTTTTCGAATTGACTTTCGGTTTGAACGGTTTACCTATAATTATATTATGTTCGATCGTTACAATATGGTTGGTACACTTTGAAATGAGTCTTTGAAACTTTAATGTACTTTGTATGTAGGCATTGTAAAAAGTTTAGTCTGTAAAATTGCACGTAATTAAACTTTCTGTGATGCCCTCCCGGTTGGTGCATCCAAATCAATATTAAGTTTCCATTATGTAACAGTGTCTCCTTTGGACTGGAGAGGCTACGTCCGCGTATGACATCTAGTGTCAGTCCAACATGATTTCCGACTTAATGAAATTCCAATTGCCTAACTAAATTTTGATTGACTACGAGCAGAGGTGCCGCTCCGGTCTGTATTCAGAATATGTAATGGTTTGGGTATTGTGCGTACTAATTGTAGGTTCATAGGGACCTTTGACGATCTAAAATAATCTCTGCGAACGTAAGAGATAATCAAAGCTCTTTGAATACGGAAATCCAATGTCAATCTTTGCTTCACTGTCAAGACCACAAGCAATAGCCGTTTGTAATAATGTCATAGATTGGGTTATGTTAGCGCCGGCTTGATACAAAGAAATATACAAAGTATGCAATAGTAGGTTAGTCGTGTTAACTAGGGTAATAGTGACGCGGATCACCCTCTGATGGGGCGCGCAAGGATCAGTGTTAACAATTCAGCGTGAGGTAGGAATAAAGTTTGTCCGCTAAAGTTGCGGCCGCGGCCCGGCCCGTCATCGGCGCTCACTAACAGGTTGCCAAATGCTACACTATTTTTACGTGTCCCGCCTGAACTCGACCAGTGATGTGATCAAACACCTGTTGTTTGTCGAATAAAAAAAAGTTTCAACTCTTTCAGAAAAGTCGTCACATTAACTATTCCGGTATTTTTAATAGCAATAAATTCTATCTTGGTAAATTTTCTTTCGATTCTCACTTTTGCTTGTAAAATTGAAATTGATTTGTTGTCATTTAAGTATAATATAGATAAATTATACATTACCATTCATTGCTAAACTTCAAAATCAACGCACTACAATAAATAAATATAATCAGGTCATATTTCACACGCAGCCCGTAAGACCCAAGGTAAAATATTTATTGTATTGTGGGTGATAATGTAACTGATAAACACTGAAATTTTAAGCGTTCTGGAATTGAACCTATCGGCCATTGTGCGAATATACCGTCAATAGTAGCTCGACATACCATCGATATAATAACCAAAAACGCCGATGACAAAATATATATGATTGACACCTTCATTATACTCAATATCGGTCGGGATGAGTTTAAAAATGTTAAGTAAAATGTCATCAATGTCATCGTGAGTCATCGTCACAGCACTACGGTGTCGAGCGTCAGCGGTGATTGCGATGATCCGTACTGAGCCAATTAAACGGTTTTTACACGGCCGCACGTCTGAATGGTATAATGCGTTCACGCGGCGTGCGATGAGGTTGCACGCCGACACTTTTTAGATTTGTGTTCGAACGATAAAGCGATATTTTCATAGAACATGCTGAACATTTATTGTTCAACGCTAATTTCAGGAACAAATGCTCTTAATTGGAAAGCTTACCTTTGTGTTGCATAGTCCATTTATCATCAGGATATAATATTCGAACATACATAACAAATGTTAGAAAAAAAGGTTTCAAAAATAATTTCCCTTTTACAGAGCGTCCGGTGCGTGGGCTGGATACGCTAAATAACGAAATTGTTCCCCTTGAAAATATCTAAAAAGTCATGGCTTGTCTAGTACGGTTCCGTCACTAGAACCTTTTACGAGCATACGATCGTAGTAATAACACGTTGCAAAATAACTCATTATTTACTAAAAACATTTCTAAACATCATATTTATTTTAAATAAATACAGTTATGAACCCAAATATTAATTAAATTTGTTTAGAATTCTTGTCCACAGCATTTTAACGAATATCTAGGAGAGATCATTGTTTTAAAATAGATCCCCATTTAAATAAGAGTGGATGATGATCGCCTATACGAGATTTCATTTACGTGGAAAATCACGAGGAAAAGTCAGTCTAAAAATGTATTCTATTTTAATACATGTTACCTCTATAAAACTACTTCAAACGATTTGGTTAAACAATTTTATACGGATGATAGAAAAAACAATTTAGAAATTTCGCTCGGATGTACGCGCTATGTTAATATAACAATCACTGGCTTATATCTCTAGGACAGCTCCTTTATTAAGATCCTGATGTACGTCTATTGCACTAGAGTTTTGTCCCCAGCTATAATGATTAACGTATGTCTATTCATCATCATAGTTCGACCATATGGCTGGGATACAAAGCGTCCTCCAGAATATTAGATTAAGTCGGTTGACCATGTCAATGACTCGAATTTCAATTAGAACAAATTATCTAGGGATGCACCGCAGTAAACTTGATTTGTTCACGCAAGCGCAACGTCAGCACGTATTCCTATTTCCTACATTTTCCTTCGATAGTGGTCACAAACAAGTAATGGAATCGGATTGATGTTCCAACAGTTTTCAATGTACCGGACATTCAACATAGACATACGGGAAAGTATATACAGAAAATTTCATGTGTATTCGGCAAACCTTTAATGTACACTAACAAGAATTGTAAACACAAAATCGAATTAACGAGTACATTGTTAATTTTAAACTAATTATAATGAACTAACTGAGGCTTATAAGCACCGGCGCAGTACACGCGAAATCCACAAATACCGCTTAACACATTCATGAAATTAATCATTACATACTCACAATATTAGCGGAAATCTAATCGTTGTTGGCATTTATAAACCAATTTCTCTATTTCGACTTAGCTACTCAGTAATTCCCCACAATAAAGGTACATTTCAACTAGCGACTCACTAATCGATTACATACCACATAGAACTCGATTTCGATTCACGTAAAGCCGAGTTCAATAGGCTAGTACTGACCTCAGTGCAACGCTAATAGAACCTTTGAATTTAAAAAGCTCTGCTAATCGTATTGCAGGCTCTATGTAACAATACCGGTGTAGTGTAATATTGGCTGTCGTTTGAATTTTTAAACTTCAAAAACCTTATGTAGATTTTTATAGGGCTTCAAAAATCGATGGTTTATGTTCAAAATTTCAAAAGAGCTTCTTTGTTTTCTATTACTATATCGTAGTTATACAACAGTTGTTTTAAGATATTTGCGTATTTTTCATTAGATAGAAGGTTTCGTTTTCAAGGTTGTTCGGTATATAAATTGTTGTTTTAACTAAGGTGTATACTTATAATAGATGGATTATGTGTTCAATAGCCCCTATAAACGTAATGATATATTAGCGGATCTTTCCCCCAAATCGAAGAGTTTTTGTCGTTTTCCACGTGACGGGAAAGCATATCACGTACATATCAATCTCATACATTGATTTCATTAAGACCAACAGCTAGCAAAATAAATTAATTCTAAGCTTATAAAAGTGGCATTGTTTACAACTATATAATGTATTTACCTTACGACAAAGTGCAGTCGATAATTATGTATAATTATTATTTATATTGTAAATGAATTTTACATTTAATGTGAACAATACGGGATTATTTACTTAGCATCATTTTGTAATGTTCTGTCTGTATATTGATATATTATATTGTATTGAATTTTTTATATTTATAGAGGTTTTGTTGATAAATTTATTTATTAGTTTATTAAAAAATATATATCAGCCTTTAATAAATAATAAAAAAATTGTTTCGCCAAATTTATAGACTTATTATTTGTAACTCAGAACCGAGCGTAGAAAGTTCTTTTAAAAAAATCTTTAATGCTATGTTTTTTTTATAAAACATAAGTGGAGTGAAATATTTGGGAGTATAATACTTCACTCGTCCGTATAATTTACATTATTAAATATTTTTTGAAAGAAATTCATATTAAATTACTCGTCGCACGCCTCTATTGACAGATTTATTTTGAGAAGGGTAAACCAGGCTTCACGCATATAGTTATATTTTTCAATATTTATTCTGTAGTAGTATTACATTGTAAGCTACGACATTATAATATCATTAAATTTAATTATACTTTATGATCATAAATATCTCAACCTTCACAACTGCATTATATAAAAACATTTATTATTATAATTAATAAAATTAACATATTAATACAATGTAAGCTATTTATATTACGATATTACTTATAACTTAACTTTATCGATATTTAATTCTTAATATTACAATAAAGTCTTACTTAAACAAATTTTAAAAGGCTATTAAAAATAAATTAACAAGAGCCGATGAAGCAATAAACTTTCTGCGTCGTCTTTTCATTTCAAATATTGCTAATAAATACCGATTTTTTTTTAATAGATTGTGAGGGCGGGCGTGTGGGAGGTTCATTTGATGTTACGATATTGATATTAAAATAAATTCATTTCAATCATGATTAATCACATTGAAATCTGAGTTCCTTCCAGAGGCTTCCCTTTCACGTGAAATATTGGTCGTGGTAAATTACAAAATTTCTAAAAGTCCATACAAATAATTTCATTGACGTTACGACTGTTATGATTAATTTGTCTTCAAAGCTGATCACTGCTGTCTTCCTTGACCTTACAAACAGCGTCGTTGAAAATAAATGATTCACCGATGGGTTTCTGTTTCGGTAGGAGAGCACTTCACTATTCTAATAAATAAAATCGATAAAAAATAGTCACAAATCATGTAGTACCAAAATGGCCGGTTTGCACTGCCTATTTCAGTACCAATCAGTACGTTTAATGCAGTTAATATGTCTCCTATTAGGGCATTATTAAGTGCAAAGTCGAGGTCCAACAGATTCTTAATTGGCGCTGTGTAATCTAAATAGGTATAGGTTATTCGTGAAATTCAGTACACGTTCGAGCAAGCTTACATCGAAATTTGATTACGCGTTGTCAAGCTAGTACGTCAAAATCTATGCTGGAATTAGTAGCTAATATCAAGTATTTAGATTATAACGTTATATGGCCGAACAGAGGCTTATATAGGCTTTAATCCAAAAGATAGGGTACATTATTGCGAATAGAATTATGCATTCGAAATTTGAACACTGTGATATGGACAGGCAAACAAGTAAACAAACGCCTTTTTGACTGCTCCGCTACGGTAGTGACGGTTACTAACTAATATATATAGGGGGGTGGTATCATAACAATAAAGGAGTAAATGGTGACACATGTTAGTCTCTTTTAGACAAGAGTTTTTTGAAAACTTTCGTTTAGAAACTGACGTTATCCTATTTACATATATACCTTGCCGTTGAAAGCTTTTAAATCCACTGAGTGAAATATACAAAATTTGACCTTCTTATAGTGATTATGAATTTAGAAATAATCATGTTTGAAATGTAAATCAATCAGCAAACTATAGGCTATAATAAGGAGATAATCGAAATGCAGAAGATGCAGCGTGCGGCTGTGCCCGCAGCTACATAATGAATCAGAATTGCAAAACGCACCCCCGCTTTGTTTACGTGCTCATATACATAATACTTCCTATGGTCGCTTGTTTAGACTATGTACTGGGGAATAATCACACTGACTGGGTGTCGAAAGCTTCACATTTCGCTTGTGGTTTCCCAACGTTACTGTTAAAGCCGAAGTAGAGGTTGACGATTTGTAACTTTATTCTTTATTTGATATGTAATATAATCTGTACCTAGATAGTACTATTAATTTGTTAATTTATGAGATTGGGAACATCGGGATACACTTAAAAGGTTTTCATTAGCATGACGTACTTTTGCATGAAAATTTTCTTTACAAAATTCAATATTTACTAACAGACCATTGCATACCTTACATTAAATGAATAATTAATGTTTCGCAATACGGTTTAATGAGCATATACGCGTGATCATCTAATGTCCCCCATGTAATATGAATTATCCGTTGTAGCATTGATCGACGGGTGCGTGGATTAGAAATCCCGTGCGAGATATTGTACGCTGACGAAAGTACACATTAGTTACCGCTCGATTTTCGTTCACTTCGACATGAGTGTGAATGCGCCAGGATTTCGTACAGCTGTGTGTGTAGGTCTAATTTGAAATTGGGTAATGAAATCGTAACAAAGATTGATTTAATACAAACATAGATAACGTTCGCGACATATGCCTTTCTTAATTGCACACGTCAGCAGTGTTTACCCCTTGACTATTTATTTTTAAATTTCTAATTCATAAATATACACACGAAAATTAAAACTAGCTGAAATGAATTAACATAATTTCTATATTTTAGTGTAGTAATGTTATATTAGTTTGAAATTGGAGATAGGAGGATCAGGGAGGCACTCGCACACCGAGCCAATGTTAGTGACGCAGCTATCTGCAATGGTGTTTTACCCCCTTTCAAAATGTATCCTACATTGTTACAGCACTTCATGAAGATTCGACTCTCGATTAGGCACAAACATTCGGTATAAATTAACGTGGTATCGGACGCATTACATACCTCTTCACTCTATGGTTCTGAATTCATGCAGAATTTGAAATAAGGATATTATTTAGGACCGAATACCGCATGGAAACATCGATACACGAGTTGGAGTACTTCCAATGAATTATCTTATTTACCATACCGTAATTAGCGAATTTGTTCTCACTGTGTTTTAAACGTTATGCAGAATTTGATAATGGGCTCTCAATTTTAGTCACGTATTGGTTGTCTTTGCAGAGGTGTCTAGTTATCAGACAGGTGATCATTTCGACATTGCCGGCATCTATTAAATTCAATTGTCAATACAGAGGTCCTTTGAACAAACCTCCCGTTATCAACCTGTCGATAGCTCCAACTTTACAAACCACAATAGCGAACTTGGCTTAAATGACTACAATGCTCGTTGAAGCTATTGTAAAAAGGCATCTATCTGATGTGTGCCTCAAAACGTTACCTTTGAATGGTCGTTGATGGATAATGATATTGTGCGGAACCGCAAAGCTTTTGTTTTAATGAGCGTCTGACCCACTGCTTTGTTCTATGACTTTTCTAATTCAATGAAACGTTAGTGAGTATACAAGCCCGGGTCTGTACGTACTATATTATTAATTAAAAGCATTTTTTCCACGCTTTGTTAGGGAGATTATAATTTTTAGATCATACCGATACTGTAATAGATAAATTGATAAAAATCTAGCAACATAAAAAACAATGGCTTGATGCTATATAAAATTTTAAGTATAAACATACATCTTATACCCAATGGTGTAGAATGGTTAAAAGTTGGATTTTTATCTTTTATTTAATATTTATTGCATATATACTATAAAATATTTGTACATGGAATAAAACATTATTTACAACACTATTTTATTTTAATTTTCTGAACGAGCCAATCAATTTAATTCTCATCGCGTAAACCAAATGTAGATATAATAGCAATCAGCCCCTAGTACTATAACTTATGCATCAGAGCTTGTCCGTTCCTGTACTCATAAATCTTTGATCAAAATTGCAATACATATAACTCCCTGTTCAAATATTAACAGGTGTAGCTTTCGGACCGATGCACAAGTAATATTAGTTTAGATATAGGTGATTGTGAAATCATGCGGTCATCACCGCGGGTGCTAACTTGGTTCAGATTGGACTAATATTTGCACGTATATTGTAGCAAATTGGTCTCACGAAATGTGTTTGGCTAATCTCGAAGGCTGCAGGCAGGCTTGCATGCTTTCTCCATCTCAAAGAGCCTTTTGTAATAAATCAACAAATGTACCTACAGTCGGCGTGAGCTTTTGGTAATGTCATACATACTCCTAGTGTCAACTCTAGGATCTCCTATTGCAAAGCCACGGATTTATTACCCGTTATTATGTTGTTAATTTACAATACTCAGAATGGTTAAGTGAATAAAGGAATTAAGCCTTAGTATTAATCAAGCAAGAGATAAGGGTTGTCGCATTTGTATGATCGTCTTCCATGCTCGAATCTCGAATCTACCCGATTCTGTCCTGATGCCTCTACATGCTGCCTCTGAATTATTTATGTGGATTTTATGTTACGTCTCATGCAAGCTTCTGAAACGAATAATGCCTTGGATTTCTTACAAATATACCTGCCACTTCAAGTTTGCTATCCTGAGTTGTTTGAATAGTTAAAGGGCTATTCAATGTAGTGGTTTATATTTAATGTTATTGAACATGTTCTTTAGGAGCTGATTCAAAATTCCAAGCTGGAAATGACTAGTCGAACAATTTCGAGTGTACAAACTAATGTACGTAAAAATATGACTCTTAGAAATAAAGCTTAAAAGTTAATATAGCACGGGACCACAGCGGTATTCGTTAATTATCCGCATCAACGGGACGCAGGGAGGGCAGGGTGGTAGGGGGACAAGTGTAGTAGCGCCGCGTTTGTCGAACAAATGCGGCTGATTAGCCTTGCTTTGTAAACCTGGCCCTATCGATGCCAGTTTCTAGATCTGTTTTTTAAAGATTTCTCGTCTCGATATTAAATTCGAGCTGTATTATTTTTGCGGAGCTTGAAATGAGCGTTGCTTTCCGAGACTGATTATTGTTTTTATTATTAATTTTGTATTAATAATAAAAAAATGTTTGCAGTTTGCCATGCAATTCAATAGTATATTACCTAATACACGTATGAGTGGTTTTTGTTTGAGTAACTGAAAAGTAACCTACTTTTACATGTTTGACCAGCAATTATTTGTTAATTATTATTATTGCTTGCCTAATAAATCGCATATCACGAAGTCGAATTAATCTAAAGGTAAGCCGTACAAAACCGCTGCATCATCGGTATCGGAGCCGGCACCTATTGTTTAGAAGCAGGTGCGGGCTGCCCACCTGACTTACTCCTAATTCACTTTTAGTCGGTCGAACAACGCTCGAAAACGCATGTGGGCCGATATCTGGATACCGTCCACGATTATCTACATATCACTATTTCTTTGGAATAGTTCGTCTGTGCTTTTGTCGTATATTGAACTACTATTCTCCTATTAATCTGTTTTCGTGAGCTTTCTTATACTGGTAGATTTATGAAGCATTTTATTAACTAGTCTAAAAAGTTGTATTATGAAATGAAGAAGAATTGGTATAACCAGATCTCTGTTGAAGGTTGTTGGTCGTAGCTTTTACGTAGACTTTAACTAGTATTTGTAATACCGTAGATGTGCTACGACGAACTTTATATATGTCCTGTATTCATAAAAAATTTCCCTTTGTCTGGAATATATCTTAAACACTATGTTTTCAGTCTAGCTATTTAGTTAATAAATTAAGAAAGAGATAATTTAAGTATAATCATCACAATAAAATTATTTTATTAATTTCTTACATCTACTTCAATTCAAAATTATCTTACAAATTATACTTTGGGAAACAACGAAACTTTCAACAAAAAAGAAATTCGACATGTATTTTCATTTCAACCATTGTTTGGGTATTTGCAATAGTTTTATTAATATACTATTAGGAATATTGAATGGTTGTGAATGCGGTTGTGAGTTGAATAATATAATTAACATTATTTCAATTACGATAGAACTTTAATAAATCAGTTTTTGCAATTGTTTTCTCCAAGATAGTTTTAATGGAACGGTATTTATCTCTTACTTCATTTATAAATTTTCTATAAAATATAATTGCTTTTGTAAATTTTTAAAAAAATCGCTAGGTAATAGGTTAACATAGTAATTGTCATATAAGGGAAAACCAAATTATGTCTCCTAGAAAAACTTGTTTAATTTGAATTATTGAAAATAATAGTGAATTTTTAATCTGTAAACATTATTATATAAAATCAGTATACTTAATTACTATACTTTAATTATTTAATTGCGTTAGAATTGCGTTATGAGCGCTAATAGAACAGACAAAAAGTTTTCATAAATATATTTTAAAACACCCAGTGGAATCAAACTTGGGACTTTCTGTTCTCCAATTAGGTCTGCAAATATTAGAATATTAATATAAAACTGATTTTGGATAATACGGCTATTATGAACGAGAGGTATATGTGCGGTAAACTGTATAAATTCAATTAATACTAACGTTAATTTCCAGTGATTAGAATAATTACTGTTGCTATAGAAACTCGGTTTGTTACTTATTAAATTAGACCCCAAAATGACAGAGAAATGTTATATTATATTATGTCTGTTTGTCGTTTATTTATTTAAAAATTTCTACATAAATAGAAATGATTGAGTACAAGTATGTTCAGAGTTTAGCACTACTAAGTCAGATCTTCCAGTCAACACAAAAAATTAAGAAGAACTTCGAGTACTCTTTACCATAGGAATAACGAGAAAATCGTCATTTTTTAATATAAGCTGATATCGAAGGGCAAAGTTACTAAAATATAAAAATACATTGCTCATATAAAATATGTAAAATATGTGAATTATATATAAAAATGGAGATTTTCATACCTGAACTCAAAATACGGCTCTTATTCGACATAAAAATAGTTATAGTTGAATAGTGAATTTGTGACAGCACTAAGTGTGTTCAATGTGTAACCCTAATGTATGCAACGCACGGGCCTAAGGCCCCAGAGCTTTTGACAATTTCCGTCCGATAGAGGATAGAAAATTGAATGGCGCCTAAGTCTAAGTTAGCGCCTGAAGCGTTTTAAAAACATTAAATCAAACAATGCCGTTCTGTCATATTTTTATGCTATAATAGCAAGAAAATGAGTTAATTGTTTGAATCGGTCATATTACATATTTATCAATAAATATTTCGCTACTCAGAAAGGGTTTAAATATTAATATGGTAATGGTATGGTATGGAAATATGATAGATCCCAGATATTTTTATACGTTTTGCAGATATTCACCGACTTTCCTTACTCGAGCGACACCGAATTTTTATTCATAATATCGTTATAGTAACTCGTTTACTTGACGGAATACTTAAATATATCTGTTTTATATTTAACGATTTTATATAGCCGTAACAGTAAATAAATCATGTGTTAAAAATGTGTTTCGATTGTCCGCTGTCATTGTTAGAGAACACAACATTGCTACTGTGTTGTTTTAAAAATCAAATTGTTTGTTGTAAGATTTCGAAGTTGTATATGTAATGACATTTTCTGATAAAACGTATAAACTGGCTTTGTTCTCAAATGTTGATTTTTGTGTAACGCGAACACAATTGTATTGCATTCACTTGTTTCTACGTAAATTGCCTTTAAAGATGTTGCGATTCTACGAATATGTTTCATATAACACTAAATGATATTCAAATAGATTTAAAATTGCTTTAATATGATTTTAATTAGTATCGATCAAAATGCTTCTCTCAAATTCTTCATTTATTAAGTCAGAAAAATTAAGTAACTTCTAATAGGATTAACTTATTGCTCATTTATATCGCCGTCTTTAGTCTACAATTATTATCTTTGACAAGTACAGTATATTCAACTCTCCGAAATAATATTGATAAGTCAAAGCTTAGTTTACATTTCAAATAAAATAAAATTTAAGCACTTAATATAATATATATTATGACGAGTAAAACTGTCTCTGATATTTCAGTCAATTGTCCCTTTTGTGAGCAAACTTTAGTTATAAATATAATAAATAAATTAATTGTTATTGATTCATTTTTTTCATTAAAAATATTTTATTTTATTTGCCCATTTATCAATATCATTTATAAATAATATCAATATCAAATAAATAACTTACACAACTGAACATTGGAACGAATAACCTTAACCGTTTTCCATTCCAACTGAACGAATCGTGAAACGAACTTTCGAAATGTTATCTAAAATAGTGTAAATACTTTTATTTGAAAGCCGCCCCGCTTGATTGGGTAGAAGGCATCTCTCGCGGGATAGTGTGAAAAAAGCCGATGCTACGCGAAATGGTCCATTCATACTGGCATGCTTCCCATTGTCTATAAACTAAAACGGTCCAACACCTCAATACACGGGTTGAATAGCAGACAGAAATTCGAACGTGTATTTCTGCCAAGTTCAATGTGCTTGAATTATATCGTTAATTAGATACTCGTTACATCAATTAATATATGCTCAACATTATATTCCCGGACTTATTGGCACTCAGTGCAATATATTTGATCACGCAATTAATTGCGAGTATTATGAAATGAGAGATTAGCCTGCCCAAATTTTGAATGCACTTATTGGAATTGAACGGATTAATGTTCATAAGTACGTAATTCTACACTTACGCGTCTTGATAAAAAAGTAACGCAACGCAGAAAATAACAAAAGGGCATTACGAAACTCAATGAAACAACGCAAATATCGTAGAAAATAGGAGGATTAAAGTGGAGCTAAAAAGGAAAACGGGAGGTGAACGTGAGGAGCATAGTTAGACTGATAGTGCCTACGGTTAGCACAAATAGCATTAATATAAACTAGAATCGAACGTTGCGCTATCGATTAGGAGCTGGCGTTTACAACAATTAATGACCTCCATGTCCCTCGCTCGACAAAGCTATGGCTAAACAAATAGATGCACGCCGCGCCTCCCCGATATATAGAGTGTTTACGAATTGCTAATTTACGATTGCTTTGAAATTTCGAAGCGATTCTTCGAAGTTTAGTTCGATAAGTTTTCCGAATTTAATGCTTTTACCTAATCAGTGATAGGTTATTATTCATCAATGAAATGACTATTGCGAACTTGATTTAGTTTTGATCTTCAATAAGATTTAAAACTATTTATTTAAAAAAAATGTAAGGTATTTTTGTTATTAAAAAAAATTACATGCTTTCAAATGATGAAAGGCTTTTGCAACGCATTTGTTACTGCTAACGAATGATTCCTGTGCATGTTCGAACTAAAAAATTAAAAAGATCCCAAAAAAACTATAAAGACTAAAGCAACACTCGATGTCTGCTTTTCAATTGGCACACAATATTGCTCGGATTGAACCACTGTGCGATTAAATTGCAACCACAACTGTGCTCAAGCTCGGATACTAAACGTAAATCTTGGCTGTTATACTAGGCGTATAGGTAACTGTATGGCTTAGCATATTGAATAAACGAACGAAGTCCACAATTTAAAGAAAGGCGCGGCCATTTTAAAATTAGAAAATTAAGAAAAATAAACAAAAGAGGAACACGCTGTACTTAACAAGCAATGGGGTGCAAGTTATACGAATGTGTGAGTGAGTGCAGTCGATGTGTGCATTAGTTTAGGTAGGGGTGCTGTGCTTAGACAATTTTAGTATCACATATTGCAAAATAATGCACGGGGGTCATCGCATGAACGGCCTCTGTTGCCGCACCTTGTTTATGGCATTTGGCTGGCTGAAAAATAATTGCCGACGTAATTCTGCCAGCAATTGTTTATTTCTAATATTTACTTACGCATTATTAAAGCTAAACCAGCTTAATTACACTACCTTAAGTAAATTACTCCACTCTCGGACAAATCTTATTTTGATGAAAAGAGGCAACCTTTATTTAACTAGGCATTACTAAAATTTTAAGTACCTAAATTATCAGTCCTTTTTTATAAAACAGGGGCCAAACGGGCAGTACTGTTTTAATACCATCAAATCAGCTTATATCGTCTGTAGGCACTTCTGTGATATTGTGAAGATCGTGACAGACATGTTATTTCCGTTGAGCATGCCTAACATCACCGACGGGAATGGTGCTGTACGCCTGTTGTCCAAATATAAAAGCGAATCACCTATTGTTATGGAGTATAGGAAAGAAAATATAGTTTTGTAACATGCCTTTAAATTTCGATTGAAAAAATTTCAGCGTCCCTTTTTTGCAATTTGTGAGCTTAGTTGACGGCCTTGTTTCACATTAACTAAGAGGCACTTAAAATTGCGTGCAGTCGGGGCATGTGAATGACAAGAAGGAATAGTGCTGCGTACCTACACTTGATAAAGCATCGAAAATGATGACTGACGTTCGCATACCTCGCGCTCAGAGATAACTGGTGGAAATTCATTCGTATCGGCCAGTGGTATTCTTAACAAGGCCTCGGGCTCGGGTTATCGAGAGCTGTAAAATCTCGAAAATCTCGCCACAGATCGCACTAGAATCGGAATATGCGATAAGGTATTTAGCAAAATGTTTCAGCGTGCCGCCCCTACAGCGTCGTACGTTGTCTCGTGACATACCTTTCTTGTTATATCCGAAAATACGTATTTTTGAAAATTGTCATAAGCCGTGTCTTTTTGTAAACATCCTAAACATAAAACTGAAGATTTGTGCATAAAATGTTTGACAAAAATCTTACTTAACACTAATCAGCAAATTGTTGGCACATTAAATTAAATATCCAATTTCCTTCCTCCATTCTCACGTCTATCAAATAAATTGGCGTGACAAAACAATGTTAAAACTATAGAATACTTAGTAGCAAAGACAAATCTCTCAACTAAAATGTCTTGGCCCTTGACGTTTTGAAGAATTCTTTCACTTTATGTAAATATAAAAGTATTCGTGTGAAACAATGGTGTCGTGTACAGTTTGTACGCTTTTCATAAACACCAGTTAAGCACAAATGCAACTGTTGTTTTAACCTTTTATATGAATTCAATTTTTTTTATTTCAGGTAAGTGAAATTATAACATAGGTGTTCCCAGGTAAGTTTTCTATATGTCAAAGAATGTATATTACAATCGTGACAGCGCCTAAACATTTAGTTTAACTTAAATACCGTTCGATGTTTGCTGTTATGCCCCAGTTGGCGCAATGGTAACTCCGGGCTGGCGAACAAAGGGTGTCGGGATCGATTCCCGTTGCGGTCAACATTTGTTTGAAAATATCAGTAGAATATTGTTTATCAGTTGCGTTATCCATAATTTATAAATAGTTTACCATGAGGCTGTTCTTAGTTTGGGACTTTATATAGTAAGTATTTACGTATATAAAAAAACAGATCGTGTATTTCTAGAGCGCGACTCCATCAAACGATAGTAGTAGTAGCAACGTAGCACAGTTCACCCATGAGTTCACAGTTCAGTAGCATGAGATTGACGAAGTTATTATTTAGTAATCTTCTACTTGTTCATATACGTTATCTTTAATTTGGAATCAGGTAGGGCTTCGGTGCCAGATAGGCGTAGCCGATAACTTATTATATTCTAGTTTCCTCTCGCTTTTTATGAACAGTAGGTGTTAGTTGTGCATAGAGAAAGAGATAGCCACTGGTGTTTAACCGAGGTTCTAACGGTAAAAAAACTACTTACTTAACCTACCTCCTTTGTAAATAAATGTCTTGTAGCACGCCTGTGTCAAATATAATCATATTACGTTTGCCGACTACTGACGCTGTACACTTTAAAAATTGACATTTTGAAGTAAGGAAAACAAAATGTATTACTTTTCATATTGTTTACGTATTAAGATTTGTTTTGCAGTAATTAAGCATTAGCACCTATAAGATTTTTATTATCGGTGTATGTAATCTATAATGGAGATATATCATCTATAATAAAACAGAATTTTTTTCATAACAACTATTATTCTTTGCGAATTTTAAAAGGGGAATGACAAATCGGTATTGTGAAGTTGGCGGCGCTTTGGCGCAAATGTTGGCCAGGGTAATGGACGTTTGAGACAAAAGGGCTCGGGAGTGGTTGGGAGTCGCGAGAAAATGCTTAAACCTGATACACACAGTCGATAATCCTTTATTCAGGCGTCATTTATGTGGTACATATTGTGTTACAGATTGATTAATTACTAATGGGTCGACATACAACAGCTAATGATTGTAAGCTGACGATGGATTCTTCTAGATTATTCAACTTTAATAATAGTTAATACTTGTAATGATATAAAACTAATATTGATTTTAAGCCTCAAAAAAAATGTTATTTTTATAGATTTACTTTATGTAATCGTAAATTGACTAGAGGTAATATCAACAAATTAACGCCACCTTTCTTTGCTAGGCAGCCAACTGGTTTCTTTAATGTATACGAAGGTTCGCCAAACAACGTAACATCAATTAAAAAACTCTTTTTATGACAACATCTACATTTTTGAGACTACTGTTACACCTTGAAAAACATACATCAAGTATTACGAGTTATAAAGCCTTGTTCATCCAATAAAGTTTATATAGACAAGGATGAATAATTATTGATTGCTATATTTGTGCACTAGGTCTTATAAATAGGGTAGGTGTAACTTCGTCGCGTCGTATCGTAGTGTTCCTAACACGCGACGCCTTAAATAATAATTCGCACGTCCAACCCCGCGACTGCAGTTAAACTCCTTTCAACTAACTTTTAAATCGGCTGCACTATCTATTACTAAGGTTATTACGTATATACACGTAGGATACGTAACGTACAAATTTACGTGAAATTGATTTTATTTTATTAAGATTTAGAATACATTCGTCTGTAGTTTGTTTATTCCTATTTGATCCCGAAGCATCACCAAAAACAACGTAGGCAACATTTCTGTACCTAATACAGTCATATAGTTAGATTAGTCTATACTAGACTCGGTCGTGTGAAAATTAAATGTGACCTTTCGTCGCATACAATATTAGCTATGTTCGCTTACAATACTATTTGCGTGGAAAACAACTGCTTCAGAACTTTACAAGTCTAAGGAAGAAGCCGCAACAAACGGGCCTCTATGGGAATTGATTCTCAGGAAACCGGCCTCAGACTTTACAAAAATTGTAATTAAAATGTACTTATCCTCACCGCGTTAAAATTAATTTATAGTACCTATATTGATCCCTATAATTTCTATAGCGAGTCGTAAAAAGGATTCCATAGACCTAACGATGGGGATAAGCGAACGTATCGAGACCGATTTGCACGATGGCGTTCAGCTGAACACAATGAAACAAGAAAAAGTGAAGAGAAAATTACTTAGCGCAGTATCTGCCGCAATTAATTAACGAGATTAACCTAGCAATACCCAATGCTGTGAAATAACCTTTGCCTTTTCTTTTAATCAAATCTGAAGAGCAGTCAATTGATATTGATGATTTATTTAAAAAAATCACTTCACTACTTAAGAAATTATTTCGGTATTTTATAGGTAATGCAAATACTTTTTCGTGGGCTCAAGCCTGGAATTGAATTTTATTCAACTATTCGCTTTTTATATAAAGACTTTTATCTTAATGTCGGTATTTACTTACCAGTTGTAAGTATTTTGAATCGCACTGAGTATCATTTTTACTGTACAATTTTGTTGATTAAAGTGTTATGAGCATTATATTACAAACGTATTTCACTGTTGAACGACGCTTCTTTACATACTTACTCTATGATGTCGCCTTCAACGTTAAATTAGGCCTGCAAAAGCAAATAATAAATCATAAATAGTATTGAAAACAAATAGGAACAAAATCTTTAATAGAGTTTATTCTGTATTAAGTTTAACACAATCTTCCTGAGAAGGCTCTTCTCTAGGCTATATGTTAGCAAACACCATTTTCAGGTTTCACGTTTACTCGATTTCATAAGAAGACTCTTTGATATGGTGCGAACATTTTTATTGTTTCTAAGTCAATGTATATTTAATGAAGATTTTAGAGGACCTGTAATTATCGCTTTGTGTCAAATGACTATTAGAAGAAACAAATATGATATGACATTAAATTTACAATTTTCGCAATTGATTAAACAACCGATTATTCAAATATCGTTACATACTTGAATAACCTGCTTACTGTTGCACGTCAAATGCATTTGACACACGTAGGTGTAGTTGAAAGTTGAAGCACGTCATCTAAAAGGTACATAGTACTTATAAGGATTGTATTTTAAAGCAAGAGACAATTTGCCATAGTTACGTGAATTTTTCACTAACTTTCCCAGCTTGAGCTACCGTACAAACGAATATATTGTTTGAATGTTTCAAACCTGCTCTTTGTAAAGCAACTTTGACAGAAGCTCGGTGTGGGGGTCGAGGGGAGGGCTTACAGCACAAATTATAAATAATAGGCGAACGTTATTTTTCGAATACATTTTTCATTTTATATTGTACGGAAGGGCGGGTGTCGCGGAGGAGGCGAGGGAGTTAAAATAAAGAGAAGCGCAATTGAATTTTTAATATTTCATGAAGAGGGCTGGGCGGTGGGCCCGGAGTTGCTTTAATGGGGTTACGAAGTTCTATGCCATCTCACTTACGCTGCCCGCCAAAGCGTTGCGGTCAACACGTCTTGCTCTTATACCATAGATTGAGCATTTGAGATAGACAAACACATAATGAGCACATTCTATATTGCACTGTCGGTGTCTTAACTTAAGCGAAGTTCATTCTTCAGATTAAAATTAAGAATTAACAATTTCAAAATAATAAAGAGCGTATAATTTCTAAGAGCCATACTTTCTTTCACATATAATAATATTATAATGCTAAAAAAGTGAATTGTTACAATGACTGCCCCAGTTTCAGGAACACGCAAAAACATTTATACGACTAAATATTACAATTTCGATTCAGAGCCGTTATAGGTTGAACATTTTAATTGCTAAAAATTCGCGACTTGAAATTGAAATGAAAATTCAGACTTCAATAAGTCGTTTCAACTTTTTTAATCAACGCTTTTTTATGTGTATGTTTTCGTGAATGACGTAGTGCGATAGACGTTGAATAGATTTTATTATTTGACAAGTCTAAAGAAAACACTGAATTTTCTTTATTAACTTTAATTGATAAAATTCGCTTTAAGGTGTGAATATTATGTAAACGCAGTGTATTGTTGATCCCGCCACATTAACTAACTTTCCCATCTATAATGAAGTCCATTATAATACTACCCGGATTAAAATTAGCCATAGAAGATTCAGTTTCATTTATGATGGAATATCCTATAGTTGTCAGAAGTATTTTGAGAAATTACTACTTTTGCATTTTTCAAAACTACAATTATTCAAATTTTTCATTATTAAATTATCATTAATTCTCATTACAGCGTAAAACAAGCGTAGAATCAAACACAATATTCAAAATAAATATAATAGCTTATTAAATTTTTGCCGCAGACAGAAGTTGCAATAAGAAACGGAATTCCATTTACTTCAGTTACCAAGTCCCTTCTCGAAGAATTTCTTGCTTTATTGCAATATTAAAAATACAGCTAGCGTATACAGTTTACGCTTTATAGAAGAGAACAAACAGGTGACAAGGTGTATTGCTAAGATCGTTGGAGCGAAGATTATACACGTACGGTCGCATGGATTCCTGGATATGCTCATTAGATCGGTGGATGTAGTGAGCATTCCCTTAGATAGGGTAGTCGCAGCACTTACGTGGACCTTAGAGATTGTAGCAGTCTCTATATTATTGTATCAACTATATTTATTGAATGGACTGTTCCTATGCGTAATTTGGTTGTCTGAGAAAAATATCCAGTTGAAGATATTTAGTTATGGAGACAAAGAAGTGTTTTTTTTTATCACAAATTATAAAACTTAGATTAAAAAGTCTATGTCAGTGAATTATTAAAAAAAATCAATTTCTAAGGCGAATCTCCTATATCCTCCTCCTCTCCTATCCTAACTATTAAACCTACTAAAATTCTACTTAGACCACGCCAAAATATACGGATATTATGAAATAAAACTTCAACGAATGAAACCGTATAAAACTCGGTTCTTAATAACAGCGACAACCGCTTAGATAGTAAGTACAACCATTGATATCATTCAAATATAGTATCACGTAGAAAGCCATTGACAAATTCCCCCAAATCGAAATTGAATGAGCAAGTGCCATGAATTGCCGCTTAAACAACAATTACACTGTCGTAAGACAGTTCCAATCTACAAGTCTCAAGTTGCTCACTGTCCCATTCACTTCAAATAGTTTTGATACTCGATCGCTATATCCTGGTATTATGTTTTCTTTTAAGTGAAAACACAACATAATGCTACCTGTATCAGACAATTTGTATGCGATTGCGGCGTTAGGTTGCACTTACAATAACACGAGGCACCCGAGTAGCGCCATAATATAAACATTTCTGATAATACTCGCCGATAAACATCTAATTTCATTAATAACAAAAATAATTTTACGAAACATTAATTATCGATTGTCAATTCCTTGAGATATTCATAGTAATTCAGGTTATGCACAAAATGAGATTTAAATACATTAAAAATCTGAATATACTTTAGTGTTTCTCTTATAAACCGGACCCGGAAATAAATAATAAAATAACATTGACTACAGCTTAGCAAATCCGCCGGATCTTAGAAAACTTCTCGTTAATTACTTAACATAGTTTATGAAACAAGATTGCGGTAAAACTGTGACTTTGTAAATAGAGGCCGAGGCTGCGAGTATCATTCGATTGGATCTGGGAATATTTTTCATTGCGTCGGTTCACATCATTGTAAAAAAAGATGAAAAATTACATGTAGACAAATTAATGTGTATCAATACAATATATTATTCTAATTTCGTGTTCAGTGTTATGTTAAATAGGAAAATATAGGTAACGTATTTCGTACATCGAAATACTCATATTGTAATGTCATTATATCTAGACTTGTGCCGTAACTGACGCTGTTGACATTTATAGCTTGACGTACACTGCACGCCATGCTGGTAGTAACATGTTACTGTCTTTAAAAGCATGTTAACGAATATAGTTTAATCCCCGCGTTGTCAAATCTATCGAATCGCAATTTCCGAAACGTTAACCCTATTATGAAATGGGTCAGTATTTTCACATTCATTAATTGTAACTGTCTGCTGGCGTCTATGATGAGGTGCCGGTTGCAAGGTAAGCGGGTCACGCCTGTCGTCTAGGCGTCTGACCCACATAGCCACAATAAGTTTCCGCAAACCACCACGCAATTACGCGAAACAGCAGACATAAAAAATTACCGAAACAAAAGGGGACCGGGAGGGCCACCACCCACCTCTGCTACAATTTATCATAGCAAATAAAAATACGCCGAATTAAAAAGAAAAGGACCAAGAAAGTTAAGCGAGAGGGAGCGACAAACGCTTCACTGCCGAACGTCCAAAATATAAAGTCTTTTATTTTTTTATGGCCGGCCAGGGCGAGAGCTACCGAGGGGTGATTTTACAAAATCGATACTTGAACGTGACCAATTAAAACGGTAGCCTTACACCCACATCTAGGAATAATCTTTGAAATTTGAATATCACCTTAAAAACGTTGGTATGACTGTGGCTTCATCAAACTTCTAAAAAATTATTCAACGCAATTTAATTTCCATTTGCTTATCGATTTGCGTCTTTAAAACTTTTTAATCCCTTTATTATTACGAAAACATAATCAATAGATTGTGTAATACAAATAAAGCTATTAAATCTATAAAGAAAATCATTTATAATTAAAACTATAAAATTAAAAATTAATAACTGCCTTGTTCGTAATAATTATACCTGATTGATGTTCAATTGCTACATTGTATTTTTTATTACAAATTGGATTAAATGTATGCAAAAAACAATTCAAATTATACATATTGCATCACTCATTGACCGCGTCTATTTCAAAATAGGGGAAAATTAGGAAAATGTCATTAAAATTTCAAAGACGAGATACGAAGCTGACGCTTGAGCGATCCAACACTTGTATATCGTTAATAAATAGAATCAGACGTCTTTGAATGTAAATTTGAATACAAAATAGATAGTTTACACTTCAGAAGTCAAAAATGAATGGACCACAAGTGTAGTACTTATTCTCCAGAGCTCTATAGGTTTTTTCTAATGAGTCACAACTCAAACGTTTCCTCGTTTCAGAATTGGTAATCAATTGATGTCAAAGAATCATAGTATCGGCTTAGCCAATTAATTTATTTGCTTTAACTGTCTGCTATCAATTAGTGAGGACTTGCTATGGAAAGATGCAGTCTCAAGTTCATTATGGATTCTAAAACTAGCTTACACTCACGACTGTTGGAAAATAATATTAATTGGTACAGTATTTATAGGCTGTTTAGCCTAGTCAGTTATAATCTGCATTGTGAAAAGTCAAAATAGGGCATCTCGGAATCAGTTTCATTAATTGTTATCTAAACGAGATGAGCTATTATTACTGAATGAATTTTCTTAAGCCCGGCTCCATGCTTCTCTTAACCTTTTGAGGAATTGTAAAAATCTTAGCAAATCCATGGATGCACTCAGAGTGCCTTAAAGATCATCTAGAACAGGTTTCATATTATCGATGGCATGGTGTCGGCAATTTATTCTCTCGCCGCATTCATACCCGCTTAAGTACCCGTTAAAGTGCTTTGAATGAAATAGTCAATGAGATCAAATTAATTATGTTCTTCTATCAAGTACTGAGTAGAGGTAATTTTGAAATGAATCGGTACTTTTATTAAAATTCTGTTTTCAGTAAGTTCCACGATTACAAAATAGCCCCTTTTATTCGAAAGTGTGGACAAAATATCTTCAAATATCTTTTCATTCGTTGACTTTTTACGATACATAATAGACAAATTCTTAAACTTTACTCAACCAAACTAAATAAAATCATAAATTAATTAAATCCAACAAAAAAAGATATAAGTTTTTTAGGAGGTCACTAACCCTAACCATAATATTAAAGATAAAGAGGTCTGATTAAAATGCATCATTTCTTTAGAGTGCGAATTTTACTAAAAGCCCTATCACGTCATAAAAACCCAAGACGTTAAAAAATGCGTCATAAATTAAACAATTTTAAAGGCTTAAAACTTGTATTAGTACGACACTCGGTAATAGTCGACGCTGCATGGTTTTGTCTCCAAGTGGTAGGGAGCAGTCACGAGCTAAGGGGGGCGAATAATTCCGTCTAACGTGAACAATACCTTATCACAACTAAGTACTGTATTATGTATGTATCGGAGTGTAACATGCTATTACCAGCATATTTCTATAGAGCCAAGCACGTCTACAAAGATTGTTGTTTTAAGCGAAAACTTTGGTCCTTGGCTTCTCGTTTGTTTTTGGTCTCTATTTATTCACAGAAACACTTTATTGTTTTCACTATGTATATACTAGTTTAACCATATATCATCATCACTCGTATGAAGACACCTTGTTCTAACTGAAATTTTTTAAAGATTTGAAACCAATTTAGAGTCGTTTGGTTTGAGTCGAATGGGAAATAAATATATATCTGTATATTTATATATTTTATAAATGAATAAATACATTCATATTCATAAAAACTAATTGAATCCAACTGTGCTCTTTTATCTACTTTTTGTGTTTACATTATAGTATTAATGTTCTAAAAACTATATCTATAATCGGTACATTTACAGAGTCCATTTTAGGGTAAGGGCGTTAAAAACAAAACCACATCGCACCAAAAAAAAAAATTTAAAAACACAAACAGATGCGTTAAAATATCAAACGAAAGTTTACTGTAGCAAGTTGCAAGCGTGTAACGCGACAGCACCTTTGATCCGCACACGCCACAAGCCTGAGAGGCTACTACCCCCATTAGTGTATGCAGATTATACTTTGTGTCATTTTTGTCTCCACCCCATCCTCCCTACGCCCAGCGGGGGTTTTTACTTAGCTGATGACTTATTAAGAGCGCATTCTTCCGCATTCTTCAGAGGTGTCTGCCTGGCGCGGCGGCTTAATGACGTGGGGCGCTGCCGCTTTACGATTTCGTTCGCAACTCAATAGTCCACTTTTCAGTACAATGATACGTATTCGATTAGTAACGACTCATTGGTTTATTTATTATATAAACATTGACTCTGAATATTGTTCTGCCAAACGTCACAAATCAAACTATGCAAACGATTATTTTGTATCAATAAATGTATGTTATAAAACTAAGAAACACCAGCGATAAATAATCCTATTAAAAATAAGTGGTCAAAGCCAAAACAGCCCGTTATATCCTTAGCTATTCATTGTATGAATAAATGTTCAGGCGTATTTTCTTATTCAATTTCCTTAACTTCAATAAATTCTTAAACCTATTTAAAGTACACTACGTACTGAAATTCTATTAGGAACTAGTAAAAAATGTTTAACTTTAATATATGAATGCATATGCTTTACTATTCACACATTTCTTTGCCATAAGCATGGGTATTCGCGTTTATTTCTTTTACAGTAATGGTTGATATTTGAAATTAGCTTTACTATTTACCGACAATATATATGACAAATAACTAAAATAGGTTTAGAATAACAGAATAGACATCTTTGTACAAAATATCGTAAAATTATGTTATATAATTCCTTTACATTAAGTAGTCGGCGGGGCCTCCCAGAAAGTAATCCAAAGCTACTTGTGTTGCGAAAGCTCCGCTCATCTTTCACAAAAGCTAATAATGTTATTAAATTTAGTAACTAAAAAAATTTTTATGCTACTCACAAAATAAGTTGTGTGTTAAAAGAGGAATTCTGTGTGTATTCATTTCTTGATTTAGCTCCAAAGGCTGCTTCTGTTTTATACAATAGATTGCCATTGCATTTGTCATGTTTTATACATAATTTTTTAATATTCGTCTGTGATTATTATAAATCTATACTATATAAATCCACTGGTATGTATGGAGTTCCAAAACCACTCAATATAAGCTTTATTCTTTTACACACACTGGGTTTGCTTCTTGCAAAGGTCTCTTCTATGTAGTAACGGGCCAGTAAAGCTGGCCGAGAGGTAAAATTACCGCGAAAAATGAAATATGTATAACAACAAATACCTATATACCCCAATTGGAATGCAGTATGCATAATTAAATAGTATTATAAATTAATGTAGACAGACAAGCCCGTTATTATTTGTGGGATTCTAGCTAAAACAGTTCGTTACCTGTACTTCTCAAAGCTTATAAGTTGTTAGCAACTTTTTTCCTCAATTTTTATTAAAAATAAACTTATCGAAATAAAAGTTTGAGCTTCGAGCTTATTGTATTATTATAGGTAGGTTTGATATATTATAAAGCGTTTTTGATGTTATACTGAAATGCACAATACTTTGGTAATTTAATTAATCATTAATCATTACTAGTTATACATACAGACCATTATTTAAAGTATTTTTTTTGCAATTTAGTAATGTATTGTCAATAAAGCGATACGTTTACCATAACAAAATTGCCTTGCGTTTAAATTTTTTCATCACATGATCCAAATAAAATATTTATAAAAAACAAGTTTTCTGCGCGACATTCCAAAAGTAATTTCATTGTTTATGAAACTTAATTACATGTAAGTTTTTCTCCGTTGCAAATACACTAGAAGTCGTCGAACCACTCATAAATTGGCATATGCGCGACCAAAAAGGAACGCGACCATTTCAGAATTAACCCAGGCTGCGACCCGCTGGCGTTACGCCATGATATTTAATCACTTTATTAAAGCTATAAAGCGAGCGCCCATCGACTCGCCGGCAGAACAATGGACCACATGCGATTGAAGTAAAACAAATCTTAACTCTGATACAATTAAATAATGCTAAGAGACGACTGATTTCAACTTAATACGTATGCACAATACTTAATTAAAAATCCTTTAGCGAAAGACGTGTGAACATTCTTTACAACGTTCCAGATGTTTGATTTCTTTTTCTGAAATATTGTACTCCAACGTAGTAACGCTTATTAAGCGTTTTTGTTTAAAACAATTGAAACGCTAGACTTGGTTCGCTATTAAAATATATGAAATATGAGGTAATTACGAATGATCGGTCATTGTAGGTACGAGTACGGCTTCAAGCCGATGTAGTCAAATAGTGCCGCTGCTGGTACAAAACCCTAGCACCTTCCGACCATCTTTATGTCTATTAATGTATATGTCTATAAATAAACACTTCTTGATTTTTTAACATAGCACTCCAATCAACGACTTGTTATGAATAGTCAGCTCTATTTTATTGCACAATGCGAATACCAAATGCTAACAGTACCAAAAATTTCGTTTTCTAAAAACAGCAAAAATGTAGTAAAGAAAAAACTAAAGCTGTATTTTTATCTCGCATCGTCTGATTCAGGACCCGTACCCTTGTTGAATATTAGAATTGCAATTCTTTTGATGTCCTTTGATGAACGTACATAGATTTAAGCGATATTACTCGCTCTTTAAAATTGTAGCTCGCATTCACTGGGCGCTATTAAAAACTTAAATTTTATTTCTAATCTTTATAACACATATATATGTTATCCTATCGAATTAAAATATACGCTGTTAGTAAATTTAGGCATAGACAATTCGCACCACGTTTAATTCGCGCGTTTGTATTTAATAAATACGCCTTGCAAAATAACAGCAGACAAATTGCCAAAACCGTTTTCAAGATTGCGTCACTTTTAAAGTGCATATTCGTTGGATAATTATAAATTTTTCATCTAATATAATTAAAAGTAATATTGTGGCTAAAATCAATGGATATTAAGAAAGTATACTTACATAGAAGTCGGTTTAATGTAAAAGGTAATCTTCGTGGAAATTATACAACCGGTGAGGAGTATTAAAGGGCGTCGGTGAGCCCGTGAAATCCTCGAGCCAACAAGTATACGGTGATATTACGTGCATGAGCGAAGCGAGAGCGGAGATTTACAGATTTCATGCCCCTGTCCTAAGGAACCCTAATCGAAAACTCATTATTCACATCTGAATACTGGTTAAATGATAGCCATTTTGTCTTTTTAGCTTAATAAAGATTGTAGTATAAATGCTGTAAATGTAATAGGTCCACTGGGCAGATTAGTAAATAATCGGTAAAAATTTGATACTTAATCAAAGAAAAAAGCAAAGTACATTTTATAGTTCGAAAATTTAGAAAGAAAACAATTTTTATTCAAGTGAAGACAAAAATATAGATATAAATGTACTTAAAATAAATAAAACTTACTTACTTAATTTACATAATTTTTCGCTCCTCTCTCCGTTAAAGTCACATTCTGGGGTCACACCATACTTCCCTCTTCGCGCCTGCCTCACGCGATTCGTGTAGGACAGCATTAAGTGCATTAGCGTCGCCGACAGCCTTTTTTAAACCTAACAACCTTAATAGACTTGTTTAGTATACGCCACGTTAACACTTTTTTTAATGTTTTCCTTTGTGTCAGCAGGTTTCTCTATTAATATTATCGCTTTATTTATCTTTAGTCAGATGGTGTTGTTTTTCATCCCTTTGATTTTTATCTCTTCTTGTTATTCTTTCGCGCAAATACTGAGGAATAATTACTTATAAAACTTTTAGCTTTTTTAGACTTGATGATCTTATCAGAAAGTGATCAAGCAGTAATTATAAAAATGATTTGAAACTACGTGTAGCCTTCAGGTGTCCAAAGTGTTTGGGAATTCCGCTAGGAAATTTCAGCGCGCTTCATGTCTATACATATATGTACCTATAGGGAACGCTTCTATTTCCGTCTACTTTGTTCCACTTATATTGGTTGAAGTTTTGATTTATATACATTCAGGCGTTGAAGAATTACCGTTGAGTAGTTTTTTTCTTCGTAGACGTCATCTATGAAAACGGCCTATGGAAATTTACAAAATACGAAATAAATATCCAGCACACAATTTTCATGGCTAAATTTATTTTTTACATTTTAATATTAATGTATATATGTATTAATTTAAATTGATCCGTACAAATCCTCTGAAATGTATGTATCGGGGTGGTGTCGGAGTTTGATCGTTATAGCATCGATCATTCATCGCCGGAAGCAATCGGCTAGTTGAAAAAGTAGCCTTAGATTGGATCGTCGCGCGGAATAGATTTTCGCTAGTTATTAGAGTGGCATCGCAGGATTTGGCCCGGGCGACTGAGGTGCAGCCTCCTCCGTCCCCTTGTGCATCCCCACACGCCTCGTTTTTATTTTGTTGCCTTATTTTTCTATATGAAGGTCCACTCACTTATTCATGCGAGCGGGATTGTAGTTTTTTATACTTTTTGCATGCGCCGTATATAGATATTTTTGGCTACCTCCTATTTTTCCCCGGACTATAAAACTCGAACGGGTCGTGCACTTTTTTCGCGGTGGCCCAACTGGGGCGTTAGGGGGCGCAGGGTGTTAGCAGTTAGAGAATTATTCATTGCCTACCCGCGCCGAACGAACTTCCCGTTATTTCTGTTTGTTATGAATTATGTCCAATGACTTTTCCGACGCCCGGCTTTCTTTCGCTTTCGCTAATTACTTTCTCTAGCCACCAACTATAAATCTTTTCGAGGAGCGATCAATACTTACTTTTGAACTGTATTGATGACTCAGATTCTTTGTAATAGCAGCATGCATTTATAATTTACTGTTGGTGGCATTTTGTTGTGTTAATACAGATATTATAGTTGCTTTGCCGCAGTTATACGACTCTTGGTTTATAACTTATTGCGATATGCGAAGATTTCTATGATTTCATTTCTTAATTTAATTCTAGACTGACTGTTTCCTAAGATCGCGTTATCTATTTCTGACAATCTGGGTGTTCGTGTATTTTTGTTCGCTACACAATAGGCATCAAATACGCACGTAGACAATAACATACATTAAGATACGATTTAACATTGTTTTCCAGCTCTGACGCTCTAAATGCTAACAAAAGACTCTAATTCACACTCTGCTGCCTACTAAAATATGGAGAAGAGCTCGCTCCGACCCGCGATACAAATTTGAATTTCATATCAATGTTTCGCCTATTACGGATGCACTCATTAATATCTTAAGTGATGTGTGTAGGACGTACACCACGATTTTGTACTTTATGTGTTCAATAATAGAGCAGCTTATAGCGAGGCTAGTTTAAAGACTGGGTAGTAGGTAGGTGAAAATTCTGCAAATTGTATGACCCTTGCATGAAAAAACATTATTGTTACATATCCGTGATGGCGTTTTTGATGTAAATCTTGAGGACGCTTAGCGTAACCCTTAAACAGTTGCTTTTACACACAATTATCTCTTGGTTTTGTTAGACGTTTCCCTACTAAAAACTTCACATTTCGTACTGGTTAGTCTCCACATGAAGGGCGAAATTTGCATGTATAATATATTATTTTTAATTTCAAAGTCAATTTATAGTCAAGTCAACACTGAATAGTAAATTAATGTCAATATAATTGAATAAAGCATACCTTCATAAATTACTATTCCCAACTAATTCTTACTTATTGAAGAGTGAATACTAGCTCATTAAGACAGCAGTTTAATTGCTCATTCTCTGAATTTGAGCAAAACAAGAAAAGGGTTTTTGACTTAGAAGACAACCTTGTGAATAGTATTTTGCAATTATTTAATAAACTTAATTTTGGTAAAATGATGTTATTAGTTGCATTGTTTTAATTCAATCGTTATTGAAAATCAAAAATGAATTGAATTCAATTTTTTTTATTAGTTATTTAAAAATGTTGTACATGTAGAGAGAAAAGAAAATTTACGTGTAGGTAAGAGCACGTACCTCATGGCGCCTTAATTCTGTAAAAAGAAGCGTTAAAATCGCAAAACTGAAAAAAAGGGACACATTAAAAATGTATGATGATATTTTTTTATAATAATTTACTTTAATTTATTATAAACATCAACTATTATCGGATACCAAATCTTTATAAGTGCATACATTGCAAATAAATTTGACGTCATAAGTAACAATGATAATTTCCTCTTCCGTGTCTACTACTAGTCCAAATTTAATTTTATATACATAGGAGATTTTGGTGAAATGTTTCAATGTTTGTTATGGCGTCAAGAAAGCATCTTAGTTGTACGTCCATTCATTCGTGTCACACAGAAATACTGACGAGGTACGTTAGACGCGTTTCCACAGAGTCGTAACTTTTCGTTTACAAATGTCAGATCTTTATAGTACAAACATTTTTTGTTTAAATATTGACATAAAGATATAAATAAAAACACTTTATTAACGGATTTAAATTATGTATTTTTGTCTACCGTGACCCCGCACGCTGTAAAGTACGCGAAATGTCGAAAAATTTTAAAATAATGTAAAATCCGTTAACAAAGTGTTTTTATTTAAATGAGTTATAGTTATGTCAATAAAATACAATATTATAAATATATATAGTAAAATTGTAACTCATTCAAATGTGAAAGTGTTCAGATTATTAAATAGGGCATACTTTTGCCATCTATTTATCAAACGCCTGGCACTCTCAACCAAACATTTTTTATTTATATTCCGCAAGTAAATCAGACAGTACAGGGAGTATATATCTGCCTAGGGCAGTTATAATGTTCCATTGACATTTGCAATATGTTTTGAAAAGATACAATAAGTAATTAGTGTCTTCAGTACGTCCCTGCGCGTCTTGGAGGCAGGCCTCATATTAATAGAGGTATGGTACTAGCTCCTCTGATGTTCTGACAAAGGGTTGCGCGAGACGACTATTTTTATTAAAACCTACAGCAAAGGCACACTTTTTTTAATAACTTATGTACGTAGGTGCGGGTCGAGCCATTTGAATTGCACTCAGGGCGCAGTTTGCACTCGCACGCGGTTTTTTTTAGAGAAACGTGGAGAGCCTAAGCCTTTGTGAAAGGACTTTGCTGCCTTGAGCCAAACGTTTGAACGGTATGAAATGTTTTATTTTAACACTTTTCAGTATTGATTCTATTGATGATCCTGATGCTTTGTCACTATGTGCAATTTAAAGCGTTTGTCTAATAGCGATTTTATATTCCGGCCCTCACTGGAGTAAATTTTTACATAACGAGGAAAAAAGTCACCTTAAAAATTAACCACGTTATAACCACAGTAAGGTTAGAGGCCTCAATTCAAAGCCGAAATGAATTAATAAAACAATACTTACTAGACAAAGAGCAAAGTGTAGTAAAAATTTGAACAGAACACCAAACTCAAAGAGTTTGGAACATTAATGTATTCATAAGAGCGACGTGGCCTACACGTGCAGTTCACTAAATGAAACGTCACCAACGAGTACCCAGACGAAAGACGCCTGGAATTAAAAGGAATCAAATATGAATGGTGTATGCATGAAGCATGAATAAGTCTGTTCGCTCCTGGCAGCCCGGCGCGCCGGTACTCCCCAACAACTAAAATAGATACATTAATAATGCGCTTGCTTACAATGTGCTTTAAATGTAGATCCAGAGGGCGTCTCTTTCGGGCCCTCTCGCTTCCACACTAGCATAGGCTCATGCAAAATGCAGGCCATCACTACAAACACTCCTTCACCCTCAAGATAATACCACTTTCTCGTTATCGGATGTATCGGTGACCGGATCCGACAAATCTGCGATCGAAGCGCCGGCCCCAGCGCCGAGGCTGCCTGGAGCGCTAATTTCTATCTCTTTGACGGACCACATACATTATTAAACAACTTTTAAACAGCCTCCTTTCCATACTACTCATCGTTGAACTTTGTGAAAATATAACGCGTTCACGCTTTGGTATCACTTTTAAGAAGCGGAGATTATGAAAATAATAAAATGCAATATTTACTGAGATTTTCTGTAAGTCATGACAGTGACAATTATTGCACTAAATACACGTGCAATCTTCTATGCCCTTCAAGCCGAAACAATTATTCACCAAGAATTAAAATTATTATCTCAGGTATAAAAGGAACGCGCAAAATTTTGGCCGTTGTCCCTCATAGTTTACATAAATAAAAGCATTCAATAATTCCTATTTTATATTTATACCTCGATTTGCATCCTAAACATTAAAAGAACTATATAATCAAGTGATTTCGGAATACAATATTTTCGTTCAATATTTATTACGGAAGAAGTAATACGCATCAATAAATTATACGATAAAGTAAAGGTCACCGAGTATAATGTAAGCGGAACGTGTTCCGCATCGTACAAAAAATTATCATCCATTCTAAAACTGGCATATATTTTAGTTTTCTTTTGACCGTCTCTAACTATTCATTGAATTAGGTATTATTTATTAAAGGAACGTGCTTCAGCCGTTACAGGACAGGCTTAGTTGGCAAATTTAGCATTTAAAGATACTGAACACTCAATCGTTGATAACAAATAAATATCTTATTGCACAATTTTAAATAAGTACTCATCTCTCTCTTTTGTTCACAGCCTAAACGTAATTTAATAGTTAGAGTCATACAGTTTGCTTACGAAGAAAGTAATGTAATAAGCGTCAATATTTTCATCCGCCTGATACTTCACTCTTACCCTACTTAATGTAATTTTTTATAAATCTATAGTGTTTTGGTCTCTGTCTGAAGTACCAGTATCTTAACCATAAGTTCTATTAAGCCTACAGTTAGATTCGCTATAACGAGTATGAACATGAAGACTGGTTTCGTGCAACTTATTATGCATTGCTAACAAAAAAGAAATCGTAACCATTATTGTTTTTATACCTCGTGATATTTTAACAATAAATTAATATCGAAGCGATAACAAACTCTTGAAATTGAAAATGATCTCATTACGATTGCAGTAAATTAAACTATTAAAGATTTTATTAACATACATTACGGGTATAAAATTAATGCACAAGTTATATTTAAATTATATGATATATATATATATATATATATATATATATATATATATATATATATATATATATATATATTGCTTTACAGTAATTATTATACTACAAAATACTGACGTCTTTGTTTCGCTTGGCATTTAATATGACAATTATTACACTAAAAACCTTTATTCAAAACACCGCAATAAAAGCATTGAATTTTGCCTTATTTTTTTGACATTATCAAGAATACTTCTTAGTTTTTTTTGATATTTTGACGCTATTTATATACATTTAATCAGACGTCACGACGACGACGATAAATAGGAATGTATAGCAGTTAATATGAATAGCATGTCTAGGTACTTTGACTATATATACATACATTATGTACACTGAATAGCAAGCTGAGACTTGGCGATGTAAGGCTGAATAAAGCATTAGACACGGCGCGTAAACTAAAATATGCATGGCTTCTATGTTACTTGCCCACCTACAGCGTCCAGTAAGTATACATTAAAACTTGAAATTAAAAATTCTCAAACTAAAATCTAGTTCAATACACCAGTATCGCTACATATTGATTTAAGTTAAAACGCCTTATTTGATTTATTTTTAGAGATATATATCAAAGTTGCCAAATTGAAGATGGCACACACGTCATACTTAAGCAAAACAAAAGTAGACGAGGGCTGATTTCGTTTAGTTGTGTTCTAAGTTACTTCAATTATCCTGTTATTTCCTTATACAAAGAACAAAATTATTACTTTCAAGTCTCGGTGTTAGTTACCAAAACAGGTAGCAGATTTATTTGCAATTTGCTCAAACAAGTTTTGAACACAATTTTTATTTTCAAATGACTGTCAAAAATGTGTAATTCCGTTCCAATTACTTCGATCAAAAGTATTTCTAAAGAAAAGCTTATAGCCAATTACTGCGTTTTCTGTAGCACGTTTCATCCGATCTACAATAGATACCGTAGCAAATAACTGAAGCCATGTAAGACGCGTAGCGTTATTACATTACGACTGGCTACGACGCTATAACGCCCACAAAAATTGATTCTCCAAAGATGAATACTGTCAATCGCTATAAATGGTATCCTTTCATACTGTAAAGCTTATTTTTAATTGTTTGTTCTATCTAATTATTTTTAGCTTTGCTTAGTTAAACTATTCTCAGAGATTTCGTATGGGAATGTAATTTCAAGACAATAATTCGCAGTATAAAAGTGAACAAGTTTCATAATATTTTGTATATCCGAAGGTCGAGTAACAAATGGTAATAGAAATGAATCACATATACGAAGTTGTACATATAGGGGCAATCAAGGCGACGAATCCGCTTTGAAATTGGAATCATACCGACATAGATGTAACAAGTTTCTTTCAATTGAAACGATAACTCGGCGGTAACGAACTTTAGCTTTTAATTTCGTGTCCTGTATGCGTTCGACCTGTTTTAATTGATCTCCGACATTAACTCTGTCTGAGGAAAGGACATCATTGTCATGCCTTTTAATCGATCGGTGATAAGACAAGATACTCCTTAGTTATAAATTGATAGACTTGATATCTAAGAGATGAATCCTAGACTCATTCACCATTTGTTCTATATTTAAACGTATATCGTACATGTCAGCAAATATTTACAACAAACTATGAATTACTAAATTTTTTATGTTCTATTGGTTGTTACGTTATTAATGGAGTATGGGATGTCTACATCTTAACTGCATAATCGCAAGAGATGGTAAATAATGTTTGAATTACGTAACAAATGGTCTCTATTTTCGGCTTGAAATTGCCTAGAGCAGTTATTCACTTTTGACACAGAGATTTTTTCCTAGCGGTCGATTCTAACCAATTCTTTCGCTTCGTTTTACACTCGCCCAATGATATATGGTTTTTGCAATAACGGCTCGCTATTGTATTTCTTTCTTTATAGAATTTATTTGAACATGTTCAATAACTGGGTATTGAATTTGCTTCAGAATTTTAAATTTCCATTTTTATTTATATACCGCGTTATGTTTTTTTAATAATAAGCATAAATAGTATGCATACTGCATAGTTAAAGTATGTTTAAATATTGTTTCGCAGCATAAACTAAAACAAGAAAATACTACATTCACCTTGTCACATTCAAAGCATTGCCGAGATCATAATTTGAATTCCATACATCCCTGGTCCGGGCACCGACTTTATTCACTAACTTCGAAAATATTTGTCACGTAACAGTTACGTTCGATTGCAACGCACGACGAATACATATAAATTACATAACCTACTACAAAGCTGTGAAAAATGCAAAAGTCGCGTAGCAATGTTATGTCGCATTGTTCCAAACAACGAATTGCCGGTGCATCGGGACCAACGGTGGCCTTTTTTGAACATGACGTGCATAAATTCACGTACGTACGCTCTAGATTGAGATGTCGTAGAAGTCGTCGATCAACGTTTGTAAAGAGCACTTAATAGAGCTTTAATTGCTTTTATATTTTTGACGTTTCGGTGGCAGTAATTGGTGCGGTTTTAGTTGGTCATATTTATTGGCAGTATAAGAACAATAACAACTTGTAATTTACAATCCAAAACAAAGAGTATATATAAAGTTTATTAGTTTTAGGTCCCAAAATACTATATATGATAGCCTTGATGCCTAGCCAACCATGTATGAGATGTTTCCTTATTTATGTATTGCTGGTGTGGTGATTTCAGATTGAATTAAATGATTTCTGATAGTGACCATTATATTAAAATCAGTTGCAAAACAGCCTTATATAAGTTATTTTTCAGTCAAACACTCCACTGAATATGAAACAGAAACGTCGCATCGTTAATCTTCACCGATTCCCACTTTATTTTATTGAAACAAATATACGTTGAAAATAAAGTACAATAAATTAAACTCTTGTCGCTGAATAATTTATCGAGAATAATTTTGTATCGATCAAGCTGCGTAACGGACGCAAACGCACCGTTTTTTAATACAAATTAAAAAGGCAGCGGCCATTAATAAAAGTTTCGCTACCGATTAGCGGGCGATTTAATAATACGAATATTGTACGAGTAAAAAATTCGCGGTGCAAAATAACGCGGCGATGGCCGTGTTATCTTTAATTTGTAAGGCAATAAATATTAATATATCACGTTGCTCGTACATCGGAATCATTCAATGAAATTTTTGCGCTGCCAAACTAATTTGTGAACTATATTGTACGCGCTTCGGTCCCGGTTCGGTCAGTGTGTAATTATTTTGTTTGTTAATGTTTTTCGCGGTGAAATTCAACGTGTTGAACGCCGGTCAATATTTGGTCGCGATGTTGTTCCCGCTCTAGAAATATTCGCACTTTCCGCGGTTGTTTTTCAGTTGTACGTACAAAACACAATATTCCATAAGCCTTGTTTTAGTTTTATATATCGTTTCTCTTTTACTTGGAAGTATTTCTACTGGTTTCGTTTCAATGACACCGTACGTTATTTTCAGAGAGTCTCCTAAATTGCTGTTTCTATCGCCTGTAGTCAACCAAAATCACTAAACGGGCTTTTAATTCATTACATAACTTAAATAAATTCAGACAATATCACACAAATACAAAAACACTATATTATATCCAACGAGTTAATGAAATAAGCCGCGCGAGGCCCAAAACAATTTTGTCGGCAGGCGGTGATAATGTTAATTTATTATATCATTTAAATGTCGAAAAGTTAACAAAATGATAGTTGTGATATAAAAGCTGTTTATTGCATGATTGTACAGCAGTCTGCAAGCTTTATAACATTACCGTATTCACTTTCGTTTAATGAAACGATTATTGAGATGTAGGTTTCTTAGACTCAAAGTTTGGTCAACCTTAGAACTGGTATTATTTTTACCCAAACATTCAAAATACATACTGATGTATACACAGTATTAGAATTGTGTATTTCTAATAAAATACCATCGCTGGATTGAAAAATAGAAGTGGCAATACTCGTAAATAATAATTAATTAAGGGAAATGAAGAAAATGTGTGGTGTATTATTTCATTTGTCGTTATATTATTCAATTGGTACTGAAAGGAAAATTGTTGTTTGCAAATGTTCTTGGCGTATATTGCCATAAATAACTTTATTAAAAGCCTTTATATTGTTGGCTATTAAATACATATAAAATACGTATTTTACTTGGATATTTAATGTGGAATGAGTTATAAGAAAAAAATATATATTTTATGAGCGCAGTTTTATCACTGGAATGGAAATAAATGCTGAGGGAGTTATAATTTATTAAGTTTTCACATTGACACTTTTTGTAAGAATATTTCATATCGACAGACATTTTATATGTCAATATAAAATATTAAATATATAGTATTTAAAACTTATCCCGATTAAATTGCGTCAATGATATTTTAAAGCAACAGTTAGCTTTTTGCACCAAGACCCTTCATATGACGATTGCGACTAACATCAGAAACATAACGTGGAACATGTTGACCTGTAAATAATTTAAAGATTCTTGCAGTAACCGTTACTTGAATGCCTAATAATGTTAGTACATTTGAATACATGTTTTGGTCTCTCTCTGAGTTAGTAAGCTCAAAGCTTTAAAACAATGTGTAACAGTAACGTTTACTTTCTTTTGGTCCTATTAGCTCCGGCAACAATGAAAATATTACAAGAAATTTTATTGCCACAAAGACTGCTTAAGCTTTTAAAAGAATTAAGCGAGCACAATACCGGTGAAGAGGCGGAACCGAGCATCTGGAAGCACTCAATTTCACCCGAGATCTTTTCCGAACCACTTCTTTTTTGCGTAAACTCTTTATACACCGCAATTGAAAATCCAATATTTCTGGACGCTGCCGGCGTAAACGTTCAGGATTTCGTTTTAATAACGGGATAGATAGATCGAAGGGCAAACATTGGACAGATTTTGGTCGGTCCAAAAAAGGCTCACCGTTCATAGTAAACTAACAGTGATGCTGGCGTAATAATTGCTCGGAGCAATTAACGCGTGGCTGGTGACTCGCTTTAATCCGAATTCGAGTTTTTAGCCACAATTGTACCGATCGCGAACGGTGTCACCGACTCGACAAAAAAGTGTTTGCCTTTTGTTGTAGGTGTATTGATATTGCAAAAGTGTGACAAATGGTGGCTTAAAGAGAAGTTTTGATAGACTTAGTTGTAAGCAAAATTCATAATAATTAAAATCACTCATTCCTATTATATTATTGTATCGGCTGGTACTATTCTTGATCTGACCACCACAATAGTCGTGTTAATTTATTGTTCTGGATTAATGTTCTAAACTCAAAAAAGTATTTTTTAAGCTTGTTAAAAATCTCGTAGTGATTAACTAATTGCCGACTCTACTAACGAACTAATTGACAATGTCGGACTGTGTCCTGATATTAATTGAAATTATTCCGAAATTAGGAATCCTATAACGGAAACCTTAGAATAAACATATTACTTGCGGTATAACCAACTCTTCAGAGAAATTTATCGCCTGGAATCAATCTGGGACCTAGGGCATTGTAAACACGACTAGCAAATTGTCAAAAGTGTAAAAAATCATCAATATACGAGCCATATCCAGTTCGTGTTTGAAGATTGAATATAAATTAAATTTTGCGCGATAAAATAATTAGAGCTGCGGATGGAATGAGCGTTGAATAAAATCGGACACTTAAAATTCGTATTGTTGATAAATGTATAAATTGTTTTGGCAATTAACCCAGGGCGGTAAATTGAGCATCACCAACAGTTTGATTCCTCTGAGCTTATATTATTTCAGGGTTATAAGTTCGGTGAACCGATTCACTGCTACCAATAAAGCATTATTATCGTTATATGGACTTACGATATGTTTAAATGGACTTTCAGTTACTCAGAATCGTTTATTTACTGTCAATATTTCGTAGTAAGCATAGATAAAGCATACATATTAAACTTGCACACAATATTTGAAAGATCTTCTTTACCTCGGACCTTGTAAGTTATCCGAATTGGATGTTATCGCTTAAAAATATGTTAATCATTTAAAGAAAAACACTTTTTAACGGAAGTGTACACTTAATTTGACAGTTAACACCTTTTGTCTTCAGTCTACCGTGACCACGCGTGTAAAGCACGCGAAACGTCGGGAATTTTTTTAAATAATGTAATTATATTTAAATGTAATGTAATTAATTTTGCAAAAAAATACATAACATAAATCCGTTAAAAAGTATTTTTTTAAATGAGTAACAGTTATGTGAATAAAAGACAATATTATATGTCAATCATATAATATTGACACCTAATGTAATCTTTCTCAATGTCTCTACGCATAGACCTTACTTTAAATTTTCCGCCCTTGTTCTGTACGAATTATTAAAATTTCTGTGTTTGCGCTTATGTATTCATGTATAGTGATGTCTTATGAACTTATGATCTTCAACTGCATCAAAAACATGAGCATGATCCATTTAAACATTTATTCATTTATTGAACTTTGTTTAACATTCAAAGTTTAGTACTTTATATGGAGAAATCAAAATACGATGTCCAAAATTTAAATTTCCTTTTGTATTATTTTTGCGCTGTTTTTGAACGACTTGCGATGCAAATACGACGCTTATTTGTCAGATTTTGAATTTAAGGGAATAAATCAAACTAGACGTCGATGATTTAATTTTCCAAAAGGAACAATGAAAACATCCAATTTGGGTCTGTTACAGAACATAGTTCTAAACTTAAGGTGACACTGGAACGCATACTATAATTTACGCATATGTTTGAATATATATACTTTAAAAAGATTAATATCGAAAAGCTCACATTAAATATTCCCCTTCGTGTTTTAGGAACAAAACAGTGAGCACTAAAAATCAGTCTCGTGTAATGTTTATAAATTAGTTAGGAGATGGTATTAAACATCATTCTGTGAAAATGTATTACAATGAGACCCCAGACCGTAGGGAAGAGACTCTACGCCACAAACTTTCGACTGAATGGTTACAAAGATCTAACTGATTAAACACGTGTTCATTGTTGTTTTTGCAACGTCGAATTTCTCGCTTATTGTACTAGTTCGTAATTAAGGGCTCATACAGGAAGCCCTGCTATTTTATTACCAATTAATTTTTATCGAACGTATATGGAATTTTGACTTTTTGCTAAGCAACAGTGCTTATACTGCGTAAAGTTTTTTAATAAATTGATAATACTTAGTGCGTAAATTCATCGAAATATCTACACTAGAAATATTTATTTTCTATTGATTTTTACTCAAATATATATTATGTTTCATCTATTTGTTATATTGCAAAATTGACTTTTATTCAATTTGCATAATACATTTTAAGCGACCTAATTTTAGTTTAGTTATTTCATTGAGTTTCCGTTTGTGTAACTGTTTCAATGGCCAAAAAAGATAAGTTGTTTATCATAGTTTTTACTAATATAGTAGTATAATTAATAAAATGTAATTTTAATAAATATAAAAGAATAAATACAATACATACCTGGTAGTTTTATGACTAAATTGAAACCGAGCTTTATTGTTTTTTTTATAGAGTTACTATTTGTTGTTTCACATAAATTTAGAGAATAGCTGTAAAATTATAAATAGTTTATTTTATTAAACTTTTAATTTACAATCAGTGTTTGTAATAATCAAAATGAACATTCTGCCGATAAAATCGGTGTCAGATCATGTGTAAAATGTTTTCTTTTTTAGACATTACCTCACCTAGTCAGTATATATAATTCTTCTATAGGATTACCCTACAAATGACCCGTTACGGAACTCAAAAATGACGGACTTTCTGAAAAAAATATCATGATAATATACTCGAAGTATCATAATCTTCATATTGCTTCATAAAGCTATATATAAAACAACAATCACATTTCCAAGCCTACAAAAGCTTTTGGGCAATATTGAAAATCAAGAAAGTTATTTCGTGAGTAGAAAAGTTAATGATTTTCATTCTCAGATAGGAACGCTATTCGTTTAGATCCAATATCAATATGGGTAATTTTTTGTTTTTGATTCTTTTGCGAAAACCCATCACACACTGCAGATGTTTGCGCGGAGATGAAATTGAGATTGGGCGAAATATGCTGATGTATTCCAACCTCTACATTTATTAAAAAGAGAATTAACCCACGTTTTCAATAAATCGTTCGGACTTTATTGGTTTCCCGTTTATTATTCGCATTATGTTCTCTACAAGCTGCTAATTGTTGTCTAATCGTAGTTTTCTCTTTTCAGGTAAGCCGTACTTTATACTCTACAGTTAATCAATGAGCGTCTATTCGCTATTGTAAGTATAACAATTTAATAAGCGACATAAAAGTACTGTACAATTATAGTACAGCCGTGCTCCGTTGAGTAATCCAGATAACAACACATCCCAGCACACAGGCCTTCTTAGTTAGAAGTTTCGGAAATCTCGGCTTTCTTTTCTATTTTCTAATCTATGGGCTAGGGGTGCCCAATTAGGCTACCACGTGTGAAGTTACAGTGCCCGCTCATGCCGGACAGATAAAACTCGCTCCTTCACCGAAACGATCGATCGTGGACATAAAAGGAACAATTCGAAGTGCATCGCCTTTTTTCGAACTCGGCAGGGGTGGCAACCCCTCACCCTCCCTTTTCCGTCCTAGAGGCGCGCTTGACGCGCCTGAAAGTGCTTTTTGGGTGGGTGATGGAACGCGTCAACGACGATGTACCTACCCCACGAGAATTAGCTTTGAGCAGAACGTTTAACGCAATTGAGATGGCAGACGCTAATCTTATTCTATACGCCACGTTCACAGAATAGAGAAATCTCGTTTCATGTCCCCAAAATCTATTCGTGTTTCCTTACTGTATTTTTTACTACACAGCTATGTTATAGTATCAATTTGTATGCACCTAATCAAAAATTTAATTTAAATTTGATGAATAAATTTAACCTTATAAAGACAATTACAAATTCTAAACACACGAAACCGCGGTGAGTACGAAAATGTGCAAAATAAATAAATTATATGTGCAAAAATTAGATCACGCATATGTATGTTTTGTTGCGTCTCTCTTGAACATATATATGTAGGAAGCAGTTAGAAACTAATTAAACAATCATTCGTGCGATACGTTATTTTATCGTATTGAATAAAGTTACATTAAATCGTGTAGTAGAGCGTAAATAATGTTTTTCATTGCCACATTTATTAAATCAGTCGCATATTATAAATATTTTATTTCTTCTCTCATGGTTACAGACAAGTGAGTCTAAGATGAGTACGTTGTATATTAAAGGAAAGTCAGAATAATCGAGGATCAGATTAAACTTAGTGCTAGGAATTTTATATCAATTTCAAAATATTGACTAATTTGTTACAATTATTACTAATAAATTGGTATATTATAAGTTTAGCCTTAAGAATGAGACAAATATATTTACTATTAAACACTAATATACGAATATACGTTTCAAGAAAAATCTCTTAAACTCTATGCGTTATTGTAAAATGAATCTAAAGGACCGTTCAAATGTGAATAATAGACATATTAATATAAAGTCATGTGAACGTAGCGCTCCACATAACACAAATTGCTTACCAATTGGTTGTATCCATAAAAATATACTAACCGTTATATATTGTTTTTTATAATATAATTACTGAGGCGTTGAGAGCCGATGCGCGTTAAAGACAGTCGTAGTCGACCATATTTGTTATAGCTTTAGCAAAAACCAATAGTCATTTAGACTTGCAAATATTTGACGCTAGCGGGCGTCACGGCCCTGTTTTATTTAAGGTTTGAACTCAACACCTTAACGTTTGTATCCTTCAATTTTTCGTGTGACTTTTGATTTGCACTCGACGTATATTCCAATAAGTTTTGTCAAAGCGTAGTTTCTCAGCCGGTTCAGGAAAAATGTGTCAAATTCTAAATTGAGAATGTTCGTGGAGAATCGAAAACATGAAATAATTTATCAAATGCTAATTATAGATAAACATGCAATGAAACATATAAGAATACAAAAACATTTTTGGGAAGAGAATGTGGTTTGTGAATATTTTTTAAAGGAAAGTTTTAAACCTTGCAGAATTTCGAGGATTCGGCTTACAGATACGTTTTTATTTATTTTCTTTATATGTTCTTCATGTAGAGATGGATAAATCGATTTATCAAAAACACTTGCTTGTTCAGACATCTTTAAGACAGGTACAGCTTATATAATCGTATTTGTCTGGAATAATGATGAAGCAATAAGAGACAAGATCCATATAGTGCCACTACTCTTATTAATTCATAAATGTACTATATTCGTTGTCGCTAAAGTTTTTTTAATCTAACAAAGTAATGCTTCAAGCTGATTAATTTTAGGGTCTGTTAGCGCAATTGTAAGCTAGCCACAAAAATCTTATATAAATCGAAATATATATAACAACGTAATTTGGTGAAATGAAGATTCATACTATAATAAAAATTTGAAGCACTGTACGGCTTGCAACCAATAAGGACTTCGGTTTAAGAGAACGGATGAAGATATTATCATGTTAGTTGGGACGTCCTACTTGTCAACTTCCCGGCCTTAATCTATACGCGCCGGTCTTTGATGTACCATTTGGAACTTGTAAATGGTTAACACCTACGCATCTAACAATTTTTGCAATTGCCTCGAAAAATAGGAGATGCTCATTTTATTCGGTTAGTGCGGTTGTTAAGTTTAATCTTTGCGTTCTTAAGATGTACGTTAAAGTATATTCACTCATCTTGTGCTAGTTTTGCTCGCTTCATATAGACATTAGTACTACAGCCGGCATACGTTAACGAACGTTCGACCACCGACGCAACACTCACAGCTTAGAAAGATTAGGGAACTTCATATACTAAAAACGATATTAATGGTTAAAACAACATAAGTTTAAATTTTAATTGATAGCAGGCCCCAGGCCGCATGCAGGTAAATCAACCGATGCCGATAGGTACTTTAAAAATCTTTTTTGTTTCCGTAAGCTTCGAATTCGTTTTAAAAAGAACTGAGCCATTGGGCAGATCTCTGGGGCCGATGCCCCAAGTCTGAGCATCGCAATAATTAAGAATTGTAATAAATAAAACTGCACTTCTATTATGCAAACCTTATTGCAATAGAATCGTCCCAAAAGTGAAATTGAGTATGCAGTTGAATTCGTCAGATGTATTGGCGCTTATCTATTGACGGTACCAAAACATCGCGCCGGTCGGCCCTTCAAACCCAGTCGCTATACTATCGTACGTCTCAAGGTGAATGCCCTGAGTATTATACCCTCCCACCGCGTGACCCGCCCAGCTCTTGGGTTAGGTCAGGGTCGGAGCATCCAGGCCACCTTACGAAGAACTCTCCCATCTGTTTGTCTAATGTTATACAAGGGACCATACTTATTGGGCGGATCGAACCTTACGTCAAGCGATTTTTCCGTTCGACTAGTTGCCGATCTGTCTGTCTACTCCTGACCCTAAAACGAGGTCAAGGCCTGTTCGTGATAAATTTGGATAAATATTGAATCCACCTTTTAAAGTTCTTGTCTAGAAATATTTATAATTAGGATTATCACTGTCCAAAGTTAATTTACTGATTGTTTATTTGTTTAGTAAATGCTTCATAGCTCACACTAATCATACATAAATGTTTATACCGTGTTAAATAATTGGCATAAGCCTGACCTCAACATTGTGGAGAATTAAAAAATCTGAATATTTCTCTCATTTCTTTCCAACGCAATTGTTTTCGAAAATTTCAAAGACAAAATAAATAGCATCCGAGCCGCTCTTCCGTCCGTTTAAAGCGAGAACAACAAAAAACCGCCTTTCCAAGCATTTTATTGAGCATTGCTATTGTTACATTTAATATCGTTCCACCGATCTGTGTGATTAGTATTGTAAGTGCAAGAAAGATTAATTACATCCATAATGTGTCTTGTAATATCTTCTAGGCATATAATGAAAACCAAGTTATGTTAAACATCAAATGTATTAAAATAGGTTAACCCAAAGGGGTGATAAAACAAAGACTAACATTTTTTATTCTCCTTGTGACGCCGCATTTTCCGTCTTCGATTTTATACAGAGCTTTTGCATCACACTGAAAGGGAGACGCATGCGAGACAGATTCAAAAAGCCTCAATAGTCTCAACGAGGTCCCAACGTGAACCTATTAGCGATGTATGCTTTGAGATCGCGTATTCACTGCTCGCTTGTAAACAACTGAGACACCGAAACGGTACTCGTATACAAAAATGTCTGGAATGTATTCTCATAATTTAAAATATTCAAATGTTGAATTAATATCAAATTATTCTAAACAAAATACGCTCCGAGAAAAACCTTATTATCATAGAGATGGCGGCGCGTATCACATGCATGATTTGTGTAACATTATGATTTTATTATTAATTTAAATATCGCGTACGAAGCTACGGAGTGTGCCGTAGCAATTTCATTATTATTTCAATCAACTGAATGTAAATTTATTCAACAATCTCACGAGGTAATTGCGATATCGGCGTCTCGCTTTTGCTTATTAAAGCTCTCTGTCTAACGCATGGTGTTGCCGGCTTAACCCCACATTCTTATGCGTTCAATCAAACATAAGCTCGCTTATATTATTTCGCGACTCTCTCTATCTCGACGGATACTGTTTGCTCAATTTATTATATTTTTTGTATTGTCATAAGCCACACGAAAAGTATAAAATATAATGAAAAGAGCTTCGCTTCTTTGACTGCTATGTCAATTACACTCATTATCGCAAATATAATGATGGCAAACTTTACTGTGATCTATTTGTCAGTTAAACAAAGCTATGCATTATCTGCACAAAAACTCACAAACCGTGTATCAAAATACGTCTTAATCATTAAAAGTTCAGCTTTTACTTTATAACGAAAATGAAAATTGTACACTCAAAAGCTAGCATATTTTGCTTGAAATAAAATATTTTTATAATTCGACGAAATATTTAGGGACGCGATATTAAAAAAGATATGAATTTTTAACTAGCAACTGGCAAATTAAAATCGTAGATGTTTCTGTTTGACAGGCCACTGAGCGTGAACTAGTCTTTTAATATCAACTTATATTAACTTTTGACCATTTCCTCGTTTAAATTTTAGCCGTCTGTCGTCGGTGATTCTGCACGTACACTTTTAATTTTGAGTGTCCGAAGAGTTCTATACGTTGTATAGGGTGAAACATTTAAGAGGAATGTTTGATATTTTATGATGCTTTTCCCGGCGAGAACAAACCGTATTGCTATTTAAATAGGGACTTTAATAACATAATATTTGATGCATGCGCGCTTATCCTCTCTCGTTGAATATTCAGCAATAATTCGCTTACAGCAAGATGTGTTTTATAATAATATACACTTTGAGTTCTATTTTATTTGTTGTATTTTTAAGTGCCAGAATATATATAGATTTATAATAAGCGATTTCGAAAAGCTCAGTCAGCTCAAAACTATATCAATTTTTATGTCATACTTTTAAATAACATAACCTTTTTGTATATTTTACTGTACCTGTTCTACATTATTAAGGCAAACATTTGTTGGTTTATTAATGGTCAAAGGACGTTCGGAATTTCGTAACCCTCCGACGGATGATGGGTTAGTCCCACTTCTGCGTTTGTTTCATTGATCAACAGACCACATAGTTCGTATAACATTTCTCATATAACTGAATCTTTGTGTTGTTACGAGAAATAAAAATATTTAAACTTTTTTTGCATAGTATGATAATGCAACACAAGAACCCATCTTGACCATAGGTTTACCATGAAACATTGTTATAGTACATTTTAGATAGATCCTTATTAACAAAAGAATATCGTTATCTTATCATGTCTCTTACATTATTCCGAAGGGTGCTGCACGTTTTCTCGACAAATTTATCAGATTAACGTGGCCGTGAACATCCAGCAATTTACACCAATGTAATCCTGATATGTATGCTAGTCTTGCACAGGTGAAACTAAAGTGACCGGGCGCAGAAGAATTGCTAAAATTGAATTACTTAGCCGAGACGTCCATACAAATACATAGATGTATATAATTCTTAATATTTCCTGCAAGGTTTTTGGTTTGGTTTTTGTTAGGTAGCAATTTAACACGCAGATTAACATTTTGAGTATTAAATTAGTAACTGCACTTAAATTTAATATTTCAATTTTAGTGAAATATTTATTCAGTACCTATATTGGAGCCGTATTTCTATCATTCGTCTTGAACTAATTTATAATGAGTGAATATTAACAGTGTTTTATTTTTTAGTTTTGAGTGCTGTTACAGTTCCATAAAACCAAATTATGACCTTTCTGATAACAGACTCGCTGTTATCATATAACTCATACAGCCAATAAGCAGTGAATCCGATAGAATTATTATTTTCACGTAATCGAAGCGATAATTTTTCGCCAACCGCGGGTGTGGATAAATTTTCCCTATTAGTCGTGCCACATTTTTGTACTTGATCCCGAGTGATTTCGCGTGGAACGCGGAATGCGTATTTGAAAATCACACGTACTGCCTCGACGGGAAGGGACATTGTTTGGTCTATCACAGTTACTTTTGACAAAACCTCATTAAAAGTTAAAATAAAATCTTTTTTCACAAAAGTCACAAAATTTACATAATAAATCTTACAAAATTAGGTTCACAGATATAACCACACAAAGCGGTATTTAATTAATATAATAGAAATATAGCGTAATAATACGTATTTTTCAAGGGCTGATTGCGTCGCGATGAAATCAACTGAGTGAGCTCCGCTGTTTGATGTTCATAAAAATTGGATTTTATACTTCATTTGTACCTGGTGCAACTTAGTAGTACATGTAGCTTGGCGAACTGGAAAATTTTACTTTTAATAAATATGTTTTTAATATTATAAGCTATCATTACTGTATAAAAGAATGAAATATCTTGATTTCGGTATAAAATCGACTTATACTTTTTTAGCATCATTTACATATCTACAGAAAAGACTAAACCTGCTTTCCTATAAAATAAAAAATATTATTGGATATAACTTTCTTTTACTTTTTTTCTTCTCTAAGAAAAAAGTAAAATAATGTTTATCAATTTCACTTATAATACTAGGACTACATGATAATAAATATAAAAAAATTCCGTTCTATGGATAGTGTACACGCCTGAATAGACGATTGCCAACGATAGATCGATTTTTCACCCCAATAATTTTTAAATGAATGGGCTGGGTATTAATTTTCTAATGAAATAGAATATGTTTTACCCCTAAGACTTTTTATTAGTATATTCTTTAACAATATAATTACCTACACTAAAGAGTTCTTTAATAAAAGGTTTGCGTACGGTGGATGACTTGACACATTTATTAATATCGTACAAATTTTATGACATTTTAATTAAGCTATTTAGTTTGTGAGATTCTTTAGACTGCTTAAAAAGTGAGCTATCCATTGCATGTGTTAAAAATGTTTGGTTTTACGGATGTTTTGGAAATTGTAAAGAATAGATAACGTTTGCAATTTATAGCCAATATATTGGGCAAAACTAGCAAAACAAAAGTTCATGAAAGCAATTTATTAGATTTGCTCCGTGCCATTAGATTTAAACATGAAGAAAAATTGGACTAGGTCCACTCTCTTGAACGGAAAATTAAAGAGCCACAAAGGCAAATATGAAACAAATCGAACCGTTTTAAGTTTTTGTCAAAGGGAAGAGTGGAGACCGAATTCCTTTTCCATTTGTCTAAAAATGTTGCAATTGAATGCAATTCGGTATGGAATATTGAAAGCTGAGAGTGGGTGAGTTTTCCTCATCCGTTCACGCACTGAGGGCGGGCGGGCGTTGCGGGACGAGCGCCTCCATCGCGCCCCGGCCCGCCCCCGCGCGCCGCCCGCCCCGCGTCTGCTTTCTAAACCTCCACGCAAATAGTACACGTTTGCTTGGCAACATTTCATGCTTAGTGTATACAAATAATGTACGGCACGGCTACAAACTGCGCAAAGGGAATACTAATGCGAGCGAACACAGGCCTCAAGTTAAACATACGTCCAATAATCGTTCGTATTGTAATGTCCGTTTTCACACCCCCATTGCTAACGCTCTGGCGTTTCATTAGTCAATATCGAGATAAAAGAAAAAGAACTAGAATTGCTAGAATACTTTGTGGTATTAAAATGCAAAGACTTCGCAAAGTTTTCCGCAAACTCTAATCTACATATCGTACAGGCGTCTGAAAATAATTACTTAAGGCGTTCACAAAGGTTGTATGAATAGAGTTGCACCACAGTAGACTATGATTTTTTAAGAATGCTTTTCCACGACGAATCCTTAATTGAATAACCGGCTTGGTTTTTGCGGTTAGCAAAATGTGGCGTCCGACATGTAAGATTACGGTGCTTTATTATTCCTATGTATTAATGAAAGTCACTTAGGAAGTATGGGGTATGGCGAATGCATTCCCAAGTGCAGAGCATAGCAAAAGGCCGGTCGCACAATCTGCCGGTGACGCCGTATAAACATAGCTCCCTAGTGGCTCCTCCACAAAGTCCAACTGATTCACAATGCAAAACGCATCGGCCAGCCTACCTATCTAATATTGCCTGATGTATTTTGAATAATTGCCGAGCACGCCGGCGGCTGATTGCGCGCACAAAGAGAACGGTAGGTGCTGCACGGAAAATGTCTTGCCGGGGATTTGTGAATGCTCTTTGTGGAGATTAACCCAGACAAAAGTGGCTCGTCACGAAAGAGAGAGAGATCACCTTGATTGTTGGTTAGCAGGTTTTATTTAATCATACGATTTACTCAGTGTTCCGAAATATTAGTTTGTTTGTTTTTGTCAACCGGTTACTATTTGGTTTGTACTCGTCACATGTAGTTTATTGGTTGTTGCAGAGTAATTGCAAATTTAAGTTCTTGATTCGATTTTAAGTAAATTACAATAGTATTATTACAAAATAGGAACTGATTAATTAATAATAAACCAAATACGATTTACTAGTTTCTAATATTGCATGACCGTTATTAAAGTTAAAAAAAATCGAATTAATTAACGCTACAATGTGCCAATAATTATTATCTATAATCTACTAGTTTTCACGTGCCTATTCAGTTGCATAATTAAATTTTTGTTTGCACCAATAATCGGCAATTTTGCATATAATATCTAAAAAAATATATACTTTATTTTAATAAAAATTTCAGCCTTTAATCACGTCATTATATAAAATGTTTAACATTTGAACGATTTAAACAATTTCTTCGATGCTACTCTTTTACAGTAAAATCCAACAACTTTTTATACGATGAAACTCAACACGCAATTATCGGACTGAAATCAAGCGGAACCAATAAAGTTATCACACTAGATTTAAATGGTAATGTTAAAATATTATTATTTTTATTCGAAACTCTCTCCTGATGATTTTACTCCAAACATTATTTAATTAATAAAATCACACGTTACGGCAAAAAAATTCAATTTGTAGTTCGAAGCCTTAATATCCGGTACATAGTCCATAAATATAAAAATATCTACCTTGTGGATCAGGTGAAGCTAAGAATTTTGTTCGTAATATTTATTGCTTCCTATATAAGAGAGTGCTTATATGCAAGACACTGCAATAATTCACTTAAACGCATGCACTTACACTACACGGTGACCTTGATTTTCGTTTCAAAACAACAATAATAATTCAGGTTTGTTTAATTATAGGTTTTAGCGATGCGCGGTTGACGGGCGCGACTGATTGTTAAGCCTCTGAATCCCTTTTAAACGACATCAGTTGATTTTATGTGTAACCTGTTATCCAAACACTTGCGCTCGGTGTAAAATTCAATTTATCACGCTGTATTAGAACAAATAACCTAATAATTTATTGCCAGCTAAGCTTTAATCAAACTGGTATATATTTCAGAAGGCAACTCTGAAACTCTAATTATATACACTGTAGGCATTGTAAAATTACATAGAAGTTACGAATTATGTATTAAGAGATCGATTTTAAAGATCCTTTATTATCTATGCGACACTGCAACTCCATAGACTTTTTAAGTGGGGAATGTACTTCCAAGTTTTTTAAGGACGCCCGACACACGTACTGTGCCTACCGACGCGAATCTGTCGTCACACGTGTATTGAGTCTTTTAACGTTAAAAACGTTTATTCATACCCAAACAATCCAGTTTTCACCATTTGCCGAGCGGAGGCAATAGGATTACTTATCTGTTCATTCATATCAGAAAATTATACCTACCATTATATGAATGTCCAGTTATTCGTAGAATCAGAAATTCATTAATAAGTCGCTGCCGCGCGTAGATTTCTAATTACTGGGGAATAATATTAGTGGTAGAAATCGATCTAACATCCACCCACAACCCACACGAATGCAAGGCAGCGACGAACAAAATTGTTGATTCATCATTCTGCAACTGCGCCATAACTGATTTTCGGTTTCCGTTTGCTCCAGTGTGTGAGTGTGAATGCGTGTACAATCACAAGTTAACTATACGTGAATCGATTCACACTTGGAACATATAAATTTGTTAGGGTTGCAATAAGTGTCGCAAGTGTTTAGGAAAAATATGGTACGAATGCCAATTTCACTTGTTAGCTTACTAGCTAATTTTGTGTTCGAACCCGGGCTACTCATATTCTTTTTCTATATGTGCAATGGATGTTGCTTTATGATATGATTTGTGTGATAATACTTGAAACGGATGAAGTTGATCTCAAGCCTCATAAAACTGTTCAATGGATAAGGAGGAATTAAGGAAGTTGTGGGAACATCCGCGATGATGAATGCTACTAAAGAATATATATATACATATACATATACATATTGTATTTATATGAGTTCAATGAAATAGTTTAATCTTCGTTATCACACATATCATTCTATGCAGGAAATAAAATCCCAACATTAATGTTAAACAATTTCTACTTTTTATTCTTAGTTATGTTTATTTCGCTAATAATCTTATATTAAAAAATAATTAATAAAACTCCTCTCACATTCATAAACCAAAATTGTAGTTCAGAAGTTGTTTTCTGGAGCGGAGTCAAAGATAAAAATATCGAAAAAATATTGATAAAATGTAGATCTGTATATAAAATGTTATGCACACATAATGTATACAAGCAAGAAAAGTTTGTTCGGTACAATGCTAATAACAAGAACTGGTAGATACTAATTGAATCTTTGTGTTAATAATTAATTATAGTGGATGTTTATGCTATACATAGCTATGGCTAAATTAGCGTGGCCAAACGGACATAGTACGTCTAGTGAAAAATAAAATTCAATTAACCTTACTCTTCTATATCATACAATTGGATTACGTCACTTTCATGCGAGTGGAAAAGTTTTGCGTCGTAACCCCATTGCCGCCTAGGCGTCATGTTTACCCCCTAAATCCATACAAATATTATAAAGGCCGTGTTTGTCTATTATTCACGTCACAAGGGAGTGAGGTACATTTAATAGGAATTATTAAAATAATTTTCTCGAATAGGAAAATTTGAATTGTTTAACAACGAATCGGTGTTTTATTTTTCGTTCTTCAAGAGTAATACGTCGCGTTGTTCTATAAAAAAACCAACTCGTGCCAATTACGATATTGAAACGTTAGCCGACAATAGTTAACGAAATCTGACTTAGTGCGACGAGGCTAGAGTAGTAATTACCGCCTTTGGGTTAAAAATTACGTCCATGGCGCCCAACTTCCATTAGCAGCTTTAGTGCAGCGCATTCCAAAAATGACCAAGAGCACCTCGTACGAATTTATGTCCTCTTTATTTACAGCTACATTCAGCAACGTCCACTATTATTGAAGGGGACTTTAAAATTTACTGTTTTATTCATGTTACCTTGACTCTGGATATTTAAGTGGGCCTCTTTTATAGATCAACTACGTATTGTTTAAAGTTTAAACTAATCCATAATTTACAGTTAAAAGTAGACTGATAATTAACCAATTCGAAAATAGCTCCAAAGCGTAAATTGTCAACGCAACGTTAATAAAAATGCTATGTATATCTGGAATGGAAACGTAACTATACAGATAAAGCTATAAGCTGCTTCGCAATGCAAAGAAAGAAGCGAAAATGCGTTCACGCGTCAAACATTAACCCAGCCCATTTGACTTTGCAAAAACAATAAGTATAAGCAAAGTGGCAACTCGCGTTCACCCTTTCCGAGCGACTTCACACATGGCTTTGTTCGGACTAACGATAGCAGAGCCGGCAAAGAAGTGTACTCCTGTTTGGGACGTAAAGTTCATTAAAGGCGAGTAGAGCGTGTTGGAGTGGCCACCGGCGCGAAGGGCCGATCGCCCCATCCCCACAAACGCCCGCCTAATATTTTCTATATGAATATTAACGTCATGATGTCAGCTAAACTCGGGCCCACGTCACGAGGTCGTCGTTACGAAATTTAAAAAATGCACGCTTTGAGATCCCGACCTATGAGCGTAATGTTTGTTATGAAAACATTGTTGGGTCTTCGTTTACGTAAACAAATTTTTGAAAAATAGAATGCGCTCTATGTTGAATTCATTGCCATAAAATAATATGAGAACTATTTGCTATGAAGAAATCCCTTCCTATTTAAGTAAATAAATAACTGGGTTAGGTATTCTGAAATTCCTGACTGCATTATTTACTTATAAATACCGAAATGATATAAGAAATCAACGCATTGTATGTACAAAGAGCTAAAATGAAAAAAATAGCAAATACAAAGAACGAATAGTTAATTAATCAAATTATAATGTAATTTTCATTAATTAAGATTTATAAGAAAGGTGTGGCATAATTATCAACGACCGAGTTACATAATATTACTTTTATTTCACAACAATGTCATTAAAGTTATAAATATCAACTGCGATAACCCTTTTTAACTCCGTAATTCTGATTCTAAGAATATTTGCACTGTAATGTATTTTGTATTTTCAAATACTCTTAATACAATATTAATTTTGAGCAGAACATATATATCAAACACTTATTTGGAAGTTACATCTGCTACTTTCTTTACCTAACGAGAACGATGAATGTTCAAAAAAGAGACAGATACCTTTATATGATTCGCAGTAGTTTTTATATTTAAAAATGTCATGAATACAACACACTTCATTACATGTGTGAGATCGTTGACATTAAAATATGAAAGCAACAAAAAGTCACTTATTGAAGAGCTGCATTCTATCAAGCGTGACGAATGAGTGTAGATATATAACGAGTGCATATTATACTAATCAACATCATTTATATTCGCCTATAAAACAATCCGACGCTTATTATATCACGTTGTTGCTATCCCGAGTTGAGTCGTATAATAGAGGCAATCGTTCTAGATACATATTACAAAGTATGAACAATGATTTTCCATAGAAGCATCAAGGTTACAACGATCGAAATCGTAAAATTACCGCTTTTCTTTCATCATCATTCTTGTCTCCCGATAATCGTCCACAATTCGTGACAAAGGCGTGTCGAGAGCACGTAAGCAATTAATCGACAAAAATCGACGAACACCCCTAGCCCATACATTCACCCCAGTGGAGCCCGCAGCCGATATTCGAGAATCGGTCCTCCGCTTCGAATCGCTACCAATTTAAAATCCACTTAAAGACAACCACAGACTAATCGAAAAGTTTGCCATGGTGCGCGATCCAGTAGGAACCTTTAATTGCCTATATTAAAATAACTGACTGATGTCAAACATATCTAGGGCGCGCAGTCGTACCTGGTACGAGGGCTCACATGTTAATAATCATTATGATAATATCTTCTATGTAGTATGCGATAGCGGCTTTTATTCCCCTCGCCAGGGCTGCCCGTTTTCGCCTACACTTTATAATTTATTTGTGAATAAAAATCACTCCTCGAGTTCCGTTTTAAATGTTCATTAATCATACAAATATTTTTACGATAGCGAGCTGGTTTTTACGATTAATTTGGGTATAACAAAACGAAATTAACGCTACTACAACTTAATTGCTCATGTACAAAAATCTTGTAATTAAAATTATAATTAACATAAGCATCGTGTAATTGTAATTTATGCGCATTATAAAAATAATTATATTTTGAATTCTCTTAAGCAAAACAAAGTTCTGTAATCTGACATGGTTTAATAAGAGAGGTATAATTAAAAGTGCATATACATAAGGTGAGCAGAAAATACTGTAATTTGTATCCTCACAAAATCTTTCGTTGAAGTTCATACTGCGATTCTTCTACAAAATATGCAGTTGAATGAATTTCGCTCAAACTATACATAATTAACAATTTAAACGTTTATTTAATTTTTTTTATAGTTTGACCATAAACCTCTTTTTATATGACTCTGTTATCTGTATCCATTATTCTTTATTATGTTTCTTTTATGACTATGTTTCCGCACACATTAAAGACATATGAATAAAGTACTATTATATAGGAATGTATGAAATAAAAACCTAAGTTTTTAATATCAAATGCATTTTTATCCCAGTGACATTCCATTCCATAAGGAAGATTTTAAGCGTTTGTTTTATCAACTTCAACGTGGATAAAGTCCAAAGTAACAGTATATTAACTTTTCTTGTAATATCCAAACATTTCTTGAAAAAATATTTATGGTTAGTCAACCCTATAGCTGGTGCTATAGGTGCCTGCTGTGTTGTAGAATGTTACCAATTACAATTTCAACGTGGTTTCTGCAAAGAATTCGTTAAACTACAACACAATGTAAAAACTACTGAAATTCAGGTACAATACGATCGTTGTATCGCGTACATTGTAAAATATCTTGTAATTCCTGAATACCGATCCAGTCATACTGTTTTTGCTATAGGCGGCGCCCATAACGATTGGCGCCTTTGGAATATACTGCTGCTTTTACTGTAGCAATTAAGTTGCTATATTGTTATAAAAAGTATGTTATAAGAAAGAATATTCTTTTATATATTATTATATACGGTATTTGGAAGAGCAGTGCTTAGTAACGGACCGAATTGTTCTCTTAACGATAAGAAAAACTGTTATGTATGTGAAATAAGACATATTACATATATTATATTTAATATAATTACAGTGAAAATATTAAGTGTAATATTGGAAAAGTAAAAGAAAATAAATGCGCAGACAAGTTGGTTATATGTTATGTTAAACTTGTTACAACATAAGAACAAAAAATATAACAGTGTAAATCCAGAAGCGTACGAATCTCAAGATGATCTCATGCGGTTGAACATCGCTTCTGCATCAAACCTTGATATACATATATATGTTTGTATATGCATTGCCACTTCGTTATACTATTCGGGACATACAATTTACTAATTACAACCAGCTATTCCTGTTAATTATTGAATTATAATTCAGTTAAATCTAAGAACGCTAGTTTAAGATTTTAATAAATAAATAATAATGGCTGTCACAATAAGAATTCTAAAGAACTGTGGTTGGCAAAAGTTTATTTAGTAAATTTCATCTGTAGCGTTGGTTTTACAGAATATCATTTTGATGTAAGGAAAACATAGTCATGCTATTATTAATGCAAGTATTAATTGAGTACACAAAATAGACTTTATTGATTCTGATGCACCTTCAGGGATCAACGCCCTCGCGGTTTTTAAAATAAATCATTATATTTCTGTTTATTAGACCAAACGAATACAAAGTATAAAGAAGACCGCAATGTAAATCCATATAATCAGATATGTAAAATCACGTGAACGCTACTATTAAGTCTCATCATCAATTATAGCGTTCTCAAATCTAAAAACAGCAACCAACTTTCTTTTTAACTAAAATAATCCAAGTATATTGTCTATAGCATTCTTAATATAGCCAATTATAGGTAATTAAGAGAGTGGCATACGGAAAATGCCATAAATATGTAAAAATATTTTAAACGAGCCATTCCCACCAATTATTTTGCATGCCTACAATTTTTTGTATGTGTACAATCGTCGAAACTGTATAATAATTACATTCGAGTGATGTATCTGCTGTCTGTTATTTGACAAGCGTCCGTGTTGCCACGTAATAAAATTAAGTGCAGTGGAATTAAATTCGCAGCCGCGTTATAGATATCATAAATTGTATTGTTCCTATCGTGTTTTCGTTATTGGATTACGGCTCGGCCGAAGATTATATCGTTGCGAAATAATTAAATTCTTGTGCTATTTTTAATATCTTCATATGGTAAAGTAATATTTATTATACGTACCTTTCGAGTTACATCACGATTCCAAGTCCGATATAACTTTATGACGTATCTAGCTTTTCTCTCCAACCCTCCCGTTTTGACGTGACGCAAAACTTAAGCCTTTTAGAATTTCGAATGAATTCAATACCTAAAATCCGGCCGTCCAACCTGTCCCATAATACTTTTTCATCTGTTGCCACTAGGCAGGATATTAATGAATTTCCTCGGCGTAGTGGCACGGGATTAGTTCGTTAATATGATTAGCTTGCTGCTCCGGAACTAAAAACGTTATTGTTGTGTAATCCGCGAACGGCGATGGATCGTATTCGCTTATTTTACTCCATGCTGGTTTAATTTCACTTACCAAGAGTAATTAGTAACTTCACTTACCAAAAGTAAGTAGTAATTGATATAGGTCTTAATAAACATAGGTAATCATGTTCCCTGGCTCTGTGTTATGCCAAACTATTTATTAAAGTTAGTCATCTAACGTAGGCAATCTGCGCGCCCTCATAAAACGTTCTCAATACTCATACAATAAAATGGTCGATAATAACTGATTCAATAACGATTATTCGTAATGAGTCAAAATCGCATTTAGCTTTACGGCCTTTTTCCGTCTCAAATTACTTTAGGTATACGCACTGAAGTCCCTTGAATAAAGAGTTCCTTCACGCAGTTAAGTGACCAATTAGGCAATGGACACCTCGCAGGGTAGACAACACTCTCAGCTTATTCTACCCCCAATGCCTTATATAAATACGGTTGGGTTTGCCAAGGTTTCGTTTAGTATATCCGAAGAAAAGTTTCGTACACCGGCTGCTTTTTGGTTGAATTTTTATAGCCCTCCCATGAAGGCAGTAAGCGGACCGTTGAGATATAAATCAACCTCATATTGTGATTTAGCAAGCCTCGTTATTGCAACAATACCCTGTATTTACATATAAAACATTATTTTAGAGTCTTTATTTATCGTTCGTTGTAATCCAATTCGTTGTAACTTACGGACTAATACCCGATCCGATTACAGCTATGTATTCATTATAACTGTTAAAATTTCCTTTGTTTGCATTTGTTTTTTATTTTCGGCAGTATTTGACGTTTATTCAACACTTGTTCTAAATTTAAAAAGTGGCTTCTTAGAATAGTACGCTGTTGTGTTCCATTTTGGAAAAAGTCGAGAGTTGATATAATTACTACTTTATACAGTTAAAACTAACCCGACGGACAATATGCAAAGTTTCGAGGTAATTTCCATAAAAATTGTAAAAGTTGCTAGTAGCCATTTCAATTACAGAAAGGATATATTGATCGGCGTCGAAGCAAATGATTACTTTATTCAATAATTTATAGTACTGGGTAATTAAGATATTCATTCCACTAATAATAATTTGAATGTATAATTACTTCGTTGAAATTTGTAATAATTTATTAGTTCGTTTGTTCAAACCAATTTTTTATTTAATTAGTATAATTACATTGTTAGACGTCTATTAATTGTGAAAAGATAAAATAGAAACCTAGCCTTACAAATTTCGTAAACTTTTAAGTTTAAAATCCAATGGCGAAAAATAAGCTAAAATTACATATTAATTTAGGAATAAATATATATACGTAGTAATTTATACCTTATTAAGATTTTAATAGAATTTTTTGATCGCGAAATCTGAATAGACGTACTATATGTACAAATATAGGTAAACCAGATACGAAACGAATTTTGTTTTCTTCAACACCTCATTCACTTATATGAAATTAATTATCATAACAATATACAAGTATATGCAAAAAATTCAATAAATATATTTTTGATTACTCATATTATTGTGCCACTGGTTGACCTCTCAGTCCTAAAATATAAGTAACGCAACTTGTGTATGTGTTTACAGCGATCGTAACACACTAACTCAACATAAGAACAATACAAACATTTTAATACTGGCGTACACTGTAAGCTATAAAGACCTATAAAATTGTACAGAGATAAATCATGAAGTGCTATTTAAATTACCTACACAGAGATTGTTTCGTTTTGTGAAAACACTAAACCAATTTTAAGCACCCTTTTAAAGATGTGTAGCGCCTTTTACTTTCATACTAAATGGACTTTAAGCATAATTTTTAAACATAGACGATGGAATGAAATCGTGGGAAATACACGAAAGAAAATATTTTTTTTTTTCAAAGAAAATTTCTTTGAAACAAATCCCAATCTACCTAAATAAATAGTAACTTAATAAGAGTAAATATATTCTTCTCTTTTTTATTACTTTTTTGTCTCTTATGGTCAAATTCTATAAATTTTATGAAAGGCTCATGTAGAGTCATTTGTATCAAACGGTGTATTGAAACATCGGTTAGATTTAAAAGTAAAAAGATGTAAATGTGAAGTGTTCATGTATGAAATATCAACCTGAAAGACCTCAGTGGTGTCGCAGTGTGATCTTTTATTAATTTGATGTATTTCTATCAAAGTGAGTGCAGTATCAATACAAAGCATAACAAAGTGATGTCTGTATACGATGCTCAATACGATGATCAATATCCTCTGAAAAGTGTGTCGAAAATAAACTCTATATGGAGAGACATAGAACTAAGTTAAAGGAATAGAGTAATATATTCGTTATATCTATTCCTTAGTTATTTAAGTTCGTTAAGGACTAAGTTATATGAAAACCCTCGTTAGTAAAAAAGTTGTTGGCTTGAGATAGGATACTAATCGTAATTGTTGCGAATAATAATCATAAGTTTGCTAATCCTTTCAACATAGTAATTGTAACTACTGCGTATGCGCACAAGGATCGAACAGTAATATTTTTAAAATAAATTATGACTTTATTTAATATTTTAATAACCCATACGGTTAAGAGTAAACACATATTTTCTAGACTTTATGTTCAATTTGAAACTCAATTATGACGGTCTCTTCTAACCTTAAGAACTTCCATACAAAAGGAAGTCAGAGATGACACCATATATTTGAAATGTTAAACGGACAGAGAGATCACTGTTTGCATGATGCATTATTTTAATTTTAAATCAGTGCAATAAATTTCAATAATGCCTCATACACTTAATAAATTCTACGCGATATATTTTATACATTCAAACAATTATTCAATGGACGATATCCGTGACTATTTTTGGAAAGTCGTTACAATTCAGTAAACATCATATCCGTATACATAATTTATCAACTTGATGATGTTAGTCTAGTCAGATTTCTGTTTTTCCTTGATAGTTTTTAGCCTATCTCCTACAAGGCCTATATAGAAAAATATCCAACCAGTTTTTAATCGTACTTCCCACCATACAGAAAATGTATTATTCCTCTATATCTCGGCCTTCAATAGATATACCATATATCATTTGCGTTAAACTTTTATATACTGTATAGCATAGAAACCGTTGTGCGCCTACCTTAAACATTAAATGCATAAAATATGCTCTGATTTGAAACAATGGGAAAATATACATATAATAACATCAATGAATAACAATGGAGTATAAATTATCATTTAAACTGGTGTATATTTTATAAAATATTACAGCCCTTGTGTTTGGTACGAAATGTAACGCAACCATATAATTTGTTTCGGTGTAAGTTAAATGTACCAACGAATAACATAATACTATACAGTGTGTACTAGAAACCATTGTTTCACGCTTAACTTCGCGTTCAAAGTTCAAAGCTTTTCGCTGTATAGCAAAATAATAATATAATTTATTCTATATATGTAATGTTTTTAGCTGCAATTTAGAAAAACGAGTACCCCAAAGCAGTGTTTTTCAACCTTTTTCATGATGCGACCCCCCTGGTATAATAAAATATTTCGCGACCCCCCTTGATCTTCGGTTTTTTATGATGTATGTAGGTGTATGTTACAGTATTACCATTAACAATATTAATTGTCTTTAATTTTGTTTTTTTTACTAAAGTACCCATTTTTTTCGACCTCTGGCGACCCCCTTCAGAAGCTTTGCGACCCCCCAGGGGGTCGCGACCCACAGGTTAAAAACAAGGCCCTAAAGTATACTTAAAGCGAAAAATAAAAAAGAATTTAAGAATAGTTATGATGAATTTGGTAAAAATATATTTATCTCCAATCAAAGAACTCGATATAACAAAAAGCTTTGATGGCAGTGTGTCGATTTTATTGTTATTTTCTAATAATCATGTGTTCATGGGCGATAGTATCACTAAACATCAGGTGAGCCTCCTGCCCGTTTGCCCCCTGTTTTATAAAAAAAAACTTTTAATGCATTTGATTCCCGTTGGCGGTATATCGAACTATACATAAAGCATTGACACAATTGCACTGTGTAATAAAATCAAAAGTTAAATGTATTGATATTGCACGCGTCTATTGGCCGCGACCGCCGAGCATATTTCTATAACCGGAAATTTTTGGGAAAAATAGCGAATCATTATACAACCTGTTGATAGTACGGACAGCCTCCCGTACTGTGACGGAGGTTTCGCGTTAAATGATTGGTCAGCCGATGATAGCTATGTATAACGATTTAGTGCACAGATAAAAGCTAGTTCAGTGGGCGTGTATTTCACGTCTTTAAAATTATCATCGATAAATATTTTATGAAAAGTTCCACGTAATTATTTATGGTAATGATACTTATTTTACGTATTTGATGGTAGAGGTGCGGTCTCCTAAAATACTATCATTTCATTTCCATTCACTTCTCTAGAAATATTTTTGTGCAAATTACTTTTGTATGACATTTTCTTAACTACTCGTACATTGTTATAATCATACTATACTTATTAATTTATTTGTGTTTCTTATATATTTGCCTTTTTATATGACTACACATTTCATATTCGATAAACAATGTTTTTATTAGAGTTGCGGTAACACATTAAAGCAATACAAAACACATACAGCAAAGACATCAATTAAATAACATCCACTGTGAGGAAAGACAAAACAAGGCTAAATAAAGGAAAAACCTAAATATAAAGAAGTCCCTGACATCCCTGATAGCGACACGACTACCGTATTCGTGAAGGAGCTGCGCACGATCAGCTTGTAGATGATTTTTTCGTGATCAACCCGTTCATTGTTCGGTAGCATTTATTGGATTGAAATTGTTTACAAGATCCGTGCGGTCATTGCAAGTTTCCCTCACGTCTGTATGATCTATTGCCATACTTATCAAACAATTTTACTAAATCGAAATACACAACGGAATTAATAATAATATTAATAATAGGCGTTTGTCACACCTTCCGAGGTGAATACCTTTATTACCGTTCAAATTTAGATAGGAATATTTTCGCAGTCGGTCGCTTTGGTACTAGCTATTTATGAAATGTAAATGCGGAATATTCCAATTAATTAAGGTAACCGAAATAAGTCGCAATAATATCGACATTGAATAATAAGTTTATTTTACGTAGGCAACGTCGTGTATCCACGCCATTCATAAATATTGAGAGATTACGCCTAAACGATCTTTTACAAGGAAAAATGAGCCTCGCAATGAGCAAAATTGTGATTGAAATCAGAAATGATTGAAAAATATTCCATCAGATGTTTTGCTCTTATATAATAATGTATTTCTCCCTATCTGAATTGGGAGATTGTACTAATTAAAAGTGATTCTTTTTATAATGTAAACGATGGTTCTCCTCCAAAGATGTCAAAACGATGTCTTAAACTCGAAAGTGCACTACAATAACTCCTAACGACATTATAAGGAACAGTTATGTAATACTTTAATACCGTATATGAAAATAACATATGTGGGAATTTTGGCCGGACTAAAACTAAATAAATTTTACAAAAATGTTTTCTACGTTTAGTCAATTTTATGTAGTGAGTCAAAACAGAGATACTGTCACACTTCAATGACGTCTTTTTCCATTAGAATCGAAACTATAAGAATTGCTGATGTATTTTAATTGCACGTTTGGTAAATTTATAGCTTAATGAAAATATATACTTTTATCGGTTCTATTTATATTAGATAAACTACATACTACATAGTGTATAAACATTACAAAGTCAAGTGCGGGGATCATGTAGTTCGTTCATAAATGTAATTTTATCGATAATATTCAAGTAAATTCTTTTTCAAAGTTCGTAGTTTTCAAAAGAAAATCAACGCGAATACTTGACATACTTTTGCCCTTTATACATATAATCACTCAGTAAGTCTTGACTGAAATTGTGAAACATTTACGTTGTCCTTACTATAGTTAATATAGTATATGTATGAAAAAAAATCTATTTTACTTATCAAATTATGAGGAGGATAAAACAAATTAAATCTTGCAAAATAAAATCTTTAAATAGTTAATATTCAAACCAAGACAGACATTAGTGTTTAAAGAGTTAAATTACTTATATAATGTAGTAATAAAATTGTTCAGATAATAAAGCACATTTGTTTTCCATAGTAATTATTTCCGAGGAAAAGTTGTAATCTACCTTGGGTTTTGTTCAATTTCATATTGATTACTGAGCCGGCTTTTGCTCCAGTAGATAATTTATTTAGACCAACTATTTAAGCTTAATTAAAAATTACCGTTTAATTCTAATTCCATATATTATTAATTTTTATTAACAGACGAAAAAATTATTTTGTTTGAGAATGGTAAAAAATTTAGAGCCTGGCAAATTAATGCATTGTTTGAACGTTAAAAATTAGCACTTCGCCATTCAGTAGTAAAATTTCTGAGTGCATTTCATTCAGCGTATTATAAAGTTTGAGATTGATTTCCATCCTAAACTTCGCTTTGTTTTATTAGAATTTATTCTAAAAATATTTGATTTCAAAATAATTCGTTACAGTTATGATATGTTCTATTCAGTTTGATATTTTTGGTTAAAGTATTTTTAGTTTTACTTTCAGGCAAAAATAATATTTGTATTTAGAATATGTTCACACCTTAACGAATTACACTTATTAAACTTCTCTCTGTTTGAAAACCAATATTTTTTATATAATTTTTTCTAGTAATGTCAAAGAAAATGCCATTCAGAGCGAGTGTTAAAAAGTCATTGTTTCAGAAAATGCTTGATGCGTCTTGCGTTTTTGAGGCAATCTCTAGCCGTGCCGCCTTTGACGAGACTTGCTAAAGAAACTTATGCTCTTAAGTACCACTTCTGGCCCTCAGCATATTACAAGCTTGGATAATATCAATGGAAATTCGACTAACTATAAAATTTTATTGAACTTTATCGTATGAGATTTTTATTGTTAACAATTTGTTGGTAATCGCCAAGTTTTCTTATTTTAACCGTTGTTATGAAGTGTGCACTCCAACATATTCAAATATATTTTTAAGTCGCTAGCCTAAGTTTTCTCGATTGGACATTATGTTTTTTGGACAATAAAGTTTTTAAGCCTATGATAAAATGCTTTGTGGCTGCCAAATTAAATTGTGATGAGTAATGTATATCAATATTTAATTATTACAAGAGTAGAGAATCCATCTTAAAAGATACAGAAAGACCGTCGCTGACACTTGTTATTTTATATGTCCGCCTTCTGATTTTATAAAATCAAATCAATGCTTTACGCAGCTTGCTTTACACAACACATACATCGAAAGCTCTTGAGAAATAATATTTTTCTCGTGTCAAATATTTTTGATGAATTATCCGCTGATTTTGGTAGTATCGTGATGTTTATAGCCTCTATCTTTAATAAATAAACTTTCGGTCTCAATAAAAACCTTATAGTGCTTAAAGTATTTTCAATTGTGCATTGCTTGCTGTGTGCTTTAAGCTACACTTATAAATTTCTTTCACTTAAAATTTTCTCTGAATAGATCTTGTATGCATAAAAGTGATTAAGTGGAAAATGATTTATTATGTAGCAAATCAGTTGTAATAATCAACATTTAGCATTCCCGTACAAGCGTTGCGGAATTTCAAAGAACGGTAACAAATGTTCTCATTGTATGCTTCCTGCCTTTGTTTGAATGTTTTTTAAATAAAAAGTAATAATGGTAATGTTGCTATCGTAATCCTAACTGATTATATTATTGGTACAATGAATTTTAATTGAGAAAAATAACTGGACAAAATCGCAGTACTGACAAACATTCTTCTGTCATATAAAAGTCCTGAAGCGACATATTAAAAATAAATTGTTTGTAAAAGGATTCAATCAAGTGGGACGTTCTCAAATTAATTTTCCTGTGTGTTCACACATTCGTTGCGCTGTCTAACAGTAATATGTTAAACAAAATTTATTATTAGCGGACATTAAAGATCCAAGGCGCCATGTCTGACGTCCGCCGACGCATCACAAGACTATAATATGAACATATTACATTATTAACTCTATTGTTCACGGTGTGGCTTTTAATGCGAAGTAACAATAGATGTTTAGGTGCTTTCCGAAGAAAGAGGTATCACGTTACATATATCAGATAGTTTCGGCGGATTAACTTGGGAAAATGAAAAATATATGGCCCAGGAAGGTGAAAAGGAATTAAGTATGCTGGGCTCAATAAATGTATATTAAGATTTAATCTTACATTTAATCTTAATATACTATATTATCTTTCTGTCTATTCATGATTAAAATCTCTTCTTGCCAATATCCTATTGAATTATAAATAAAATTCGTCTAAATCTGTTCAGCTATCTTAGCTTTAACGTAAATAAACTGGCTGTAAAAATAAACCTATAGTGATATTGAATCTAAATGTAACTATCTTTAAATTCCTCTTAATCCAATCACTTCAGCGGTCCACACAGTCCCTTATATCATAGGTATTGAAACGCATATCTATTGCGTAGAACAAATAGATAGCATGTTATTAGTAGTAGTATAACAATTACATCGCAGTACAAATAATTGTTAGGCAAACATAACCGTTATATTGACAAATCCAGTGGCGTAGGATAGAATGCGAGTCGGCGCCGCACTACAATCGAGAGCAGGAGATCAAAGAGATACGTGTTTACCGCCCATGGACCATCGACTAATCAACCATCTGATTAATTTAATTAAACATTACGAGAAAGTTCTGTTTACCGCGCGTTTCCTCGGGCCCACATGCGCGTTCAAAGGAAGTAGGCCGGAGTATAAACAAGAGAGTATTGTCGAGACGGTCGCAGAGCTGTGCCGACTCGCTACGGCCGTCTTCATATTGACATTTTTTAGGATAACAATAATAGATAATATTAAAAATAGAATGTCGTTAACGCGTTTATTCGCCGTAAGAAAATACACATTTATAGTATTTGTGGCAATTTATAGTTTGAATTATTTATTCAGTTCAAAACGATCAATTTGACGGCCAGTAAAAAGTAACGTACCTAAATATTCGTAATAAAATTCTTGACGTAACATTAGGGTACGCCGCATATGGTTGTGTAGTGCAAAAAATACATTTTATGAAATGTTAACAACAGACTCTAGCCAGTCTCTAAGCAGCTGCTTTTTCACGATCGATACAATAATAAGAATTTAAAGGCTCTAAAAAGTAGCATGTAAAATTTAATTGTACAATTCTGACCATAAGAAGACGCCCTTATGTCGGCGGAGACGCGAGAGGCGCGATTGTGTACTTTGAAAATAAAGTAACAGACAAAAAGCAAATGTGCATTTTTACAACTAAAACATTAATTTAAACTTTCTAAGCTAAGACCTTTGTATGCTTTATAGTTTGAGTATAACAGCAACATATGTGTAGGTCATAAAGTTGAGTATAACGAGAATATAATCTTCTAATGATAGGCATAACCCTATACAGTCATCTACATAAAAAGTTTATCATAATCAGCTAACTGATGATGTAGTGTGCAAAAATTCCGTAAAAATAACGTCCGCCAGCCCCGTGAAATTTAAGAAAGAGGTGTCAGGTGACAAATTTATAAATGGAACAATATGTCGTCATTGGTTACACACGAAGGTCCTTAACCCTCATTAGCCGGACGAAAGGGAAAGCGCGCGAAAAAGAATGAGTTAATTCGGGAAAGCCAGTTTCCGCGCACTCAAGTGAGCCTCTTTTTTTCATTTTGTTTTTAATTAGTTGCCGCTTAAACTTTTTCGCGTTCCGTTGTTCACTTTTAAATTCTATTTTTATTTTAACCCCTTTCAATTACATTCTGAAGGACAGCTCGCGTTTAAAGCTGACAACGCGATGTCACAAAACATTTTGAGAGTGTTTATTTCAATTCTAGTTATCGCGAATAATTACAATTTTGCATAATTTTTTATTTATACAAACGATGTTAACTGCATTGGAAAAATCCATAGCATATCTCGATTTCAAACTTTCAAAAGTATACCCAAACTTTTGCGATATGCGCCCCGAGTGAGCTTGCAATAAAAATTATATTTTACTATTTGTAAAATGTTTTTAAAACATTCTAGGTACTCCTGATTCGAACTGCAATCAGAAATTCAATTATGTGTTAAGCTCAATTTAAAGTTTCAGGAATTTTATATAAACGTTCAAAAAATGCAACAAAATTGAAAAATCTTTCTTTTTCATAGGCTACCAATTACAAGCGTTGATTTGTTATGAACGAGTGCTCTTTGTACGTACTTGAGACGGGGCAAGATTTAACAATTAAAATTATTTACGCTCGACACAGATATAAAAACTTACATCTGAGATAATAAAGATGATATCTTTAGGGTTGGATAACGTTCATTTCTTCCTCATTTCTTAACAATAACATGAGATGTACGCCGATTTTAATTTGAAACAACACAAGGAGACGTGAGCGTTAGCTGTATGAAAACATAACAATAGACATCCAGTTGTACAATACAGAGTTAATGTTCTAAATTAATTATAAACAGATGCGAGCGAAAATTTTCTCCTTAGTATTAATAGATGGAAGGGCCGATAAATACTTGTCGATAAACCACACTGTGTGTTATAGGAAATTAAATATTAATGTCACCCTTAACAATTTAAGCTGAAATATTAAATAATTTAGGGAATATGTTGCCGACAGTTGCGGTTTGTCTGTAGGGACCTTGGTGGCAGAATGATGACAAAATTATTATATAAGAATATTCAACAGATTGTTTCTCTATAAAAATAATCTGTTAGTATTAAACTTTTTAAAATTACTTTTATTTAAAAACTCTGTTCAAAATATTTCAGTAATTGGCAAATGTATCTAGTTATATATGACATTCACTTTGTGTGTACATATGCGCAAAATACCAAAAGTATTTATTGAGATACGCGTAATTGTTGTATAAATATATTGGAGATAAATCCAGTTCTACGTTTACATAAATCACTAAATGCCTAGGTCTCAAGGGGAACGTGCATAACCGGTGTGTCGGTGGTGCGATTTGGTTCAACCCTATCTAATGCATAATGAGTTAATGTTGCGGCAGGGACCTTCCCGATGCATTCATGCGAAGGAAGCTATAAAATTCATAAATACTATATAAAACTCATAATAGGTCGCCTACTTTCTATGCATTTGTACATCACATGTACACAAGACGGTTCCAGCGTAACCGATTTGCTGTTGGATAGAAGACTTGAAAGTTGAAAATGAGGCTCCTTACTGCACTGCAATATAAATAAATTAAAGCTGAAAATGAAGGTTCTCGTAAATAATAAATTAAGCTGAGTTTGTTCGTAGGCGCGATGAATTAAGGACGGACGCATTAAATATTTTAACCGATACGTTATTCGAAACTATACTCATAACTTATTCAGCGTGGACCATCTACGCCCGGTACCTGCTACGTCCGAAACTGAATTATATATTAGTGTTATAATTCCGACGGATGTATGGGTCGTTTTAAATTAAAAACAAATGTTCGTCAAAGTTCGCCCTAAATAATTCAGGCATCGCGCCTTCCCGCTCGCTGTCGTAATTGGGGTCTGGCGGGGTAAGGGAGGCCAGGTGGGGGGCGGGGGAGACGGGGGGCCGTGGGGTGATAATTAACATGTTTGTCTTGCTTACATCGTCGCCAGCGCCGAAACTACGCCGAAGTCAAATAAAATCTTACTCGTTTTGCATAAGCACCGACTCACTAATATTTAACTTTACAGATACGAAAGTGCCTCTAATTAATGCTAAGAATTAAAACTTTTCATATGAACTTGATGTACTTAACAGCACATTGTATGTCTACGTAATTTAGTAATAATTGTTTACATTGTTACAATTACAATTTCTGTTGAAACGCCAACGTGCTATTACAAAACGAAGCAATAAAATAATTGCTTGCGCGGTTTTTCGCTTGTAAATAGTTTTTATATTTTTCGTAGCAAACATAGATTCATAATATAAAATACATATCTATAGTATATAAATAAGAGTACTCAATTAACCTCTCAAAGAAATTAGAATAAATATCTTATTACATAAAAAATATGAAATGTGATGAATTAAAAAGCTATTTTTGTGAATTTAAACGGGCGGCTAACTTTTTTATTTAACGAATAGCTGTTAGAACGTTCAGTACATTTTTAAGGTTTCTAAGATATTAAATGAAAGACTATAAAAATGTTTACAATTAATAGATCACTATCAACCTACGCTAAAAGCTAGACGTCTGGATCCGCCCGCCCTCCGTCCTACGCAGCTGAACGACAAAGAATGTTATTGCGTCTATTACGAATACAGTCAGCGACAATTAAGTTGTTTTATTATTTACCAACTATCGTCGTGGCCTCGTTCGTAATGTACACATATTTATATTTTAAGGCGACCAAAAATTCATGTTATTGTTTGTTTAACTGAAGCTCTATATTTGCAATTTCTGTCATAATCATCTGCTATTGTCACACTTCAGTTATTTCTATCAATTTTAATATAAGCTAAATTTGAAATAGAAATATTTTTAGAAATGTGAATTATTTCGAATTGAATGATACTTATATCTCTTTGAAAATATCTTTGCGTAGGATTCTCTTCAAAATGGCTTTCATAGAAATTGATCTTACAATAAACCCACTCAGAAATAACTGACAATATTTACACAAAAATGCTTCACGAAGATCGTATATTTTCTAATTCTCTAATGGCATTTACTTAGATCGTCAAGTTTTATATACCTAGATGGAGACAAAAGAATACTTTTGGCGTTACAACCTTGGTGTTATCGATCTTGTCTTTTCGATCTAAATAGATCCCGCGAACTTCGTACCGCTTAACAGTCGATTCTTTAGGGTTTTTCGTCTCTCCGGGACCAACACTGGAATTTTCAGGTATGTTATTGAAGTTCAAATAGACTTACTATGAATCAGGACTATGGGAGTATTCAAAAATATTGAAATAGACCTTTTCAAGCAATTGTAAAAAAATTATCTTCGTTTGAATCATCATTGCACTTCAATTCTAAAAAACAATTAGCCAAATCGGCTCATCTGTTCTAGAGATTTTCATGTAGCATTTATCGACTTTTAATATTATATTTAAAAATTACGCCTTATACAACAAGACCCATTATTGCAATTCAATTCAGCACACGCTCCTTAAAAACTGACGATTATTGACTATTTATTGATCGCCGGAGCGTGCGGTAGATATCTAGCTGTGTTTTTAAACCTAACTATATTCCTCGGCGTTATTTAAAATGTAAACATTGCATGTTGAAGTCCTGTTGAAGTACGACTGTATAGGAATGATCAGTCCTCGTTGTCTAATCACTCGACTAGTCTGCAATAGAAAGTAGAACAATAAAAAATGAAATAGAAACATACTCGAATACTCGAATAGATCTATGCACAATAACAACAACGGGAGATGCGTGCAATAGACTCAAAGTGCCTATTAAGCCTTCAGACGCTGTAAACATATAAAATGAAGGTTATTGTTCTTCTGAAACAATAAGAGCAACATATTCCACAATTGACTGAAGCCATTTCAAGTGAAAGCACTATAGAAAAAAGTAACCATTGGATACCACATCGACGCACGCTTAAACAATCAAACGGGGAACAAAAAGGCAGTAATGTGAAAATGGATAATGCAACGGCCCTGAGAGAGTGGGCATGCGCATGCGAGGAGCGGCAGCGATTTTATAACGCGTAGGGTCAAGCCGCTTCGAAGTTATGTCGTTATAAAATGAACACCGTGGAAGCAAATATATTAATATGATTTCAGTGTGTTATGACAATTTCAATCAGTGTGTCCTGGAATTTAGGCATATATATGCCGCTTAGTAATTTATAAACATACAATAAAATTGCTCAAATCAAGCTTTGTATTTTATTATAGACATTCTGAGATTATGATGAAGATCAGTGGAAATTGTAACGATAGAATTTCATAAACTTTAAAATCGTAGCGCGGTGTAACGCGACCACACCCATAGCGCCGTAGAGAGGATGTGTGATTAGTTATCCTTCGCCTCTCGTAGGATTCCATTCCCATTCTCCTCTAACTCTCCTATCACAAATGAATTGCTCGTATTTACGTAGAAACCTATAGCCACAACTAATACTGAGGCGCTAAAGCACACATTTCAAAGTCATTATACAGCAGAAAGTATTATTTTCTACAGAATGTTTGGAGTGAACATAATTAAGTTCTTTATGATAAATTGTATTTTACTAGCCTTGCGATTTTTTTAATATATTACCATATTAAACAGAATGGCAGTAATAGTGACTTAATTATTTTTACCTATTGGTATAATTATGAAATGCGCGTGCTACGTGCTCACCAAAGGCTTAACATATTTTTTATAATACTCTAGCAAACGATTTAATTTAAAAAATTCGGAAAACTTTTTCGATCCATTTTGTACTCTCTCATTAACAAATTGTAGAAAAGTTTTAATTAATTTTTTACATCTCGTAGTTTCGAAACATATAATTTCGAGTTGAACGTAAACTCGCTTTTAAAGTTAAATAGAAAAATGCAATGTATTAAAACTACGTAACAAAGTTCTGAATTCATAAAAGCAATTCACGGCTCCTTATTTTATACCTACAAGCTTTTATTCTCATTTAAATAAAGAAAACAGCTCGGTAGGTTTGTTACTTTGTCACCACAGTTGCTAACTTTTCATTTGCCGCGTGCACACTAATATTTCGCCCCTCGCTTATTCCTCTTATACTTTACCTAGCACGAGCCATCATTGTAAGTGCAACTTTTTCAGCAACGCTTATAATTAATTGTTGTCCTATTTCAGTGGTCTTTACCACAGATTTTTTGGTAGCTTCTCACACCTAACAGTAAAAGGAAGCATGACAATAAAATAACATCGACAAAAAAGCAATAAATTTCCTTTATCCTTTAGTGATAGAAAATTTTCTTTCTGATTACCCTCATAGATAACGTACCACCGTACCGTATAAAAAAGCATCGAGTGTGATATATTGAATAAATAAATAATTTCTACTTAAGCCACACTTTTCGTGAAGTCTACGTTTAAAAGTGAATACTTAGTCTTGAACTTCGAACAACACTTTGCTGGCGAGGCATAGTGCACTGGTTCGATGAGTTTACCTCGTCAACTACGAGTACATGCAAGTCATTCTTCTACATATACTGTTTCACTTCAGCTATATCTGTTATAATAAAGTTTCAATAGCTTACTTTTGAAATACATTCAAATTGATCATTTAAAAAGAATGGAATAGATAAATGAGTCCCATTAATTATTAGATATTTCTTCGATCAATGTTTCAGACAAGGATTTAGTATAAAAATGTTCCTTCGCTTGAAATTGACACATAATTGCGGTTTAGTGTCCCATAAAGAGTAATATTATACTTTTGTCTGAGTAATTCTTCTAATTTTGATAGTTTCTGCATTAGTCTAAACAATGATGACTTTTTAGACAATTGGCCGTCTTAAAAACTTCGATTCGTGGGTGAGATTTTGAATTTCCATTAAAGTGCTAATTTTACGCATATAAACACTGCTCCTTAACAGTTATACGATTTTTTATATTATTTAAATTCAGTGGATTTATGATGGATTGGAATCGAATTCCTCGTGGAGATAGAGATACATCACGCAAAGGACGCTGATCTTCTACTTACTGATTTAGAAACGGTATAGAATTCTAAGGCCCAGACCACAAAATTATGTTTTTCTTAACATGAGTAAGCATTGTCTAGATGGGTCCGTCGGAAGAACGGTCTCTTTATACATTTCATTAGGGTCAAGGGTGAGACGAGTTAGTTCAATTGATCTCAATTAGAATTATTATTAATATACCTTTGATTACCATTAAATATGCCTACATTCATTGTTGTTAAATGGTAAATATAAAATAATAAAATTAAATGTTATTAAAAATATGCAAAAATTAAGGTACTGCGGATTACAGGGGCTATTTTTAAGTTTATTGTAGTGTTTCTATTGTCTATATGGACTTCAATCAGCCAATCGTTGTAGTTTGACACTCTGCTATAAAAAATGAGAATTTGTTCGAGAATTCGCGCACAATCGAATCTAGGACGTTTAGTAAATTACCATCTATGAGCCGATCATATTCATATATATGCTAATTTAAATATCAGGCAATGAAAACAGTTCACTATTTAGAAACGATCTGCCCTTTGACCATCACGCACTTTTGAATTGCTTATTACACATGAAAGCATAAGATTAGAATGACTTGTAAATTATGTCAGTCATTATTTTCTCCTATGTCGGTCTGACTTCATATCCAAGAAGGAAATACCATAATAAGCTCCTGTATTACGCAATTACGCTGCACATCGGCGAATATGCGTAATAACTTATTCCATCTAAATAACCTTTACATTATTGCATTAATATAATATTTATTATTGCGATTATTTAGATAAAACTTTTGTTCACATGTTGTTGATTAACTATTGTCTTATAAGTTATTATTTTTTATGTATATGTGATTTCTATTACGGACAGGCTTGCATAAGAACGCTCAATCAAAAGATGCTCGAATAAGCGTTACTATATAGATTAAAGTATGAATATTTATTTATGAATTTTAAAGTAATAACCTACCGTCTAAGAATAATAGTTAATTGTTTGTGAATAACAGCCGTAACGGTAGTCCGATGAATAAATCGATTCATGTTTTAATTTACACCTACCGATCTCGAGCAGGAAGTTTACGACCGCTACCGAGTCGGACCCGCTCGCATAGTGCAGTTTATTTACATTGAACCAGTAATCGCTCCAGCAAAGAGCGGCAGTCTTTGTACATCGTAACAAAACTTTATCGAACTTTTAATTGTGAACGCAGACAAAAGCGCCGAGTAACTTCAATAGTAAATTAGGCTTTTCACAAATAAAATTTTTATTAAGCGACGCCGTACAGTAACACTAGTCGTATTTACGCTTCATGCACGTGCACCGAGTACCGTTTGAAACGATGTATTGTTTGTTTACCCAAATAAAACACTAAAATCCAATTCAATAACAAAGAATTAAAGATCCCGAAATAAAATTTATTGCTGGCATACGATAAAATAGATTTATGAATGTGCCGCGCGAGTGACTTGCCCATAATATTATTAGGCACACTCGGGAAAACAATTATATACGAATGTATTCATAAAACACAACGCGTATTTAAAATGGAAATAGACGACATATTTCAGGCGTATTGTACTACTGTTATGCAAAGCTACGGGGCCATTTCTTCAGTAATGTTATAAATTTAATGTATTTAAACATTTTGCAGATTTTTTTTTATTATTAGTATTTAATAAAATCTATCTTACATTACAAAATAATAATATTATCCTCTAGTAGTAAACTACGGCTATATTGATTGAACATATAGTTTAGGCTTTAGGCGGTCAAAACGTTTGCGGAATAAATTCACTGTCAAGTTACTTTAAAATGTTTACAAGCCGACTCTTCAAAGCGAACATGTCAAACAAAAATTGTGGTTTTTCCTCGGTGAAATCATGATGAAATACTTCGATTAAAAAAAGCACTTTTGTTGTGGACGTGTCGGCGAGCGCCGAGCATTCAATGCTATTGTTTATTACGTATTTTAAAAACGGTGAAATTATTTTTTTCATCCCTCGTATTCTGTATAACTTTTCACGTGAGCAACGCTAAGTGTGAATCTCGCCTTCAGCGAACACAGTATTCTCTATAAATCGGCACGTACATTTAACTTATTAAACTGTTTCAGCGACGTTTTAACTCGAAACTCGCGAATAATATGAAACAACTTCTGTACAAAAATGCTTATAGGCGAATTTTGTCATTGAATAAGCTTGAACGTTTTACGTTTGTCGTATTTGGTGTATTTAAATCATAACTTACAATTCTGTTTGTTATTTCAGGCGAAGATCCTTGAGAACTCCCATGCTTGGCTTGGCGCTTCCACATCCTCACTCGCAGGTCAGTTGAGGCATTAATATACATATTTAGAGTAATTTTTTTACTATACGAATAGAAGCAAGTCATAATGATTAAAGTTTGTAAAACTAGTTATGTAATTTTCAACTCCATCTAGACGACTTCAACGCTCAGTCTGTATTATTTTTTGAACATCAGTACGATTGCATTTTTTTAATTTACCCACTCTTCTAAGGTAAACCAAACATAGCTAAAATCAGTTGTGCAAATGTGTGCTTGAGTACACGTATGGGCGTTCTTTGCCCGATATAAATTATGGCTAATCTTCCTAAAAACATTTTGCTAACCTTTACCAAATAGTTGCTGTCACATCATAAATGCGTGTGAAAGCAAACATTTTGTTTTTAGTTTACTTTATACTTCAGTTTTAGTATTTACGTAATTGTTTCTGGTGAAACTTAGAACCTTTTGATCGTAACTATTGAGCATGAAAACTATAGATTACAGCTGTAGCTGGAGTTATTCAAAATGGTCTTCGTTTTAAAATATTTAATCAACAAATTCCTTTAAGGTGTTATTTCCACTCCGTATACGTCTTTGAACAATCGAAACTAATTTTTCTCCTAATCTGGGTTGACGTCACTCGCAAAGAACTCACACAAATCATCGCGGTGACCTCACTTTTACTAAACCACATAATGAGCTATATTTATCACTACAATAAAATCAAACATTTACGGGTTTTTTCATTGTTTAAAACTATTAACACACAACCGACCACCTGTCAGTCTGTCTAAAAGATATGTTACAGTTGGAATGTTAAATAATAAAATTTGTTTTTTGCAACGCAACTTCAGTTTTATCACTCAGGTCGTCAGATGTATCGAGAATTTCTCCCCTACCCTTGCTTTAATACTATTATTTTAAATTTCAGTAGATAGCTACCAGTACCAGCTCCAGTCAATGTGGCAGAAATGCTGGAACACCAATCAGAGTCTTGTGCACAACTTACGATTTCGCGAACGCGGCCCACTGAAGTCCTGGAGGCCAGAAACTATGGCGGAAGCAATCTTCTCAGTTTTGAAGGAGGGTCTTTCTCTATCACAAGCTGCAAGGAAATACGATATACCATACCCGACATTTGTTCTCTACGCCAACCGTGTCCACAATATGCTGGGGCCTAGCGCCGATGGTGGTACAGGTATGTGGAACAAAATTATCTTTTTAGAGGCAAATCAATCTCAACTAAACACCTTAATATAATCAATGTAAACTGTATTGTGAATGATTTTTTCACAAAAGTTATAGGATTAAAAAAAACATATGAACATTTGGTATTATTTATCGAGCTAAATAAAACTGTTGCACAACTTTGAAGATGTGAGTGGTATGAGAGGAAGAGATTTGAGTGTGATGTAGTTGTGTAAATAAAGGAACTTTTAGTGTGTTGTGAGTTGCATGTATGTGAAAATTTGTGTTGATTGTGAGGTTAAATGACTGCAGACCACTGTGCTGACGAATAATTAAAATCTGCCTTATTATAAAATGAAGTTATAACTGTATATTACCATGATAACCACTCACATGGAAATAGTACCGTAGACGCAAATATCGCACTTTATAATAAGGCCGACGACTGCTATCGGTTAAAGATAAATAATACCAAGGACTACAACGAACAAGACATTAATATTACAATTTGACGTATTAAAATATGCCTTGATTTGTCTCTAATTTTAACCGTTCGTAGCATCGTTAACAATCTACAATAAATTTATTTATTAGGTCTACAACAATGACATTATAATATAGGAGATTACACAACGTACAGTACATTTATGTTATGCTATGCGAATGCTTTAATGCGAATTTTTCTCATGTCAATTTTATTGTTTAGTTCTGCAAGTTAGTCTTACGGAACAAAACAATAATACATTACTTATTTAAATTGCTAATGTGACTCAATCTGCGAATTTATTGTTATATTATAATAGTATTGTAATGTGAAATGAGTATTCTGTTGTTTTTGCAAAATACTTTTATCATTTTTGTGGTAATTGTGAATATATGTTGCAAGTTTTATGAAAGTTATACATACCTAGTGTAACTTTAAGTGCTTAAGCTGTAACGTTAAATTCACTATAAACAATCTAACGGTACATACACCCTACGATCGTGTATATGACGTATTTTGCAAAAATCATCGTCATTTCCATTAATCTTCTCTTCGAAACTTGATTTGATTTAGTAGAAGGCGAGAGTCCCCGGCAAACCCTTGTGCGTTGCCTGTTCACGCTTTACGTTGTGCATCATTCCAGATTTGAGACCAAAAGGTCGCGGTCGGCCGCAGCGCATCTTGCTAGGAGTATGGCCCGACGAACACATTCGTGGCGTCATCCGAGCCGTAGTGTTCCGGGATTCGCATGCTTCACACAGCGCTCATCACATCAAGGAAGAAGTGTTGCCTGTCTATCCTCAAATCACGGTCAGTATATACACTACAACCATTTATGGGGCAATTATTTTCATCGATAAAACACAAACGTCCGAACAAAACGGAATTGCATCTTTTATTGTTCATGCGTTTGATTCATTGCCCACACTGACCCACCCTTCGTTCTGCTAATGCGAATATGCCTTTGCGAACTTCAATTATTGTAATTGGCTGGCGATTTCCATCGCGTTAGATTTAATTAAGATTTCTTGGAAATCTGTTCAACTCTTGTCCATTTGCATTATATAATTACTGCAACATTGTTAAAAACTTAGAAAATCAGATTTTACATAATGCAGATGGTACTTGAGAGTTGTGTGATATTAATCTCTTTCTCTTCGATAACACCTGTTTAGAACAGAAAGAGATCTCCTAAATTGTATTGTATATATTAACAGAAACGTAAAATATTTCACACGTGCGTTTCCAGGATGGAATGACGGTGGGTCAGAGTCCATACCCGGTGCCGTGCGGCAACGGACGCGAAGGAGGAGTGTCACCGAATGCCGCCGCTGCCGCTGCTGTGGCCGCAGTCGCTCATGGTCTACGACGTCAGATGTGCAACATGGTTGTAGCCGCACAAAGGCCGCCCGACCACCCTCCACACTTAGGCCTACCCCCCCTACCACTGCAGTCTCCACGTTTACCCTCACCGCTATCTACTGGTTTAGAGTCCCCTCTCTGCTCACCACCTCCTCCCGGGCATGCCCTCGAACCGCCAAAGCCAGCTGACCCGTTCCGCCCATTCGTATCGCCCAGACCAGATAGCCGTTATGGTGAACGCGATGTGGTGGCCGATATCACAGAAATGGGCCCACCGAAAACACCGGTAACCGTGGCAAAGAATGGCAAGGATCTGTCATCGCCGCTGCCGGTGAAGATGGAGGCGCCCCAGGCAGACGGGCGGGCTGAGAACATCTGAAGCCAGGCCGCGGGCCCGGTGCTCTCTCAGACCCCGGTTGGTCTGCCGCCGCCGCTGCCCGCCTACCCCTATTTTGTTTCGAACCGTAATTCAATCGGTTACTTTTAAAGGATTCCTCATACTGCAAGTCTTGCGGTGCAAGTATATTCTGCTAATCCTGAGTTTATTCGACATTATTTTGTCCGCATTATTTCATCATATTTAATTACTGTTTAAAGTGAACTCCCTGTGCAATAAATTGCTCGTTGTTTAGTTACAAATTTTGTATTACTATGAAAGATTGTTTAGTTTAATTATAATTATTATTTTGATTATAAATAGTCGTTTATGTACGTGCTCCATCGGCACACTAAGTGTATGATTATATTATTATAAATTATAATTTGTTAGTGAACGCGAGCGAGGGGCAGCAACGCTTGCGAGGGCTGCCCACCCGCTTGCTTTAGTAACTATGTTCATTCAGTGGTGTAATAATAAAATTATAAAATGTAGCTTTCACCTTACTCAGACATAGTCATTCATTGAAACAAAGAGAAATATTTAAAAATATATATAATGGAAGTGAACGTAACCTTCACTCAAAATACAAATGCAGCCGACTCTCTATAAAGACGACTCGTTCCTTTATGCAGATATGACAAACGTGTAGAATTTAGCTTAGTCTGGCTATAAATCCAGAAGAAGAAATGTTTTATTTATAACATAATCAATAAGTTATCGTCGTTTTTGTAGTTTTTTAACATCCGCGACATAGGGTGCCAATTTTTATTTATCTCTACAAATGATTTTCGTTATTTAAACAGTATTAACAGTGTTACATTGTACAATACATAATATTTACATCCCCCCAAGAAAATCAACTGTTGCGTCAAATTCTGCTATCACACCACTGTATGAAACTATCTGTGTAAGGTTAAGAACGTAACCTAGATCCATCTATAATATTAAAACATAAGGATATCAAAATTTAAAACATTTGGCCCGATTCAAAAGACTGTTTGGTATACCTAATCATTATTCAGCGGAAACATGCAAAATATATAAGACAAAATTAGCTCTAGATTTAACCCTAAATACAATCTATGTATAATAAGTTGCATGTTGTGATGTCTATATTGGTTCTATTGCGTAGTAGTGAGTGTTGCTTGCGGCTTCCCCCGAGCCAGACTCATCGTTCACTCAGCAAATCACCCATACATATTTTGTAGAATTAGTGATCGCCAAATGTATTATAGATGTATCTTTAGCCTGTAGTGATTGTTCCAAATGTTAGGCTAAATTAGATATGGCTCGCCCAACCTCTCTGCATTAACTCAAGATCTATGTCAGCTTTTAATGTCTCTCAGTATCATTCCAATTGATGTCCATGTTAGAATATTGCGTATTAATGTCTTCATGTTATAGTCGACGTATTTAGAGGATCGTATATTATAAGAACCGCACATCCCTAAAAAGAAACAATCTACACAATATTTTAAAAATGATGATAACGTGTGAACATTACCTTGAAATAATAAAAATCTAAAAGGATGATTCTTTGACTATAACACAAATTAACAGGAAAGATCTCGTAGTATATCTAATGTTATAAAAATATTTAATAAATGTTAATGTAAGGAGGAAATCTGGCTTGTCCATGTTAGGTTTAGAAGCACTAAACACTCGCCAAGCGTTTGAAGATCATCCCTTGAACGCCTCTTAACCTATCTTGTAGCTAGAATATACATTTTCAATTAACTTAGATTAGCTGTGTACGTGTAGCGAGCTCACGCAGGCGACACTGCCTGAAACAGCATTCTCGCCCAGTGTAAGGGCTACGGCTACCCTAACATTCCCTTTCAGTGTCTCTAACGTGAAAGTGATTATAGAAAAACATAAAATAAGGTGTATATGTACAAATTTAATTTATCAGCACCTTCATAAACGGATACAAAGTTATTTTTATTAATAGTTTCGGCGGGAAAAATTATAAAGTATACGGAATTTCTTGCCGCAAGGGTATACCATGATTTAGGTATCGTTGGCGGGTATTCGTTGGCGTTTATCACAAAATGAAAGGGGGTAGAACGAAGTGTCGGGATCCGAGAGGGTGCCGTCGCTTCGGTCAAGCGAGTCTCGTCGCAGAATGTTCGAAACGTGTATAAAGTAAGTCTCTAAGTGGCCTTGATATCTCACTATTGTTTGGAATTTGGATTAACACATTCGGTTTAAGTTTGAAAATTTTGTAATTATATAAAAAGACCAAATTATTATAAAATACATTCACAAATCAAATCTAGTGTTGAAACTTTTGGCTATCTTTTTGGAAAATGGTTAACCTAGGTAAAAAATGTTATATAAACGGCCTATACGTTTCAGGTGTATTGCGTAAATTTGGTAAATGTTACTACGCATATTTTCTATTGTATAAGTCTAGGCTAATGTGTTCAAAAACTAAATTAAAAATTTTTGAAAAAAGTAGAAAGTGCCTTCCAAATTTTTTGACCACAGTTAGTGTTGGAACGGGTGCGGCGATGATCAGCAGCGAGCGGCCCGTGGCAGTGGTTTAGGCCGGGAGCTTAAGCAGCCTTCACACACGGAAATGCGTAAACACCATGTACGAGATCTCGATTGCTCACAGCTCCCCGGTCCTAGCCACTGCCATTCGACCGTACTGAACGTTACTATAAATTTTTAGAATAATGAAAATTCAAAATTATTATATAAAATTAACATATGACTATTATATAGTAAAAAAAATATACAAAAATTATATATTTGGCCGATGTGGTTATACCCTGACTGGCAAGCGTTAGATCACTTTTCGGCGTCAAAATTAATTCTATATATTTTATTTGAAATCAGTCTAACAATGCAGAGATGCAATGTGCCATTCGTTTGAACTTGGATTGTTCGTTTACATCACATTCGGTGTTTTGTAGTCATATTTAATGAAAATTAAACTTATTTATTGTTCCCAGTGGAAAATTACGATTCGATTGCATACGATATACTTACCTATGTAAAATGTGTTATTTTTCGTGATAGTTAAGTGAAATAATTACCTTTAATGTATGTACTCAGGTCAAATGGACCGGCTGCGTACTGTAAACTGTATCTTCTTTAATCATGAGTTTTGATGAAGTATATTGTGTTGAGCACTGAAAAAGTGTGCTTCAAGCATGACATCTTTCTTTTGAAAATAATTTCATTAATTTGTGATACTAAAAATAATTTGAATGTAAAGAACAAAATCACAATTTATCTGCTATACCTAATAGTGTTATTTATTTTTTAGTTAAATGATTCCTACCGTCATTGTGGGCTCAAAGTTATATTGATTGCTCTTACTTATAGATTCACCAAAAATATTATTTCATTTTTATTATAACCCTATTTAAATATGACTGTTTAGTTGTAAGTAGAGTTACGTCATCAATGATGGCCAACAATGGATATATTGTACCTATTTATTTTTTTCGAAGGCTTTTTGCACACAAGGAAACATACATGCATTTATCATAATGTATTATTAAATAACACATTATATTGTATAAAATTTTAAAATTGTATTAAGAGCACCTCGCCTATTGGTTTGTCAAAGTAAAGCAATCGTAAAATACATCTGTGCTATATATTTCTATAAAAAATGATTTTGCATAACCATCGGTTTACTGCTAAAATGCCGTATGTTTCCTCGTGTTTTCGTATCAATAATAAATAATTCAATATCCTTATTTTAGATTTGACTCACTTCTATTACTCCTGTATTTTCATTTGGTTCTGTGAAAGTACAGGAGTCTTAGAAATAGTTTCCGAATGTAATTTATGTAGTTAACGTTGAGATCATGGTATAGCATAACATAGTCATTATACAAGTTCGAATATTGTTGTTAATTTTTGCGTTTGCCTTTCTCACTTTGTTCCTTAAAGCCTTGTATGATTTTACTATCGAGATCAAACAAAGTTTAGTTAAGTTGGTACGCTGATATGAATGTATTAGATGTAATCCGATTGATACTGAGGCATGTCACAAACTATCCTTCAATTGATGTAACAAACTTATTTCATAAAAATCTTGAAAATGTTGATTATAAATCGTCAAGTACAATTTTGATGTATTTCTGAAATTTCGATCTGTAGCTGTTGACAGTATGCATATCTGATTTTAATTAATTAAATTTCAAATAAATTATTACTTATGTAGTATTGTATAATGATTCATTAATGTTAAGTTCGTTACGTCACAGTGTACCGTTGTCTGATTAAATATATAAAATAGATCATATTTTCGTTTTATTTAGACCAAATCCCAATAGATTAATTTGTTTAAATCGCTCAAAAGTTAATAGTTTGACACGGGAGTGTTAATTATTATTGTTAATTTACATAAAGAGTTTAATGTTAAATATTACAAAATCGACGTCACAAATCTACAAAAATCTAGATATCAATTTAGAATTCAATAACTAATACACTAGTGATCTTACAAGAGGCAAGCCTAGCCTGTACTAGAGCCAAGTCTTAGCATGAAAAAATACTAAAACAAATCGTTATAATACATATATATACTAGCTAGTGCCCGCGACTTCGTCTGCGCAGGACTTCGGTTTGGTCTAAATAACACGTGGTTGGCTATGTAAAAATTGGAAAAGTATAAATAATATATTGTATTTCGTTTACTACAAAATAAATTTAATTTATACTTTAGCCTCAATAGCACGTGGTAATGATGATATTGAATTGTAGCTTATATGACACGTTTGTCGGTTTACCATAGCAGCGCCATCTATTAAATACTTACTCAATCCAGTCGAAAAGTATCGACATCTGTTGGACTCTTTTGGAGTTAACAGATAATTGTGACTGTCAATTAATTATAGACAAATAATTTGCAATAATATAAAATCGCGACTATAATTGAAGATCTAAGATATCCTATCTCTTAAGTTGGACCAGACTGCTCACGGTGTGCCCATCGCGGACAAAAATCGTGACAGGAGATTTATATATATCAAGAAGGTACAAGTATTACACTAATTTATTGAGTTCGATTAATATTAAATAACAAAAAAAAATCTTAATTAGGGCGTTATATGGATAATATTATGTGTAGACACACCTATGTCTACCCAACATAGGTTGGTTATTATTTTATAAGTGTAGAGGAAGATAAATGGCGACTTAAATATTAAGGTTTAGATTAGGCCTTTAATGGGTTATTACCAAAAGTTAGAAGGTTAAAAGTAATATTTAAAGATAATTGAACATCGTACACGGCTTTCACACGATTACAAACGGTTTGAGCTGTTAATTTAACCTAAATCTGTTGTAGAGTATTTTTTGAACTTAAATTCAACGTTTTTCATTTATATAACAGGATAAAAATAAAAACATTTAATGATACATCAATTTATTTATTCTTAATTACATAAAAAGCTAAAATTTGGATAAAAACATATTAATTAATTAAATGAATCAATTTAAAATAAAACCATTACGAACATTGTTGGATAAAAATTAAAATGGGACATACGAACATGCAATCTGAATTTGTGAACTAAAAAAAATATATGAAATCAACAAATTCCAGTAAATTACAATCAAATATTAAAACACCAAATACGAACTTAAATTACTATTAACGCTTCAAATCATACATAAAGTTGTTGCGCGCCATTATATTTACAAAAATAGGTCGTTGCTAAGTTGGTCAGCGTGTCTTATACAAAACTAGAAACAAACGCGAAACGCATACAACAAGACAAAAGGATCATTTGAAATAAACAAAGACAGGATGGTGGGTAGCGTGGAGTGCAAGAGCCCGCGGTTATAACGTCAGTTGCTTAGTACACAGACATTTTAACCGTTCGCTATACTAAATACTATAATTACACTATACCTATACCTCAGTCTTCGTTTAAATATTCAGCCATTGAACGAGTAACGCTAACTGGCCACGTCGCCGACTTCCAGTCAAATACACGGACGCGTTACGCCTATCGCTGATATTATTTATATACATAGAACAGTAGAAAGTATCTTATTGCAGGTGCATACGCTGTTAGCCACATATACTAGTATTCATGAACTGTTTAACGAGCGGCTAAACAACAAATACATGGCCTTTAATTCGGCTTAATTCGAAATTTGAAATTCACGATTACACATAATGAAACCTTAGACTTATTACAAGAGACAAATTTCTGGCCTTTGAAAAATCTACAAAATGAACATCACATAGTTGATACATTATTAGGATAATATTAAGAACTAGTTTAATTCTATTGCTATATATAATCACCTCAACATTTAATCTGTCAATTGATTCCAAATTATGCAATCGAAATTATTCCCTAGCTACAATAAATATAGACATTTCAATGAGAGATCCCTTCGAGAATTGTGAAGAATAATAACCTAAAAATAATGTGATTTTCATTGCAAAGTTATTATGCACTGGTTGTTGAAATCATAATAAATAGAACACCACAATAATTTTTATACAAAATTAACAATAGTCAATGGGAACATAGAATTGCATTTAACAAACTAAATTAAAAATAATAACAAATTCGACTACACTAAGCATTAAAACTAAGTTCTGGTTAGGCCCAGCCTGCCTAACATGCGTGAGTAGACCAAATTTTTCCGACGCACTATTTGATAATCCTATATTTCTTTTCTACAAAGCGGCCGCACTCACAAAATTTCTTCCTCTGAACTCAGACGTAGCCAAAATATTCGTTTAAGCAAAAGGCTACAACTCTCGATATGGTATGTATTGATAATATAATTTTACACTTAACTATGATACTTCGAGACATTGCTTTTGTACTACGAGTAAACGCGAAATACGTAAAAATTACTAAACGACTGTCATTAATTATAATCGTAATTTAGATCTCTATGACAGTCACACATACTGACGTAGTTAAGTTCCCAAACATTAGTCACCGATTACAAGTATTATTGTATAAAGTACACATTAGTTATTGCATCAATACCTTAAGCGATTTTATTTTAATTACCTAAATGTAAGAATTATAAGTGTAATGCAAATATATTTATTGTCAATCAACGCTTAATTTAGAAAATGGAAGCATGTCTCAAAAATTTGTAAATAAATTTAACTAACGATATCTATGAGATGTTTTAGTATCCAATGGAAATATATTTTACGACGTCGATTAACTTAACTTACTCTACGATGAAAAAATAGTCTACCATGGCATGTAAAACCGAACGAGACAAATTTATGCCTGTCCACCCACGCATCTTAGGCCGGCTGGAGTGTGTCACACCTATACAAATTTCAATACGAACGAGGTACACTTTAAAAATTAGCACAGTGTTAATAGCGAAAATTTATTGCTTTCATGAACTTTACTATCACAAACGTAACGAGAATTTTTTCTTAACATAGTTAACTTACAAACGATTCAATTTGTGATGATCAATGAGCCCATTAAATCTGAACGTCTGGGCAGTGTTTAGTTGTCAGTAATGATAGAAACTATGCAAATGTAAAAACCATAAGAAATGACACACTCCGATGTGCGCCGACCGACAATGAGGACAGCAACTAACATGAAGGGTTTCTACCGTAAGCTGAAAATTAATACTATAACAAGAATATTTTTAATGCATCATACAATGTAAATTTCGTAAAAATATCATAAAATAACAGAAGTCGAGGCTAAATTAGAAACCCTACTTCAATCCGATTTCATATTACTCTTTGGGATAATGAAGCATACCCTTTAGTGCGTTTGGCCGAATGGCAGCCATCATTAATTAACTATTTAAGATCAAATCTTACAACTACTGTTTACATTATTGGTATAATATTGGTATTGAACGATACGCAATCAGATATCATAAGAATCGCGATATTAACTCTCGTTGCTACACCAGACTGTATAGCTAAATAGGCACTGAATACAAATGGTAAACAATTCAAAGTGACTTGAATTGAGATTATTTGCCTCCTATACATCAATTACAGAGTAACAGAACAGTACGAACGTCAAGATCTTGATATTTAAGAAATAGTTATTTTTTTATGACGACTGCACCTTGTCGCCCACGGAAGAGAATGAGTTAAGTTTAAAAAAATCTAATAGTGTTAAGCAACGAATATTGTTTGGTAAAATCACCTCTGAAGCCTCAGTCAAACAAAATGGTGCAAATAGCATGGTTAGCCTACAATCACGCAAAAATCCATCAATGAAATCGCTATAAATACGAATAATAATACTTAGAAATGTCAAAAAAATCAAATATTCAATTAATTCACTATTTAAAATAAAGTAAAATGTCCTCTTAAATGTCTATATTAAATAACAGAATACATTAAATCATTAGAATACTGATAGATTGAAAGGTAGAATAGGTATAAATAAATAGGGTCTTATATATCACGAAGTTAGGAGACACGCACACAGGAAGAAATTTAAAATCATTAAAAGTATAATAAACCAATAAAATAAGTTTTAATTTTATCAGCGGCACATCATCGAGCTGCTCTTTAAAGAATACAGCTATTATATTTAGATCAACTATTTACGTCCAGCATTATTCTTGGTTTTGATTGTGCCGCATTAAAGCCATTACAATAGTATTATCATTCGTAAATATAATTCGATTAACTAACACAATACATTTCACAAGCACATAAATAATGTTAAAAAAAAACACATAATTAATTGTTGATGTAAAAATTATAAAATAAAATTATGCAAATTTCATGTCAATTATAGTAATAAGTAATTAGATATTAAATTAAATTACGCGTTTGTTTGGAGGCAATATGTGAATGCGATATCTTTGAAATAAATTAATTGAGTATTCTTATCCGACACACGGATATTTGATCTGCCTGTATTAACTGTACAATGTAATTAGCTTCACATATTGCTGTAATGATACCTCCGTCCACCCCGATGACTGTTCGGTGTCTAACAGTGCCAGGGCGCATACAGATTGGCATATCGGCGCATAAGGCGCCGGTTTAGTCTATGCTATTCATCACACTTCCTACAAGCCCCGGGAACGTCAAAGTCGAGGACCAACAGTTTGGTTTCTTCGGTGCCATTCCTTGACCCGACCGCGCAAATGAGTTTGGTCGCTGAAGCCCGAATGCGCCACACCACTCCACCGGAGCCGCCAGATCCAAGCTCAACTAGGTTCCTAATAAACTCACCGGTACGGACATCCCATAACTTTACGGTGCCGTCGTCTGATGATGTTATCACGAAACGGTTGCTCGACTGGAGGCAAGTTACCGCCGATTGGTGTTTATTTGGTCCTGCGAACATAGTAATAAAGGAATATAAAATACCTTAAGATTTAAATATAATTTTTATGGATTGCATATTGAGTTTATACATATTAATTACTGATATAGTGTTACCTCACAAACCAATCACAAATCTCAAAACCAAACAATAAATCGAAATGTCTCTTAAATTTTTAACAGTATTTATCGAACAAAAGTGAGAGAAATTATTTATTTAATTCACCACTAATACCCTCAAATAAATATTCACAACAGACGATGCTAATTTTAATAATTAGCTTACGATACAATGTCACTAATTCTTAAATTCATAATTCGTAATTTTATAGATTACATATTATATCGGAAATAATATATTAAATATTTAATTATGAATATTGAATTTATTCAAATTAATTCTTAGCAACTCAAAACTACTTGAACTACAAAAAAGTAAATAAGCGCTTTGATATTGGAAATTAAATAATGATAAAGATTGTTATATACCCAGTTAAACAATTGAGTGTTTAATATCAAATTTTATTATTTATATGGCATATTAATTTAAATATTTGTATGGAAATGTATCTTATATTGAATAGTATTGTTTGAGAAAAATTAATGTAACTTCCGCCTGGCCTAGCAAATGGCGAATTAAATATCTGGGCGATTCTGTTCAAGTGTTAATAAAATAAACTACTATTATAAATTTAGACGCATTAGTTTTAACCAACCGGATAGATGTAAATTGTGAAATAATAAATATACCTGATAATGTGTGGAGGCAATGACCCGTGGTGATATCCCATACTTTGACAGTCGAGTCAGCATTTCCCGAAACGAGAATATTTGAGTGAAGTTCCATGCCTGAAGTAAGGGACTGGTGGCCGGTGAGTGTATGCTTCAGCTGACCAGATTCAACATCCCACACGCGAATAGATGTATCCAACGACCCACTCACCACGTGTACACCATCAAACTGTAATTTTATTAATAGAAGTCACAATTTTATAATAGTCTGTTTTATATAACTATTTTGTAAAAAAAAACACATTTGTAGTTACAACAGCCTATATCATTGGTGCGTTGCCTACGTGAATGGCGTGTGATTAAATTCTAGGTAATTATAATTATTTATTATTTGTACATATGTTTCAGTTTAATGGCCAATTAGGTCTGACAATGAAATCTCTGTAGAGGTAATAGGATCAAATAGTGTTTGTCCATCAAAACGCTCTATGCGTGTAATAGCTATTTGCTCAGTAAAAGAAAAATAGTAAGGACACAGTACAATCAGCCAAGTAAGTAATGATACAGTCTATCGGTAATTATATTTTATTTGTTATTTTAAGTTAGCTTACCTGTTGTTGTACAATTTTGTGTTAATATTTTCTATGTGCAATGTTGATCATGGGGACAAAAGACAAATTTGTGAAATAATTTAATTTTCTGTTATATAAGGCCTTTGACGAGTGGAAAGCAGACTTTAAAAATAATATAAAAAACCATTATATAATTCTCAACTAATAATTTAAGGTTACATTCTGAATCAAGGCTACTTTTTACTTCGCGCGCAACTACATAACATAATACAGTTCATAATATATCTAATTTGCCATGTACTAGACAATACTTTATTCACTTTTTCTTATTCAAAATTAATGTAGTACACAAAAAGCTAGAATCTGTGCACTTATACGTACCTGCAGACTATAAACCCTGTTCGTATGTCCCGCCAAAGTATGCAAGCACTCCCCAGTCTCTGGATTCCACACTTTCACGAAGTAATCGTATGCCCCCGATACAACAACTTTCCCGTCATATTGGACACAACGCACCGCCGCCAAGTGACCCACGAGTACGCGAAGACAACACCCTTTGCTAATCGACCATACGCGTAATGTTGCGTCACGTGATCCCGACACTACCCTGTAAGCAATATAAATTCAAGGTCACAAATATTTTTTTAAAACAACAGTAGAAATAAATAGGCAAGAGAAATCTCTTAATTTTCGCAAATTATGAATTAGAATTATAAAATCTATTTGATTATCAGTAATATACTTTGCAAAAGCAAAAAGCTAAATTCGCGAATTTTGAACAATTTAATGTAATTAAAATTTATGATTATTGCGAAATATTTAATTAATATATATTTTTTGAAAACAAGCACGATTTAAATTTAAGGTCGATACTTAGAACGACTCGCTTAACATACTTTTCCGAGTATTGATCGTATAATTTAGCGGGTCAAACCTTGTACTGGCAGTTTAACACAAATTGACTATAGCCAACTTTAATATAAACCATCTTATTCATACGATAAGTCTCACATAGGGACAATGTTTGGGAACTTTATTTATTATTTAGAATGATTAACGCAAAGCTTTCCCTGTGTTTATAAAGGAGGATAGATTTTATTCTAACATCCCACATATGGCCTGATGTATATCAGAATGTTTTAGTTTGCACCGCCAAAGGCTCTTAGTGGTTAAGGAAAGTCCTGGGTGCGATTCCCACCGAAACAATATATTATTATGCCTTGGTAGGCCTAGGTCACAAGTTGCCTTAAGAATGTATAATCAACACATTATATATTTTCAATACAACATGAGCGCTTAAAGCCTCTTATGAATGAATAACACAGGATTAAAAAATGTTCATATCCTATTTATGTACTCATAATTACTCATATGCTATCCTGGTCCATGAAAAAAAAACGATTACTTTATCTTTTGTTAACAACCAGACAGGAAAATCTAGCTTTATTGATTTAATATACGATTGCTATACAATCGTTTGTCAATGTTTCAAACCTAATATATAAAAACCTCGTGTCACGGGGTTCGAACTAGAAATCCTCCGAGACCGATTCCCATGAAACTTTGTGAGCGTATTGAGTAGGTCTGAGAATCGGCCAACATCTATTTTTCATCCCCCTAAATTTTAAGGGTAGTCCACCCCTAAATATTATTTTTTAGACAAAATTTTGAGTTTCTAGTTTTTTTATGATACAACATACAAAAATACATACAATCCCAAATTTTCACCCTTCTACAATCAACCCATATTTTTTATTAATCAATTGAAAATTGAAATCACATGTATGGCAAAACAACGTTTGCCGGATCAGCTAGTATATAATATAGCAAATTAAAGCTTTCGCATGTAGCACTTATACACAACGCCAGCGCAATTAATAACTAAAAATTAGGATATCACCTCAAAACATTCGCCATAGCCAACTTTTAACAAATTATGCTACTTAAAAAATTAGTAAACAAAAACAAAAAATATTAAAACTAATCAATAAATTAGAATTTAAAATTTATTTCAATAAAAATCTATTTTATAATACATAATTATAAATCGTGACTTCATTCATATAATCGCTTAAAAACTTTCGTATAACGTTAAAAATACAACGAGGCTGGAGCAATAAATATTTAAGAGATTTCCCTTGCTAGGAACAACAGGAGCAGCTAAATTATGAGGAGTAACTCATTATATGTTACTGAGGTAAGTTTACGCTTAAATTATGTAAATCGCATAGCTCACGTACCTGTTTTGATGCAAATGCATACATCGGACAGTCGATGTATGTCCAGCTAAAACTTTGAGGCAACGGCCGGTTTTTGCATTCCATACACGCAGAGTACGATCAGTGGAACCGCTTATCACAAGATCACCGATCATCTGAGATGACCAAACTCCACCGGAATGACCGACCAACGTTCGGAGGCACTGAAATTATTTTGTATTTCCTATATAATTAACAAGTAATCACTTGAAAGAAGAAAACACCTAACTTTTTTAAATCACAAAATAGTAATTTGTAATAGTAAAATGAATTAATCAATTTTGACTTTTTTGAAAGGTTACATTGTAATGCAAAACATGAAATTGGAATAACTACTAACCCATGTAAAACATTGAAATAATAATATGTTGATAAATTATAATATATTTAAACTTTTTCGAAAGGTTTCATGTTAATGCAAATCATGAAATTAGAATAACATGAACCATGTAAAACATTGAAAAATATAAAAAAAATAACGTTACGTTTTTCCAAGGAATGTGAGCAGCACATAATTCTTAAAAATCGTAAGCCGATAAAATAGCAGCACAATACTAGCTGCTATTTTATAATAGCTGCTATTTTAGTACTGAAGCAATAGATCCCATGTTTGATAGGAAACTTATTTTCTTTACTTGAATAAAGGCTATAGTAAAACCATCTGACGAGAAATACTATTTATTTATTACAAATAGTAGAGGAACATATATTCTCTAAAAATTAATTATAAATATTCTACCATACAGCAACATAAAAATAACGAATAAATTTGTATTTCGTGACCAACAATATGAAGATGGCAAAGATATCGATTTCACTGATAATGACTTGAATTACTGACAACAAATAAACAGTATTTAATCAAGCAATCCCGACATACCTTTCCTGTAATAGCGGACCATACTTTGAGTGTTGTATCATCGCTGCCACTTAGTATGCGATTACCATAGAACTGAAGGCAAGTTATCACGTGATCGTCATGACCTCGCATGACTATGGGGTTATCTACGGGTTTATGGAGCCAATTGTCTTGGATAAGGGACTGGCGCATGTAGGCCGCTTTCCATGGACTGGCGCAACGAGGCATAGAGCGAAGACGCTTTTTTAGAGTGGTCAACCCAATGCGGCGACATTGTTCCTTCCACAGAAGATTGTCGTCAGCAAGGAATCTGTAATTAATCACGTCCGCATGTAGACACTGCATAAATTAAAAATATTTAACTATACTGTTGTTCTTATCTGAGTGCCTTAATTGGTAAAAACTAAATTAGTTTTGTCATTACAAATGGTTAACAAGTATTACTCATAGTAGTTTGGTGTCGTCATTCTGTAAATTACATCAGCTTAAAAAGTAAAACATTACCTCCAGTAGCGGCAGGTTTGTGCAGCCCGTAAGAGATCTTTGGGGGACAGGTATCCAAGCACGGTAAGTGCCAACTCTTTGGGTAGAAGCGATATAAAGTCTCGTTGGAAAAGGGGCTCTATAGCCTTCATCATGTAGCGCACGTGGCCGGCAGTGCAGCGGCCTATGAGAGCATCGATGGCTTGAATCTTCTCAACATTCGACCAGGACTGGAATCTATATAAAAATATTTAGTTATATATTTATTTTAACATATATGTCGTAATTAAAACTTATTTTTTATTATATGGTTTTGGTTGCTGTCAACAATATTATTTTAATAAATAAATCAGTCTTCTCTTTTGTCAAAAGCTATCTACAATGACGGAGAGGGAATTTGAGTCAAAACGGCGGAAGAAAATTATATTGATTTTATATTCATGTGGTAGGTCTCAAATTTTGCATGAAAAGTGATACAGAGCCACGTGTATGATCAAAGATTTTATTACAATTATCTGAAAATAACATCTCCCTGCTCATTATTTGTTGAGAAGCCGCCTTTGAACTAGAAATTTCCTGTGTATCTCATCTAAACTCAACGTAATTGAACAATATTATTTCGCAAGAATCAACAATTTAATTGGAGACTTTACCTTTGTAAACGGATATTTGAGACGCTTTAATAAAAGCCGCGGACCCTTTATGTTGAACACAATGTTCTCGAAGAAACTATTGTGTATGTGTGAATGGAGATACCATAAATTACAATCATATCAATGGGAAGGTCATAAATGTGAAAAAAAGGCAAGCTGTCTATATTCGTATTATGAAATATCTAAAGCTTTTATCAGAATCGTCATACTTCGAACGTGGCTGTTGTATGACCATATATTGAACATAATTATGTACGCAGAATTAAGATATGTTTCATCAGGTACCATCTTGGGTAAACAGTGAATAATCCAAAAATAAACAAGTATAGAACGACTCAGCACGATCTTAAATATGCAAACAATAAACAATTTACGCACCTGGCATTCATAATATTTTATAATGCTGACTAGGACTCAACAGACACATTATTTCAATTAAGCCAGGCATTATCGCTGACGTGATTTCGTCTAAGTACATATATCAAAAATTGCTGTTTTCAAATTAAGAAGAAATTATACGATACGTGTTTGATGAATAAAACAGTTTTCTCGGAACCTACTATACTAAATATGTACATATGTTGAACGGTTATGCTTAATTTGATATTCATCTGAAAAATCAAATCATCCTATTTGTCCACCTCAAATAGAAGTTTATTGACGACAAATGCAAAGGGAATCTTGACTCTACTAATGTATGGCCGATCGATCGATCGATATATCGATTTTATCATGAAACAATCTCGAATTTTCACAACGAAAACAAGTCTAAATAACACCCCATAAGACTGATGAAAATAATCAATGAAAAAACTATCAGATATGAATAAAAGCTATATCAGTGATACGGAGATACAATGTTAATTTATATACCTTGTATTTGCAAACCTTATATACCTTCATTATTAAAATGTTATATAATTAAGATCAGTAAGGCTGTAGGTCATTCATGCAGAGCGCGAATATTCAAAGGCACCGTGCATTTTTCTTGCACAAAAATAAATCATATTTTCAATAACATTTGATGTCATAATAATTTCCATGTTGAAGAAATCCTCTCACAAACCCTATGTCATAGCTGCATAATGGAAAAAAAATAAAAATAAAATGCCGTCCATTACCTGTTAAGCCACTGGTTCAATTCGGTTGAAGCTTGATTTATGTTATGTTGCAAGTTCTGAAGTCCGAGATTAGGATTACTCCATTCTCCAGTGTATGGAACCATAGTACCATCGGGACGAAATCTTTTCGCAGACTGAGGTTGTGGTGGCTCGTAGCGTCTCTTTCTCTACACAAAACATTTGAGTACATTTTATTTGTCTAGAGTGAATCTGTAATTGAAATGATATGAAACGAAAAGTGTTCATAAGCCAAAATATCATCATGGCGAAATATAACTTGTTTCTGCGCCATTGCAAATAAGTATGTAACAAATTCGTTATACACTTTGGAGGCTTCAAGAATCGAATATATATAATAAAAACTTACCCAAAATCTTTCATCAGGTTCAGGTTCATCATCATCTTCTTCATCCTAAAAATCAAGTATACATTCATTAGTAAGTCTTGAGTTACTCTAGATTCCTTTTCTTTGAACAATGTAGTATTTTAACTTTATCTATGTATACATATTGTTACGAGAAAAAAATATATATTATATATAATCTGATTTTGTAAACACATACAAAGACATATGTTAAATGACACCACCGCATATGAAAGTAAAATATATTTTTGCTATATAAAAATATTGCAAACTACGTGAAGTAAGATTAAAATGTCAAATACCTGTTGATTTTGATTTCTGTGACTAATTTTAATTATCTAAGTGACTATCTTAGGAAGTCAAAATCATACCTCAGGTGATGAAAGACAAGTACACCAAGTTTCCTCCACATCATCTTCGTCAGAATCATCATCAGGATCGCAATATGCGTAACTCTACAAACACGTTTAAAATTAATATATAATATCAAATTTAAAAGACTAATGCAAATAACTATTCAAAATAGAAATTACAAGAAATATGTAACAAAAACCTGACATGACTTACTGTTCCCTGAGAACTTCTCTCTCCAGTCTTGGAAGCATCACAAAGTCCCAATAGCTTTTCAGCATTTGAAGTAGAAGGCACTGTAAAATCCTTACTATCCGAACTAGTGCTTGCAATACTCGAAGCATTTGAATTAGATCTACCTGATGGCCCACTAACCGCGTCCATTTCCATGTTACAATCATTTCCATTTTCTTCCAAGTCACCCTTGTACAATTTTCCCTTTGGGAAGTCCTTCTTTTCAGGTTTTCCACTATTTATTAATTTCTGCATAAAGTCTTCTTTTGACATAGACGTCCCCTGTACAAACAATCCTGCTTTATTGTGTATCATTTCTTTTAATTTACTGCCAATAACTTTGTTTGCTTCTCGACCACAACCAGGAAGGCCAAAATCATCCGACATAAAATGTTGTAATCTTGCAATTGTTTCTGCACTTGCTATTTTTAACAAATCAGGGTCAACACTACTAACTGGTCGAGAATATTGTGCTGTTGAACCTTCATCTTCATCTACCACCATATTAGAGCAATGTTTAAGAATTCTGTTTTCTTCTTCAAAATCATCTCTTTCAAGATCTTCAATTTGTTGGTCCTCATTGTTTTCAGTTGGTATTTCTGCAGCATTTACATTATTGGAATCAGTCTTATCTTCCACATTGTTTTCAAATGAATTTTTGTTTCTTTTAAATATATCACATTCAGAATAAGAGCAGGATGGCTCCATTGTGATGATATCTGGAACATACAAACAATATTACTAATATTATCTATGTTCAGACACAAGCCAGATAGTATGAGATGTGTTAGGTTCAAAGGACTCCCACAATATACAGAAGCATTAGATTTCACAAATTTGGAATTTAAATTCAGTTGTCAACGATCTCATGCGCTCAAATAGCATTACCATACATCAATATATTTAAACCTCAATTTTATTTTTAAATATATTCTAATTTCGGTAATAGTGTATGCCTTAACATTTCTTTTAAAGCAATATTTTTTTACATGGAACTGCTAACAACTTAATTTACTATACTTATAGTCCCTACTGACTGTTAATTAAAAAAAAAGCTTTTAAAGAATTTCTCAATTATCAAACGCCTAAGTAGACTTGAAGAACTTTTTTTGATTTGAGCACTTATTTTTCAACATTCATATTTAGTAAAGATAATATGTAACACCTTAAATATCCTAATAATAATTACAGCTCAAATTAAACATAACTTTTGCGATGCTACAACATGCTAAAAACTTTACTTTGAGTGATATTTTAGCACCATGTAAAATTGTAATCATTTAGGGCGATATGAGGAAACCGCTAAAGTATATTACTTGGTCTGTTAGAAATATGATGATTGGATAATTTGCCTTTCAATTTGTGATACATAAAGCATAAGCTTGGGTTATGAATTTTAAAACACAACACTAAGAAGATTTACGGTTCTTTCTTTATCAGTTTGTGAAGGAGTGAATACACTTCACAGACTCGTAGCTAGTTCATTTAAATTAATAGATCAAATTAGATTTTGTTGGCTGAAATTAAAATAGAGTTACAATGTTGACTTGTTACAATTATAACCTAGAAGTTGTTAAAGAATTAAGACAACAGAACTCGGACAGCCAACACCATCAGTGCCTGACATACTTGTCGTTCTTGGGTCCTTTATTTGGTTTTCTCATAATATTACATACAAGTAAGTGTTCAATTTATATATAAAAATAAAAATTTACTATGTATACAGTGAGCCAACGCTGCTCAATACTAGACAGACCAATATAAACAAAATAGTAATCATCATAGTAATGAAGGATTTTAATTACACACCTAAATTTTACTCCTAAAAATCATTAAAGATAACCAAAATATCATTATGTTACCTTTACGGTTAATATTCACTTTTTTATTACTTAAAGTAACAATTATAATTTAGCAGTGTTTATTTAGATAAAAATAAATAAGGTTTACATGGTAAAGAAGTGTTATTGAATATGCCTATCAGATGTTTTGATGTCAGAATTTTTCACACTGTAATTTACTAAGCAATTGAGAGCCCCCACAAGGCCACTACTCAGTGCATACTCTACCACTGTCATAATCAAGGCCAATTCAATCATATTGTGATCTGTTGAATATATCTTAAAATAACAATTTAAAGCAACCTTAATTCACTTAACGTTAATAATATCTCTCAATACTTACTCAATTTCGTATCCGATACGTAATTGCGTATTTCATTCGTCGAAACCATATAATACGGGAAGTATCGCCATGTGTTGTCGTTAAAGAAAAAAATAGCTGCGAGATAAAAGGACTCGAACCGTGAGAATATTTTTTCACTGAACACAGGATTCAGAGGCATCCGTGCTTACAAAAAAAACATCTACCTAGGTGATGTATGGACAATTAATAACGAGTCCGTGACGATCCATTGTATTGAAAATCGCTTGCACATATTAGGATTCGGAAAGATTACCTTATGAACCAAAATATATTATTCATCATTAAAGCGAGAATTGATATTTTAATACAATTTGGACTTAAATCGCCTTAATATGCCAAATGAAAAGAAACTAAAACCACGTCCGCTACAAACATTTCCTTAACACTCACCTGTTTTTAGATAAGACGGAAGATCTTCATTGGAAGTTTCTTCGTATTTCTTAAACACACATTTTAATAGCACTTTATATTGATGCACGTTGCAGCATCAAAGTTGATTATGTTTAAAATTATATTAATCTTGGAAGTGTGGTGCTTGCATTTCGACAGTCAAGTGTGGACATTCGAATTTCGACAATATGGAATAGTGTTATGCCTAGAGAGTAGAGATGGGTAAGCAGTAAGTCTTGGCAACTGGAAACTGGTAACACTGGACAATATGTTGGGCAGCGCGGTTGCGCTAACTCACTTTTTGATTGTCAAGTGTAGTTTGACAAATCTAAAAGAGATCCGTCATATTCTGGCACTGTGATTTTTAACTTTTATGAACGTATGAAATGAAATTTTGTGATAGTAAATCATTTTTAGATATCGTGAAACTATAAATATGCTTCAAAGTGCTTATATGAAAATAATTCAATCTCAATAAATATCAGTCAAGTGTCAAATGTTAGCTGTCAATTTCAATACGTTCAGACCAAAGAGCATACCGACTTTATGGTATAAGGCTGTAGTTAATTAAAAGTGTTGCAATAGGTCATAGAACAATTAAATGTGCTCCATAGCTTATGTCAGAAACAAAAAAATAAGCAGGACTTATTTTACCTATTCACATAGAATTTAGAAAAAAGTTAAGTACATTTTGAAAAGCAGATCAGGATCTGATTGATTTCTAAAAGGTTTTATGCACCGTAATTTTTTCTTCTGATGGTATATTTGAATTAGTAAAGAATGATGAATAGATGTAATGGTGTTATAGATAGACTATAATTTAACTATTTTCAAAAAAATATTATTTTTTTAAGTATTTTTTTTATTTTCGTAAGATTTTCATTCCATATTCAATATTGCATCAAACTAGTTTTTTAGTTTTAAAAAAGCCACGTGGTACAAATCAAGTATGTGACTGTTGAAATATCAAAAAGAAAATAATTATTTAGATTATATATAATTAAGTTTAACCTAATGGTTAATGCTAATGCACGTAATCGCAAGTGGTATTGCACGATATTTCATGGAAATATTTAAAACTTATATACATATTTAACATTAGCGTTTAATATATTTCATTGTACACCTAGTGTTAAAGTAAATGTATCTAACTGAACTTGATGCGTGGTTATTGTTCAGGTACACGTAGAGTATATTATATTATTGACTTAATAAGACTTATAGCTTTTATAAATTTTAGTGGAATTAAGTATATATTTGATAACTACAGTAATTAATAGCCATTATCACTTATTCTTCTCTTCCACACAGTCTATCTGCCACCATCACATTTTTGTTGGCATATAACAACCCCTGCGATTGCAAAATATTATACTCTTAAATTAACTTCAATGAAGATTATGCATGGAATCTGTAGGCCTTTGATTAGTGTTTATAGCAATCTCAGTGCGATGGTTTTGCAAAAACCTATAATTCTAAAAGTCCAATGGCGTGGTTCTGTCTAATAGTTAAGTATGTTGGTAACTTGAAACACTTTGTTTTAATTCTTTAGTAATAATATTTTCGCACACGACCTGTAATAGCCCCAAAGTAAGCTATTTAACTAGAATTATGGGTGCCAATAAAATGTATACTCGTAGAAATATAATTAATTATAAACATCTACACTGTAACACCCATGGCACATCCTCATGGCACAAATGTTGACCGTACCGGGATTTGTCTCCTTCCGCTAACTTTCGGCGGCGACGTTTATCTTTTAAATCTAGTTTCTCAGGATTAAGTTTTATACGTACCCTGTTTATAATAGGTCAGTCTCCCTGTTTCAGGCAGCAACATGCCATGACTAATAATGAGTTATGATCTAACAGGTCTAAATTAACGAAACGAATTGAAATGCTTATTTACATAAAATAATATAAAAAATAAACTCAAAGTTTAACGTTTTATTTGCTTCACATACCACCACAATTGGCAACATTACACTTATATATTTAAAAAAATTACCACTGAGAAAGTAAATCAAAATCTGTTAGCCGTTGCAACACAAAGCCACGCTTCTTACTTTTCTTTTTATCCTTATCCTTTTCGGAGTCTTTTTCCAAGTTTGGTACTTTTTCCTTTTTTGTTGGTTTCGTCTCCACTTCTTTCATTTTTTTTGCTTCACAATCTAAATCAAAAGGGCAATCGTCTGCCGAGTATATAGGCATCATAATAACTGGTATATAATTTGAGTTATCGGAGCCTTTCTGAAAAGAGTATTTTTATATAAATACAATCTTTCATAAATAACAGCTTCAGATCCTAGAGCATTGTCTTTGAAAAATGAGGTAATTAGGCTTATTTGTTCACAAAGAAACTACTAAATGAAATACTGCAAAATAATACAAATGTATAATGAAACTACCATTTCTTAAAAATGTGATGTCATTGAGTGCATTTTCATATAGTCATATGTAACCTCGATATGACGAACCGTAATAGAATCAAATATATTCATTATACCGCGTAATTTATTGTAGGTGGTAAAAATGGAAATTGCTAAACCGACAATTTCGTTAAATTGATGCTGTTTATGTTAAGGATACACTTTACTATGGTAAGTATTAACAAAAAGTTTCACCGATGCCTCGCAGGCACATTGACAGCAATAGCTTTGAGCAGCCGATATAGCTTTCGATTTAACTAAATGCTGAACAATAGCTTTCAATCGCTCTTCATCTAAATTGCCGGGCTTGGTGTTTTCCCATTTACCATTAGGGTTCATTTGAACAAGTACAGGCGCTGATACCTCTAAGGCATCAAAACCGGGCCGCTGCAGAGGTCTGTCGAAATAAGGTAATGTGATATGGGTTTAATAAAGGCAATATCAACTTTAAAATAAAAAGGAATAAATAATAGGATAAAGTCACGTAAATAATAACAGCTTGAAAGACTCACATATCCGCGACTTTTGATAAAATGTCTTTATCAACCATTTTAATTTTAGAATTTTATCCTTTAGTGACCAAATTTTCCGAACTATTTTTGTTCATCCATAAAAGACGGGATTTTTCTTGTAAATTTTCCTATGTCCAATATTTTTGTCAGAAACGTCGTTTGACATTTTTGACTCATTTATTTCTTAATCAGAAGCAGCCAGAAATATTGAAATATTTTTTATCTATATCAAAACATACAATAGAAAAGTATCTTTCCGACGTGGCCGTTTAACTGACAAGCTAAAGAAGTTTCTGGAATTATTTTATGTGATGAGTATATCGAGCATTTTGGAAGCTATATTTTCATTACACGCTCTTTTAAACGCAGTCGGTAGGCATTTAATTTCAAACATAACTTTTTAATTACCTTTGAACAATATATACTTAGACATTTTGAGGTATATTTCGATGTTGTATCTATCCATTTGTGATAAAAGCTTCTAATTGGCGTTCACCGAAATCTTTTACTTATTTCTGATATATAATTACTGATATATCAATATAACCTAACGATTATATAGTTTCGTTTCGACGAATAATTTGTTTAAAACAGACAAAAATATATAATATTTTTAGTTTAGTTGCAGTAACTGTGCCGATAAAAAACTTCTACATCACTTTTTTATATAATCCTTAAATTACGCATAGGATAAATAAAAGCAGATACCGAACCAATATTTTTATTCTTTGCATCACTAAGGGATTTTATGCTCTCATAACTATATTACATGTAGTTTTGTCGACAAGATTATTTTACCATTGTGATAACAAGTCAAAGTCAGTATGTCTACTAAGTAGCCAGGGTTTAGGCTTGTTAAGAGGTCCACCGCCTCGTTTAGGCCCGCCTTCCTTTCCTTTCGGAGACTTCTTACAAGAGTGCCATATGAACCTAAGAAATAAAAATGGATTGAATTTAAAATCTTATCGGTGGATGCTATTTAATATTAGGTCTTCCTGGAAAACGGCTCATCTGATGTGATGCAAAGAGATAAAAAATGATGCAATCGCACAGTCTTTTCTGTTAAGATCAAATAGAAAACAATTGTCTTTGCAACGCTATCTAGGGAACATTTAGTGAATTTCAGAACGGGAGGTATAGTTATAGAGTAGTAAAGTTTTCCATAGAGGTCGCCATTACAAAGTATTTTTTATACGTTAATAATTTAGTGTATAGCGCCACCTAGTTCTAAAACTGATAATCACATAGACTTCAACAGTACATTTTGTTCACTTAAGATGTAGCGCTTAAGTCAGTGTAATAGTTATAATAACAATAGATGGCGCAACAATATGTATTTGCGCTTTGGGAATTTTAACAATATTTATTGTATGTTATTTATGTTTAGGGAAATCGTACCTTGGTGTTTTTATAGTTTGATTGTGAACAGGACAGTTGAACTCCCAGTCTGGTAACTGGAGAATATAAATTATTTCCTCTTCTTCTTCGGCTTCTTTTTTCTTTTCTGATTCTGACTTTGCGTACGGCTAACAAAACAATATAGGGTTATTACTGACACCTAGATGATTGAGATTACAAAATTGAGAGTATGATGGTAACAGAATATACTTATGATCATTTAAATTATTTCAAAGTTGCAACACTTTTAAAAAGTTGTTATATTACCTAACCACAAATCCCCAATATGCAATTATATAACATGTTAACCTGTAAATTTACTTACGAAGACACTCGGTGCTGAAATAGCTTCGCTCGGGTCGAGAAAACCGTCCAAAATTTGTTGGTTGATTTTATACTTTCTTGCTAGGTTAAAGTGTTTTACATCCTCTTGAGTCATAGGAAAGGTTATCAGAGGTCGGCTGCAAATAATTATGGCACTACTGTTTCTGTTCTTGAATACTCAAAGGTCAAATACTAATAATAAAGGATGAGGTAAGCGTTTTAGCATCAACATTTTGAAGGGCAAAACGAATGACTGACTGAAATGGAATAGTTTAGCAATTTGCTACCCACAGGTCATGTATGTCGATATTGGGGTCTAATAAGTTACAAAATGCATCGCTGCAGCGTTGCAGCAGAAAAAGATTGTTGTCAAATCAACATTGCTTTCAGTCAGATCAGTTATTTTGCGCCAGATTAAATGAAGGAATGCCTACCGGAACGGATCCAAATAAAGAGCACGCTGCGGCAACTTGAAATGTTTCTTGATGTAGTCTTCATCGAGTAATTGGAAGTCGGCGGATGGTGTTCCAGATGCCACAGGACGTGGTTTGTGGCCAGGCGAAGTTTCGCGTGTACCATCACGAGGAACCAAACAGATTAAGGGCAAGGCATTGGCTGTGCTGCCGCCCGCAGCGTTCGCACACGCACAGCAACTATGTATGCCACAAAAATATGTTATACTTACATTCTACACCTTCACAAGACAAAGTTTCGTTTCTAAATATTTCACATACCTGGCCATAATTGTAGTAATTTCTACTTAAATATATTAAAGATTGGGTAATATCATTTTTTAATTTATTATTTAGAATTGTTTTCACTTATTTACATTTTTAAATATTTCAATGACTACATAAAAATTTTGTCGGTTTTATGACATTACGCATAATTTTTCATGTCATGTCACAATTTTAATAATTTGTTTTTTTAAAGAGTATTCAAAGACGGTTTAAATCAAATATCCGGAACGAAATCCAATATGTGTTTTTTTATACATATAAGTTTTATAATAATGTTACAAAACGTCATTATATTTCAGGCATAACAAAATGAGCTATGGTTACATTATTTAGCAGTAAAGTAAACTATTCGACTGTATGCTATCATTGAATATGTATTAAAATCTTAGTCGAACTTCATAGTATATTTTTAAAGAAATATACTATCCTATTATACCAATAAAACTGAAGTTGGTTTGTTTGATGTGCACTAATCTCAGAACTGTTGGGAATTGAAAATATATTTTTGTTTGGATGCTATCATTTATTCTCGAGGGAGTGTATAGACCACTACAACAACGTTAATATCTCGCTTCTATCAATAAGACCGGAGCATAAATGAAAAATGTTGTGAAAACGGGGTAAAAAACTCTTCCTTTTCGCGCGTTAGAAGCTCGGGTATTTTAATAATACGGATGAAATTGCTCGGAACGGTTGCTGCTATTAAAAAATATTTGTATTTCTATGAATCCATACAAAGATGTATTTTTACTTGTACCTGCTCACTACGTCTAATATGGACTGTCAATTTTACTAAATCGAGCATCTTTGTAGCTGACCGTTCTTTAGATGAAATATTTATACAATTCAATGTACGAGTGCTCTAGAGTATTTGCACATACAGTTTGTTTACTGGCAAATATTTAGATGACCGAGAGGAGAGTGACTAAATATGTAAATATGTCCGCTTCCCGAAGCTAAAATAGTGCCCAGACAATTTATCGCTTTGGGCTGTAACTTTATTGCTTGCCATTTTCTCTATGAAATTTTATTTTCTGTGAATATCATATTCTATATTCATTATTCGGTATTGCTTTGCCTTTGCCTAGACTGTGCAAATAGAGATGTAGGTTTATTTAGAAATAGCTTTATTTTAGCCATGCGTTAAAATCCTAGCTGTAACACAAAGAGCAATGGCACATAATTTTCTCTTGCTTAGTCAAAAAAATCACGACTTATGAAGGCTGGTTGTTATCTCGCCTACTAACGACTAAATCTATCTATTATTAAAATCGTTGGTAGCTTATACTGTTTACTAAGAGAAAAAATTTAAAAATTTATCATCTATTGTTCATAATATATTCATGAATGATGACTGAATGACATTCAGTCGTCACAGATACTAAAATACAACCGGAGAGTGCAGGGTGAACCAAATCCTAGTCGTATATTGAGAGAATTACGATTTAATTTGTCTAGTTGTTTCAGTGTTACAAATCTTAACGAATATAGGTATAATATATATGATAAAGTATTTATTTATTATATATATAACATGGATGAAACATTTAATAATTCTGCTGTAGGTACATCAGGTATATTTTTTTATGCCCGTACATGCAAGTGGATTTAAATGCCATCATTCGGAAAGGAATTGTATTCTTAACGCGTCATGTTGGGCATAGCTCTAAAAGTCGCGAAAGTGTTCATTACCTAAACATCGAGATAACAAGGCGATGGCACGCTGCCTACAATCACTGTTGCTTGCAAACCAATACTAAAATAGCACCTAAATCTGAAATATGACCTTTTGAAATAATATTAGGCTTAAGGTCTGATAATTCGTACCTTCAAACTTGAAAATGGCTATTTATAAGTCCTTTAGAATCCCTGGCTTCTCAAAAAACAATTGACGATTTCCGAAAAGCGCTACTCGTCAAAGACATAACAATACTTTTTATTTTTCTTCACACCCCTTTGTATTTGTTTCGATGATCAAATTCCGTTAATGCTGTTTTGAAGAACACTTTTCCTGAACGATTATGATAATGCGATTTCTTTTATTCTTTGCTTATAAGGATCGGGAGCAACAGGCAATTCCGTTTAAATTTATAAAAACCAATATTTGGGACGATTGCAATTCGTGAATACAAAAATGATGGATACAATTACAATAAGGATTTCCGTAATATTAAAAAGAAGTTGTCTTGGTTCAAATATTTTTACTGAGGGTTAAAGCAGAACATTACTTTTCATGGATACTGCTCATTCGCTGGAGCTCATGACCGACCGTCTCGTGAATGGTAGCCTCACCAGCTTCTAGACGCTACCGGTCAATGAGAAAACTGAAAAGAAAAAAGTTCCATCCGAGTACACTAGTGCTAGTTTTAATAAGTGAGACAGTACATGAGTCTGTAAGAAGTTTTATTGAACCCTCTTATATTACACATTTTCTTTAGCACATTAAGTTACATGTAATTTACTCATTAGTCTTAATCTAGACCAGATCTCAACTATTTAAATGATTTGACGGAAAAGGTAATTCATTTAAAAAACGCAGTTTCTTAGTTAATATCTCATGCACGTAAGTAGCCTGAAAAATACATTAAAAGGTTACCGTTGTTCTCTTGATAAAAGTTAAGCATACATTTGGCAAGTAAAGCAGGGTTACGATCTAAACTCTTTTTAAAAACTTTATATGTAGTCTGTGACAATATGAGCCATTGATATCAATTTACAAAAAGTGTTAGTTAAAAAAATGGCTTTAAGGTCTTCCTTCCTAGCCAAAAATCTTTAAAAAAATGATATCAATTTACATATGGCTAGGAATGGGTCATGCAATGCTGTGCTCCTAATATTGGTTTCAAAGCATCAGCTTGCTTGGAATGAAAAATAGTATTCAATTACTGCTGAAAGAAAAGGCTTTGCTTTCAGTTTTCGGTTTTTAAATTATCCCTTGTTTAAGTGTGGTTTATTCTATTCTGAATATTGAGAAAAGAGGAATGATATAATTTCAAAGCCAAAGTGCAACTGGATAAATATATTCATCAACGGGCGTGTATTGGCCCGCGGGCTGCTAATTTAAAAACACGTTATCAATTTGTAAGTCAACGAAAGTACCGTCGAGGGAGTTCGCCAGCTACAAATGCATGCGATGACAGAAATAAGGTTATTCAATACTAAATCTGTATAAATACTCGTTGACAAGGTGAACTAATTCAATTAAAACCCATACTTTTAACTTTTCATCGCCCTAGTATATCGACCAAACTTATAAAAAGTTACCTTTGAAAAGAGACGATATTAATTTTACTTCAGTTCAGCAACATATAAAACAACAAAGACATGTCCGCCATTTTGTTTGATATTTGTCTCTTTGTCCTCTTCACTGTTACGAGAAGCCAGGAAAATATTTAAAATGTTATGTAATGGACTTTAATGTTTTAATTCAAATCATTGGACACAAAATAGAAATGGTCATTGCATGGTGTTTGGTATAATATCCAAATGAAAACTATAAAATAAAGATAATTAAAACGCATTTGACAATCGCTACATGTACTTACATATTTTTTTATTAATGTCTGAGTCAGTTCGTTAGTGATAATTAAATAGATCTGGATTTAGATTTGCGGCAGCATACTTTTTATATTAAGACCAAGTAATGAAGGTCACACAATATTATAAAGGTGAAGGGTTTGTTAAGTTAAACGTTGTTATTAGAGGAACAACTGATATTAATTAAACTTATTTTTTCTGGATACTCCAATTATAGAAGCCATATAAAATCAAAACATTTTTTTCATTTGCACATCAGTGATTGTTATCAGTTGCAGTTTATTATATACAGAGTGGTTTTAAAGATTTGCATGTGGTACTTTGTGGTACATTTGTTCATCAGTAATAGAATTAATGGTAAGTATAAATAATACCTGAAAAGAAAATGAGCTGGTCAAAAACAAGTGACAACAGTTAAGTTAGCTAAAAACATTAGCTCGGAATATTTTCATTATGAGAAATTAGAGCCGGGTAAAATCAATTGGACCGATTTTATCGCGATTATTTTTCGAGTGCTGATAGCTACGATAAATTCTATCGGGTAGATATAACTATTGATATATCTGTACTAGAATCCTATTCAACAATTATCATTTTGTTTGTTACATGTTATTTTTTTATTTCTCTATGCCTTAATTGTTGATTACAGGTATAAGCTTAAGATGATAAGTTCCCTGAGAATCTAAATCTAAAAAATATTAAACCGTGTAATTAATTATATTTTAAAACTTATGAAGACTTAAGAACTTTTCATTACAAAAATTTAATAAGTATGGAGTACAATCTCTTTATTTTTAATCATAATATATGAGCGATTCAAAGCTTTTTTTTTAATCTGATTTATTTGTACATCTCGAACAAATCAACAGGGAGGAAAATATAACCACGGATTTGATATAAAAAATCACGTTTGGGGAGTCTTGTAATTTGTTTTGTAATATTCTGATATTTGTTAAATATCATCGGTGACAATTTTACAGAGATTCCTTCCCTCTACACTGTGACTACGGAACCTTAAACACTCGACAACACCACCACCGTTCAAAGTCGTGTGACAAAATTATTTTTTCTTTGCGCATCTATCTATCTACATCATTAAAGTAACAGATAGTTAATCGTCTGCTACTAATACAACTGAACAAAATACTTAAGTTGTGGATATTCACAACATGTTTTATATTTAACTGTAAGCTTTCTAGTCTAAGTGACCTTTACCCCTATTACTGTTACTAGGTATATATATTTTACTTTTACTGACTTAAATCTGATATAATAAAAGCATAAAAATATGATTTCTTATATCAACAATAATTTTCAATAATTACTTAACCAATTATTTATGGAGAAATTAGATGATGTTTTTCTTTTTACCACACTCGAATGAATTCTAGAATTTATGGTCAGCGAGTGTCTGACGCCCTCCTGCCCGCTGGACCGACGACGTAGGAAGGTAGCCGGTAGTGGCTGGATGAGGAAGGCCGAGGACCGAGTGTTGTGGCGCTCTTTGGGAGAGGCCTATGGCTGATGATGATGACGATAATGATGAGTGTCTCACTGTTTTGTGTCCTTACAATTCGTCGTTTTCGCATCAACTTATTTAAACTTGTATTTATTTAAGGGAAACTACAGCTTACAATTAATATATTACTGTTAATATATTCCAAACAATCTGTCAACACACGTAATCTACCTTGTCGTATATGTCAATAAGTCAGGATGCGATACATACTCATGTCATACATAATTTAATATCAAATACTAAAGTTTGTTTTCAATTTTACATAACAAATTATTAAAGTTATATTTTCTCTCACTGTACGATAAAGTTTCGACACCTGCAACGCGCCTGTAAGCCTCCTGGCGTTGCAGGTGTCCATCGGCGGCGGTTAGCACTATTCTGTGACCCGCCTGCTCGTTTGCCACCTATCTCATAAAAAAAACTAATCTGGTTTACGATATGTTGCACTTCACTTGTATAAATAGACTATAAGATTAAAGACTTCCACACAAAATAACGCTGATATGTCCTGGATGTGTCTGCACAAGCGGGGGATGGTTCCATATTTCGTGCAATATGTTACAATAGGGACGCGTGGCGTCACAGGACAATACCTATTAAGTTATACGTGTGGGGGAGCACGTGCGGAGGTAACTATGCAATGGTATTTTGAAAATTATTTAAAAAACAAAATCTCTAATATCTTATATATATATATTATTGCTAAGATCGCTTAAGTAATCCAACAAGATAAAAATAAATATGTATACTTTGATTTGTCACGATTTTTTATTTGCTACGGGATAGTGACTACATACTCATTGTTACTTGAACTTTAAACTTTCATGAATAAGCTAAGTGACTTACGGCCTAAGGGCCTAATTTATGTTGGAGTATACTTGATTTAATTCCGTAGTAGTAAACGCTGCTGATGTTTGAGATTCTCAGAAAAAGTGTTTCAAAAACACAGGTCTCAGCATCATGACACTGTTTTGTCTTATTCGTCAAATTAAGAAAACAATTATTATCTGTGTGCAGTAAAACCTCATCAACCGTCATTAGAGTAAATAAAAAATAAAATTCGTTTAAAAAAAGAATTACATTGTGGTCCAATTTCTCTGTCAAATTCGTTTTCAAATACCTGGCTGAATTTTATTGAAGCTTTGTTTTTACAGCAGCGTTAACGAGTGGGATTGAATTTTTTACAACGCTTTTCAAACTACCACTCGCCGATTGTTTGAAGAATGTATAGAATTCGAAATATCGGACGGTAATTTGTCATAATCGAAAGTTTTTCGTAAAATCCTTTATGGGTTCTGATTTTGATATTGACACGTTAAATCACGTTTATGAAATTTTTGGGATAAAATGGATGATAGCATTTTCCGAATATTCAGGTAGGTTGTATGAAATGATCGGTAATCGCGACGATTCCATTACTTCAGCTGATATTAATTGGTATGAAAACAATGACGCAAATAATGTACTCGTATTATGCAACAAAGATATTTTGCTACATGAAATTTGAACTAAATTCTATTGCTTTAAATACGAACAACCGTTTTTTTGGGGGAAGGAAAACCCACAATTCTTAAAAATAGCAAAAAATTTTTTAGCAAGATGCGGCAGCTATAGCTTACCCAGTTAGGTAGTCAGGTAGGTAGTTAACATTTAATCATATCAAGTAATCATCGATTAATTTATTCTCTATATATTAAAAGGAGATATTATCAGGACTGTAATTACGAACAATAGCAAGACTTGAAAATATACTATCATTGGCGGGATCATCGCCTCCTAAAATAATAACTTAGATGATAATATAAAAAGACAAGAAATAACAAAACTACGATGGCTACTTTTGATATTGGAGTTTTACTTCGAAAAATTCATTAATTGTTTAGAAAAGCGGATAGATATTATTTAAGATTTTATTATCCAATTAGTGAATAGTGATAGTAATGGTCTAAAAAAAGTTCCGAGAGATGCCAATGAAATTTATTATATATGATACAACATTATGGACCATAAATTCTCATATAGGAAATTTTACACGGGCCTCGTCTGGCCATAGGCATCTAGGCTTATAATATGTCTGAGTCGCGTTTTGATTGAAACTGACTTACCCAGTGGGTGGTATGGCGTATCCTTCTGCATGTATTCACATTTTACAACGTTATATTGTCTTTTATTAACATAACTGTTACTCATTTAAAGAAAAACACTTGATTAACGGATTTAAGTTATGTATTTGTTATGTATTGCAAAAATATATTTACATTATTTTAAATTTTTCCGACGTTTCGCGTACTTTACAGCGTGCGTGGTCACGGTAGAGTCTACCGTGTAGTAAAGTGTTTTTCTTTATACAACGTTTTTGATTTCACTCCTATAAATATAATAAAAGGTACCTTCTCTCAATGCAATGAACCGAGTGCGCGTTGCAAATCACCAATCCGTGATATTGCGTATCGGTGCGCCTTATTTGGAAAGCTCTGGGGCATACCCCTCTACACCGTGGCTGATCAGCCCTGACCAATTGGGAGGAATTGTGACAACTGAAGCGAATGTACGGTAACAAAGAATTGTTTGTTGTTACTAACAAGTGTGTCACTGGAAAAGCTTAGACACAGATAATGTGTTATATTGAGGATTAGTAAATTTTAATTTAACTTGTTTCGCAATGTTTATCCATGATCGTTTGTAATTGACACACATAATAGGGCAAGTGTTAATTATGTAATTCAGAAAAATCTGGACTTTCGGCCTTTGAAGGCGAGCCTTCAAAGTACCACACTGAAACTCGAGTAAGTGTAGCACACTTCACCACCTGACTTGGCCCGTTGTTTAAATGAATCGATTATAAAAATTTTATAGGTGTGTTATATAATTTTCTACAGGCGCAGGACATATAAAAAAGTACACCTAAATCCAACGGAGACGTAACATGAAGAAGACGCACTTCACCGTGTCGTATCTTCTAATGGTTTAATTGGTAAATTCAACTACGAAAATTAAGGTCTGATTAGCCATCGATAGAATTTTGGACAGTAAGATATTATCGTAGCTCATCTAAATCTTTTAATTGCTTTATTCTAACAAACGAATATTGTGTCTTTTCCAAGAGCTTAAAAATCGTAATTGTAATAAGATCGTATTTTTGGTTCTTAATCGTTTTATTGTTAATCAGTAAGTATTTTTAAAGCAACACAACGACTGTGTAATTTTTGCCCAACCAACAACACTATGAACAATTTTCACTTACACGTACTAGTATTTATAAATAAACTTTCAAACAGGGATTAAGCCACCTGATAAACATTTTTATTACCATTGATACGGTATTATTTAATTATTTTTGTCCCCGCAAAATTGAATTATTATTACGTACAGCAATATGTTAGATCGTTATTATGCACCCCTTCATTGCACCCCTAATGCATTCCTTGGTCCACGTGTGACGCAGGGAGGAGGTTGCTAGTTAGGCGGATAATTAATTGTTTATTATAATAAGTACTAATTTTGATGACTTGATCTGTTTATGTTACAGATAATCACGATCTGATCGAATTAAATCGATTATTTTATTTGGTGGCTTTAGACATGTCTGAAAACAATGAAGCTTTAAAATACTTAACCTATTTCCGTACAGCAGCAGATTTCTCGATTCCCTATTCACTAAAAGAAGGTATGGTGAGTCTTCATTCCGTGTAAAAATCTTCACCTAAATTTACTGAGAGGATTTCAAATCTAACCTGATTCAGATACAGATTGATGAAGATACATTTTAAGGAATAATGAGCTTAAGAGGTGATAATTGTAACTAATGGAAGTATGATCTCGCTGGTTTATTGTTGGACTGTCTAAACTTTGCACACCGAAATACTAAAAATAATGTCAATAAAAAAACAGGTTCTGTAACGCTATAATGATAATAATTGTGGGATGAATACAAAAAATTATACATTTAAAGAAAAACACTTTATTAACGGATTAAGTTATGTATTTTTACAAAATTTAAATATATTTTACATTATATTATTATCTACCGTGACCACGCACACTGTAAAGTACGCGAAACGTCGGAAAAAAATTTAAAATCGTTATTGTAATAAGGATTACAATTACGATTTTAAATTTTTCAATAATAGGAATACGGATTTTCGGATATTTTTTTATAATCGATTCATTTAAATAACGGGCCAAGTCAGCATGGTGGTGAAGTGTGCTACACTCAAACACTCGGGTTTGAGTGTGGTAAGCATATAGATCTGTATTATAAAGCTGAATCACAGCTTATTGTTAATTCCAAATACTTATGTTGATTTCAATATGTCCACATATTTATCGATACAGTCAAAACCGTGCATTGAAATGCGTGTGTGCGGAGAATTTAAAAGAGGACCCTAAAAACTAGTGGCACGCCCACCTCTGGAATGATTTTCGGCTACAAGGAGTATGAGAGGAGGGTGGTCGTATTTCACAATTAAATTTTTCTGGCGCGATCTCGCAATGTATACGCTGAGCAACGCCGCACGCTTGGGGTGAGATGTAGCGATTCTCAAACTATGCTGTTATTATTGTCTTCGATTGTGGATGCTATTGTGCAGGGAAAATTTGTTTTTTATCTTAATTATCACAAGTATTGTACATTGTTATACGCACGAAAAAAAACAGAGCAAGATTCAGAGTATGCGACGGTTTAAGTTAAAAAATGACAGATTATGTTCATGTACTAGGCTATATGGCACTGGTCTTACCTAACATGTACACTTTTTCCTAACTAAAGTAAAATGTAAAGTATGTTATTGATTTTTCATATAGAGTATACAAAACTAAAAATTAAACTTACTAAAATTATATTTTGTTTATCTATCTACAAGCACAAGTTTGAGAAGCAATGCCCCTCGGTTTAATATCGCAACGACGACGACACGGCGGCGTCACGTGCGCTCAAAGATATACTAACACAAGCGCAGAATTACAAGCGCGTCTGTCTGTGTGACCTGGATGCCTTACTGATGAAATCTTCGACATGTTACTTGATAGCCTGAGGAGTGAGGAGTTCTACTATATTATAACATCGACTTGAGTGCGCTTTCGGATTTGCCAGATTGAATCTTTCTTTTCAACATCGTTTGGATCGTATACAATACGAAATACATATTATCATACAAAGCTTTAACGAACTAATATAACATATACACTCATACTTTATTTGACGCAACAAAGCAAAACATAAAACACCAATCTTAGTTAAAAAACATACAAGGTAAGATTTATAGGGCCTATTTGAAAATTATATAGCACACAATCGGTTTAGCGTATTTTTAGTTTATGCAACACGTCTTGCCTTTTAAATCGCATTAATCGGAGATTTACAAAAAATGTTACTATTATTTTTTAAGCGGAAGGCAGCCTTATATCTACGGTATACGATTGAGTTTTCCATAACAGATATAAAGGCAGCAACAATTTATTATATTTAAAGCAAAAGGGGACGATACACAGGGGCGTTGTAACAGGTGCTGTGATGCTGTCCGCAACTGATCGCTAAATGTTAGGGCTGATTACGTAGTGACTTTAGTTTGGCGATACACATATCTGTGCTCAAAGGGAGAATGTTCAATAATCGGCATCTACAATTCACTACATTCTATAATTTGAAAATTACAGTACTTTATGGAGCATTGCCTGTAGCATGATATTGTATCTGTGGAACTGGCGATAATGTAAGATCATAGAATTTAAATAAAGCTGACATGTGAAAGGAATTCTATTTAAGTCCACAGAATATAATGTACACTCCTCAAAATAAAAATCTCTAAATTTAGCATAGGTTTAACCACGTTTATTCTAAAATTAACTCGATCGTCTGAATCTATTTTAGGTACTCAATGCCATTACGTCAGAATAGCATTTAGTCTAAATTATCTATAAAAAGATGGATTAAATTTATATTAGACGTTCATTGGTTTTAATTTTAGAAAGCAAAAGTATGAATTTTTTTGTATTAAAAATGTATTTCTATATTCTATTACAAGAATATACAAGATTTTTAGATATTATAAATCCGTTTCATACGAATTTTTACGAATTTGTGTTTTATAATACTATGAAATCCATTTTTAAACTGTTTGTAATAATATTTCGCACACGTTGTCAAATGTCAATAATCAAAATACAAAGCATAGTATGCGAATGAATTTAGTAGTTAGAGGATTCGTATCGGCACTAAAGATTGTTGGAATAGAAATCAGTCGAAATATACTCTATGGCGAAACTAAACTAAACCTACTCTATGGTATAGGTATCGTAATGCTATTCTAGGCATAATGCCTGTATAATTATTGTATAATATATAATTTTAAGATATATATAATTTTAGAGATATTAGTTAAGGTTTACTTTAAAGATGTGTATCTACTACCGCCACCAATATGTTTTGTTTACAAAATATTTTTTACAAAGTGCCGAACTTCTTACTCTTTTTTCAAGCAAAACAACAATTGCTTCGGTAATTAACTATACGAGAGTTTTGTAAATATATATTAATTATCCAATTCAGACAATGCAAATTTAACTTAATAATAAAAGCAAAATTAAAAAATAGGAGCTTAAACTGAAATAAAATACCTATGTTGAGAATTTACCGACACGCAAATGTACCACACATTATGATTATTGGTTTGTTATAAATCTTCGAAAAAAATATCACGCCGAAAAATTAAGTTACATACGCGTGTAAAAAACCCTAAATGTTAAAACTTATTAAATTCTATTGTCTCACGAACACGATTGCTAAAAAGCACGCAAAAAATTGCTAGTAGTAACAAATTCGCAAATAATCCGTTAAAGAAATTCACGAAAGATACATACAACACAAAAACATATGGCTCGCGTTTCATTGTCTCTGTAGCAAGTGTGACAGCGAATTAATTACAACCCTTGCGATGCAAGTGCAACGTGCCCGCGTGAGCACGTCCAGTCATCAATAATGCCGATCTGTATTACTGTCATAGGCCTTTGTTGTACCCCAGTACACTTTGGTAATTACAGTTAGAATTGGATCAGTAGCGCCACAGTTTGACAAATAAAAGCGCACAATCCACGTGTTTCGAAAAAGCTTATTTCTTTCGTGTTACACGTTACGTCTAGCCGGTCTTGGCCTCAACAATAGAGTTGCGGATCCTTCAGATTCCCTAACTTATTTCTAATCTTTCTATTTTCTAAATAATACGCTGCTATTTTTCATTGAGTATTGTAACGAACGCCTGACGTCCATTAAAAAAGACATATAGTTCTTTTTTTAGAGAGAATGTGTGCAAATTTATTATTTTATTGATCAGGTATTATTTATATATAATTAAATATTTAAATTTTTATTGATTAGGTCCTTCATTTGAAATAAACCAGAATTGATTTCTGAACTTCTTCGATCGAAAATAACTTGTATGTATTTTATGTACAGTTATAGAAATATCTAGAAAAATGATTTAAACAGTATAGCTTTTTTATACAATTTAAACTAAATACATAATATTGCAATACAGTGTTTACGCCACATGTTCCAAAACTGGCCTCACAGGCTAAAGATTTCCAATATCAATTTAATTGTGATAAGACTATAATTTGTATGCATCATGTAGTTCGAAAACGTCGGATGTTTGTCCCTTTAAGCCGATTAGCAACATCTGCCGACTATCACCCGATGTTGATTTTAATAAGACCTGCGAATAACTGTAGTTTTGACATGAAAATTTTAAACCAACGTAAAATATTTCAGTATTTTCGTTTTTTGTGATTAACAAGTCTCGCTGATTATGCAGCCCTTGGTCGTGTTGATTTATTCACTATGCACAAAGATAAATCTATTCGGATTTTGAGCTTAGTTATTAAGGGTAATGCTGACACAGCTAAACAACATAAAAGCGCCTTTGGCTCTCGTTTAAAACTACGAATTTCATACAAATATTTGAAGCTTATTTATTTTAAGTTAGCGAAACAAATAGTCATAGATCATAGGTACAAACATTCAACGTGTCCCATCCAATATGTACTTCACCATTTTATATTACAAGGTAGTGTTTTAATGAATGTTAATTTGTTAATATAAAAATGAATAACGTTAAGACTATTATCATTTCATTGACTTTATTTCAATAAAATTAACATATTTTGAGATTAATAAAATGGTAATAGGTCACTAATTGCAGTAACGGATAGTCGGAAATTATTTTCTTCCGAGCTTTTCAGGAATATGCTTTCTTTGATTTTCGTTTGTTTTCTCCTTGGATACACCCATTTTTCTTTAAGCTTTAAAAATGACGAACGTTTCTTTACATTTACAGATCACTGCCACAGAGTTACGTAATAAGAAATAAACATGTTCACAGAAAGAATTGAATATCAATGGTAAAAATAAAATAACTATTTTACTTATGCCTTAAATCATTAAGTGTCATTTTTTAATTAAAAAAATTATAATTAAATATTATTAGATGAAAAAAATCACATTCAGTACAACATTTAATATGACTGTATAATATACCTATTTCTATATTAAATATCTAATTTTTATACCAATGTACATTAGATAACGAAGGTACTTTAAAATCTTAACTATCAAAATTTCATTAACAATACGTATTCACACAAATTTATTGAATACCACCCTTTGACTAAGAAAAAGTGTTTAATACCCAATGGATTAATGATATTTTGTACATTAAAGCAAATTCCCACCAAACTACGAACTCAATAAATAATACATAACCTCCTCGTTTGACAGAAGTAAGCCAAGGCAACCGCATATAATCCCAGACCGATATGAAACTATATTTTATATCGCGGTAAAGCCGACTGGTATTGACTTAAAATCTAATAGCGAACTAAGCCACGCGTCCACTAAAAATTTCTCCATATTAATGCTGAACAATTTTGAACTTTGTGACATCTATTACTGCTCAATTATAAGTAATTTTATTAAAAACTCGAGCACTGCTATTCTCGATTTTAATACAATGACGTAAGGCTCATTTTGTATTCAGAGTCGTGGAAATGATGACTGCCTACTTTACAAGTTGCTTGCCCCGGTTGGTTGAATTAAGGTATCTATGAAATGGTTCTGCATCGGATAAATTAGGTTTTAATGAAAAATTTTTGCGGAAAAAAATAATAAAATTAACCTGAGAATTTTGTAATTAAATTTGGATATTTTCATACCGAATGTGTCTTCAAGTTTTAGATAACCAAGGCTTGAGAAAAAATGTATCTAAGAGAGTTTACTGCAACTGTTACATCTAATGTACTAGGTAGTTTTATCAGTAACAATTTCTAATGAATACTAAAATTTCGCTGTTTTATTGTCCACAATATCCGAAAGGCAGAACTCCGGCACGTGCCGCCGCGGGGAGCACGAGCCTCTAAGCCGTCGCCGCCCGCCGCCCGCCGCTCAGCAAGCGTCAAGTTTTGCCGATTGATAAGCAACTGCGATTGCCCGATGTTTGCTCATGAACATCGCCACGCTTTATTGCCTCGTGGGATGTACCCCATTGTTGGCTTCACAATAAACACTGCCGTGTCACCCGTTATGGGAAAAACAATATTTTTCCCTGGTTTCGCGATGTTTGCACTGCGCTAGTTAAATATTTACGAAATGCCATTGCGATAAATTGCAATTGTACTTATTTGATTTTGGTGAACTGAAATGGCCGCTTTCGATAATATTTGATTAACGAAAGCAATTTTGAATCGCTGTTTATTTCAGAGTAAAAACTTATTAAAAACATAGTTTATAGAGGTGACTGGTCGGTTAATGGACTATTTCTAGATATATTGAACTATCATTTGTCTAAATCTTCAAATTATGTAAATATCGTTCGGAAAATTTAATATAACAATTGTGCGTCATGTCAGAGATAAACTCCAATCAGACAAGTGCCATCTAATCAATTCAATATCTTGTACAACAAGTAGAATATAGCATGAATCTTGTCAAAAGGTTAACACTTCCCAATACAACACCTGTTTAAATAGGTGAATTCCTTACTATATCAAATTGGTTAAATCCTACGTGGGAATCTAGTCTGTAGGTGGTGTTAATTGAACGCATTATCGCGTAAACTAATATTATTAATTATAAGTCCAATGCTGCCTTAGGGTACGTTATCGCCCCATAGTAAACATCGAAGGTAATTTCGCAGTGAATACATTGCTACACCAGATAACGATTTGTAACAATTTATCGCCAAATGGCCAGTTCCCACTGTCTCACGTGTTTTTGTTTATAAATACAGCGAGCGTATTAGAATAGAATATTTAGAATAAAATATTTATTTATAAATAACATATTTACATATTTTATTCTACGTTTGAAGCTACTTTGATTTAATTATGATACCCATTCAAGTCAGAACGCACAAAATTATATAATTTCCCCCGTACTTTCCATATGTTTTGTTAATTTATTTATTTATTTAATGCTCCACTAATATTGATAACAGGCATGTTTGAAATTGGACTATCCAATAATTCAACGAAACAAACTCCTTAATTGTGTAACAGTCTTTTTATAAATATAATAAAAAATTAATTACATAATTATATAATTTATAATGAACACTCTGGTTAATTACACCCAATATTATAGGCATAATAAGGTTTTCTTCTCCTTAGTGATAAAAGCACATACCCCGAGTTCTGTAATAGTTGGTAGAACTAAAAGAAACTTGCTTTTAATTGCCGATGTAAAAGAAAGCTAGTTAGATAGTTGCCCCTATTCAGAGGTTAAGACGAATATTGAATCAATAAAAAAAATTGTTTACACAACACTGCAAAGGACAAGTTTTTCCCCAGAGTATTTTTCAAAAACGACACGCGTTGAAGCAGATTATCTATCTAGTTTTAAGCGCTTGTGAATTCAATGAGTCGACTCATTAGGCCTAGTCAAAAGCGTTTAAGATCAGATGTGATCGTATTGTATGAGACAAGTGCCAATATAGATATTATCAGCTGAACGCGCGTCCGGGCACGCGCCTGGTGCGTGCCGAGCGTACCTGTAGAGAGTAAATGCATCCAGAAGTGCTACGCGCGTAGCTTTGAAAGTTTGAAAAAAATTGGTAAGATTTCGAAAATTAAATTTCGAAAATTAATGTATAAAACATGATTAGTGATTAGCAATTGGTTAATCTTCATCTAAAGTGATACATATTACGGTAACGCATGTTTCACTGGTCTAAAGATAAATTTATAGATTTTTAGTTTAGAGAGTGTATATCAGAATCGAGATTGATATGTAAATTTATGGATACCTAAGCTTTGCTTAAGTCAAGAAAAGTGTAATCGTCATCTAGATTTATTATATATAGTATTATATATATTTATTAAAGGTATAGTAGAAATAAAGGCTTTATTTATTTATATTTTATTAAAGAACAGAGTTTTGTAAACCAAATTAAAATAGTGTCTAAAAATTTATTTCGTATTAAAGCTATCGTTGTACAATTTTTCAAATGAAATAGTAAGCCATTATTCTTTACACCAAAAACAGATTATATATCTCTATCTCAGAATCTATCTCCAAATCCGAGACTGCGTAAGTTAAGCAAAATCATATTTTGAATTTGGAATTCATATTTCGTTTAACGCAATTGCTTTAAATATTTTAAGTTATAAATAACAATTAAATTTCAACCAAATTAGAATAATTATCAAATCTATTTCTTAATAATAATAATCTAGTATAATAGTTTATGAGATTACTTAAGATTATATCTGTAATTGATCATCATCGACAGATATTAATTGCCGTCTGTAATCTTCGAGTCTAATAAAATCATTTGTTGATGTTTTAACACACGATAATATTATTTCGCTTTAATTTTCGTCTGATTCAAGATGAATCTATGGCAATCACACCCCATTCACATAACTAAATCTATAACAATTAATCTTTGCATGGGAACTTAACCCCATGCAATAGTCATCACAACGCTTTTAGTTATTCACCTTGTTGTGATTTTACTCAAAAGTTAAACAATTATATTTAAAATATTTTATATTATATTTACCACTTCTGAAATCTAACGGCGTACTATACTTACAGAGTAGTCCACTAATACGTAACATTGCTTAAGTTTCGTACATATGAACTAATTTTTGTACTCTCAAAACATGAAAGCATATACCTATATACATACATACACCTACTATACAAGCAACATCACTGCAACAGAACGTCGATTTAATGTGTAAAAACTTTTCAAAATGGCGGAATATTCGCGTAGGTCTTATTAGTTGACTATGTAGACCAACTTAGTTCCAGAAGCTTTTGGCCGAATTTTCTACTTCTCAATGCAGGTACAAAGAGCTGGCAGAGCCTTTACTACAAGAAAGGTCCATTGTATAAAAAAATCTTACATATGAAGAATATATGATTGTATTTTCTCGGTGTGCTTTTTCTGTTTGAAAGCAACAAGCTCAGAATACGGAAAGCTTGGGCAAATAACAATATACGAAATTAATCTCGGCATATTTGCTCTGCTGTCATCTCCCTTGGATTGACCACTTGCTATGTGCACTTGTAAGCAACCGGTCACTTGGTACACGCTAGGCGGCCTTTCGAACTCCTGCAGTGTAGTTTACGGTTAAGTACCTATAAATCATTATTCATTAAAACGAACTACCACAAGTAAGTACCTATAGCTTACTTTGTGGCATCATTATTCAATTTTAAACTCTTGAAGGAATGGCTAGGCTTTCTAACTTGTTAAAAGTAACGAAAGAAGTGTGAATAATTATTGTTCGTGTAATTGGAAAAATTTAAACAATTGAGAAACATCCTAATTGATTTAAGACTCTTGTAACCAAAATAAAACATATTTTTAATTTACTCAATATTTTAAAAAAAAGTTTATAATTTTCCTCTACTCGATTGGAATATTTATAACTTTTTTGAATGAAAATGAACATGTAATTCTGTAACTTAGACGGTAATGGGTGACCCAAGCCTAGTAAAGGCAGGTGGGAATGTGTTAGGGTAGTACTAATTGGAAGAAACTGACCGAAACGTGTGAGAAAATTGCCTAACCTCTTTAATAAGCTGTTCTCCGATAACTTTCTGATAAAATATGATGGTATCATCTTCTCTTTCAAATACTAACAAGTGTTATGTATTTAAACAAAAATCCAGTGTCGCTACAGACTTAAGGAGTATTATTATTACTTTTCATCTCCAGTGGTATATTCTCTTTAAAAAATGTACATGATCAACCACCTGTGCGTAACGTAAATTAATAAAGCATTATTTTCTTTTCTATTGTAGTTCAACATTGCTAAAGACAACAGAAATGTGTATTCAATTGTGTTAAGTGAGATTCACTATATGACGTCCGTGAGAATAGATAGCTATAATATAAGAACTTTGAAGTAATTTCAAGTCAGACACTTGTCACTTTGTAATAAGTAATTTTAATTCGCTGTATACTATATATGTATGTAAGCAAATATGCAAATTATATTATAAACATTTTCATAATGTATTGACATTTATACCAAAACATTGTTTTTCCGTAAATCGAACCTGACAATGTGCATAAGTCACAGAATCGACGAGGTGAAGGGTATTGATTCCTTTTTATAGCAATAAAACAAAATTCATTGCTTTAGCTGAATTATTTGAACTGCCAAGCTAGGGCGTATCTCAACGCCCTAGGGGTGATCCTTAATACCGTAATAAAAATCGAATATATATCCATCAATGAACTTCGCAATATTGGAATGTTAAAAGTATACACAAATGGTATAGCTTTTCGAACAATTGGTTGGTAATATATCACATATTTTTAATGCATATGGAATTTTACGACATATGCGGCAAATCTTAAGTGGGCAAAAAATTAAATTACCTGGGAGAAGGAACATTAAATTAAAAATAATAGCAGTTAGAATACACGTACTACAATTTCATATTTTTCAATAATATGCGAATAGTGGGGTATGAAGGGGAACGAAGTGATATATAGTATAAGTCATTTAAGTACGAATTATAATACTGACAAATTAAATCTATAAGTAATAAATTCAAGGGGACTTTGTTATCAGTACGCGTTTTATAATCATATTACAAGTTTCAATATGAAAATCGGATCTGCTATACATTCAAACTCTCGTAATATTTCATCTTAGCAACATACGTGTATTTAAATATTTCCCCATATAATAAGTTTGAAACAAGCCGATCTCAATTCATTTGGAAATATTTAATCATCGTGTGATGAGGATTAACTTTAGGGGGTCGTCACCCCGCATAATCCAGGGGAGTCACAGCATGACTCTCCTTATCCAAAAATCTTCAAATGACATGAGATCAGTCAAATATTGGAGCTCGTACAATAAACCCACTCTTTTAGAACTTTTTTAATATTTTAGCAAATTTAATAATTCAAGAATTAAAAAAAAATACTTGAGTTAAATGTTGTTTTAACTTGCATTGGTTATAATAATAAGATCGCTGGTTTTGTTAAAAACAATACAAAATTTTAAGTCTCGACAAACAATAGTCCTTCACGGCTATTTATATCAATGGACAATTATAATAAAATAAAATAACAATACACTAGTATCTATCTCTCTGCAATCTGTCTCTTTTAAAAGTCTAATATAATTAATTTTACTTCATTTAATATAACGCCTAAACTACTTAATATATTGTTGAACTCAAAAACGATCAAACTACGAGTGAAATCGCAGTTATTTTAAAGCCCAGTATCTCTCTTAAGACCTTGAAACTTGTAAACGGCATCACACCACATCACATACACGTTAAATGTCTAATTTCTCCCTTGGGTGTATCGCAGGTAATTGAAGGGAGTAATATAGAGGACGAACGCTTGAAATAAAAGTTAATACATTTTAGTAAAATCCTGTCACGTGTCTGACACGCGTAGCTCCGACAAGCAGGCTAGCAAACATATTGACGATTCATACACGGTTGACTGCTATTAACTCTTTTAAACGTTCTCTATTTTGATTGTCTTTCATATGAGATACTTTCGATGTGTTCATTTTTATTATCCACTTGTAAATGTTGAAATGGCTAACGTTTCCATGTACCACGAACCATGGCAACCCTTTTAATATTCATTGTAAAAAAAGTTACGTATTAACTATTCAAGTTTTAAGCTTTAATACAGAGCGCATTCTTTCTGAAACTCATTTGGGTACTTAGGTTTAGATTACCTTAGTTATCTCACTCTTTCTCCTTTTCATAAAACAAGGTAAAAATTCTAAATATTATAGCAAATATTAGAAATTCTAAATATTCTAGCTATAGTGGTGTCCAATTTTTGTAGAAATGTTGTAGGGATAAGTAAATAAATCCACTAATGGACGAGAACCAATGAAATAGTTTTCATCACGTCACATTGTCACGAACATACTAGTTAGTAAACAGAAACTAATATGATAACTTTATTATCATATTGTAATTAAGATAATTTCATATAGGTTATTAGAATTGTTTTTTATACATAAGGAGGTATTTAGACTAAACGAAAAATGCCGTTCAAATTTCTGTGATGTAAAATGAACATGCCAAGAGATTGATTGATCTCTCTTCAGTTAATAACAATTAAAGATCAATAAAGAATCTCCTACAACAGACTTACTAAGTTGTCTCACAAAAAGAACTAAGTACAAGACGTTTATAAATTAGCAACCGTTTTACACATTGTCTCCCTGACAGAAAATATTATACAGGCCGCGAGGATTATTTTTTGAAAAACCATACAATGATTGGTACTGTTGCTTATTTAATCATTTACAACAAACGTATTGTATTGTTAATGTATTGTACTTAATTCTCTAAATCCAGATGTGATAAAATTTATGTTTTAGGTCCGAGTTTTAGGTGTTTACCGATATACATATAGTCTATTTGTTCACCATGCCTATACTTATACTTTGATCTGCAACAAAACACGACCCTTTATAGTAAACAAGGGGAAACGTCCCTTTCATAGAAACCAATCTACATTTTTAAAGAAAAATTAACTTTAATTCATGCAGATAAAGTTTATTTTTAATTGGAGACGGGTTTAAGGCATCATTTTCAGTATAGCTTTATTGACGCGAGTCAATACGTACGCTCATGAACGTTTTCAAGGAATTATACGCAAAAAGATATAACGATTGTTATTGTTCAGCTGCCTAAAAAATTTCATACGCATAATTTTCGATATACAAAGTTTAAATTATTCTTTGATAAATTATTTCTAAAGTAGGTACTAAAGAATTCTTGTTAGGAAAAACATAATTAATGCGAAACTGATACAAGATTATAACCAGACAGTTTCAGCCGTACAAGCTAAACGGACAATCAATTCACAAAATATATTTATTGTCTCTCAATTTCTACAATACAGACGCGAGCCACTTATACAGAAGTACAATTTATTTGACCACCAAGTTGAATATGAATTGTCCACAAAAGTGCTGTAAATAATATTTCATCTAAGAGGCAAAGCGGAATCATGTTTATTTTTGATCGGATTCAATATTCCCAATCACTTTTCGCACAATCCATTGGGCATGGATTGATTGTACCGATATTGCATAGATCGGTTCAGATTTATGCGATATTGAGAAAGAGTATTCACAAATATTACAAGTTATTGAATTTTTTACAGCCCAGTGCGTTTTCTCGGGTCACTTTTGTTAAATTTTAAATATGAAATAGGGTTTACATAATTTTTTCAGCATTTATTTATTTATTAAATCATGTACTCATATTTAACAATATTCTTATTTGGTGTCGGGGCGAAACGTACGTCGAGTGGTTGTGGATTTTGTCGCGGAGTATTGCTTACATATTAGAGTTTTGTACTATGGACTTCCGCAAGGTAACGCCTGATTCTATTAATTATAATATTCTATTACAATACTATAATTTGTAATGCAGCCGCTTATATTCCTATATTAATATCATATGATGCGCGTCTCGCGATCATCTCTGCAACCAGCCTAACCGGAAATATTCTCATGGGTGATTTGCATTGTCATATTTTATAATATTACTTCTAGGCACTATGGCATCTATTTTTTTTATAGAGCACCAGCTTAACCTTAGTGACAAATGAGCAGAACAGAAGCAGTGTAAGTGATACTGAAAGTCTTCTGTATTAGTACTGCTTGCTAGATATCGCAAACTTCGAGGAAGAATATTACCAATAAAAATTAAATAATAATAAATTCGACTTGAGTTGCAATGTTAAATTTAATTCGAGAATCGTTTAAAACGATGCCGGTATTGACGTGAAAATTAAACGCATTCATCAATATATCTCATGAATATGCCTTTAACGAGTTGTAATGATTTTATTACTTCCTACTCATGATTATACCTATGAATATTTTCATGAAACTTTAATTTAATTTTACTGGTGTAACGAAGAAGTAGATTCGCGTTAAAACTTAGAATATAACTGAGAACTTACCGTATGAGTGCACTTATGTCTCTTCGAAGACGGCACGCCTCGTTTTGTCTTTCGTATTATCTATGATTGTCTCTTGTTAATGACTAGAGATGCTCACCAACTGTAATGCTTGCTATAGGTCGTTTCGGATTGCCGCGAATAATTATAAATGGCGTGGAAAACGACAGCTAGCCATTTTATATGTACGTAAATACTTTATCATATTAGTTGGGTCTTTGAACGCAATCCAGTAAAAGTATGGCGGTCTTATCGCTGGCTCGTTCCGATCTCACAACGCACAAGAAGCAGATAACAAATTACAAACTTTTTTCGCTCAGACCCCGAATCAAACCTGATATTCTAGGCTCGGTCTACTTAAGATTTTATAAAGGAAACATAGTAAACACTTCATTATTATAAATTTTATTAAAAAACTACTTCAAACCGGACCTACGTTTGGGCAGGTTCCCCTTAATTCTGGGATGCCATTATCAGATCTTGTTTTCTCCTCTGTACTCTTCTTCCTCTTAACAATAGCTTTACCCTTGCGATATCTCTTTAAAAAAAATAATTGGTTCATAAGCGACGAAGCTATCTGCAAACAGAAAAAATAATATTACACAGTCGAATAGGGATTTTTTTAAAGTTAGCAAGGTCATGTTGTATGTAAACAATTAAGCTACTAATGTACCGTCGCACGTACTGCGTACGTATAATATTCAGTTCTTATTTCGCGACCTTGTAGAACGTAAGTTTCTGTGAGACACACGGACACAAATGTTAATGTCAATGTTTTTTATTCCGCTTTCTTATCACTATTCGTACTCTCATTCCATTACTTTCATCTTACTTTCTGTTTTTTAATAAAAATCTCTATACGAACGCAACATTGAACGACAGTATAAAATTTCCGTTACATTAAGGGAAGCTACTCGAAGACCTATAAAAACTGAGTACCTTTCAAATTACGCTTGGCAAAAAATTCGAGCCATCGATGATCACGCTCAACTGGGCTTCATAAAATAGTATTCGTATTAAAAACGAGTTGTGGTAACCCGTCCGGGGCGTATTCTACTTGCTCATACCACCATTGGACTTGAAGTGGTACAGAGGTGAGCACACAATAGAACTAAACGCACGCAGAGCCATTCATTGCTACTGATAAATGAAAACACAATAAGTCCAATAGTAAGTAAATTTTAAGGTAGTTCGTGTTTTGGATGCGGCAATTGGAAATTTTGTCACACAATCGAGGAGTATTCCTGTGGATAAAGTGTCAATCTTTTTCATACATTGCATTTGCTATAAATGTGGGTTTTGAATATCTGCGAATTGACATGGTAAGCACCGTAAGAATTATAGTAATATTTATCATAAATGTGTAAGTCTTTCTATCCAAAAAAATTGAAACATAATTATGACTGATAATTTATTTCAATTGCACATTTTTGGTAGTAATTAATTGATACATAAATGAAAATAGATACTTTTAGTGGTTCCGTGAACCTGGTTCTCTTAGTTCGGCAGTCCGGTATGGGTTGCCATTGCGGCAATTAAACTGTTATTTTATTAAATTATTGATACAACTCAATGAATGTATCGTGTGTGCTTGAGGCTTGAACTGTTGAGTGAAATAAATTCTCATAAATTCAAACATGCAATATCCGCGTAAAACCATTAAAAGACTTTATTCGAGAACAGAGTTGTTTATGAATAAACACCATTGTTGCACAGTACAATTTAATATAGCGTATCCATTGCGTTATTGCTTCAGTTATGTTTATAGACGGATGGTGTAAGTAGTCATTCAATAGCAGAATTGGACCACTCCAGTACAATACCCATAGGATATCACAAGTGCCCTAACCGAGATAGCTCTCCAGCTGTTTTTTCGTATATTAAAATAGAGCTCACCACAGATAAAATATTGCAATCGTCTATTAAAAGGTCTATCACGTGATTGTTTAAAATATTTAAAGTTCGAATTTCTTTCCCCTTGTCGTTTATAATGTTTAGGTAGTAGAAACGTTTTAATAAAATTATACCTATAATATTCTATTGAAATTATTTTTAAAAAAATATCAACTGCTACCCTTTATGAAGCTGAGATGTATATGGAATCTGTTTTATGGGTGTTTCTATGGATTTTCATATCACTCTTTCTGGATAATAAATTAGGTAAGAAAGCTAGGCAACCGTGAAAATTTGACATCTGACATACCAGAGCGCAACATAGAGGTATCCTGTATATACACTACACTATTGCTTAAATCAAAGACTAACCGAAACTCGGGCGATAGAAATCAAGGAACTTAAGTTAGCGCAGGCACGTCAAAGTTCATAGTTTAATTCAGCCTTCAAAGTTGCAAATAAACTGTTCCAGAACAAGTTCGATGGACTGAAACCACAAAGCACTAAAGAGACGCTGGAGGTGATATTCAAATTACCAGGAATGTCACCAAGTGACAAAGGATCGACAACCATTCAAATAGACGCTTAGTATTTCACGCAGTCCGAATTGGGCATTGCTGCATTCAGGCAACCACAAAAAAATGTTCATTTTACAATCAAAAAACGGTCTGCCTGTAGTAAATTCTGGATTTAGTTTTTATTTAGATAGACAACTTGTAACAAGAATAAACCAAGCAATTTAACTGATTAACATAATTGTATTCATAATAAATGTGCTATCAATGTATAGTTTAAAGATACCTTCTTAAGCACTAATATTATTTAATATTTTCCTATATTTATTTTCTTCTTCTCAATAGAGAAGAAGAAAATAAATATAGCAAATATGCGGCTTTTCTCTTAACCGTGAATTATACAATCTTAAGAAAAATAAAATTTGAAAAGTTTACACTAACTATGCCAGATTATTTTAGAACCTTTGACATTAAGGAACCTTGTTTTGAAATATAAAAGAATTGAGAATCTATGTGATAGAGCGATAGAAGATATATTTATTAAACTTTTCATGAATATCCTATAATTAAACATAAATTTTAATATTAAAAAGCTTAATGCTTTATAAAATACTAAATATTACAAAGTATTTTTCAATTATTTTTCAAATGGATATTGTAACTTTCTTGCACATCATGTATACCATACCCGTGTAAACTTTATTAATTTTCCTTATGCATACATTTTTTATATAGAGGATAATATTAAAATCGATTTCCTTGCCTAAAATTTGCCACAGTATAAAATAGTGAGAGGCCACAACGCCATGTGTGCCTCTAAAATGTCTCAAAACAACAACGTTTTTTTATAAATAAATATAAGAACTATTTTGTCTTGCCTCGTGATCATACAGCATCTTACTACGTTCTGTTTCACCGCCGTTCCAATATAAACGATCGACCGAGCAGCAGTTTCGAATTTTCCTTCAGTGAAAAAAAGGAAATTTGTGCCGTATCGCAGTGGGAAAGTATAATAGGTAGGTGGGTTAGAATATTGGGCGGAGTCATAGGAGGGGTTCTGATTGGCGGGTTAATATTGGGAGAGGAAAGATGAGGGTGCTCGCTCTCTCTACGTCATTGTGTGTTGGGCTCGCGCAGAGTTCGCGTTGTTGTGATTAATTTTATATGAAAAAATGTTAGAATTTTATACAAATATAAATCCGGGATTGATGCAGGACGGCATGCAGCCTCCGCTCTCGTGTGCCGGAAGAACAGGTTAGTGAAAGTGTTACCCGCTTTTGGACGATGCGAATTTTTATAACCGAGCTTTTTGTGTCGCTTGGACTTTTTATGTTTGATAATAAGTAGATATTTCATTTCACGTGTTGTCAGAAGTGAAGGTGAAAATATTTATTTTGTATGTTAATATATTCATTTTATTTGATTTTATTAATGACCCCCATATATGCGAATCAGTGTATTTTTTATAGTAATATTAAAACGTAATTCTTAAACCTAATAACGTAATTCTTATTTGTAAAGCATTGGTTAGGTTACAAGTAATTGTTACAGATTGTAGTAAGTTATTATTAATAAAGTAATTTAATAATAGATTAATACAATTAACCAACAATATTTTTTATTGTTTGTAAAAGAGAACTTGTGCTAAATATGCGTTTGGTGATCACTGTAATTGGATATCTACGTTCCCATTTTATATGACATATTTCGGCGTCATTATATTTGTTTAATTGCAAGTTAAATTATTCTGAAAGAAAAATAATAAAATAATAAAAGTTCTCAAGTTTTTCTTTATGTATTCGTGATGCGGTTCGTTAAAGGCTTTTAAAGCTTAAAAACTTAAAAAATAATTTACTATTAAATAAAGTAATACATGTTCTATAATAACAATATAAGAACTACGAAACGCAACCATGGTACTTTGAAGTTTTTAATATATTTTGTATTTCCATACCGAGAACGTATTTTTGATCCAAAAACCCACTTCGGGCGCTTTCAAATCTAGTCTACTGAGTGAAAAATATAATAAGACAAACAACACTTTATTATTATTATTAATTCAATATAATATACCTTCACAAAATTCACATGCTTTATTTATAGTAAGAATAAAAAATACATACCTTAATAAAACCTAAAATATGTAGTAAACAAAAACAAAACACCGATATCACAGAATAAAGTGGAGCGTACGTTAAAACTAACTTGAAGGAATTGCTTTTATAATACAAAAATCGCAAGATAATGCGAACAAAAAAACTAATAAAGTATGTAACTATAAAATATTTCATTGTTTACGTACGGTATGGTGCTTTTGCAGTTCAAACTACTCAGTTTGTGTTGTGGTTGAATAGAGTATCATTATTACTAGAATAGATTTATTAATGAAATTAAAGAAGTCGTTCGTCCTCGTGAGACATTGCTCGTTTTTATTTAAATGACCGAAAATCTTCTTAAAACATTGTTGAACAATATCATTGGATGTCCGACGCTCGGTTTTCCAGCGCAGCAATAGTATCTCCACCACCAACGCTATTCCAAGTATTTTATACCTTATATAAGATTTATATATTATATAAGAAAATCTAAAATACAAGAAATGTGAACTGATTGCCAGTTTGCAGCTGTGATTATAATTGACGTTTTTGTTTTTGTATCGTATTTGTAAAATATTGCAGTGACTTCAAGTTTCACCATTAACTACATTCGCGCGTTTCCATTTTTCCTGATATGTGATATCATTGGCTGGATATGTTTAATTTATTTTGATACATGTAATCTATGAGACTTCAGAAATGTTTTGTAAATTTTATTTTAAAATACAGAGTTTTGTTGAACTCTTTGGATTCCTATACGTTTTAAGTAAAATTTATTTATGTAACCCGGTATAATTTTTGCAAAGCATTATATGAAATATTTGCCTCTCTTATGCATCATTGACCATTTTTTGTTGATTAGAATTCATACCATTTTAGGTATGAATTCTATCTTAAAGAGTTTGATTTTTGAAAAAATAGGAGCCCCCATACATATTACTTTATTCTCTACTCATTTGTTATTATAACGGCAACAGAAATATATCTTCTGTGACTGTCTAGGTTCATGATATTCATGTACAGCAATGTTTTAGTAAGCGTTCTCACAATTTGCGTCTAGAATTCTTAAACTGAATTTAGTGTCAACATGTAATTAAATAGAAGCTGTGTCCGCGTTAAATATAATTAACAAGAAATAAGAGATCCCATTAAATAAAACTCATTTAACAAACAAGTGTCTCTTCAAAAATCATTCGAAACATCGAGTAATTGAATTGTAATAAATTTCTCCATTGAAGAATTAAATTTGCTTGATGATTACAAACAATTTCCATTTATTAAATAATAAAACGTTTAACTTTTATATCACTCGTATGGCTTTTTTCATTACATTTTCTATCTCGAGTCTAGACTATACGCAACATTCTTGGAGCACGCACCGAATCGATTAACCGTTAGGGAAATTGAATGCCGACGTTTTGTTCCCCATTTGATCCGTGACCCGGGTGACTGAAGCCCCTCCCACAAGGGCGTGTCCCTAAGGAATGACTTGAGATGTCGACCATGTCTTGAGAAAGCTTTGTGCTCACTCCGTTTCAAAATATCACTTACAGCAAATCCACGGACTATGCTCAGTAAATTTAGGGATATGTTTTACATTTTATTTCGTAGAACAGTGAACAGTGAACGCACGAACGATATGAAGGAGTGATCCATTACATTATCCGAATTACGATCTTTTTAACATTAAATTAAAGATTACAAGTGAACATTTGTTTTAGATATAAATTTTTTTAACTTAAATATAGAACTAACACTATTCAGTCTAATTTGTTTAATAGTTCCATTTTTATATCATAATTGTAAATTCATCGTTTATTTTATAAAGATTTACTTTAGAATTAGATAACATTATCCATTGAATTACATAAACATTCACGATTTGTTAATTTCGTTACATCTTGAGTTTGACTGACAGCTGTGTGTCGAAAGAATTATTCATTATTTATGATATTCAGGTTGCTATTGTGAATACAACAAATTGTTTTTGCAAAAGTGACATATAAAATTATTTAAAACATAATATTAAATCAATATTTATCTCTTAAAACTATCAGAAAATTATAATATTGTTATTGAAGATTACCTACCTAAATTCTAAAATAATAATAATAGTAAAAAATTTGTATGTAATTACTGCCAAATATAAAAAAGCATAACAGTGGATAAAGGACAAAAAAAGCTTCCAGTTTTTAAATAAATCCATAGTGAAAAGTATTTTCAATTTCGCTAACGCCTCCCTCACATATTGGGCAAAACTGTTAAAACTCAGATAACATTTTGCATGAAACCAGTTACACCAGTCAACGGTGCTATGAAAATAAAACAAATGCATGTCGATATTGCGTACAAAAGAAATTTGATATCGCTAAGGAAAATTTTTGAGTACCGACGCATTTCGCTCGTAACCGTCGCGCGTCGGCTGCATCCACAAATATTGTTAATGTGTTTAGAAAGTAACTCAGTATTGAAACAGGAATCACCATCGGCATAGAAAAATACGAGGTAGGCTTGTAATGTGTAAATTTTTATTCAATTAAAACTCTTATTTATTTATATTAAATCATTTTGTGATTTTAAATTTCAATTTTAAAAAAGGTGTAATGTACGACAGTACTCTTTCAACTTTTACTAATTTTTATTCATTTGGAATTGGGTCATTCCTTTGATTGATAATGGAGATAATATAACTAGTGTGACCGGGAATAAATAAATAAATCTATTATTTATTCAACTTTTTAATTATTTTAAATTAAAACACTTTTTTGCGCATATTTTTTCGTGTTCATTAACAAATTCCAATATGGAATGTGGTGTTAAAGTAAAAAGTATTGCTTTGATGGTCTTGAACAAGTATGAGCCGTCGGTCATATTCCAGACACTTAAATAAAACAATCAAATAGGCAGATCACTCAAGTTACCGCTGCCCATGTACACCCACCTAGCATCGGGTACGCGATTTTCGTGATGGTATTGTAAGTCGTATTGGTACGGAAACACCTCTGTTGCAGTTGGGTCCAAACTATGTGGTATTATCTGTTTTTAGCGGAAAACGTGCATACATTAGCTTGGGTTTGAATTCTAGAAGATTTAGTCGACCCCAGTTTGAGATATTACGTCGTAATGTTTCGACTTTAGACACAAGACTGTGTCGGAACTGTTCGACAATGTTCCGATAAATATTCGCACGGCCAGTGTAAAGAGCATCCTCATTACTAGGTATCATCCACATGTCGTTGATATCTTGAAGACATAGGGTCGGGCATACACTCTATCGTATTAATTTTTTATAAAACAAGATTCACTGTAGCTCGGTGCTTATCCTCAATAGACGTTACAATTGTACGTCAATCAATATTTACAATTAAAGAGACTGGACCGACCAAAAGACCTTCTGTCGCGATACGCAAGTGAAAAGAAATGAAATAGTCTCTGTACCGATGAAAATACTAATGGAGAAGACTACTATAAACTAATGATAAACTGACGCCCCCAGTTCTAAAGACGCTTAAGTGGTATGAAAGGTATAAGGTATCGTGAATATCCATACATTATTGGATATCGAAATGTTTTTTGCTGAAACTTTAATAATTATGTAGTTATCAAATCTACACTAATATTATAAAGAGGAAAGATTTGTACCTATTTTTGTATGTTTGTAATGAATAGGCACTGTTTCACCAATAGAATGCTACACTCTTCCAATTTGAAAAAAATTAGGTATCCTTGGTAAAATTTGAACAATGTAACCGAAGGTGTAGAAAAATGAGTCTTAAAATGTCTTTCGTCGAATGCGCTGCCGAAACTATTAGCGATAGAACAAAATAATGTAGAACAATATTGAAGAACATCATAATGTCTACAAAAAACTCCGCGGTAGCATATGTCCAACTATTGTAGTTATGTCCCTACAATAACTTCTTTCATTTTAAACATTAATGAAAATGCTAACCAAATTCAAACCATGCTATTTATGTGTTTATATTAATCCTTATCCAAATAAATTATTTTATGGTCAATACCATTTAACTACCTATAAAATAGTTTTTAAATTATTTAAATTGGACTTTCCATTCAAAAGATATTACGAATTAAAAAATTCAAACAGTAAACAAAACCGCCATAGCGCCGTGGCCGTATAAAGCACATGTATGGCAAAACAATGTTTGCCGGGTCAGCTAGTTTAGTAATATAAATATTCTATCGTATAATTTGTTACGCGTCTCAAAATACCTTCATTCACTTTAATTAACTTTAAATTTGACAAATTTTGACTCGAATACAAATACAAATAATTTTTACAATCATTTCAAAATAAAATTCAAAAAAGTTTATTTATGTTTGAATTTACAAAATGTGTTAGTCAAATAGTTGACGATTTACCGTTAGCGTTGCAATAAATAATTGCAATATGCCAGCTGTTTGGTAAAAAAATATGAAATCACTTATTTTATTTTATACGCATTCACAGTTCTATTACGAGACATGTACCCTGTAGTGGACAGTTTAGCCGACCATTTTACTAATATTGGTGTATAGTATTCGTTTTATTGATATTTTTAGCTTTCTGTTCGTGGCTTATGGATTTATCCGTTGAAGGTCAATAGTTCAGTATAGACATAACGGTAACTTTATATATCTATTAAGTAAATCATTGTAATAGCACCCTTTAACTAAATCGTATGTCAAACTTGTAATATGCAATCCATCGTGTTCATCTAATGTAAAATTTGTAGGTAATTCGAAATTATTATTCAAATAACATAAATCCCATATCGCGTGAGAAAATTTCTTTATAAAACTTTTTATATAGACATACTTTTTGGTACGTTTCTAATTAAAAAAGCAAAGGCGAATTTGTTTTAATTCACAAACATAATTTATAAGTCCAGACTTATTTCAGTTGTTTAGTTTAGTTTAATTAAAAATCTGCCTATGTAAATGTCTAAATAGATAAATATGTGGTAATTTACATATTTTCAAACTCGATACTAATTGGGTTCCTTTATTAATCACTATCTAATAAACTAGATAATATTTATCTTTTCAGAACTCAGTGCCAGCATCAAGCGGGAGAAGATAGTTGAGATATGCGAAGGCTGCGGCCAGAAGATACAAGACCGCTATCTCATGAGAGTAGGAGAACTATCTTGGCATGAACATTGCCTCAGTTGCTGCGTTTGTGGCTGTCCATTAGCGCACACCTGCTACACCAGGAATGCTAAACTCTACTGCAAACCTGACTATGATAGGTAAATATACTACTTACCAATAGCACCTTATACTTAGCACTTAAGCGACTTCTGGCGATATTAGCGAAATGCCATGCGAACTTGCTTTGCGCACTCGGTTTATATATAAATCCATAAATTGCATCTGTTTGTCACAGATTATTCGGTGTTAAATGTACGAGATGTGGTGACAGGCTTCTTCCACAAGAAATGGTCATGAGAGCACAACAATATGTATTTCACATACAATGCTTCGTGTGCGTTATGTGCTGCCAACCCCTACAAAAGGGTGAGCAATACGTTGTTAGAGCTGGCCAAATATTTTGTAGACAAGACTTCGAGAAGGAGATGTATTTGATGCAACACGCCGAAGACGATATGATAATAGACGACTCCGAACGACCTCGGGACGGCAGACGTGGGCCCAAACGACCAAGAACAATTTTAACCTCAGCACAGCGCAGGCAATTTAAAGCTTCATTCGAAGTAAGTCCGAAGCCTTGCCGAAAAGTACGTGAAGCTTTAGCCAAAGATACCGGCTTAAGCGTCCGAGTTGTACAGGTTTGGTTCCAAAATCAACGGGCTAAGATGAAAAAGATACAGCGTAAAGCAAAACAAGAAGGTGATAAAAACGCTGATAAAGACAAAGATAAGGATGAGAAGAGTATCAAACAAGAATCGCCGTCTAGTGACCATGGCAACTATCTAGGTCTTGACGCTTCTTACTCTGCATCTAGCCAACCGCTAAACCCCAACCTGCCGTATTCTCCTGACGGTAAATAATATTATTAACGATCTTTAATACAAAGTATATGCATTGAAATCATTATTTATTTTTACTTTTCAGATTACCCAGCGCATTCCGGAGATAGCTTCTGCAGTTCTGATATATCTCTAGATGGAAGCAATTTTGACCAGCTTGATGAAGGTGCATCTGATACAATGAGTCTCCAGAATTTGGAGGTGACTCATCACGGTCACAATCACTCGAACCATGGGAATCACGAACCACTTAATCTTGGTACGGGAGCGGTCGTAAACCCCATAGACAAACTGTACCTCATGCAGAACTCCTACTTTAGCACAGAACATTGATTAAGCGAAACCCGCGCAAGCCGAAATAATGCAGCTATGCGCTTGGGGTCCTTAAAGTCCACGGCCACTGCCACAAGTCACACAGTTACTGATACGAATTCGTTTACCTCATTCTTTGATTTTAGTCCTTTTACCATGTCTTAAAACTTTATAAATATAGCCTCCTTCCGTACCAAACCGTAACCATTTCAAAAATGTTACCTACCCTTTAAAGTCAGTGTTACATGTGTTAAATATTCTACTAGTACGTTAAAAATAGGGATTTCATTGTTTTTAATAATATAGCATATTACTTTCCCCATTAAAGATTAGATCCAACATATTTGTAAGATTTCAAAACGTTTACTTTTCAACTTTTTATAACTACGGTGTATAGAAACGCATTATTATAGATCTTATACTGTTAATACAATCTAATATTGTTAGTAACATAAACTCATTATTTTATTCAACAATAGAAACTTAATTAATCGTATAGTCCATATATAAATCAAAAACGCATTGTGACGGCAGTCATAATTTGCGCTAATCTCAACACGGAAATATTAGAATTACATCTTAAAACCTCAAATATATTCGTGGACTTTACTTCTAAATTGTAAATACAGTAATAAGAACTTATGGATTCGTGTCTATTTTATAGTAGTATCTTGTAAAGATCAATGTTCTTAAGGGGTAAACTAGTCATTGCTTCATGTCCCTTTAGAGAATAACTTCAAGTCACAAATTTGCTCCATTAACAGTATTAAAAAGAAATATACATATATGTCGATATCTGCATGAGAACCATATTCCTAGCATGCACCGCTTTATATTAATTATATAAGTATTTAAAGATGTAGAACACCTTATTTATTTTACATTACATAACATTTTCCGGTTAGATTATTTAAACTAAGCAGCTTTAAACAGCTTTGTGAATAGCTGATTATTTTAAAACGAATTTGATTTTGAATTTCGAAAAGATTCTCAATTGATATTATTTGTAAATATACTGGGTGACCTAACGGCTTGATTTGTTTTCTCTGTATTTGTGCTACAACAACATAAGTACCTATTAGTAAATATATTGGTACCACCAACTCAGAAAAATATCAATTTAACTATATATATATATATATATATATATATATATATATATATATATATATATATATATATATATATATATAATAAATTTTGAAATGTATAAAGTACTAAATGGTCAGCTATCAGGTTGCCTTGCACAGCACCAGATCGAGCTCTGCTAGGAAGTAGGGTAGATAATCGACAAGACCAGCTTTCGGCTCTGCGATCCTGCAATTGCAATGATGTATGTATGTAGATGTATTTACAAATTATATCTAAATTGTATGACCGTAAGTTGGCAGATGTCGTAATATGGGAAAAGATAGTTTTTAGGACTTTGTCTAAGCATTTATGTAAACCCCACCACTCTAATACCAAGTGATGTGTACGTAAATTTATTACATCTTTTTGAATGTATTATAGTTTTGACAAATGTAAATGTAGATACTATAGTCTTAATATCGGCACGTTTCCATGTGTCGTCTCTAGTCAAAAATATACGGTTTAAATATAAGAATGCAACAAAATTTAATGTTATTCAGGTATTTTATAATTGATGTAACATATTATATAAGATTAAGTATTTCCTGGTTGTTTTACATTAAATCCCTTTATTTGTAAAAGCACATGTTAATTCGTAGGTATGTGTTTGTTAATTGGGGATTGAAAATCACTGCTATTGTGCCTTGTATACGTGTGCTTTTTATATGTACTACTAGCTGATCCGGCAAACCTTGTTTTGTCATACATGTGATTTTAATTTTCAATTAATAAATAGAAACTAAAAATTTTGTCTAAAAAATAAAACTTAGTTTCGGAGGAGTTCATATATTGGATATGTATAAAATCATATATTGAAGTGGTAACTTCAGTCTAAAACCGTTTCATTATGTCTAAGCTGATTATGTCTAAGGATATCATATCTACCTACGGACAAAACTAAAACAGTAGCAATCTAAAATCTTGATTCATTATTTTGTAGATTATTTCATAATACTTTTTATTAGCATCATTGATCAGGTAAAAGGACACCTTAAACAGGCCTCGGGCTTATTTTGAACTTTTACTACTATTCTATACCAAGGAAATGTTTCAAAAATGGCATAAAGTATTTGCGAGCATCAGTTGCATACTGTACGGTTATCTCAGTCTCAATTTAAAGTCGATGTCGCTCTAAAATCGTCCTATTAAAATAATAATAAAACAACTATCATACAATTACAATATAATTTAATAAAATTCACAAAATTCTGTTAATAAGATTACAATTACAAAATTTTATTATTTTAATAAAGCATAAGAAAATATAATAAAAATTATTCAGTGAAAAGCATAATAAGTCAAAAGAACGGCAAATTTATAAATAATGTTAATTATCACTAAAAAAGGAATGAAAATAATCAATAAACAAACAGTATATAAAATTAATGAAGTAATACCGCTATGCGCTGCATAGCTGATATATAAATAGCAAATAAATAAGGAGTAAATTAAGAAAACAGTTTATAAATATTAAACAATAATTATAATAAAATCAATTAAGTTGCCGCTATACGCTTCGACACTGAGATGTAAATAGCAAATAAATAAAGAAGTAAAAGACAGTTAATAAATATTTTTTTAAATTATACAAATACAAACGTCGTTATTCATTGTTTAGGTATTAAGCTTTCAAAAAAGGCCGATGTTTTCTTAACAGTGCCCGGCTCGGCGCCAGGACTTTCCACTATTTCTGAACTGGTTACTCTATCTGTACCTTCATTGTCATGTGCACAGAATCTTATTGTTCCTCCAGGGAATGTTAAATAGGCAGATTTTGACACATTCAGAACTTCTCGGAACTCTTTCGAAATGCACCTTGCTGTGAGACTGTGTCTGGCAGGCTTGATAGGCTTGTCTTTTGCATCATGGAAACTTTCTTTAGACCGTTCTTGCCATAGCTGACGCAGTAGCTGTGGAAAAAACATATAAAAAAATAAATTCTTATTAACTTGCATTTAAACGAGTAACAAAAAAGATAGACTAATCGACAAATGAAATATTTCTATAGCACAATATGAAGCATCATATCAAGGATGTCTTGGTACCAGCTGATGCAGGCGAGCAGAAATTTACTGTTTGGAAAAGTTTGGATGAGCATTTCTCACTTATTAATAAAAAGTACACCCTTAAATTGTCACTAACCGCCAGTACGAGGGTACTGTCCACGCGAAAAAAAAAATAGAAATTGGAATCGATTGTTCTTACTAAACGAACATTTAGGAAAATAATCTAAAAATATAATTGACTAATTAGCAAGATCAATATAAAAAACTTGCGTAGTACTTTTTAAGTTTTAAAATAAGAAATGTACACGTGGTTACGCTTACCTTCTAAGTATGATAAAAAATGGAAAGAATTACGTGTTTTATAATCATTGTTTAAATGAATTTTTGCTTCTAAAACCATCGAAAATTAAGTTTAAAGAGTTTATGACTATGCTAATCTAAATTAATACTGGTTATTAGTGCACCGTGCATTTAAATTTCCTTAATTATTTTTATATTTTTAATTACATTAAACTCACCTTAATATCTTCATTAGATTCTGCCATTTTCGAAATTTCCACGAGATCCGGGGTCCTTCGTAGCGATTATATTGCCTCGAATTAACTATTTTTTTCGAGATCGTTTGTTTCAAATTTCTGACCTTATTTGACTCAAGTGCCGACGCTCGGGGACACAGGAATATAAACTGTGGCGCCAACTTATACTTTCCTATAATCTATAAATTATGTTGCTTGTGTAAATAAATCGATATAAAACAATTTAAGAGACTTTTGAGGTATTATTTCGATTATTATTTGATTGTGTTTTTAAATCGTGTATATTATTTAGATTATTATTATTTTACCCTTTATTCCAATTGTTACTGTTGAATTTCCAATAAGCAATAACAACTGTATATCTTATTATCTGTGGTGTTTATGATGAAATTACTTTTAAATAATTATTTTGGATTTACCTACTACCTACTGGGTGCATACTTTTTAAAAGATACAAAAAAAACTATGTGAAGTACAAAATGAGTTTTATTTAAATGCTTATTTACAAAATGTAGTAATATGGCAAATGAAACTGATAACTAAATTTTATATGTTTTCCGATGGACCCTTTTGGTCTGTGTTCCCCCTACAGGCAAAGAATTGAACTTATTTCGGAATGTCTGCAAAGTCAGTAGTCAAATTATAACGGTAACTGTCACTCAATGAAACCACAACATTATTATTTATTGTGGTTTTAGTTAATAAGTTTTAGGTTATTTATAAACATTGATATTTGATTCTTCAAAAAAAATCTAGGACTGCCCAATGCCCATTAGCTGACAAGGAATACATGTGTTAGTTACAATGAAGGCAGTAACCATGTCTCTGATGTGACATAGACGAGAATACACAAAATAAATACAAAAAGAATTCAACCTAGCTAATAATTGAACAGATATTTGTCTTCATATTCCTAAAAATCACCATCCATACATCCCCTCTGACAGCTGATAGGTTTATAATTATTCTCTAATCATTATCTTGTATGTTACTATTTTAATGCCTTGTACAGAAAATGCTAGCAAATTAAACTAATTTTGTGGGGAAGTGTTTAATAAGCAGTAACACTATAACACAACATAATAAAAAGATATAATAAACTTTTGAATACATTAAACAACTTTGATATTTTATATTTAAAAATACAGTAAAATGTGTAACATATTTCAAAATTACTGTGCATGGAATTGCTCATGTAATCATAAAATTTAAAGAAAAATAATTTGATATTCTATTTTGTATTACTGTTAATATAATAAATTTTGTTTAAATGAATGTCATAAATAAAAACATGCCTATCTCTTGGTATTTTCACCTTGTTTATCACAAAATTAATTCTTTAAACAAAGGTTAAAGCATATTTTTTTATTTCATATTTAAAAAAGGAAAAATTATTTTACTGCTATTAATGATAGTCAGGTTTTGAATTATTTGCCTGTCAACTGTTGTGATGCTTTGTTGCAACCAATGCATTTTAGAACTAGCATTATAGCTTGATACCAATGTGGATCTATTACTGCAACAGATAAATCTATTTTACTGTCTCTCTTTTAGTTGTTGCAATTTGTTTAGTTGCAATGAGAGTAAAATGTCTCAAGTTACTATCCTGCAGTGCATGTAATCTGGTCCTTACAGAGATAAATTGTTACCCGGATAGCAATTAGTTTCAATACTTGAATTAATTCCTACAGATATTTTACATTTATCACAGGAGTTTTACTATTTATTTATGATGAGGCATTTAATTATGATGAGGTCTTGTAAGAAATTATGACTCATCTATTCTTAATCTAATATTAATGATATGAGCAAAATTCAGCTTAAAATTACATGTGCTGATGACACAGTTCTTGTTACTCATACTTGAATATGCCTATAAATTTGTACAATATAACAAATCTTTGTTAGTTTGTTAATTGTTTAAATTCGCTTTGTTACACTTAATGTGGACAAGACCTTTTTGAGGATGGTTTTCATACTGGGCCATCGATTATTGCTCACAACCAGTTTTCACACCATGACACTCATTATCAATCTGACTATTCTAAACTGCCTTACAAAAACTTTGTTGTCACACTAAATAGATAGTTGTTTTCTTTTCACATTGAAATGATCATGTCTAGAACATGCAAACTTAATTACATTTTAAATAACCAACAAATTGTGGATGATAATGTAATGAATCCAACGGTTTTGAGTTTTAGAGTTTCCTGGTTTGGATTGGTAGGTACTCCAAAGACCAATTTTCTCAAGCTGGAGTGATTTCCATTGTAAAGTCTATCTTTAAACACACGGTAGGTACACAGCAGTATACAGTACATAAACAATATTTTTTGCTCAGTACACCAGTAAGAAAAGAGCGTATAAACATCTTAAAGGCCGGCAATACACAGGTGAGGCCTCTGGCATTACGAGTCTCCAGCCCGTTTGCCCACTGCTTTATTAAAAAAAATTTACAGTTCCATCCTACCCTATTCAGAGAGCAACACACAAGCATTAAATGTATCGGAATTGTGAACTTGTTTTATTATTATTAAACTAGTATTGGTTAAAGATTCTTTTATTTTCTTGGTGCAATCCTTTAAAAAAATTAATAATATAATACACATACACCCATTACAAGCATTAAATCCTGTCACTGTCCTGGAACCAACAATACCTGGGTGGTATCCCTATAAGCAGCATTTATAAATATAATTCTTTCTATTTTTCTTTCTCTGTTTCTTTCAATAACAGAACATTAGTAAATAAAGAATGAAAGTTTTTCTTTATTATTTTATGTTATCTCTTGTTGTTTTTTGTACCAGTGCTAAACTTAAAAATGATTTCAACTTATTAAAAGAACTTAATGCAAGTTTTTACATGTAGACAATGGGAAAGTTATTGGCAAGCAGTTTTGAACTATCTACCGATACTAAAACACATCCATGACGTTAATTAAAGGACATATCCAAAAAGCATTTATAATTAAATAGTTTATAAAAAGAAAACAATGCTCAGATAAAGTCGTTCCTTGTATTGGACCTACTGCTGAGCCATATTTTAATGAAATGCTACATTTCGCAGATGTCCTTTCATAAATATTGCAACATATAATTTATTGCGCCTTGGTGGAAGCTGAAGAGATATCTGCAGTATAAGCAGAAGCTTGAAACCATCCCTAGTATCTTGCAGACAAAACCTTTATTGAATACTGAATAAGAATAGCAAAAACATAAACAAAACAAGGAACGCAAGTTAGACTATGATAATTTTATACTAAAAACTATTTACGTACGACCTGTAACTAAGAATAAATCAAAACTTTAAATGATTGTGTTCTTAAGTAGTTAAATTGAAGTTATCAACTATTTAAGGTTAATAATAATAATATTAAGCAACTATGTACTGTAATTTTGTTAATTTAAAAGTTCAAAAAATGTTTTTAATACAACAACAAGTTTAGATATTTTTGTGGTTCTCTATCTCGTTTAAAAATCGACGGCACACTAAAATTGTCCTATTAAAATAATAATAAAACAAGTTTCATACAATCACATTATAATTTAATAAAATTTACAAAATTCTGTTCATAAGGTTACAATTACAAAATTTTATTATTTTAATAAAGGGTAAGAAAACGTGATAAAAATATTCAGTGAAAAGCATAATAAGTCAAAAGAACAGCTTATTTATAAATAATGTCACAAAACAAAGAACGAAAATAAACATTAAATAATCATTATAAGATTAATAAAGTTATACCGCTATACACTGTTAAATTGAGATAAATACATAGCAAATAAATAAAGAGTTAAAAAAACAGCATATATATTAATAATAATCATTAAACAATCATAATATGAAATTAATAAAGTGATACCGCAATACGCTTCTAAACTGAGATATAAATAGCATATAAATAAAGAATTTAAAAAGACAGTTAATGAATATTTAAAAAATTATGTATACGGTAATTACGCTGTTGCTTTTTTTTTGTTAATCTTAGATGATAAGCTTTCAAAAAAGGCTAATGTTTTCTTAACAGTGCCCGGCTGGGCGTCAGGACTATCCACTATTTCTGAACTGGTTACTACTCTATCTGCATTTTCATTCTCATGTGCACCTTCACAGAATCTTATTGTTCCTCCAGGGAATGTTATATAGGCAGATTTTGACGATTTCAGAACTTCTCGAAACTCTTTCGAAATGCTTCTAGCTGTGAGACTGTGTATGGCAGGCTTGTTAGGCCAGTCTTTTGTATCAAGGAAAATTTCTTTAGACCGTTCTTGCCATAGCTGACGTAGTAGCTGTGGAAAAAACATATATAAAATAAATTCTTATTGTCTTCCATTTAAACGAGTAATCGACAAATGAAATATTTCTATAGCACAATATGAAGCATCATATCAAGGATCTATTGGTACCAGCTGATGCAGGCGAGCCGAAATATTCTGTTTGGAGAAGATTTGATGTGCATTTCTCATTAATGAATAAAAATTACACCCTTAAATTATCACTAACCACGAGTACGAGGGTACTGTCCACGCGAAAAAAAGTAGAAATCGGAAACGACTGTTGCTACTAAACGAGCATTTAGGAAAATAATCTTAAACTATAATTAACCAATTAGCAAGATCAATATAAAAACATGCGTAATACTTTTTAAGATTTAAAAAAATAAATGTACACGTGGTTAGTGGGTAGGTCCTCCAAGTATGATAAAAAATAAAAAGAATTAAATTAAATGAAATAATTGGTGTATAAATGAATTTATGTTTTAAAACCCAATTAAAATTAAGTTTAAAGAGTTTATGACAATGCTAATCTAAATGAATACATGTGCACCGTGCATTTAAATTTCCTTAATTATTTTTATATTTTTAATTACATTAAACTCACCTTAATATCTTCATTAGATTCTGTCATTTTCGAAATTTCCAGATCCGGGGTCCTTCGTAGCGATTATATTGCCTTGAATTAACTATTTTTTCAAGATCGTTTGTTTCAAATTTCTGACCTCAATTGACTCACGCGCCGTCGCTCGGGGACACTGGCATACAAACTTCAAAATTCAAACCTCAATTTTGTCGTTTGGGCAGTGGCGCCAACTTGTACTTTTCTTTAATGTATAGATTATGTTGCCTTTGTAAATCGATAGATAACAATTAAGGTACTTTTGGGATATTAACTATTTGATTATGTTTTTAAATCGTTTATAATTACGAACAATGTAGTATGTTTATTACATTAAAAACAAAATAGGTACATCTTTATTTTTGGTAGATCTATTGTATAGAAAGCTGATCGTAGACACACTATTATTAACTTTATTTCAATTATTACTGTTGATTTTTTTCTAATAAGTACTCATTACTTCTAGTGTTGTTTTTATCTGGCCTTTATGAGGAAATTACTTTTTAAATAATTTTGGCTTTTTGGTACCTATAGGGCGAATTACCAGTGTTGGAGATGCTGAATGATAAAACTGTTAAATTGTTATACTGATATATTATCAAAACTGTTATACTGTTATTAATGAATACTGTTCAATACTGTTAGTGAGTCTGTTTGCGCGTCGCGTGTTACTGTTATTATGATTTGTTGCAGACTGACTGAAATCTTAAAACTAACTCTTAATATTAATTCTCGGCGGCCGCTGAGTCAGCTGTTCGGAGTTCATTACCCGAACATGCTCCCGACCAGCAAAAAGATAACAAATTAAGCTATTATAAGTAATAAATCATAAAATGATTAAAATTAACTTATCTAACTACATATATATATATATATGTGTAAAAATATGCTTAAAGTCCCTAGACACAAAATAAACTTAATTATGCACTGCACTTTCACAAACATGTTTCACTATCGGGGAAGTAGCTGTGTCTGTTTTTGATGTATTTTGCACTGACACATTGCACAAACTATCGGCCAGATTGTTTACACTGAGCACTTGGAGATCATGTAAGGTCTGTTTAGATGCTTTGGAAAATGAGCCTATTGCCCGCCGCCGCCACCATACGACAGCGGCTGCCAGTGCTGCCACTCCTGCCACCGCCACGTAGGAGACAGTATATTGATGCAGTTCCAATTTAAATTGCTCCGGAGTTAAAAGATGCACATTGAATTTTCCATGATAAATGTCATTTCTTTAATTTGCTGGTTTGTTTCAGTGATCGAGTAGTCCAAGGCGTTTAAATGTTTGCTTATAATTTTATGTTGTTTAGCTATGAGATCTTCTGTTCTTTGTAATAGATTATATTGAGTCTCAATAACAGATGTCTGATTTTTCCACAAGTCATATATATGCCGGTTATTTGCCTTTAGTAATTCAATATCTTGTTTATATTTTTCTGCAAAGCGTTCATCTAATACGCCGAATAATGTATTTGCAATATAGCCGACACCGTTAATGAGACCCCGTCGCTGTCTAGCCGGCCGGACGGGTGTTCCCGAGGAATGCGCCTGATTAAGCAAAACATCATTGTAATATAATAACTCCACCTGTTCATGGTGTAATTGTGTTAGTATCATATTACATCGGATATTGTTTTTCATATGATCGCAGGTTGCTTGTAAATATTTTGTGAATTTTTCTGATGTTTGAACTCCTTCCCAATATGGCGACATGTTGTAATATGCTATAAGTGTCCAATCATCTCTTATCAGCTGCATCTCCGCGACAGAATCAAAATATAAACTTTGATTATTTCGAAATATTGATGTTGTGAAGTTGGCATTAGTACTCGATATTAATGTTATGAATAATAAAAATGACAAAACTAAAGAAACAAATCCGTTCCTTATGTTTATGTTCTGTTTTGATTGACTGCTATACGGCTGTTCTTTTTCCTTACTGATTGTTGCTTTTTGTTCTTGCTTTTGTTCATTCGATGAAGATGATAAGGGTAACAGTGATAGTTTGGTAATAGGTCTTTTGAGGAACCCATTTTTAGTTTTCAACGTTACAACTCTTACTAAGCCATCACCACCTGTATGTAGCTCCACAACCCTTCCGAGAGCCCATTTTCCTGCTGGTAGATTTTCGTCATTTATTATCACAATATCATCGATTTGGAGGTTATCGTGTGTCCTATTCCACTTTGCTCTTGCGGATAATTGTGTAAGGTACTCTATTTTCCATTGCTTCCAGATGTCTTGAGACAGCTTTTGAATAAGATGCCATCTTGTTCGAGCATCTTCCGCTGTTTCAATTACCGTAGTGCCAGCTCTACCATGTAGGAAGTGAGCAGGGGTGAGACAATCAATATCTTCTATATCTTCTGACAGCGTGCACAAAGGACGAGAGTTGAGACACGCTTCGATTTGAGCCAAAAGCGTCGCATATTCTTCGTACGTCAATTTTTGAACGCCGACCACTCTTTTCAAATGATGTTTCAGGCTGCGAACTGCTCTCTCCCATAAACCCCCTGCCGTGGGCCACGAAGGCGCATTGAAATGCCATTCTATTTGTAGATCAGTTATTTCGCGGAAAAAGTGGTAATTGAAAGTTTTTTGGATTTCCTCATACTCTTCCCTCAAAATACGATCGCTCTTTACAAAATTCGTGCCATTGTCACTGTATATGTGTCTCGGTGATCCTTTTCTTGCTGCCATTCTTCGTAATGCTGCTAAAAATGCTGCGCTGCTGAGATCCGTTACAATCTCTAGATGTACGGCCTTTGTTACCATACATACAAATACAACAATGTATCCCTTTGTGGTACGCACGGATCGCCCGGAGCTGCTTTTAACTTCTACAAATCCCGTGTAATCCACTCCGGTGTGATAGAAGGGAGGAGCAGGATTGCATCGAGATTCTGGTAGATCCCCCATTAATTGCTGTTTCAATTCGGGACTATGTTTACGACAAGTGACGCAATTTCTAAGCTGCTTTTTAGTAGCGTTGTTTCCGCCAATAACCCAGTACTTTCTTCTTAATGTTGATAGCGTCAATTTAACTCCCCCGTGATATGTAAGATGATGTGCTTGATCTATTACTAAAGATGTTAATCGATGATTATGTGGTAAAATGACAGGATGTTTTGTTTCATAGGGTAAAGATGTGTTCCTTAACCTTCCCCCTACGCGTAGAAGCTGATGTTCATCCAAAAAGGGTTGTAATTTTAATAGCTTGCTTTCTGACTTTACTTTTTTATCTCTTTGTAAGCTAGATATTTCGTCATAAAAAGTACATCGTTGCACGTGACGAATGATACGTTGCTTTGCCGCGGTGTATTCTTGCAGCGTAATGTAATTAAATGTAGAACGCTGGCGTGTCAATGCTCGCTGTATCCATGCTAAAATTCTTATTGTTTTTGTAAATGAATTTTGTTTTTCTAATAAATTGTCAATTATGCTTTCTTCTTGCGTAATAACAGGTGCTGAAATATGTTTTCTCATTTCACAATTTGTTTCGTAATTAACACATTTTCCTTCTAAGTTAAATTGTTGCGAAAGCCATGTAGGGCCCTTCCACCATAACTGCTCATTTTTCAGCTGTGAAAATGTTTGCCCTCTGCTTGCTGCGTCTGCTGGATTTTCTGAGCTTTTTATGTAACGCCAGGAGTCAGATGGCATAACCTCCTTGATTTTCTTCACTCTATTACATACAAATGTATTCCACCTAGATTCGTTTCCCTGTAACCAGCCTATTACAACCATTGAATCACACCACCCATATAATTTGATATTATATTGATGGTAACAAGCTACTATTTTTTCCATAAGTTTTGAAAGCAATTGAGCGCCACATAATTCTAATCGTGGTAGAGATGTGGATTTTTTCTGTGGCACAAGTTTAGTCTTAGCAGCAACTAATTGTACGGAATAACTATTTTTCTTAGGAATTCTTATGTAGACAACTGCTGCGTAAGCTTTTATAGATGCGTCACAGAATCCATGGAGTTCGATCGTTTCATACTTTGAGGTGCCGATCCAACGTGGTAACTTGATACTGTTTATATTTTCAATATCGCTTTTTAATTTATTCCATTCGTTGTATATGTCCGATGGTATGACGTCATCCCATTTCAGTTCTTGTTGCCATACTCGTTGAAATAATAATTTTAATTTTGTGACAACCGGCGCTATCCATCCTAAGGGATCAAATACTTTCGAAATTTCTGCTAACAGTATTCTTTTAGTGATCTTTTTGTTTTCTTCGAATTTTATGCAATGATTAAATGAAAAATTGTCTCTTTCCGAATCCCACTGTAATCCTAATGTTCTAGTTGTTCCCTCAATCTTGAAATTAAAAATGCTCTTGTTAGTATCTTGCGAATCTAAATTATTGAGTAACTCCGGTTGATTTGACGACCATTTTCTTAAAATAAAACCCCCTGATTTTAATAATATAAGTAGTTGTTGTATTTGATTTTGACCTTCTTCTAATGTGTGAGCCCCATGAACCAGGTCATCCATATAGAAAGATTCCTTAACAATGTTAGCGACTTCTGGAAACTTCTCCTCCTCGTCCGAAGCTAATCTTCTTAGAGTCATCATGGCAAGGAATGGAGCTGCCTTGGTACCGTAAGTCACCGTTGTTAATTGATACTCATTTAATTGTTGCCAAGGAAAGTTTCTCCATATAATTTTTTGGAACCTTTGATCCTCTTCTTGAACCAGGATACATCTGTACATTTTTTCGATATCCGCTGTGTAAGCATATTTGTATTGACGCCACTTAAGGATAAGTTTTTGTAAGTCTTGTTGTAAATTGGGCCCCTTAAGCATGACGTCATTTAAACTTTTGCCTGTTGTTGTTTTTGCTGACGCGTTAAATACGACCCGAAGTTTCGTTGTCGTAGACTCTTCTCGTAGAACTGAATGATGAGGTAAAAATACCTCATTTTGAAAACTGTTTGTTGACAATTTCATATGTTTTAATATATTGTACTCATTTATAAAATCTCGATACTGTTGTGCTAACTGTGGTTGATTCCTAATTTTCTTCTCTAAACTTTTGTATTGTGCAATAGCTAACTCTTTTGAAGATCCTAGTTGTTGTTGAAACTGTTGAATAAATGGTATTCTCACTGCATATCTTCCATCTGATAGTCTTCTTGTTGTTTTGTTATAATAATCAATGCATTGTTGTTCTTCTGTTGAAAATTCCTTAGACTCACTGATCTCCTCCAATTGCCAGAACTGTTGAATGTCTTCTATGTTCTTTAATACAACGTTGCACTGATAGGTCTCTGTTTGGCCACATAATAACCATCCCAATTCTGTCTGTTGAGCGAGAGGCTGTGACTTGTACTCTCCTCTGATGATTCCATCTAAAATAATTATGGAGTAAATATCTGCCCCAAGTAATAAGTCTATGGGTCTGCTAATGTTGAAGTCTGGATCTGCTAAGTTTATGTTGTTAATGTAATCCCACGATGGTTTTTCAAATGTCATGCTTGGAAGATTGTTTATTAAATTTGTCATGATGTATGCTTCAATGTTAAATGTAAAACTGTTATATATCGACGCGCAATTGAGAAGTATTTTCCCTTTACACTTGTTTTCATTCTGCCCTACTCCAAAGATATAACCTTTGCATTGCTCCCGTTTCAACCTTAACTGTTGTGCCCCGTGTTCTGTTATGATAGAAATCTGAGATCCCTGGTCGATGAGTGCCCGCATAGTGATGTAAGAGTCATCTGCTGCCCTAACTTTGATCATGGCTGTAGATAGTAAAACTTGTGAAGAATCTCCTTGAGACACGTGTGACATATTGGCCCCGTTATACTTTGAGATTTGCTTGCGATATGTTTTTGTTTCAGCAGTTGTTGCACGGGCTTTAATTGCGTCATGCATAATGGTGTTATGAGGTCTTGCGCAAACACGGCAACGACGAATTGATGAGCAAGCTTTTCCATTATGCGAGAAAAGACAATTAATACAAATGCCATACTGCGACAGTGCCTGTAATTTTTCTTCATTAGATTTATCTAAAAATACTTTACATTTATATAAACCATGATCCTGCTTACAAATAGGACAGGAATATATTTTTGTGTCCGATGATATGTGATAGGATTTCATAATGGGCGCTGGAGGATGGCGGTTTGAATGTTGTTGTGGATAGTTAGATTTATAATAATGTGCATCTTTCTGATGACGTACAACATTTTTATTATAACTCGGAATATTACTACATGACGTGGAGGGTATGGGTTCCTTCTCTCTTTCTGTGCGTTCTAAACTGGTAAATTTATTTTCTAAAAATTCAAGAAATTCTTTTAAAATTGGTATCTTTTTAGGATTTTTTAAGGATCCTACATAATCCGAATGTGTTTTGGAGTCCAATTTTTGTGTTAATATTTCTATGATAATTGGATCCCAACTGTTAGTTTCAATGCCGAGATTTTTTATTGCATTTAAACTCTCGACAGTAACATCGTGCATGTTTTTTATTCGGCTGGAGCACTGTTTTGCTAATGTCGGAAAACTTAAAATTGTGTTTAGATGTGAGGAAAAAATTAATTTCTGGTTTTCATAACGATTGTTTAAAATATCCCAGGCGGTGTTATAGTTATCGGCACTTATTTCTAAATGTTGAATTAGGCGCTCGGGTTCACCCTGTACCTTGCTCCTTAAGAACTGCATTTTTTGTGAGAATGTTAATGTTGGGTTTAGATGTATTGCCTCGCTAAATAAATTCTTAAAAGAAACCCATTGCTTAAAGTTCCCATTGAAATGTGGGACCTCTAGCTGAGGAGTTATTTTCTCTCGGTGTGAAACTGACCAAAGCTTCGCATTGAGATCTTCTTTCAATTTTTTATAAATGCTTTCGTGATGGGTGAAAGCGTTTTCATACACCTCGTCTGTACCGTCTAAAATGCTGTCAATTTCCCAGTGAAGGGTGTCGATGACTTCCCAACGTAATTGCAATTGCTTAAGAGCATCATCGAATTTCCATTTTTCAAAGATGCTGCTCAAGTCTATGGACTTAACAGTTCTTGAAAATGCCTTAAAATTAACTGCCTGCTTATGGAGCATCTCCTCTACCCTGCTAGGCGAACTAGTCGATTTCGTGGCCCGCTCTGCATACACAGAATATTTACTGTTCTGCTTTGATGTCGATGTTCCTGCCTCTGATTCTGCCGCTGAATGTTCATATGCCGACTCTGAGGTAAATTGTAACAAATATTCCTGTATCTCTATATACAAAAGCCTAGCCCGATCATAATCATTTCTCCCAAAATACGGACGTTCTTTGTCTTCAAATTTCAATAAATTTTGATGATTAATTTCGAATTCACCCCAATATGTTTCTAATAAATCTAATTTTCTTTTTGAATATGACTTATCAGCCTTTCGATCACGACCATCCTTTTTTAAATTAATGTAAAATTTCTCCATTAACCCAAAAATTTCTGCTTGCGCATCATATAAGTGCTCCATGTTAATATATAAAAAAAATGCCCACGTAAAATAAAAATAAAAAGGAAAGATCTTACTTGTTTTTCTGGATACTTATAGAGGTCTGTCTACCCCGGCTAACTGTTCACTGCTTGTAATGTAACTGTTATTCCAACACTAGTATAGTCAACCCGACGGCGCTGACTCTCCACCGAGATACGAGAGGCGTAAATTCCCGAATCCCGTGTCCCGCTACCGTTAGCTCGAAGGACCAAAATATAGGGCGAATTACCAGTGTTGGAGATGCTGAATGATAAAACTGTTAAATTGTTATACTGATATATTATCAAAACTGTTATACTGTTATTAATGAATACTGTTCAATACTGTTAGTGAGTCTGTTTGCGCGTCGCGTGTTACTGTTATTATGATTTGTTGCAGACTGACTGAAATCTTAAAACTAACTCTTAATATTAATTCTCGGCGGCCGCTGAGTCAGCTGTTCGGAGTTCATTACCCGAACAGTACCTAATGACGTACTAAATGCTGATAACTATGGTTGTAGTTTTCAAAAAAACTATGTGAAGTATAAAATGGGCTCCAGTTAATGAGACTTCATGTCATTAATGATGTCAGTAATGTAGTCTAAGTATGTCTCTTGATGTGACAGACGAGAATACATACATACAAAATACAATTCGACCTACCTCATAATTTAACAGCTAATTGTCTTCATATAAACATTGACAAAAAGCCCACCCCATACATTTCCTGTAACAGTGAACTCACTGATTTCCATCATCATATGAGAAGGTTTATAACTATACGTCCATCATCGAGTGTTCTATTGTTACAGAAATGAAATTCACTTTTTGGGGAAGGGTTTAATAAGCAATAACACTACAATGCAACATATGAAATTGGGATATAACTAATTTCACATAACATTTGAATACATTAAATATCATTGGTAATTGCAAGGATATTTAATGTTTACAAATACAAAAAAATATTATATATATATATAAAAAATTGCTATGTTATCATTATCTGTGAATTCCTGCACACATAATCATAACATTGTAAGAAAATTAATTTTACATAAACCTATTTTTTATGACTATTAATATATGAAATGTATTTACATGAATGTCTTATAAATAATTACATGGCAATCTCCTGGCATTTTCACCTTGTGTAAGGTTACAGCATTTTTTATACAAGCTAAACAATTTTTTTTTTCATTTTTGTTTTATGATTTTTTTTTATTTTCACATTTTATAGAAAAGCTATTATATCAGTGTTATTAATAATACTAAAAAACTAATTTGTACATTGATTATGTCCAAAGAGCGGTGCTGAGACCCTTTAGACTTTATTTTTCCACGACTTTCTACTACCTTAAGAATATACAAACTATACACTAAGAGCGGGCGTTAAATGCCTACCAAGGTCTCTGCGTAGCATCCGTGCCCTACAAGCTAAAACAAATAATTACAAAGCTACTGATATGGAAAATGTAACATGGAACGATTTTAAGACAAAATGATCAGTTTCGAATGTAATTTAAGCGTAACTCGTGATAAGTAAGGTTTTTGTATATTTATTTCTACTGAACACTTTTTTTGTGATTTAGTTTTTTATTTTTTTAGTTTTTTTTAGTTTTTATACGTTTTTAATTTTTTTTGTATTTTTTTTTATCAAATTTTCAACTTTACCGCATACATTTTTCCTACAACTAATACACCTCTTACGCGATATTTAACCTATATACTTATCGATAAAGCGTTTTTTCATTACTCTAAGGCATTATTGTATAGTTCATATTAATTAAAAAAAGAAATGCGCAAAACTTGTACCAATGATATTTTTTGATAAAATGCTTAAAAAACCTTAACATTATATTTCTTATATAAATCAATTAAAGATATAAAATTTACGACTTTAAAAGCATAAGTAGATGTCTAATATTTTTGGAAGACCGTTCGGAATGATCTATGTTGTTTAAAATGTGTTAATATTATTTAAAAATGAAGTAGCTGAATTAAAACATAACTAAAATTAAGCGAAAGAAGGCATAACTCTTGTCCGACGTTAACAATTATTCTAAAAATATCTAACAATTTAATTCTTGGTGTAATTCCCATTAATACTACATTATAATTAAGGTACAAGGCAAAAATGTGTTTGATACTCAGGTGTTTATATAATTATCAATTACGCTCTTAATTAATAACTTATTTAGTATATTTTTTTGGATTTTATGCATTTTTTATTTTTTTTGTTTTATTTTAATATTTTTTTGTTTTTTTTTTTGTTTTTTTATAGTTTTTTATTTTTTTTCTCATTTTATTACTTTTATGAAGAATAATTATACCTAGCAAATTGTCCAATAATCTCTACTTCTTTACAGATTAGATTTAAATTAAATTACAATTTATTGCTTAACATTATTGCGATAAGAAAGTCAAACCAAACGTTCATTTCTGAATACTAAGTAGAAGAACGAAATCATAATGTCATCTAGTCTGTGCGAAATAAATTAAAAAATAAATTTAAAGAGATACCAAATAATAACGTCTATGGTTGTATAGCTGTAGAGATGAGCGGACAAAATGTACTAACAATGAAACTGCTACCTATGCCTAAAGAAGTAATTCCTGAGCACGGTATTTAATTAGAGTAGAAAGCTTTATCCAGAATTTCGGAAGACGTTAGTGAGAAAAGGAGAAATGAAATTTTACATTAGATATGGAATGTTAACGTTTACGAAGCATAATCTTATACTAACAACAATGACAATCTAATTAGAGATCTTGCAATGTTAAGAATTAAATTTAAAAAATATTGCTATTAATACGATTTTTTCAAACTAGACCTACGAATACATCAAAAAATGAGGCACGATGGAATAAATCTCTAATTAGAGTGTTTCGTTCAAGGCGTTCCGATGGTATTAATATATAACAGTACTTAACAGCTTTATAAATATATATTCTCATGCTACGTCGGTGTGTTGTAGGCACATTGAACACATAACGATTCGTCCTCGAGAAAAAAACTCGTAATATGTACAAAACAGAAGGCATGTTTATAAAGACATCAAACGTTGCAGCATTGTCTCTATCACATACTTGGTAGATAACAGAATTGCGAAACGAAAAATAATTCTTACAAACAAAAGGTGTTTAATAAACGAATAATATTAGGCATAACCTTAACTTAGTGGCGAGTGTTTTAGCTAATGGATATTAAAAGTACTTAAATATGGGCTAATTCGAGGGTTAAAAACGTCGATGTCGCGAACGTTTCCTATATCTTAATATTAGCGATCTAATCTAACTTACATTACTGATATATGAGGTAGTCCGAATCCAACTTATTCGTATGAGGCAACAGTGGTTTATTGCTTTTTAATTTTAGAGGTATTTATTAGACTTAAATGAGGTATATTTCGTCTTGTCCTCAACCGTTGTACACCGATCACAAATGGTCGTTGGCAATTGAAATTTTTACCGCGTGATGAAAATTGGCGTTGCTTGTTTTTATGTTGAAATTTGCAAGCGTTTATTGTCATGAAAGTTATACCTAGAAAGTACACAAATCCAGGTGACTTTGCTATGCTAATAAACGTTGGCAAATTTTTATTTAAGAAACAAGCACTCGGCAACTTCGAGCGCCTTACGAATAAAAATAGCAATTACTTACAACAACCACACAGGTACCGATATACAAGGCTTCAGATGATAGCAGAACCTATAACTACAAGAAACAGGATTCGAACTAACTAACGAAGGCAATCATAGGTGTAATAAAATACGGTAAATGTGAAGACATAGGTGTACGAAAGACATGGCGTGACGCACGAGGTCGAAGGCAAAGGCGTAAACGTAAAAGATAAACTACGTAAAAATATAAGTCGAAGATCTATCTTATAAGTAATCCTACACATTAAGGCAGTAAAGGCATCACTACACAATGATATTCTTACTATCAATTACCTACATAAAACATTAAACGTACAAACATATAAAAAATATAAATTTTAACCGATCTTACTTAGAAGTTAATAAATAATTGTATAAAATATTGCACAATATCCACAATCAGTACATGTATTTGATAAAAAGATAAAAATAAACGCCAAACGAAAACCAAGGGAATGAAAAACAAAAACAAAAACATAAAAGTAATTTAATAAACAGAATTGATTGTTGCAAATTATATCACTAAAAATAAATTTCGATAACATAAGTCATTCTTTAAGATCTATTAAACATATCGATTCGTGACATACAATACTAACCATGAGCACTGGTTTAAGAATAAATTGTGATGCTACTTACAATTTCAATTAAGAAAATTAAGGAATAACATAAAAAAATAATTTCAGTTTCAACGTTGGAACTACCAATATGCAGGCTGCAAAACGCATACATGTAGTAACAGCGTTAATCATCAGCTTTAGAATTACCCAAAAGAAACATTAAAATAAAAACGGGCCCACTTCCTTCTGTAACCCATCCCCAACAACCGAAACATTTTCAAATACCTAGCTCAGCTCAACGACCCCATACTAGAAAGCGCTGAGAAGCATTGTGATTGGCATGTACAACTAATGACAAACGAATTTGTATGGAATGTGATCAAGATGACGTCACTCCAATACAAATATGTTCATCACTGGTGTGCCACGCTAATCGCAAAGTATCTCAAGCTGAACCTAACAAATGAATCAAAGCTCAAATCAAAGCTGTAGTTTCATATTTGAAATAACGTAAATTACGACACTCGGTGTTGAAAAATTGAATCTGCCTTGTGATATGTCATAATGAATCATACATTGCACTTGTCTGAATACTATTATACTATGCGTAATGTGACGTAATTTATTGTGTACAGTGCCATGGTTAGTCAATCACCCCAGGGTGATCCTACGTGAAGCTAAGCAGGTTTCAGGTGGCCACCTCTTCATTTCCCGCTTCGAACTCCAGCTTGACGTCGTTATTTAGACCCTCGACATCTACTTCGTTCTCAGGGGCGTTTAACATGTTCAGTGTCACCTGCAAAACATAATATAACCATTAATATTTCTTAAAATTTGCAAACTCTTAGTGCTATCTCATCGAACGATATTCCGTTTAAGTCTATTACCGGGTTCACATCAAACGATTGTTAAAACATTTCGTTTTCAAAACATCAATTTCAACAATCGTTGAATTAAAGATGAAACTGCATTTTTCAAAGGTCACCGTTGGTCATTGTATAATTAAACCCCGCAAATTATTTCATCAGCAAAAGAGTTTCGCGAACATAGTGGATACCCGGTTTCCATTTTGCAAATACTAGAATCGTACTCATAGTTGTATGGGCACTATGAGTACGAGAGTATAAAGTATAAATAATAAAAGAAAACAGTTTTCTACTATCAAAAACACGACTTTTGTTTACATAAGAGGTTTATTTACAGCATTTTTCTACATTAGTAGATTTTTTTATTTCAAACGGCTCTCCGTTTAAAACGGAACTCGCTCACAACAGAAAACTTCGCTTAAGGATTTTTTATTATTTTTTGTTTCTTTTGTGCCCGTATTTTGTGTTTTGGGTAAATTGTTTATAAAATTTCAGCTGTCACAAATAGTTAAAACGTGCCGTCTACATCAATTTCCGTTACGACCGCACACGCTTGTTTTAATTCTATAAAATACTAGTAAAAAAAATCCAAAGTATTAACAGCGTGCCTCCGCATATTGCTATAGATTATTGTTTTATTATAATAGCTTCTATTTTATAAGTAACATATATTTTAGATATTCGACTCGTGTTGAATATTCTATTTCCTCCCGTTCATAACATTTTTGAGTATTGTTCCGCTAATGATAGTTTCTATAGAGCCTACAAAAACATTTCAATTCCAGCAAGTTTCTGAGATAAGCGTGTTCAATTAAAAACTCTCCAGCTTCATAATCTTAAGTATAGAAAACCATAGGTACGATCAAAGAGTTGTTACTACATGCAGCATACATTTAAGGTTGGGATATTCGAGCATACACCATCAAGTGGGCAAATGCTTGGCTCTTCTTAATATAAAAAAAAAAATTCATGATGTTAAATCATTCTCGAATATTCCACCATTCATTTGGCTAGCAGCCTAGCGGTGATAGTTGCGTATAAATCGCGTATATTTGGAAAATCAAACAGTACTTAATCCAGAAATCCTTTAGCAAGAATCAATCAATTGTATGTTTTTCATTTATACATTTTATACAATTGGTATAGTTAATTACACGAATTCTATGCCAATGGTGGGGCGCTACGAAGTAACGATCACCGCAATTATAAATTATTGCATATTCGTGTGTAATCTCTAACACAGTGTTTTTCAACCTTTTTCATGATGCGACCCCCCTGGTATAAAAAAATATTTCGCGACCCCCCTTGACCTTCGGTTTTTTATCATGTATGTAGGTGTATGTTATAGTATTACCATTAACAATATTAATTGTCTTTAATTTTGTTTTTTTTACTAAAGTGCCCATTTTTTTCGACCTCTGGCGACCCCCCTACAGAAGCTTCGCGACCAATTGAAAAACAAGGCTCTAACATATAAAGCGAACGAAACAATAAAACTAAAATTATATCTATACACATAAACTGAACTCATATTTATGCGTATTCCTTGCTAGGCAAAGAATTAAGTAGAACAGGATATTAAAAAGAATAATTTCCTGGTGTACTTAATTCTTCGCCGAAAAAGACACAAACAATTATAAGGTGCGTTAAATGCGCATGCACGAGCCATGTGACGCGTAAGCTAAATAAAATTCAAACTTCACTAACTTAAAATAAAAAAAATAAAAAAAAAACAGCGTGATTTAAATTAGTGAAGGTTTGAACCTCGGCGTTCTTTCCTAATATGTTCGGTTGTAGGAGGCTCAGGGACGACACTACCTGTGTTGTTGGTTGTGGTACGTTGTTCACTGAGTTGTTAACCTGACGTACTGGTATACCTGCGTCCTCGAAAGCCTTCTTTTTTAATGTTGTACGGATTTGAGATCTGAAATTTTAAGGGATTTATTAATAACTGCCTAGTAAAACTATTGCGAGATAAATGACAAGAAAAATAACTTAATTACGTGAACATAACAGTTAGGAGCGCTATTGTCTAGATTTGAATTTAGGATTGGTTGACGAGCGAAACCAACCAACCTTTAAATAGCGCTTCTTTAATAACAGAAGAAACTTTTTGTTGAGCTGGGTTGTAGTATTCAGTAGTAGTAGTATTCATATAGGTATACTTACACTGTTCTGCTTTTAATGTGCTGGCTGAGCTTGTTGAGATCAACGGCAAAACGATGGACGCAAGAACGTAGCATCTCTATTTCTTCTTCCGTCCATTTGCCGCTGCAAAAACACCAAACATAAGCATCATTTCGATACTCCAAATATCAAACAATGGGTAATTACAATTGTGAATATTGTGTGAAGTGGAAACTGTGAAATAGTGTTACAAAGCCGACACCGACAGTGTAGGCTACACCTACATGACTCACTGGACGCCTGCGGACGGCCGCTGTATATTTCTTGAAGATTCATTGAAGGCTTTAAACACTTACCCAGGTTGTGAATCTCCGACGGGATGTAACAGCATCGTCATTTCCGACAACTTATTGAAAGCACTGCCTGCTTCACGAAAGATCTCCCCAACCTGAAATTTTTATTTAAAGATTACCATGGACGTTTCGAATTTGTAATGTACTGAGAACGTGTTCAAATAATACAACGCTTACGTAAGTCATTGTAGTTTTGAACACAAGAAAATAAAAAGTACTTGCTTAAGATACAGCTTTAAAATGAAAGATAATGATCGGCTGTCTAGTTCCCGAAGATTCTCTTATCGACAACGCCCATGCGCCAACATTTGACGCATGCGCTGTAAACTTTTCTTATCGATCAGCTGCTATAATAAAAATTGGTGTTCTAGGGGGAAAATGGCGACCCCGATGACCTTGATGGTCTGTTGTCAGTAGCCCGACTAGCTAGCTAATTGTGCTAAGACCTCACCTAACGTAATTGTTTTTTTTAAGGAAACCAGCAGACGGTTCCCTTAGAATAGTATACACTAATTGGAAACTGAAAAGCCTACGCATTATAGATGCGTTGCCGCCCAGTTGTCATATCGATAAAGCGTTTTGGAAAACGCTTTTAGTTATATAGTTTGTAAGTCTTGTTTGTTGACTAGATTAAAAGATTTTATAGGGAGTCTCAATTTTCCTTAGTCGTGACCAGAGTAGCTCTGTTTTAGGTGAAAGATAGAAGTAAGGCTAAGGGTGTCAAAACATTCTAAGATGGCGACATAAAACATATCACTGCATTCAACAGGTTGAAGTACGCATGCGCTGTTATAAGAATCAATAAAGCACAATTCCTACATTTTTTTTCCGAAAATCAAGCTACACCTTATACACAATTAAATATAGAACTTCGCCTTTAAAATGGAAAAAAAATCGCAAATTAATTTTAACTAAGTAGGTAAAGTGCTAGTGCAAGATTTTTGTTTTTTGAAGTAAAGGTACCTGTTATCTTGCTATTAAATATCATAGTCAGCATTTTACATAACATTTTACCTGTAGAAAAAGCACGAACCAAAAAATAATAAAACTGTACATTTTATTCGCAGCACGATTATTCCTAACAGTTAATTGACATAAAACCAAAATTACATGAAAACCTATACACAGTAAACATTTAAAAACGTACAAAAGAAACCCATGAATAGAATAATCAAACAAAAGGCACTTACCATATCCTGTTTCGTCCGATATGTGTTTCTAAGAAAAATAAAGATAGAGAACAATGGATATCTATGAAAAAATAAGCAGAAACGTATAACACAACTGTTCACAACTGAAGGCACAATGTAAGTGAGCTGGTTTTAACTGCAAAGTGCATCCAGCTCTATTTAAAGAAAAATCAATAATACTTCCACTATGTAGCTACCAATCAGAGACGACGCCGTCATTGCAGGACAACACAACGAAAAGTATGAAGGATCTATATATGTAGTACTATAGGTGTATAGTTTTTATACGTATATAGCAATTTGACACATTAAAAATTATATTTTTATTATAAATAATAAATTAAAATAATACTTAAATATAAAACTCGTTATAAATGTTTTTATTGTTTGACGAAAGATTTACTAAATCGATAAAGTTTTACTTCGTCGTGTAACAGACTAAGAGGCGAAATTTTTTACTTGTTCAGTAATAATCAAATCAAGATTATGACAAAAAATACTCCTATATTATAAATTCAGAGTAACATAACTGACATACTCTTTTCAAATATTGTGTGTTCAAAAGACTAAGTTTATTGTGAAATTACCATGTAGAAGAAACATTTTAGAAACAATACAATTCTTTTTCTTCTCTTGATTCTGTTAAAAGGCAAAAGGAAGTTCTTTATCTCGAAGTTAACAGAAAATGGTTTATAGAAGGTTATCAACAATGAACAGATGCTAAAAATATTTTTGTTTAATTATAGTTTTCATACAATAACTTGTAAGTTAAATGAATGTTTTAAGTATTTACTATGTGCTATTTAATATTCTATATTATTACTATTGCACTATAACATGTATCAAAACACTTTCTTCTTTTATTTATTTCTATTATTTTTTCTATACTAGTTATTGCAATACTTATATACACACACATATTTTCTCACATATACATGTTTTTGTCTGCTTTCTCAGAATCTATCTAAATCGTCGACTATAAACTTTAAAATAATATAGAATATATATGGTGCAACCAAACGAAAGGAATATTAAGTTAGAATCCAGAAACTTAAAAAATATTTCCTACAATACATGGTCAAGACATATGAGACAAGTCTATAAATTCAGTAATTTTGAGGTTATGTTCAATGGTAAGACACTTGACTTTGCTCAATGATCTTCAAAATCTTTAAAAACCAATCATGGATAATTCCCTATTTTTCCAATAAATCTGGTTGCAACCCTTATACACAAAACTATTCTAGGCTGTGCATTTTATAAATGTATTCAGGATAAGTAATGACTTGACTCCGAGAATGTACCATTCCACATCTGTTATTCAGAGTTTTACAGAGCTCTAAACAAGATTGTTTAATAAAGGAACATTTTATTTGTTAATTACTGTTCTATTATTGTTTTACACTTTAAAACGGCTAAGCACTTTATTAATTTAGGAAAATTTTGTTACAGCCCTGACTGCCTGTCGACAAAAGTTCAGTTGTATGGTTTAGCTTGTAAGATTTAGTATATGCCCATTATAACTCACAAGTATAGTGAACATGAGATAATAATGTTGAATTGAAAGTAATATTAAGTTAGCATTATTATTTTCTGTTATTAATATTCATAACGATGTTTTGACCAAAACCTCATGTTATACTTATTTTTATGATGTGAAATTCATATTAAACAATCATTAAAAGGAATCTTACCTTTGCTGCAGAGTTATTCATGATTTTTTTTTTATACTAGAAGAACTAAATTTGAGTTCCTAAAGTAGTTTTACTTAAGACTTAACAAAAACCTTGACAATATCAACATAAAATACATGATGAACGCATTCCCAAAAGTAACTTAAACTAAAAGTTAAATTTAAAGTTTTAAGCAACACAAGCGAGTGATTCACAGATTAATTAAAATAAAAGTTTGTAGTCTCTCTTTGGTATGCAGGCTGTAGTACAAAAAAATAGATCACATCACAGTCCACAGATATCTAATATATTTTGAAGCTCGCCTATTTTTCTGCGCGCTACTGCAAGTGTATAATATATTATATAATGTTTGTCATACGTCCTTTTGATTTAAGTCCCTCAAATGTGCTAGATGCTGGAAGTTGTATTCCGGCTCCGCACGGTCCGCAAGCACCTTTCTACCCTGGACATCCATAAGTCGAACGGGCCTGACGGTATTCCTCCCATAGTGTTGCGCATGTATGCTCCTGAGCTGGCTCCGGTTTTAACGCGCCTTTTCCGGCACTCTTACTCACACGGCATCGTCCCAAACGCTTGGAAAACTGCCTTAATTCATCCGATCCCTAAAAAAGGTGAACGCTCTGATCCGTCCAACTACCGCCCCATTACTATCACTTCTTTGTTATCTAAAACAATGGAGTCCATTATCAACTGCCAACTCCTTAAGTATCAAGAGGAGCACCAGTTGATTAATGACCGACGGTATGGTTTTCGCCGTGGTCGTTCGGCGGGTGACCTCTTAGTATACCTCACTCATAGGTGGGCGCAGGCGATAGAGTCAAAAGGTGAGGCTCTGGCGGTGGGTTTGGACATAGCAAAAGCCTTTCATCGAGTATGGCACAAAGCACTTCTTGCTAAACTTCCAGCTTATGGGTTGCCCGTGAAATTGTGCGAATGGATTTCCAGCTTTTTGGTCGGTCGGAACATCAAGGTCGTCGTCGACGGTGAATGTTCTGACCTAAAATCCACAAATTCTGGAGTTCCCCAAGTCTGTGTACTCTCTCCAACTCTGTTCCTCCTACATATCAATGATATGTTGCAATTAACCAGCGTTCATTGCTATGCGGATGACAGTACTGGAGATGCCCTAAATACCGGCCGTGCTAACATTTCCCGGGCTGAAGTCGAGCAGTGTCGGAACAAACTTGTGTCTGAAGTCGAGACTCTACTACGAAAAGTCTCAGATTTGGGGCGACATATTCTAGTCCAATTTAACCCTACAAAGACCCAAGTTTGTGCGCGCGTACCACTTTACTGTGGAACTAGCTGCCGGCGGATGTATTTCCGAGCCGATACGACTTGGGTGCCTTCAAGAAGAGAGCATATTTATCCCTAAAAGGCCGGCAACGCGCCTGTAAGCCTCCTGGCGTTCTAGGTGTCCATAGGTGGCGGTAAGCACTAATCTAAGTGACCCGCCTGCTCGTTTGCCCCCAGTCTCATAAAAAAAAATATATATATTGTATATAAATATGATATTTATTTCTAATTTGAGTCAATATTTTGTATTTGTTTTTTTTTTACGATAATCAACAGTTGTATTTATTGTGTAGCCTTGTTGAGTTTAATCATACGAACACATGTTTGCGACTTTTTCGTTACCATTCTCCTTAGTATCTCACACAGCCACAGTTTCTCGGGGTTGGCATTTCGAAGGAAGTGCACATTCATTCCACAGTCATCTGAAAGATAAAGTCAAACTAAAACTTCTTAAAAGCTAGGCGCTTAGGGTGCGGCTAAGCAATACTTTATTGAAATTCTGCGTATGCAGCTCTATAAGTCGCCAGTGCGTCCTCATATGGAGTACTGCTCTCATTTCTCATCTCAATACCAGTGGAGGCTTTATCAGATTATCAATCTGCCATCTCTTACTGATCTACTTGATTCTCTTTTTTTCCGCAGAGTTCGAGGTCGTTACTCTTTAAAAAATGAGCATACTCCTCCTTTAAGGCCCGGTACACTACAGTATGTATTTGGGTCATGACTTAGGGGCGAGCTAAGGGGTGGCCACCCGCAGTCAGTTTTGATAAAGTGAAACATCTCCAAATTTATGACGTTTCATGATTGTCATATGTCAAGTACATCAAATGAGTATCGTTAACTAGCTATGATTTTGATTTTTGAGCATTCAGCTTTCTTGAGTCTTGACTCTTGAGTTCTAGGTATCGTGTCTGCAGTTGTGCTTGTCAGCCATGTTCACATTATAAAATAAACTGATAGACTGTATTTAATAAAAATTGAACAAATATCTAAACTTTTATCGGTTCACCATGAGTCACAGTAAATTATTATTATAATAATGCTTGGTCTGTAGTGAGATTTTATACAAGCGTTCCTGTTAAATACTTGCTCCTTAAGTGTTATCCACGAAGATGCTCTCCTTTATTTGTCGGAAGGGTGTTAAAAATAATTTGTGATGCTACGAGTAAAATAATATAAGAATATGTTGTGATTCTTACTGCCGTTACTGTGTAGAAATGGAAGTTAAAACGCAAGTTATTTTTGTTTTGTGTCTAATTGCCTTTAGTTCTGCTTACGATAAAGGTATACACAACTTATTTATGTTTACTTATTTGAAGTTTAGAATTTTACTCACTTTCATTTATTTTTAGCGTCATTCTATGGGGCCAGTTACATTTCTTATCCACTTCAAGAAGCCAAAGGGGTTACAGACATTAGTTTTAGATTTAGAACACATTTATCAGATGCCTTATTGCTTCTTGCTGCTGGAAAAACTGACTACTGTATGGTAAGTTGTATTAGATCCAGCAATTTTATTATAAAAAAATATTGTTTATTTATTTAATTTTTGATCTTCATATTTTTTATTGGGTATTGTTTAGATCCGTTTGGAAAGTGGGAGGTTAAAATTACACATTAACCTGGGGGCCGGTGAAAGTGAACTATCTTCTTCTAAAGGACTACACCTAAATGACTCTCAGTGGCATCATGTTAATATTATTAGAAGAGAAGCTAATCTAACACTCAAGGTATGTGAGACACACATCCATCTGCTAAGAAGAGACTATTGCTTGCTTGTGTTTTTATAAGCATTAAAATGATGCTTGTCGATTTGATGTGTCAAAATTACTTGTAGAGGTTATTTAATTCAAAGGTTTCATCATCATCATCCATTTTCTATAAAAAACTGACCCGTTTGCCCTGATATCATTTGAAACACATATTATTTCACCATGTCTACTGTATAATTTTGCAAACCAATACAGCATACTGTTAAAACATAAATATAAATTATACTGCTCTACATACATATGGAAATTGAAAACAATAATTTCTTTAGTTATTGTATATTATTAGCATGTTTTTCTCATTACAATCGGTATTAAGCTTTCCAATGAGTCCTATATTGTATAGTCAAAACACTATTTATTTTCTTTACATAATATAATTTTATTATTCTCTCGGTAGCTTATTATTATTATCTTATTATTATATTCTAGTTTATTCTCATAACATATTACGGACTTGGAGGAAATGAAAGAAGAAATGGTACTTTTAAATATTTCGCTAGACTTACCAATATCTGCAAACAATTAACATACATTAAAACATCAAAGCACTTTGTATCAAAGGCTTACGAAACGTAGTAATAAAAACTTCGTAGCTCGTATAGTAAATAAAATGTAAATGGACGTTAAATTGTTTTATAAATAAAATGTTTAAAATTTGAACTCTGAATTTATATGAAGTCCCGTCAAAAATGACGCTCGATAATGGATTTGTTAAAACCTTAAAGCTCTATTATACGCCAAAGAATTGATGAGCTAAAAATCCTGAATATGAACCGCATAAGAATCTTTGGTATAATTTTATGCACGTAACATTTTGAAATCGATAGTCGACCTTCTATTGAAGTTTAATGGAATATCTCGCTTAAAGTACACTCGTATTCCGTAACTATTTTCGACGAACTCTTTTTTGTATTCCTGATTGTGGATTGTTCCAAATTAACTTGACAGCCGTAATATTTAATAAATCTTTTATTGTCTTTAGTTTTTATTATAACAATAGATAGTACATAAACCAATGATCATGAAACCAATGAAAATAAAAGTTGCGATTAATATTTACTTATATACCTTTTTGATATGGACTTTAACTGATATATGCATATTTATGAACATTAAATGTAAAATCACAATAAATATATGTCATTCTATCTTTTCTTTAAATTATATTAAAGTCAACTCAATATCTGGGCTTTTTGTATTCACTTATATTGTTTAAGTTGAGCTTTGCAAGTTTCTTAAAAGGTATACCGCCGAGCCGTTGTCCATTGTTGACTTATTAAACGTATGTTGAATCACGCAAGTAAAGCGCCTGATAATGCCATTGACATCATTTATTATTTTTAGGTCGACGACAGTACAGTGAAGAAGAGGTTGCCAGGACGATTCTTCGAACTGAATATCCATTTCGGCGTGTTTCTTGGTGGTCAAGGCGATTTTTCAGAACTGTTCCTTGGGCACATGGAGAATTTTCGCGGTTGCATGGAAGACGTAGGTTTTCAGTTTAATCAAAAAGATTTATACAAATTAATTTGTCTATGACAAAATAAGCCCGTTATTTTTTCTTCTTAGGTATTTTATAATGGCGTGAAAATAATAGAGAAGGCGCGAAGTCGCAGTGCATCTGTACGCGTTGAAGGAGTCACTTGGAATTGTGCCCCTGAATTTGATGCAGATTTAAATGCAGATATAAGTTTTGTTGACGAGGGAGCGTACATGGTTTTGCCTAAAATTAACTCTAGAGCAGGCAGCAGGTAATTAAGCCACGTTTGTACATTTGAATAATTGTTAATAATGAATAGTTTGTACAATTGTTCATCCACCTAAGTTGATGATACAATAATTAGCACCACTTCAAATGAAGCAAAAATAAGCAAATACTTATTTCAATGTCGGACTCATCGGTCAGATTCATTTATTCCCGTATAAATATGTTTCGCTTTTATACAAATAAATACAGATAACGTTTATTCATAAACATTTTAATTCCTAGATGGCAAATTGAATTTAAAACTATAACGCCCAACGCTGTTATTCTTTATAACCCCGGTGGTGGACGAGGTTCAGATTTCTTGGCTGTAGAAATATTGGAAGGGGTTGTTCGAGTTAAAATGGCTCGAGGTCAGATAGCGCACACGGTCAGGGTCAATGATGGACAGTGGCACAAAATACATCTCTTGTTCAACCCTTCAATGATAGAGGTAAAGATTTGCTTTTTAGTTGAATGATTATTGCCTATTGCGATCTATTTATGGCTGAAAAGTTTTATGTTCGAAGCGGCAAAAAAATCTGCAACAGCGATTATGACATGCAAGTCCCATTTCAAGGCCTTGTTAAGTAAGCTTTAATAATGCATGTACTAGGTTTGAGCCACAATGACACATTGTTTCGAAAAGCATATAAGGCGAATCCACCATAACAGAACACTACAACTATACGATTGGTTTGTTTATTCGTATAACTATTATCTACAACAAAAGTACGAATGTTGTGCTGTAATTAAATTTTTTTAATATCTCGTAATGCCAATTTAATGTTTCAATATCGTTCTCTTTTAAATATTAAAACAATGTGTAATAGTTTTTATAAAATATTATTCACAAAGATAGCGTTCTAAAGCTTAAAGATGCTGGGAAGATGGCAAAGTATATCGTTTAAATATTCAGAGCAGACTTTCAAATGGATTTACGCTCCACTTAAACACAATTCACAGACATCAAACTAATACCGCTTTAAATGTCAGCTGGATGTCCGCATAATGTAAAATGCAGCATTTGGCCTTTAAAATTATTAGTACGGAGCTATCCCTGGCTTTTAAATCGCTATTGTCTACCTAGACTTCAACGTTTGATAACAATCTGTGTGAAGTTAGTTGGACTGCAAAATTGCAACGCGATAATGAAAACAGCTTTAATCTATGGTAGCGTAGTTTGGCACACATTGTAAATGTAAAAATTATCTATTATTAATATATAATTATTTGTCAAACACAGTGGCAATTTAAAATAAAAATAATCGTTAAACTCTTACGAATAAAGCCGGTAAGGAATGGTCCGGATGTATATTTATGGATACGAATGTAAATCTAACGATATAATATTATACACACTTAACTATATAGACGCAGCTATAGCTGTTTAGCGAATTCTTATATTTTATACCGACAGCTAGCGTTGTAATGACTTATGTATGATTATGAATTTCAATAACTGAGATTAAAACAATGTACACCATAAAGCCTAATTAAAATAATTGTAACATGTAATGTCAAAGGCGACTGCAATATGCAATCATTCTCATTGTCTCTATTATGCTGCAGTAATGGACCATTCAATTCCAATTATTTACCAATTGATGCTTTTAATATTCGATATTAATTATAGTGACATTTATTAAAATGGTTATGCTGTTACGCTTACGGTGAAGGTATTGAGTTACGGTTATTCGACGTTTTGCGTGGGAATTTTGTGCTACGCAATTCCGATATTCGGTTATTTGAAATATTTTTTTGAATATTGAATGTTATTGAAAACAAATATAAATACAAATATTTATATTTGAAATTTTTTAAGCAAACGTGTGTAGTTTTGACAATAGGGAAATGCTTTTTATAGTGATTATATATATAAGGGGAAAACAAGCAAATCCAGCAAATAATAATAAAAATAAACTTTTTGCACTCCGGTACATGCCGGTTCTTTATGGCATGGTATGACAGTGGTGTGACCCATCGCTTGCGGTCTACCATCTAGCCTGATATTCCCACTTAAGAGATTTATCAATACGTTACTATTACCTGAGGTAATTTGAGACTACATTATAATATTATATAAAAAAACAAATAAACTACAACGTAACAGTTTCATATAATTTTAAAATACTACGTGAATGTATTGTTTCATATTACAAACCTTCGCACAGTATAATTAACTAACTAATTAATTGTATACACTTTCGTAGTATTCGCTTTAGCAATTTATAATTGCGTAGCAGTTTTAATTGTATTTCACATTAAATTTAAACATTATTTTCGCAAGTTTATTCAATATTGGTTGAGAAAGCGTCTACTGTTCAATATAAAAAATATTAATAATTTATTTCCAGTAATTGTAAAATGAAATTCAAATATTTATAATATTTTAAGTCAGAAGAAAGTCTGGGTTCAATTAAACGTGTAGATTTTCCAACGTGACCTTATGTGTCGTTACAAGTATTGCAGATGTTGGAGTTGATATTAATATAGAAAATTATTAAAAATGTTCATAATCTACCTTCAATCTTCCGATGAGGTTTTCGGATTACATCCAGTTTTCCTTTGTTAAACAATTAGTGTGTAAATTGTTGTTACACCACACTATTGCTACATTATTTCTGATTACATTACACTTTATTACTTATTATTATTTATTACGTTTATCTCTTGTCTCTCGTGATAATGAAAGAGCTTTATGTCTAAAATAAATTTGTACTATTTCCGTGTGACTTAGGTCTAATACAAGCGTATGACGTATTGAGGTTGAAATTTACTTTATACAACAATATGTAGGTTGTGCACTAATAAACTAGTTTCAATGATATTAAAATCCTTCTTTCCATTTCAAATTAAATTATTAACAAACCAAATTAATATTTTGTGTTCGAATAAAATTTGAATTTTACCGTTTATCAATATTTGAGTAGAGGAAATGTGGGAAATAGTTGCACGCTTCTTTGAAACACTAGGAATTTAATAATGTTGATGACAAACGGAATTTGTCAATACGCAATGTCGATATGGAATGGCCAGCGCAAACCTATATAATAATCCCTCAAAGCAAATTAAACAGTCGATTCGCTTTGAGTTTCATATTACAATCATTTCGAACTTATTGCTATAATACAAATATTTATATTGCTTCGATTTCCTCGAATGTAATCCTGCTCTTTAATTAAATACATATTTCCGTTTAATATAGATATGTGGAATGTAATTTTTTTATTTTTCCCAATTGCCGAGAATTTTTTAATACTTTCCATTATATGTCTATTTATATATATGTAACAAAATTTGGCCAGTGAAATGCGGAGACCCTGAATTTGGTTGATTATAAGGCTAAAAAAACGAAGTAACGTTGCAGTCATTTAAAGTCCGTCAGCTTCGAACGGGAAATAAGCGGCGAAGAGAGACTTTTCGGAGCTCGTAGTGTCTATTATGCAAAAACTCGGACTGTATAACACAGTCTATGAATATTTATGATGATTTTAGATATAACATATTTGCGTGCGTTAAATGTATTTAGGTAAATTTTCAAATAATACTTAGGTTACAGTTTAGAGGAGAGACATAGCGCAAAAAGCTTTTTGTTTGACTCTTAAGTATAATGTTGTATTTGTAACTTACTACGCGAAATATTATATGAAATTATTGTATTTATGCTAAGTTAAAATATTTAAACAGTGTAAAATAGCGAATTATTGAAGCGAAATACTTTTGTTGCAACTGCAAAATGAATTTGGCAATTACAATTATCCTTTATTTCGTGATTAATCATGTATGTACAATTGAATTTACTATTTCGATTTAACTATACTTTTCAGTTATCAGTGGACAATATAGCAATGACTACTCGAATAGAGAGTGGTGGCACGAGATACTTAGATTTGTCGGACACTTTTTACTTGGGTGGTATCGAGACGGATAAACGACAGCGGGCTTTCTCTAAGGGAGTAAAGGCTGCCGATTCAAGTATCATGGTAAGCGTTTATTTTTTTAAATGTATTTGATGTAGGTCTTATTTTGATAAATAATTTGTCTTAGGGCATCGTAGCCATTTTCATGAAATCTAAATTATTGGACCGTTTTAAATAAAGTGCTCTTTCTCATTTGTATGTTGCTGGGCTGTGATGGGTAGAGATATATGAGTCCAATAGTTTATTTATATATCATATAACTACTATTATAACAGGATCGTTTTTCAATAGTTAGTGGCTTAAAATTAATAACGTGACTCTCGAAGAACTCGAGAAGATGCCCACTCAAATCTCAAATCAAACTTTTTATTTAATTTTTCTTCGGTAGTCTCACCTTCTATTTCAATTAAACGCTCCTCAGTGGCTGCCCATTTATATGACTAACGTCGAATTCTATGTTCGCCTCGCTTTTCTTACTACTGCGGCGTAGGCTTTGGGCTACTTTACTAACGTCACCAGTGTCGCTGACGATCGCAGCAGTGTAAGCGGTGCCTTTGCGGCTCTTTGTTTGATTCTGCTGCTAGGGTTTTTTCAACAGCCAATTTGAACCTTCAAAACATCCAACATATTCATTTATCTCCAATTTAAAGTCGATGAATGTAGCGTGGTAAGCTATAGCACATGTTTTTGAAGGTCTTCATCTTTGGCTACTATATTTCGCTGTGTAAAAGGGATTTATAATAAACACCGTTAGTTATAATAAAGAATCTTTAATTCCAGGGTTGCATCAAGCCAATAGAAGTTGAAGACAAAATACTTGGCCTCCCCAACGCAGTGGTAACTTGTGGCGTTACACCAAAATGCGTTTGGTGGTATCCCTGCCATTCGAGTCCGAGTCCGCCTTGCGCGCCTAAAGCAATTTGTGGACAACATGGTGTTGATCACTTTACATGCAAATGTGATAGTGATCTGTGTATCAACCTAGATTATGCTGAAAAATATAAGGTATTGTTGAGTTAAGCAAAAGTGTTGTCCGTCTAGTGATTAATATAACGACTGCTATTCCTTTGTGTTTCGAGATATACCAAATTGTATAGTGATAATCGGTATAATTTTCAACCCATGGACGAGTTTTGTCAGGCATACAAGTCTGCTTATAAAATAAAATTATATGTCTCATTGTAATATAAATGTATAAGTCATATCGATGTCACAATAGTTATAACTTCATTCTTCTCTGCTTAATTCTGTATTACTATTTGATGTCAAGAACGAAATTATTGAAAGTTTGGTTTCATAAATATGCCATAGAGGCATAATTAGTACAGAAAGGTCTACCCCATGTATATAGTTCTCATATGCCAAATACATAATTTCAGGTATTTTCAAAGTCCAGCAGTGAATTGGAACTTGTCGCTTTATATCCTTTAACCGTACAAGAAGGAGGAGTTGCAGTAATAACTACACAGAATATAGATGTTATTCTTGATCATCACAAATATGGAGTCAGACCCTCAGGCGTACTGTTACACGTAGCACAAAAACCTCAGCATGGAAGAATAGCGGTGGACTTAACATCTCAAAGAATATCCCAATATACTAACTATATAGAAGGCGACAAGTCTAAACAGTTCTTCTCATTGTTGGATTTGTCGAGAGATAAGGTATTTTTTGATTATTATTTATTTTTAATTTATATAATTTTTTCCATTCCAAGTAGTGATGACAGTAATGGAATATTCAAAAGAGTTGAAAAAGTGGGAGGAGGTTACTAGATAAATTTGTTGTGGCTCCGATTAATAAGCTCCGAGAATTAAACGGGTTTTCGTTTGTTCTATCAATCGATTATTATAGCAGAGTATGTGTATAGGCAAAATTGATATATTGAAGTGTAAACAAAACTAGAGATAGACATTATGATGACTTACTTTTGTTATAAACTACGACAGCGAATTTTATTTTCTAAACATACCGTTTAACACTTTAACCCATTCATATTGATCAGTAAATGAAAGTTAATATGAGCCCGTATAATAGTCGCCGAAATTAGAACGAATAAACAAACATTAGTCAATAACAAAATGAATAAGAAAGATATTATTTAATTTGCCATAAATCGGAATATGCGAGAGCTTCATGCCACTACTGAATCGGCTGAAATTATTTTCTCAACATACCCTAAAAGAAACAAAATTAATTAAAGTTTTGCATGTTTACAGGTTAGATACGTGCACGATGGTTCAGAGAATCACCAAGACGCTATAGTTCTAGAGATGGAACTTATTCCGGAAACTAAGTTCACATTGCCGAGTTATCTTCAAGGTCGGAATACATTTGTTCTCCATGTTAATGTGACGCCTGTCAATGACCCTCCAGTACTTAACTTGCCTCCCGGAAAGGTTTTAAGACTTACTCAGGTAGGTGTTAAGAGACATTGAAGGGTTTAAAAAATAATTATTTAAAAAAGAATAGCTTGCCAACATTTTCAACTCAAAACAAGGCTTGTGTATACCGTAATGGCTTGTGTCGAGGTTAACGACATTGTTTATTTAAATTACGATTTAACAAATCTTTATAGTAATGTGTATAGCATAGCATAGGTTTATAGCAAAAAGTGTACAGCATATGCAGAAAATTCAGTAGCATGAAAAAAAAAATTTAGTCTACAATATTGCTGTGAATTTCATTCCAATCAATGAACAACAAAATACCACGCCTTCAAAAGATGACAACAATTACCATTAGCAATATTATTAATTAAAACTAAACGCATTAATATTTGCACAATTAACTTTACGATATTTAGTTTTTAAATAGATAATACACATCTAATCAGAATGCACATTTTTTTTAATTTTACAGCATGTTGCATTTATAATAATTGTTTAGATGAAGGAATGTATACTAAAATGTTGATAGCCATTGTTTCTTATAAATATTTGGTTTGTTTATTTCAGAGTGCTCGATGTGCTTCAATTAATTTATATCAGTTGCTTTTGAGTAGTTGCATGCTTTCTTTTGGCCCAAGACATCAATGATAGTGCAGTGAGTATGATTAATAAAACATTGGATCGTAAAGGAAGAAACCAATTTGAAAATGTTTAAAAGAAGTACATGTAATATCAAAATTCATACGCTATTAATAAATTATATAAACAGGGCTCGGAATGGAACTTATGTAATTGGAAATTACAATAATATTTGAAAATTCCATCGTCAAAATAGATAGATACGAATTAATCTAGCTTATAAGCTATATCGAACCGAATGTAATTTAAAAATAAAGTCTGGAGTAACGTGATTCTAGGATATATTTTATTAGTAGGTTAACTCATGCAAACTAAAAAACAATAAAAAAAGATAAATAGTACTAATAAGTAGTTTGAATTTGTAATTTTAAAGTATAAAGTAATAATAAAATTATTGGTTGCAATTAAAATGTATCAACTTTGCCCGGGTGTGACTTGTATATAATAATACAATCTAGGTGTATAAATCGTACGAAAAAGTATACGTGTTTCTTATAAACAATGTTTTAATAAATAATTGCGTAAATAATCCTATTGGATTCTCTCTTTTATGTCCGGTTGTAGAAAAGCTCATTAAATCTTTGTTTTTGAAAGCATGATTTACATGAGTTAAATTTAAAGTATTGTCTTAAATGTTAGTTAATTATTCTTCTAAGTTTCTATTTTAAATCAACTTTTTAGCTTGGTTTGATTTGATATTTTAAATAATAACTTTATACAGGGATTCCAAAAAGTACCTATTCAGTACTTGCCGTATTTTGCATTAAATCACTTAGAATGACTGACCTAAACTAACTCGCCCCCTTATTTAAATGCAACATTAATACTGTATCTATATTTGGCAACCCGAGTTCTAGTAAAAAGCACCAATACTTATTAAAAGTCGTGCATTCTCAATAATACCCATTTACAAAGAAGCAAATCAAATGAATTAATTGAACTCTTCAACTCAGGGTAATATAATATTCTTAATATAATTGTGGCTTGTACATTTATCTTCTAGTAGTATTTGAAGGCTACTTAAATTCAATATACTTTAATCAATGACTTCCCGTTCCATAAAAAATGACGTCAAAATGCGGCACTCATTTCCACATTGAAAAAAATATTGCCGGTGTTACTAGTACTGTTAAATATCTTCTCAGTCTTTATGTAGTAATGGACACTGTGTATGACAATTTCAGCACGTCATAGCCCTGTTGACAACAGCGTGATTACCGAAATAAGTGGTCTTAATACACACACGTTAAGCATACTTTTGCTGTAACGTGGATAATTACTGAACTCTTATAGATTTGTCATGTATAATTTTTTCATCAAATCTTTATGAATATGGTGTCTACAGATAGATACAACCAAAGCAGTTCGCGTAAAAGTGCATCTAAGCGGATACTAACTTTTTTTTTATAAAACTTCACACGTGGCTACTGTTTCTTTAAACTGTTACTTACTGTAAACGTGCTCAAGCGAAAACGAATTTTTGTAGCAGAAAACGTAGAACCTATGAGCCACCTTGAGGAGAATATGAAGAACAGGTTTCCGAGGTCACTATGGAGGAGTGCCATAGAAGTTTCATTTTTAGTTCGTTCCACGTATACCGTTAATTTATACAATTACTGACACTTTTTGCTGATTTGTTAACAAATGGTATAATTTGCTTAATAATTTATACTTTTTCATTTAACCAATCAGAACTAAACGCTAATTATTTTTAGCAACATATTTCATCCGTATATTGATAATTTTTACTATTTATTATAGGGTACGAGAAAAATAATAACTTCAGAAATATTACAAGCTGAAGATCCTGACACACCACCTGTAGACTTATTGTATACCATCATTCATGGAAAAAGCGAATCGAGCAGGTAATGTGGAAAAAACATACTTATATGGCGCTAATTTTGTACTGCATTGAAAAATGATGGTCATCAATATTTTCTTATATCAACCGGCCTCATTGACCAATTGCTTCATGAATATCGGAGGACTTTTGTTTGTTCTTTTGTTCGGAGCCCTAGCTTATACTTTGGGTTTTTTTTTCTAGTAAATACATCTATGTTCAATGTTTGCTTATAGTGGCCATATAGAAATGTCTGGACAGCCGGTGGATTCGTTTACCCAGCAAGATATCGATTCAGGCATCATTTCATATGTGCATGGAACTACGAGCGATAAGCAACTTAATAAAACATCGCTCCGACTGACGTTGCAGGTATATTTTCCTTGTAATATATGAATGGTTGCAAAACTGGCCAAGCTAAGGTTTAGTAAAGTAGTATTTATATAAAATTATTATGCAAAATTAATTGAAATAAATGAAAACTGATTCAACTACTGAGTCAACTGACATCCAAATTTAGGTTAATTTGGAGGAATGTTTTTAATAATTTATTATTTATAGGTATCAGACGGAATCGAAACAAGCGCTCAGGGCGTTCTCCGAATATCGATTGTGCCTTTACAAGTAAGGCTTATTAACAACACAGGTCTACAATTGGTACATAACTCGTATGCAATTATCAGTGCTGATAACCTCACATTTACTATAAACTCTGACGAAACGAATGTACAAGTCAAGTAAGTGTTATGTTAACCTACTTACTATTTTTATGGTGTAGTGTCTCCGAAGAGTAAAGAATAATATTAGAACTAGACAACTTTCTATGTACGTTAATAAGTTGAAGGATATGTATAATAATGTAGTCGTTTAAAAAAAATATTTCTCTATTTTAGTCAGGTTTTGTTTATAATTTAATAACAAACCTGATAGTGCCAATATTAACGTACTAGATATCTCTCAGCACTCGTTAAAAAATTTATGACTAGATCACTTCTGTCTAGTTTACCTATCTGTTTTACGGTTGTTTTTATTATAACGGCTTTTCGATACATCAGTAATATATAGAAAAAAATAAATTACGTTACAGGTATGATATAGTGAAGCCTCCTCAGTTTGGCGTCGTGGAACGTCTAAGAGTGTTGGATGGGACTTGGCAGACAGTTGACTCATTCACGAGTGAAATGGTCGCGTTTGGACGAGTGAGATACATGCATTTGTTGGGCAGCCCTACTCACGATGAGTTTAAGGTAATTTACGCCATCCGACCCCACTGCCGCATGACCGAACTCGAAGCTTCTCGGAGCGATAGTTCCGACAACTACCGTTAGATGGCGCGCTTTCGTTTCGCGATTTAAAGCCCATGGTGCGACATTAATAATACATAATTTATTTATAATTCAGTAATATAAACGGTTTATTTGGTTTCGACATTATAATTGGAATGTTTTGAATGGATAAACACAATATACTTTTGTCATGTTTTTCATGTAATAATTTCTGAATAATATGTCGGAAATAATTCCATTTACCATCGTTAATCAGTGTTTGATATAAAGAACTACAATTATATTTATTTATAATTTTAAATAAATATAATTTTAAAATTTCATATGATGTAATAATTCGTTTTGGAGGCTTGTGGCGGACTCACGCTGTCCCGGTTGTAAGCCGGCTAGTCCGTATTGCCACTATTTAAATGCCGGGCAGTGTTCTTCTCTTGCTGGTTCTGCCCGACCCACGCACCCCTGCTAGTGCGTACTTTCTTGAAAGAAAACTACTTTTTGGTTTCGATGCTCCGCCTTCTTGTTCGTGAGGTTTGAGGTCGCTCGGTTTCCGGAACTGATTTTTGCATAGCTCCCGTCGAGCTTAAGTACTGCGCTAGTATACCGCGACGAGAGCGCTTGTTGCGCCAGTATACCGCGACGAGAGCGCTTGTTGCGCCAGTATACCGCGACGAGAGCGCTTGTTGCGCCAGTATACCGCGACGAGAGCCACGCAACTTTTGCGTACCTCTCGACGTCGGTATACCGCGACGAGAGCCATGCGTACCTCTTTCGAAGGCGAAGACTTTTATTTATTTATTCATTATTTACAAAGTTTTTCTCTCTTAACAAAGTAATATAAACAAACTAATCTAATTTAATCTAAGTCGCCGACATTCTCCCCCTCGTGCGTAGCACCATCTTCTCTGCCCGGCGACTTCGTAGGTACCAGCAGTACGATCCTTGATGTCGGTCTTCGCAGCACTCCGCCTTTGGTCTGTACGTCGACGATCCGCGTTCGGCCGTCTGGCCCCGGATATGTTGATTTAATCATTCCTTTCGGCCATGTACCTCGTGGTAACGTTCGGTCGACGATGAGCACTACGTCACCCGGTTGCAGTTGTGCATCGTCAGCCCGTCCTTTTATTTTCCTAGGCAGCAACGTAGGCAGGTATTCCCTCAGCCATCTTTTCCATAGGTGATCGGCCAACAGCTGCACGGTCTTCCAGTCTTCTCTGCCAATCAGTTGTCGGAATAGATCACCTTTGGCATTCCTCTTCTTGCTGCAAATCTCCTCAGTGCCATGATAGTTGAATCCGTCGTCAAGCTGGGCACCAGCTCAAGGTGAACTGCTCTTGTTGTGAGGCAGGTAAATAAGGCTCCCCATCTCTTCTCTCTTCGTCTGCCTACCGCGATGAGCATGGGACCGAAGTAATCTACCCCGGTGCATGTGAACGGATGTGCGCCGTACTGTAGTCTCTCCGCTGGTAAGTCTCCCGCTGGTTGCTCCACAGGCTTGCCCTTTACTTTTTTGCAATGTTGACACGTTTGTTGTATGCTTCGCAGTACCGACCGAAGGCCAATCATCCAGTATTTCTGTCGGATTTCGTTCATTACGGTCGCGTGGTTGCCATGATTGAATTTACAGTGGTAATCGCGTATAATCAATCTTGCTATTATGCTTCGCCCGTCTAATACTAGGGGCGAACGATAATCGTAGTCGACACTGGTTATTGAGTTTATTCTTCCTCGAAGCCTGATGAAATCGCCATGCATTGCCACGTCCAGTCTTCTTAATTTGCTCCGGCTGTCGATTTGCCTTCCTTGTTCCATATTTGCGATTTCTAGACCGAAACTGGTCCTCTGACTCTCCTTTATTAATAAATTTTCGGCTCTTTTCAGGTGTGTTTCGTCGATAGGCTTATAATGTTGTTTTTTCGTGCTTTCTGTGACGTTGCGCATTGTGCTTTGGCGTTCGCATTTTCTCTTGCATAGCTCGATGAATTGTAGAACTCTCGCAGTTGCTCTCCACAGCTTGGTCCATGAAGAGAATCTCTCGGGGGCTGGAGTGATGCCCGGTGGTCGTTGAATAACGTGTACACACTCCGTGGGCTTTTCTTCGTCGGTTTTTTCTTTCCTGAAAGTCCGTGGTGCCGGCCACTGCTCTTCGTCTCGCCAAAGGAAGTCTGGACCCCGAAACCATCGGTGGTTCGCATTGAATTCTTCTGGGGGCTTCCTAGTTGCATCGTCAGCGGGATTTTGCGCCGTGGGCACCCAGCGCCAATCCTGAGGTCTTGTGAGGTCTTCGATCTCGGCGAGTCGGTGCGCTACAAAGGTTTTGAACGTCCTTGGGTCTGTCTTTATCCATGAGAGCACAACACTCGAGTCTGTCCAGTACAGCTTTCGTTTCACGTGGAGATCAAGCTCTTTTTCTACCGCGTTTGCGAGCCTGCTACCTAATAGAGCTGCTTGTAACTCCAGTCTGGGCATCGAGATGGGTTTTAAAGGTGTAACTCGCGCTTTGGCCGCGACGAGATGTACTGCATGACCTCCTTTGCTTGTCGTCCGCCAGTATACGGCGGCTGCATACGCGGATTCACTCGCGTCGGTGAACGTATGCAGCTCCCCCTCGGTGCAGAATGGCGACATGCAGCGCGGCAATCGCACATCCTGTATCTTTTGGATGTGTTCAAGGTAGTCTTTCCACGTTTCGACGTCGCCCTCGATGATTTCTTCATCCCAGCCGATGCCGCTTCGCCATATCTTCTGAATCAGCCTCTTCCCTTGCATGAGTACGGGTGATAAGAGGCCGAGAGGGTCGAACGTGGACATTACGGCGCCGGTGACTTCGCGTTTCGTCGGCGTCTTCACTCCGCGCGCCACCTCTTCTGGAATCTTTCTGAATTGGCTTCTGAAGCCAAGTTCGTCGTCCCTCGTCATCCACCGCAGCCCCAGAGTCTTTTCTTCGTTCTCACCTAGCTGGATTTCTTCTTCTCCATGAACCCCGGTGACTTCGCGTTTATTTGATGCCCATCCTCTCAGCTCGAAGCGCGCTTTCTTATGTATTTCATCGACTTGCTTTATTATACGCTTGCAATCTTCTATGTCGTGGAAACTTTGCAGATAGTCATCCATGTAATGATTGCGCACTATCGCTTGTGCCGCCTCCGGATATTCCCTTTCGTAGTCCTGCGCGTTCTTATTCTTAATATATATCGCAGTACATGGTGACGAAACTGCGCCGAAAGTCACTGACGACATCCTGTATTCTTTAATGGGCGCTTCTTTGTTTTCTCTCCATAGGAATCTGAGACTGTCTCTGTCTTCCTTCGAGACTTTTATTTGTAAAAACATCTCTTTTATGTCGGCAGCTACTGCTACGTGGCCCTGTCGGAAGCGTAGTAAAACTCCGAATAACGATTGAAGTAAGTCGGGTCCAGGTAGCAACATATCGTTGAGGCTGACTCCATTGCATTTGGCTGCAGCGTCGAAAACTATTCTTATCTTCTTTTTAAGTGGGTGGAACACTGGAAAGTGTGGCAGATACCATTTCCGTGTCGACATGCAGTCGTCTGGTACCTCCTCGGCGTATCCATTCTCCAGTAGATTTGTTATCTGTGACGCGTATTTCGCCTTCAAGTCGGGGTCTCTCTGCAGCTTCCTTTCAATACCTTTGAGTCTGTTAAGAGCTGAGCCGTAGTTGTTTGGGAGCCGCGGGTTTTCATCTTTCCACAGTAACCCGACTTCGAATCGGCCGTCTTCTAGACGTCTACTGCTCTTCTTTAAAATCCGCAACGCACGTTCTTCTACGTCGGTCGAGGGTTTCTTTGGTTCGATCCCCAACGACTCGAGGGTGAAGTGGTTCTTGATTAGTGCGTTCATTTCCTCTTCTGACGTGTAAGCGTGCGCGCATGTGTTTATATAGTTTATCGGAGTGACGCCGCTGTTGTCAGCTCCATGTAGTACCCATCCTAGCTTCGTTCTTGATGCAACCGGTTGTCCTGGTCTTCCTTTTCTTATTTGCAATGTCACAATGTACTCCCAGTTGTCCTGGCCGATCAGCAGTTTTGGTGGCTCGGCGTTGTAGCACACATCTTTTAATATGCCGCGTAGGTGATGGCATTTTTTCAACCGAGCCTTTTCTACGTGTTGTGGGGTTAGTTTTAAACCTCGGACGGTTCTAGTATGCTTCAGCACGCTTTTTGCTCCCTGTCCGACGCCCCTCACCTCGAGGTCAAAAGTCATAGAGTTGTGCGTTTGCAGTTGTCCTCCTCCGATTGTCTCAATGGTGAGGGGTGTGCGAGGGCCGTGTATACCGATACTCGAAGCTACGTCCTCGTCGATCAGGGTAACCGTAGAGCCTTCATCGAGTAGCGCCAGTACTTGTTTGCTTCCCGTTGGTCCATAGACTTCCACTTTCATCATTTTTAGAATTGCCTTTGGAGTCCTGATGGTGTTTACTGTTGCTGTCGCTGGTGCTGTCTCTTCGTGCTGTTGCTCGTTCTCGTTAACCGTATGTAGTAAGCTGTGGTGCCATCGACGACATATTTTGCACGGCGGCTTTCTGCATGTTTCTTTCCGATGCTTGCTAGTAAGGCATTTGAAGCAAATCTTTAGCTTCTTAGCTGTTTCCCATCGTGCATTTACTGAAGCTTTGAGGAAGCGCTGACAATCGGTAAGCCTGTGAGCGCCTTCGCATTCTGGACACTTAGTCTCTTCTTTCGTGTTGTTGCTTGCTTCTGTCACATTATGTGTCACTTGCCTCACTGGTCTTCTCATGCCGTTGGGTCTCAGGCTCTTGTAGTCTTCCATTACCGCAAATGCGCCGCATTTGTCCGCTTCTAAGTTGAGGAAGTCGCTTATAAGTTGAATATTTGAGAAGGAGTCTTCATCCCTTGAAGCCGTGTAGTCGTACCACCGAAACTTGAGAACTGACGGTAACTTGTCGACGATCAGCTTTATAATCTCAGGAGAGTGCAAGTATTGCGGCCTCTTCAGTCCTTTGATGGCAGCCACGCTGTTATTAATCTGGCTAGCGAAGACGCATATGTCTTTCGGGTTTTCTGTCGTTCTGGGTAGCGTCTTCAATTTCTCTAACTCCGCCAGGACTAGCGCGTCAGGTCTTCCATATCGTCGACGCAGCGCGCTGATGACTTCTTCCGGTTTAGTTTCAGAGTATAGGAGGCTCTTGATACTCTCCCTTGCCGTTCCTCGGATCGCTTTGCGGAGTCGAGCCATATTCTGAACGCTTGAAAACATCGCCGCTGTATCTTCGTAAACGACTCGGAATGCCGTCCACTCAGTGCTGTCGCCTTTGAAAGTTGGCAGTTCCTGAATGTATTTCGGCTGTGAGACTGTAGTCTGCATAGCTTCTTTAATGGCGTCGGCTATTATTTGCACGTCGCTTTTCGAATCGAGTTTCTCACACGTCTTCTTTTCCGATGACCGCATCCATTTTCTTATTTCTTCGTTGCGTTCATCTTGATCCTTCTCCTCGATGACTGAATCCTCATCCTCTGTTTCCATTTCCAACCTTATTCTGGCCAGGCGTGCCGCCGCCTGGGCTTCTCTTAATTCACACCGAGCGAGTTCTTCCCTTGCTTCAGCTTGTCTTCTAGAACTCGCCCTGGATGCAGCTCTGGATGCAGCTCTGGATGCAGCTTGCCGGGTAGAACCCGCTGGTACCAGGGTCATGGCCTGACCTGGCTGGCTAGCTGTATCCGCGGACGTCGACTGTTCTGTCGTTGTTTCTTCGCTCGTAGTCCGGGTTAAATCGGACGTCGAAGCGGACGTCGTTGTAGCAGTCGTCGTCGTCGGTTCCCGCTGCATCCCTCGTTGCGACCTCGTGACTGGCATCTTCAATGGCAGGATCCGGCGCTTGAAGGACCATAAATTGTGGCGGACTCACGCTGTCCCGGTTGTAAGCCGGCTAGTCCGTATTGCCACTATTTAAATGCCGGGCAGTGTTCTTCTCTTGCTGGTTCTGCCCGACCCACGCACCCCTGCTAGTGCGTACTTTCTTGAAAGAAAACTACTTTTTGGTTTCGATGCTCCGCCTTCTTGTTCGTGAGGTTTGAGGTCGCTCGGTTTCCGGAACTGATTTTTGCATAGCTCCCGTCGAGCTTAAGTACTGCGCTAGTATACCGCGACGAGAGCGCTTGTTGCGCCAGTATACCGCGACGAGAGCGCTTGTTGCGCCAGTATACCGCGACGAGAGCCACGCAACTTTTGCGTACCTCTCGACGTCGGTATACCGCGACGAGAGCCATGCGTACCTCTTTCGAAGGCGAAGACTTTTATTTATTTATTCATTATTTACAAAGTTTTTCTCTCTTAACAAAGTAATATAAACAAACTAATCTAATTTAATCTAAGTCGCCGACAAGGCTCATCTATGTTATAAAGCTGAAGAGTTTGTTTAATTGGTTCAACGTGCTGATCTTAGAAACTACTTATGTGAATTGTACATTATTTGTGTTATATACAACGTTATTTATGTTGGATAGTAAATTTATTGAATATATTTATTCCGTACATAGTTTTCGCTAGTTTCGATAGAAGCGGAGCATAAATAAAAAATTTTACGAAGTCGGGAAAAATGGTATTGTGTAATATGCGGTTGAAACCGGAATGACCGCTACTTTCTTAATAAGAGTTTCACAAATATATCATGAAACATAAATCAGTTTAGATAAACATTTAATTCAATTAACCTTATATTTTCAGTTCAAAGCATCCGTTGGAACGATACGAACGAACACATTGTACGACTTTCGATTGACATTTATAAAACTCGAACTCTATCAGACGATTAATGAGGAATTACTTCTAAATAATACGCGTGAAGCATTCATATCGTCACAGCATTTGAAATTCCAGACAAGACCGTTACAACTGACAGGAGACAAAATAACATTCACATTATTAAAACCGCCCAAATACGGTATACTACATTTGTCTCCTGGCACGCACCATTTACAAATGTACAGTGCTTTCACGCAACAAAATATCGACAGTGATCAGTTATGGTATAGGCTTCATAGACGAGCTTATTCCCACATACAAGATGAATTTACGTTTATGGCTGGAGCGGCTGAGTGTGAAAACATCACTGGTGTTATGACAATCAGGCACATTCCAGGCCTGTCTCCTTCCGACCGCACTGGAAGATTCCATACCACCCTGGAAAGATTACAAGTTATGGAAGGCTCTAGAATGGCAATACCAGCCACTCATCTCAATTTCCGAACTGATTCCGTTACAAATCTCGTGTTTAATATAACGCATCTACCGAAACACGGCAAAATAGAAGTTGTCAGTGATAACTTGAAGGTACTTCGTGACAATACAACGTATTTTACGTTAGTTGAATTGAATGCAGACAGAGTTTACTATGCGCACGATGATTCAGAGAGTCGACACGATTCTTTCCATTTTATGGCGCTGAGTCCGGAGCCGGAAGACTTTCAATATGTTGGAGTATTTCATATTGATATCATTTTGAAGAATGACAACAGTCCAGTAAGAATAAATGAGAATGTCTTTCATATAGTTCACGGGGGAGCAAGGTTAATAACATCTCGAGACTTAAGTTACGCTGACGTTGATCTCGATACTAAGCTGTCTGATATAACCTACACAATTCAAAGGTTCACAAAAGACCCTCCAAACGGCGGTGTGTTTAGGGCCGATAATCCTTCGGAGCAGATAGCGCAATTCACGCAAGACGATATCAATAAAAATCTCATATTATTCAAACATCAAGGAAAAGAGAATGGGAAATTGTCGTTTTGGGTGTCGGACGGTTTATTTGATGTCAACGGTAATTTGGAAGTGCAAGCGTCGCCACCATTCATAAGAATGTTTCCTTCGAATGGTTCAATTGTTGAAAACGGCAAGGCTGTTGTTATAACTACTAGAGATATGCAAGTAAGGTTTATAAAATTCATAAATGTCTACGAAATATGTAATAATTGTAAAATTAAACGTGTATTTCTTTATTATTAAAGGTTTTAGAAATCTATACACAAGGACAACAGTTTCACAGGATATTTTACTAAAAAATATATTTGTGGGCGAAATTAATTTGGACTATATGGCCCCATAAAACAAAGTGTTGATCCTTACCTTATTATCCTTAGAAGTGTTAATTAAACATAAAGATTACCTCTTTATTATATGACAAAGGATATTCATTGTCCTTAATTGTTTGTTTTTTATATTTATAGTTTTTTCAAAGCATCGCGCTCATAGACACTTCAAGATGTAAACTAAAAATCATTTCATTTTTTAGGTGGACACAAATATGAATTGCTTAGAAGAGGATATACGATATGAAATAATTCAACTACCAAAACATGGTTCTATAGAAGTTGGCGAAGGACAGGGGGCCATAACATTTACTCAACTGGATGTGGCAGCTGGAAGAGTATCCTACAGGCACAGAGAACCCAAAATGCCCACAGATGCGTTAAGGTATCATATTTCCAACAGTACTATTAAAAATACATCTCCTGTGGGATTTGTGAGGTGGTTAAAATTTAGCATTTACTTTTTGCACATACAAGCAAAACATGAACTCAAATATCTATCAGAATAGATACTTAGATTTTTGTATGTTTATTCTGTTGTTTTCCGTAATTATTCTACATGCTGAAGGCTTTTGCCTAATCCATGTATATATATTCTCAGATTTAAGGTGATGTGCCTGGAGGCCTGGGGTGAAGGTATTTATCCAATAAAGATATATCCTTCGAGCTATTGGGAACCATTAAAAGTCTTGATGAACCGACCTTTAGTTGTCGAAGAATCCACAAGTGTGAATATTACAAGAGATATTTTAGAGGTTTGTATTCAGTTTAAGTCATTATTACTAATTCTTCATCAATCTTATTATTATCTCGGGTATTCATCTATATATCTTTTTGCATTTTTTTAAGTCGGTTCAGACTAAATAAAAAGAAAAAAAAATATATTAAATTTCAGGTGATGCATCCCCAAATTGAACCATCAAATATAGTTTACAAAGTCACCGAAGGACCATACTACGGCTGGCTCGAGGTTACAAACACACCAAACAGCCTCGAACTAGAAAATTACGAAGAACCAATACACTCGACTATGTTCGACCAGTCTATTATAAACGCAAACCGGCTGGTCTATGTACAGTCCGGTGTTAACCGAACGAGGGACAAGATCAAAATGGACGTCACCAACGGCATAGTTTGGCTCAAATCATTGGAACTGATGGTTGTTATCATTCCAGAACATTTTTATGTTATGGCGACAAATATAAGTGTCGTCGAAGGGTCAGCAGTTAGTATTAAACAGGACATGTTTAAGACGGTCACTGAGTATTACAAGGGGAAGGTCGTGTCGTATAAAGTGATTGAGAAACCGAAATTCGGAAAGATCAATTTGGGCGACCAAGAGCTGAGTTTGCTTCCGGTTCTGAAACTTAATACTGGGGATATACAGGTAATGTTACCCCACTAAATATTTTTCTTGTGAGTTTGTATACTAAAATCTATTTATAAGCACGAATTATTCATTATTATTTAGGCTTGATTGGACTAAAAGTGTTTATATGTAATATTAAATTTCATCATGTATTAATATAAAATCCTTATCAATTGAGATATTTATCAATTATTTCATCGTTATTTTTAGTACGTGAACGACGGCTCAGAAGAATCTGTGGACTCTATGAAACTGGTCGCTATCACCGAAAGCGGAAAGGAGAGTGAAGTCTTCCGCGTGATGATCAATATTGTTCCGGTGAACGATGAAACTCCTATTGTCGCTGCTAACACTGGTCTTTGTGTGTGGGAAGGAGGCACTTTCACCTTTACAAGAAATGAGCTATGTGAGTATGAAACTTTTCTCTCTCTGTATTGAATGTTTTATAGTATGAATTGGCCAATATTCATAATTTTATTTTAAAGGAATTCAAAAGCCAAAAGAAGATATAAAATTCAAAGTGTATTTTTTTTATAGGGATCAACCGGTACCTAATACATTTTGATTTCGTTAAGATATTTCTCATACTTAGAACATAGATGGTGTTTAAATGGATGTCGAGGGTCGACAATTATCTGATGAAAATATTTATTTATAGGAAGTCTCACAGAAATATCAAAAGTTAAAACTAAACAAAGTTAACAATAATATGAAAAGAAAACATATGATATTTCCTTAACGCTTCACAAAGAACATGAATGATATTATATTTGGATTATTATTGATATAATATGTGGATATTAATCATTATTCCGTGCAATAGTTGCAAGCAATATTTTGTATTGATTTGTTCCGATTATAATCTGATATCTAGCTAAAATGTTCGATACTGATCTAAACTTTTAATATTTTCAGATGTAAACGACGTTGACACGCCATTAGAGAACGTTACGATTCGTGTGGTCGATATAGTGTCCGGTTATATTGCGATACGGGGTGACCCTGAAACCCCGGTCTATCATTTCACGCAAGCCGACATAGATAGTCGTAAAGTAATTTTTGTACATACAAGTAAGTGATATACTATTAATAATTACTGTTTGTCTCGGTAGCGTTAGGGAACGTCAATTAGTGTGTTCTTCTTTCTAATCTGGTGTGATGAGTCGCAAGTAAACATCCTCCCGACTCTGTACTTATATACTTGTAAAAACTTAAAAAGTACCTATTAGTATGTGCAATCAACGTATACTAATATTATGATGACGCAAGCAAAAGTATTGGTACTAGCGAGCCTAAGCTTATAGGGTTATTAGGATTATATAGGGTGTTATAGACGAGCTTATGGGGTTATTAGGGTTATATAGGATGTTATAGACGAGCTTATAGGGTTATTAGGGTTATATAGGATGTTATAGACGAGCTTATAGGGTTATTAGGGTTATATAGGATGTTATAGACGAGCTTATAGGGTTATTAGGGATATATAGGATGTTATAGACGAGCTTATAGGGTTATTCGTTGTGAAAACTCAATAAGTGCGTTGTGAAAACGGTGAGAATTGTTCGCTTTCCCGCGTTACGATATGCAATAGAATTATATTAAATTATTACTAAATTATGTGAGTGAAACCGCAAGATGAACGATAATTATTTCCCGTTTGTATTTAAAATAACATTTTTTCTTTTTTAGATGGGACGAAAGGAAAAATGATATTCAACGTAACTGATGGCCTTCATGAGTTATCCAAAATCACTTTTCTTATAACAACCAAGTCGGTCTCCCTCAAACTGGCTAGGAAACATACTTTAAGAGTATTTCCTTTGATGAGAGAACAACTCAATAACTACCACCTAATGGCCAAATGCTCCGACGCATCAAGAAATATCATATACAAAATAGAGCGAGCACCCACACTTGGCAGACTTATAATGTTGAATGGTGATAATCATCACAGATCGATCAAACAATTTACACAACAAGATATTAATAATACACTAGTGTATTATGAGCACACGCATCCGTTCTCTACGTTATTTACGAATGATTCCTTCGTGTTTTCCGTTGAGGCGCCTCTAGCTAAACCATTAACCGATCAAGTTTTTAACATAGACATATCTGTGTCTTCTGGCGGGCTCGCTAAATACGTATACATCCCGCAAATAAAAGTACAGGAAGGGGGAAATGTTGCCATTATTGTTAATGTGACAAATGTTATATTGTATTTAGAGAATCAAGCCGGCTTAAGGCAACCCCAAGTTGAAGCTCAATGGTCCCAACCCTCTCATGGAACATTGGAACCGTCTCTGTCATCACTCACACAAACTCAATTGGAATCTGGTATGGTCACATACAAACACGACGACTCTGATACATTAAAAGACAAAATAGACATGACTTTGTACTTATTACCAGACTACGTACTTCTTTGTAACGTGACTATCCCAATACATGTACTACCATTGAATGACCAGCCGTTCAGATTATTGACGGACTCGCCGCAAATCCAAGTGGTTCATGGAGAAAATTACACTATAACCAAAAGGGATTTGCTCACTGAAGACGCTGATACAGGGCCGTCGGGAATACTGTATGACATTATAAGTGGACCAACGCAAGGAAGAATAGTTATGCTCGACAAAAATCAAAGCATAGACGAAGCACAGTCCATTAACAAATTTACCCAAGAAGATATAAACAATGGCAAAATCATATACGAACATTCAGGGATGCTACAAACAGCGACTTTCTATTTCCGAGTATGGGATGGGGAATTCAAACCGACCTATACTGTGTTTACAATCGACGTCATACCAGTTATTTTGAATGCGACCTCGTCACATCCTATTTACTTGCAGCAAGGGTCCAATGTTGCGACGGTATCCACAGATCAGATATACATAGAAACTAACGCGATGAAATCCAAAGTATGGTACAATATCACGAGACAGCCCCTACATGGTATGATATATGTCGGTCGCAATCCAGTCACCTACTTCTCACAGAAAGATCTTATGGATAAGGTTGTTATTTATATGCAAAATGACATGACAGTTGCAAATGACAGTTTTGAACTTATCGCCTATGTTCATAATAGCAACTCCACTCCGCCGTTCAGCATAGCTGTAACAGTACAGCCATTGATGGTATTAAATGACCTCAAAGTGGAGAAAGAGAAGACGAAAGTTACGGTTAAGAATCTGGATGCGTCGGAACTTGCTAAGCTTACGGCGAGCGACCCAGTGTATACTCTCATCAAAAAGCCTAAATATGGGGTGATTAAGAAAATTATACGCAGCTCTGGTGAAAAAACTAGTGCAAGGGAAAGAGAGGTCGCATATTTTACACACGAGGATGTGAAGGCTGGAGTTATATATTACGTCACTAAGAAGAAGGCTTATGAACTAAACGGGCTTGAAGATAGATTTCATTTCTTACTCGCAGCGACGATATTCCAACCAGCGGCGGGCGAGATGAGAATGTTAATAGGCAATGGTCTGAAGAAGAATTTGCCGGGTCCTAATGACCCAGAGAGCCATGAAGGAGTTCCGGTAAGATTGATAAATTTATTCAAATGAAGCCTAATAAATATTAATGTAAGCTTTGCTCAAGAAAAATGTTTGCTTCATATTTTAATGTTCTTTCGTCTTTTTTTTACCGGATTATGTGTGATTATGTGAAGTGGTTTTGAATATATTTTCAGGTGGCAAATGGAAATTCCGGTTCATACTACTTGATGATATTAATGGCACTCCTCGGAGTACTTCTTGCAATAATTGTTATTTTTGGTATATTGAAATGTCGAAGATATCTGATGCGCGATCAGAATGCGTTGGTGAAAATCCATGGACAAAGTCAGGGGGTCGTAGCTCCTATACCCTTACCGCGACCACCGGACCATTTGATGCCGTCACCAACGCAAGCCACACCACCAATTAAAAGGTATATAATTTTATCTTTATCATGCTTTATCTGTAACATTACGTGGCAAATATCTATAGTAGTAGGAAAATTATGAAATTATATAAAACTATATGCTACCGTGCTGATCCGGCAAACGTTGTTTTGCCATAAATGTGATTTCTAGCAATCATTTTTTTAGTTCAACAAAAATAATTATCAGCTTTAAGTGTGTGGAGATATGTTTATAATCGGAAGCGTTTTAAACAATAAAAGTATGCTTTATTTAGGTTAATAATTCAATCTTTATAATTGGTTTACCATAACAGTGCCATCTATTGTTTACTTACTCAATCCAGTTCAAAAGTATCGACATCTGTTAGAATTTTTTGGAGTTAACAAATAATTGTAACTGTCAATTAATTAAACACAAATAATTAGCAATAAAATAAAATTGCGATTATAATTAAAGATCTAAGTTATCCTTAAGTTGGACCAGACTGCTCACGGTGTGCCAATTTAATTTAATATCGGTTAAATAGTTTAGGAGTCAATCGCGGACAAACATCGTGACAGGAGATTTATATATATTAAGATGTGTATTTTGCAGATATGTATCTTCCGACCAGTCTGTTCATACGGGTGCCAGTACTCCATTGCCTTCAGGCGGTAGTGTGGCGTGCAAGGTGACGCCATTAGCGGACGCCGCTATCCCCGATCTGAACGCCAGGTACCCGTATGGTACCGATGATCACACTGATGTAAGTTCAATAATGATATGTCATTGGTGGATAAAACTCACTCTGTGGCAGCAATCACGTTATCTTTGGCTTTTTATTTTACTTAATTAATTTTATTCTGTACGTTTTTTTTTATAACTTGTCTGTTACTTTCTGTCTGTATGGAAATTTAGTGTATCAAGGGAAAAACTGGCTTCTCAAACACCGGTGATAGCTAGCTGAGAAGCCAGGGATTTGTATGGTGTTATTGCTTATTGTTAATAAAAGCATTATTATTAAAAAAAAGATTATTAATAAAATGACAATTTCTTTGTTGTCTGTGTTAAGTAAAATGTTTCCATAAACATAAGTTATGATAGAAGCCACATTCTTGTGTTTTGGTTGCGGCTATGCCTGTTTGCATTTTGTCTGGAAAATTATTTGTGTGAAACTGTTAATGTACAGAACTCGCTGAGCGCTAACTACAGGCCGCTCAGTCTGGTGGAAGACATTCTCAATTATATTTAGTTTTCTTGTATTGCATTAGTGTATATTTTACCGTAGGCCGTATTATATTTTATATTATTGTATAACTCAAAATAAATTGTGGATAAATAGGCTATGCTATCCATTACCATAGTTAGTCGAAATTAATTTTCGTATTTTATCAATACTTTGCCTTTTTACTCGATAGTGTATTATTTTGATAGACACACTAGACTGCTTATAGAAACTACATGTTGAGTGTTATCTAACCTCTTCTTCTAATCCAATCATTCTTTATCAAGCTAATCAGATTCACAGACACGGCAAGGAAAAGAAACGAATAATATAAACTAAAAAATATTTTTTTCAGGCCGAGGATTGGAGTAGCTACGAAGCGAGTGAGTCAGCGTACCCAGTTCGAACTCCAGGAGTAGCGCCTTCAAACCCGATGTTGAGACGCAACCAATACTGGGTCTGACCCCGGGATACACACTCCTTGCCGAGACTACCGAAGCCGGGTAAATATAAAAAATATCTTGTATGGCAAAGACTTAAATAACATTTATTAAACTAATAATATCCTACAAGTAAAATAACTACAATAATATTTATTTGATTTTGTTTCAGTGACTATACAGTTTGAAGACCAATCGTGCGTCACACTTAACCGTAAGATACAGTCTCGGCGTGGCGTAGAATTAGTTCCTACACCTTTTCTACTTAGCAATTACAAGGTATCGAAGTACCCAAGCTGTGAACACACCACGCGTAAGCTAATAGTTTATACTTGTCTATGGAACAACAGTCAATGTAAAGTGTCAAAATTTGTGCCAAAGACAACAGTATTTTGTTATGTAGGTAATTGTTTGTGGTATGGTTGTTGTGTGTTTTATGAGTAATGAATTTAGCTGCCTTTTACGCATAGTTATTATTTGTATTATCGCCAAGTCAGTAGGTAGAGTCGTTAAGACATGAAAGTTACAAAAATCAGCTGTTCAAAGATTAAGCCATTATCGTCAAATTAAGGTTGCAATAGTGATTTACATACATTTTACATTTTATAACGTTCACGTTAACGTTGTGTTATACATATAAGTGTGCGTTGAATATTGTAAGTGTATTGCAAGGGGATTTCAATAAATCGTAAATTCTCGAAGCCTGGTAATATAATGCGAATGTGTATAAGTTTGTTACTCAATCACGTCAGAGTGTTTCACTGAATATATCACGTAACTGTGCAAGATTAAAAAAACCCGGCAAATTGTTGGTATGGGTAATAATGGCTATAGTTAAAAATATTAATAAATAAGTTTCCTTAAATAAGCAATAAATATATCTGAGGCCTTTAAATAATAATCCGATGAATGAAATAGAAGTAAACTTTGCATAAGAATATTTTTGTTAAGACCTTGATTCTATTAGTTTTAGAAGAGCGTGTACGTTCCACGTTGCGCAAAAAATAATCCTATTAATAATAAATAACATATTAAATTTTTTGACCTCTGTCATGACAGTTCATAAAAAAAATTAATATCATAGTTTTTTTTCAAAATGTTAAAAAAGTAATTTCTTCGGGGTCATTACTTTAACGCAACCCAGTAATTTTTTTCCTGGTTGGAAAAATTCCAGCTTGCAGGCCTACCACCACTGTAACGTAAATTTGCCATTGGACGGATACAATATCAAATTAAAGCTTTTGTGTATAGTATTTGTATTTTGCGAAATTATATTTTGCATGATGGTAGACGCCACATAATTAGAAAACCCAGACCACCAAACCGGGGTGATCACCAAAAATTGTGCCAATTATACCAAAGTTGTTGTTTTACACAATTGAGATGATTTATTTGTTCATAATATTATAATTATAGTTTAAAGTAATAAGTTTATAGTTAGTTTCAATGTTGCAAAAAAGAGTGTTAAAAATATAAATAGTATTCTACCGTTTTTAAAGCATAATATAAATTATAGGTGAATTAGTTGAAAATCATTCCCATTTTGCCTACAATAGAATATCTAGTTTCGTAATGCTTTGTTACTTAACCTTTATTGATTTTAGCATACGTTATATAAAGTAGCCATGCAAGAGAGAAATGAAAATCGATTTGAAAGTGTCAAATTAATTTTTATTTTTCATCTATACTAACTTTATTTGTAAGTACAAAATTAAGAAGAATATTGAGTTTAATTATATGCATGCATGCTTCGTATTTTTTATGAAATTGTTATACGCGAGTGTTCAGACAATGTGCCAATAATAATCATTATGATAATATTTTTTCTAATCATTAAGTCTTCGATCTCCGATGGAATATCGCACAAACGCACATGACGCACAAACCTGAGAAATACCAATCACGAGTTATTTCGTCATAATATTGTTATCCGGGCTCATGTTAGCCACATTTCATAAAAATAAAAACAACTATACTATAAACAAAGAATTATTCAAACAGAAATTCTTAATTAAACAATATTATTTTACCGTCTCGTGTCATGCCATCAATTGACTAAGAGGCATTAAGTTGGCGAAAATTCTTGCATTTATTAAATTTAACCTTATGTTATATAAGGTTCTAATTGAATTATAATTAAAGCCTTAAGTCAATGAAGGTTATTAAGTTTATGAATTATATTCAATGCAAAAGTTTTCGTTTTTGAATTCATTTAAACGTTTACTAATAGAACAATTAAATTACCATAGAAACTATGCTTTACCCAGTGTTGCGATATAATTTGAGTACCGTAACAAAGACTATGTATAGGTTAAGGAAATGGTGGAAGTAATGCGTTTTCAATAAATAACACAATAACTATAAACGAGTTTTATTTAATACATTCTTAAAATTATAAGTCTTATGCTTTTACTTATACCATAGAAAAATTATTTGTTTGTTGCTTTGTAAAAAGCGTTAGATGCCGGACGATTAAACACAAAATTTTGAGTGGATTTCATTTCATAATTATTGTAAGACTCAAGATATTATACACTAATCTCTCTGAGCCCAATCCTAATGTAAAGATTGTCATGGATCTAAATTATTCAATCGTAATACTAATAGTACATACTAATCTTGCTTCCATGCGGGTCTCGGGCGCACCCAAAAACTCATAAAAATCAAATTTTATTCAAAATTTAACACATCTTATTGCTTCACGTTATTGTGTATTTTACGTAGGCTTTAGTAGTAACCAACATCACCGATTCATAAGGCCAATAAATGTTCGCATCAGCATTGGCTTTGCATCATTGGCTTTGCATCTAAGAAGATACTTTGAACTTTTATAGTAACTAAGTAACGATTAGCAAATATAATAAATCTAGTCGACTTCAAGTTTTCTAAAGTTTCCTGTAAGTCCGCGCATAGCATCACCAACAGTATCTGCGCCTGCGCAAGTGTTCGCGCCTGCTCGCAGAGCGGATATGGCCCCCTCTCGAGCAGCTTCGCTGTACATCTCTAGACGCACGGCCATTTTATCATTTAGAAGGAGGATGTCTCTCTTACTGGCTAGTTCTACTTTCCATAACTCTGCAACAATATTATTATAACATTTACCTATTTTCTGTATGAGTTTGTAAAAACATTGTTTATGGATACCAATATTTGTACCCTAACGCATTCCATGTTTCTTTTGTGTATACTTTCTAAAAAAACACTCACCAATCATTTCCTTCATCGGCATAGTACCACCGTACTCCGAAGGCAGGAGACTCTTATCAATTTCCACATCCTCAACAGCAGTGTAGAGTTTCACACGTTTTCGTATTTTCTCAGATATTAAAGCCATTCCAAAGTCGAGGGCAAACTTAATGGTCGGGTGTACATTGACGCCGTAAATTTCTTTGTGCCTCATTGGTATAGTTTTCTGAGGAGATTAGTTTTATAAAGCTTAAGGAGCTTCTATACTGATTTTTAGTTACTTGAGTGGTCAAAAGTTTAAAGATAACTAAGAAAAAGTTGAAGTGTAGTGACATTTATAATTTTATAACACAAAGTCTTTTATTTAACTTATTGTTAAATAAATGAAGTAGAAAAAGCGATACAATATATCATTAGAAAATTTATACGCGTAGCATATTTTTGATTTTAAATTATAATAAAAATAAATTATATTTTAACAGTTTACATGTAGTTATGGATAAATTAATTCCGTATGTATTCTTAAAGATGAAATAGAATTTACCTCTCCATTCTTTACAATCCGTACAGCCTCTTTCGGAGTAAATAGGGTGAGATGTGGAAAACTGACGCCTGCTCCATCAGCGTAATGAACTACACCTCTGACCTGGCATTCCTCGTCCTCCATTAGGGTCTCATAGCAAATTCCCATAACTCTACACATATCTTGATTTGTATATTTGTACGGATCGAATACACCTTGAATAGAATTAATAATATATTTTCATGGTTGAAAAATTCATCATTAGCTATCTGCCATAAAAATCCATTTTTACAAAATATGTACAAATTTTATTTTACATTTTACATATTTACATTTTTTTATTACAAAGTATTACAAAATACTCTTTTGTCTCTTTTAATAATTGAATTAAAACAATTTGACGCAAAAGGGTATGTAATATAATAAAGTTTATATATAAGGTTGAATAAATGCAATTTGTTTTTATGATGCCCACAATTTTGTGCAATACTCTGTAACATTTACCTCTCAACAACTATAATTACCTGGTCTATAAATTACGACACGTCGGCCAAGCTTGTCTTTGAAAGGGCTGACAAAAATGTATCTGCAATGCAAAAATACTTAAGAATATAAAAATATTTTCGATGTCAAGCATCTCTTAGCCGATTAACACTAAAAAATGTCTTCAAAAACATATCTATTCAAATTTGTTTAATATTTTTCAAAAAAAATTCCTTCGGTCGGAAATCTGACTAATAGACCACGGATAAATATCTGTTGATATTTATTTTCTAGCCTAATAAAAACAAAGAAGTATCTAACATTCGTAGAAAACAAATACTCTACTACATAAAAAGCAATATAATCATAGACATTCAATGTCTTGTCTTTACATAACATAAATGTTACACCTACTGCAAATCGAAATCTTACCCAAGGTCGATGAGTTCCATCATAACAGGTAATTTGTAATCGAGTTGATTGAATGCAATACCCCACGACTGTCGCAATAATATGTAACGCTCGATAGCCTCCTGAACCATGGGCACACTAAACTTCTTTGTGCGCAAAAATCGTAGGAGGAAGTTTGAATCTGGAATGATGTATTCATAATGTCTATCAGGTGTTTAAGTTCAAATATTGTAACGAAATTGGAATTGTAATAACTTACATAATCCGCTATGTTACAGTGTTACATGAAATTAATTTCACAGTTCACCTAATGTCATAGAGTTCAGGTAAATTACGCCCAAGAAACTTGTATAGCGTACGGTCAGCACAAAAATAATTACACCAGTGCTTTAAAATGTATTTGAAGCTTTTATAATTTTTTATTGTCATTATGTCATGTATTCATTAATGTCTTTGATTTTAAATATATTTTCTTCTTAAAAATGTTACGAAACTCTTTACGACTGAAGTAAAGCGACGTTTACATTAAAGTAGAAGGTAATTGAAATTCTAATATGAGAAAACTTCTCTCTACTACTACAAATGTAAAAACATCTCGAATATAATAGATATATCAAATTATTAAATGTCGCATGCACGCATTTTTTTACATTTGACCAATCATAAAAAATAACTGTATTTAGTTTTGAATTCCAAGATTATTTACAAGTTCTTTCGAAGCTATTATTAACGTTACCAATAGAATTCAACATTATGTGACTTACGTACCCATTCTGATAGCCAAAAATTTTGGATGTTGCTCCAACCAGTTCCTTAATGCCTCAAGAGCTTGGGATCTAGCGTTTTCTGTTTCTCTTAACTGCTCCTCGGCAATGGCCTGCGTCTCCGCAGAGAGAGGACATTCATATTTGTCCGCAGGCGTCAAATGTCGCTTTGCTAGTCGACGTGACATCGTGCTATTATCTGGAAAATATACAATATTGGTGTCACAACAAAGATATACTTGCGTACTAACTATGACTTACATTAAGTAAAATTTGTCAAACTCGATGAATGAAAAGGATCTTTTATATCACAGGAAAGCATATCACAGAAATTATCAAAAACAAAGTATGAATGCTACTGACAATAAGGTCTCGCTTTGAATAAAAACCTTAATATAACATTTTGTTGTTCAGAATATCTAAATACTGCCTGGTTCAATATGTTTCTTCGATTACGATGCTATTGTGTTTAATTTATAATAATCATAATAAGATTAACAGAGAGCTGTAATATGTCAAATGAAATATTATCGGAACATAAATCTAAACTATTAATAATTAATAAACAATTATTATCATTCAATTCAGGCAAGCCGGAAGCCCTGCATCTGTTTTCAGTTATAATGAGGAAACCAACTAAAATATTATATATAATCCCAGAAATTTATCAACCCTGTTCCACCCATTCCTACTGAAGATTCAGGAAACAACAAACGTTAAATTTCAGTAAAAATGCCATATATAAATAATTCACTCAATCAGTGATAATTCTAATAATTGTATACACAAAACAGTAAAAAGTCCACCAATGTGTGACGTGTTTTAATAAAGAGAATTATAACCTTTATTTATTCAGAAAGCTCAGCCGTCATCACTATAATATATATACTCTTGAATTTCATAAGCCACAACTTGTTAAATTATTTACTCACATTTTGTATGGAGTAACAGTTCCCGCCTCGTGATGTTAAGCAAGCGATGTTGTGCAATTAAATAATTTTAGTGGTTATATAACTTGCATTTGATTCTACTATGGACTTTGCTATGACTAAATATTATGTTCTCTAGTATATTCAATACTGTAAGTTGTTTAGTTTTAAGTAAATTGTATGAAAGACGATTCCTCCCTCCTCGCCCCTCTCCCTCTCCCCTAACCCTCAAATATATTCTCACCTCCCATTTAAGGGTGCAATATCAAAATTGTATCCTTACTTGATCTACCATAATAAATTAATAAATAATGAAATATTATTATTCGATTTAATTTACACGGACTTATCCATTTTTTAAACTAAATATTCAGCTCCCTGTGTAAGTTTTTATAATATGCACCCTACACACATATTTATACATGAGTATAGTCTGATATATATAGTATATATATTTAAATATTAAAATGTAATTTGTAAAATGTATAAGTAAAAATTGAGACCTTTCTTCGATCATATTAATCTGATAAGTGTATAATATTTATGATCACAATATTGAAAAAAAATAAAAGTACATTTAACCAATTTTGTCCACAACATCGCATTGCTCACTAATTAAACGCACAGCATATACAACTTTTAAGAACTATGTACTTACTTGTATGAAAAGTAGCTTCCCGAAGAGTGGTCCGTTCACCAGCTAGTTATGTGTAGCACTGACCGTTGGTGCAACGCGCAACGCTGTTTTGCTTTTGTATAGCTTCGTGGTTACATAGTCATTACCTTTTTGATTATCAGATGCTATTTCAGCATCCACTTGTGGCTTAGAAAACTCACGCAAATTAAGGCAAGTCTGTAATAGTATTTTAACGTGGAGCAAGACACAACTTAACCTCTCTGTTATAACAGATCATAAAGGAGATGACATAAAAAACATAGTGTAAGAAACTAAACTTGGTCTATTATAACTGTTAAGGATGACCTACTATGATTTAAGCTTCGTTTTCATTAAGAGCTAATAATGAATTATACTTACACAAATTATGAAAAGTAAACTTTATATTAACTCTACTATAAAACCATTATATTATACTAGATTTAGCATTGATTCGCGTTTTTTGAATGTTTAAAACTTAGAGAAAACTCTTTGAGATTGAAAGAAACAAAACAGTAATATTGTATACTTTTATATCTGATTATCGAATTCCTAGCGCTAGAATATAACAAATACATTAAACCATACAACTGCGTGCTTTTCAAATCATGACTGTAAAACGTTTATAAGGCACTTACCCATCAATTCCCTGGATATTTTACCAATTTAAGCGGATAATCTTACACAAAATTACTTATCATTTTTATAGTTTCGCGGAACTTTGTACTGAAACTTATAGTCCGGTCAATTTAGACATTCGAAGTTACATAAATTCCCACCAAGCTGAAAATCGGTAAGATTGCTTAAAATATCATTAAAAATTTTACCTGATATTCTTATAGTATGAGTTATGTATATTTTATATTAGTAGTGTAAGTTACAATGACCGATAGAAAAATATTTTAACATATATTACAACTACAGAGATGTATATATACGTGGCGTACTCATGCATATTATGACGATTACAACTTTTACAACTTTTTGAATCGTTATATCTCTAAAACGGTGTCTCGTAGAAAAAAAAGTATTCATTTAGTTTTTGTAGATAATTTTATAATCTACAATTTTTGTCAAAGGTATTTTTATGATAAAACTTACCGTTTTGCTGAAAATCGCGAAAAACTCATTTTTGTGACCTTTGACCGTGAATAACATTTTTTCCTTACAGGGGAAAGATGGGGAACTTTCAAGTTTTGTTTTTAATGATATTTTAAGCAATCTTACCGATTTTCAGCTTGGTGGGAATTTATGTAACTTTACTCTTATTTTTTCGTCTAATTTGACCGGACTATTAACAAAACACGGTTGGTTTTTAAAGTTTGAAGATTCGACATGATTTATTCTGAGTCCGAACTCCCACTGTTAGTCTAACGAACTCTTCACCCCCTCAGCTCTCAATTCTTTCACCAGCGAAATATATTTGTAATATAAACTTAAAATAATGTATAACACAAGATTTGCGGCGATTGGATGAAAATATAAATCTACATTATAAATATAAAATATAGCCCGTAGCGATAGCAGATGAAAACATATTCTTAAATAGCAAGTAATAAGAGAAGCTACACTGATTCAGCAATCGATCTAGTGTAACCGATATTTTGCAACAGAGAAAGGTTGCTCGACCCAATAATGTAAATTACTTAAACTAATTGTTATTTGCATGGAAATTGTCGTAAGTGCCTAAGAATATCTAATATATAAAATGAGATTCGTTATTAGTTGTTCAATATAGCTAAAAAGTGTAGATTAGCGACTCTTGCGCAGTCTACTATGCTTTGGTCATACATTGTGATCATAATAACGGATATTGCGTTGAAGATTTGAAATCGAAATCATTTATATTCAAATATAAGTTAATGACTAAGTTTTGCTCTACTGAACGCTAGAAGAAATCTTGATATGTCACAGTACCACATATCGCTTATCTATGGGAAAATTTTACATTGGCCTTAATACTCAAAATACTCTTGACGATATTAACTATTTAAGAAAAATGTTGCAAGTTGCTGGCAACGCAATAAAGACAAGTCAACGACACGGCAGAAAGGCGAACACTGGGCCAAGGTTGCATAAGAAAGGCCATCGTGTTATTACTTCGTTCTTAATGTTTTCACATGTTGCTGCGAAGTTAAGACACTGGCCGGACAAAAGAAGAAATTCATTGTTTGACTTAAAAATAACAAAGTAACGGCCCATTATTTACGTTTGAAACCTAAGATAAAAGAGATACAAACTCGAAAAGGCAACCGATTTTCTAAATTACGAGTAACATTCGACGCGACTGAATATTAATACTTTCTACCTGGTGTAGCTTTTGATCAAACAAAATCAAGCAATGGAAAATATCGAAATCAGAACTCTAACTTCCGTGTTTCTTAAAAAAGCCTTCTGTGCAATTTATCATTACTTAATTTACACATATGTCGATGTGTATTTACTATATTACATTAGAACATTATTAATACGTAACTATCATAATCAAATCAAATCATAAAGAATAAAAATAATATTTAGTTTTGTGTACAACTTTCTTATTGTGAAATTTTTTATCCTAAACCGTGTGGAGACTCACCGGTTGACCTTCACCGACTACACCTACGGCTTAACAGTCAAGATTAAAAAAAATTCAAATACATTTTACTTTTTATTACAAGTTATGGTAATACCATTTTGTCTCCGTTGATAAGACCTATCTAGATACACTAAATCTAAAAGCAATTGTTTACTTTAGCAAAAACTAAAGTTAAGTGGCTCTTTTCATCACAACGTAAAAACTATTTTATAGTGGCGAAAGAGTACCTACTTTAGTTAAAAGAGTGTAATAACACTGATTAGCCTCGAGGTGTTATAAAATTTTTGATTGACATAATACTATTCATAATATTTATTTATAAATAATAAGACGTTACCGAAATGCGCCTCTTCTTCGATTTTTGTATCTTCATTCATAAGTTGTATGTATTATAGGAGACTACGTGTGTTAATCGGACAAATAAAGTTTAGAGACGATTCTCCAGTAATAATAAAAATATAATTCGTTTAAATTTTAATAAGAATGGAAGTATTTTTTACATGAGTCGTTGTATGCTATGAATAAAAGTGTAAAACACATCAAAATTATTAATGAACATATTAATAGATGGTCTCTGCTTCCAGGGTATTTTTGCATTATCAGCATCTGAAATAACGTATTATCAGCATGTAAATATAACGAACCATTATCTTACCCATCCATTCCTATCCTGGTCATTATTATCATAGTTGGCTTTCCCTGGTCGGGTACACATTGACGTCATTTGATCTAGTATCTAGTATCACACTGCCTTAATTCAGATTTCATACATTTGTTATATACCACTCTAGGTTCGAATAAACATCCTAACGTTAGATTATAATCAGGCTTATCAGCTAAATAAGAAAATAATTATCAAATAGGGCTGAAATTCCATAATATTGGGGTAGTAAGATTTACAGCGAATATAATGAAAACCTAATATAAACTAAAACCCAAACAATGGTTACTAAAAGGTACTAAGTAGTCCATGATTACGAAACGTTCGTTGCCAAACGTTATTAAAAATGGCTACAGCGGTGAACAGTTTCTCAATTTGTGAATTGTAACATTATATAACGCTAGTAATATTCGCCTAGCTATCAACATTGTTAATCTTTAATTGTTTACTTAAAAGGGGAATATATACGTGAAATAGATACTCTCTAAGATTTACATACTGTTCAATCTAATAAAGTAATTGATGCTCGTATTCTAAGCCATATCCCAGATTATATATATTATTATGTATAAAGCATACATCATATGTAAATAATTATGAAATTGTAGATCAATTTAAATAGGTCATATTATAGACAATACTCACAGCCGTATAAAATCCGAGGACAACATCCTGCTGGCTTGAGAAAGAATGATGAGCATAAATGTGAACGCCACGCAGAAGAAAACAACCTCTGCGAGCTCAAATTTGGAGCAGAAAATATTCTTAATTGAAGTAGAATCCATCTTCTTACCTTAACGAAACAAAGGTAAGAATCATTTACTAATATGGATTGGTGTGATTCTTTTTCTGTATAAGGAAGTGGCGTAATGACAACAGATTTTTCTATGAAAAACTTGTTACGTATTTTGAATTTAACGGAAGCACGATCAATCGTTTGAATTGTAGTAAACTTTCAAATTATCTGGAAAATCGATGGGGAGCTGTAATGACTGATTGTCTTGATATTTATACGTGACTAAACTGTCTAAAAGTTTATGTCACACTTACAATACTAACTACTAATCGAACGACGTAGGTTAAAATAGTTCGAAATACAAAATGAGACGTTTCGGTTGAACATTGGAATTTTTCTTCCTTCAGTCGATCTGAGATTATATCCACAAGTTCATTGAAAACCGCGAAAGTAGTTTGTTGACCACTATACTATGCAGTATTTGCTATAAATATATACTTAGTCATACGAGTATTGCTATGAGAAATATTTTGGGCTCACGATAGGGAAAACTGATAAATCAGGGCCTACCCGTCAGTCTGATACAAAAATGGGTCTGAACATCCCAAATGAACTGAGACAATTGTGGAGGCAGTTGATTCGTCAGTGAAAGCAATTCAAGTCATGTCGACTATCAAAAGATGCAAAGAAGATAACGAAGAAGGGTTCGATACCAATAATTCTAGCTCCTCCACCACTTGGGGTTTCATATTTTCTAAACGTGCAAAGTAGTTGTAAAAGGCGATCAAGCCCTCCCATTTTGTGACGACCACAGTTGCAAGTACAAAGTCGTCTTCTCCCCCCTGAGACATGAAGAGAATCAGCACGTAATATATATGGCGTTCGCGCCATTAGGTACAAATATTTTATGATTTTCGGCTTAGAGGCCATCTCGAAAAGGCTTCGGGCACAATAATAGGAATTCACTATATGTATCGAAGTCCCAGAAATTACATTTACAGTTTTAGAAATCACCCATAAAATACAATTACATTGATATTAAAGTCTAAACGATTATATTTCATTAGAAGTACTACTTATTTCTGTAGCGAGCAATTCTAGAAGCTGACAAAATTCGAAGACCATTTGACAGTTGAAAGAGGTATTATATACTTCTTTGGTGTTAATTCTTACATTATTATATCCGTTGAAAAAGACAAATGCCCATTTATGTGAAGGACTTTTAATCTATTTCAAAGGACAGCAAATAATGTAAGTATCTTAATTTCTTACCGTTATCTCGCTTCTGCACCTTTCTATTATGATTAATAAGTTTTATGTACTTGAATTTCAGCTCAATAATAGATTTATGTGTGCATAGTTAGGGGCTTCTATTTATTTTGTTTTAAGTTTGATTTAGCTAATTGACTAAGCCATTTTAAAAAGATTGAAAATGGTTAAGTCAGTGGCTGCGACGATTGGTTATGACATAGTGTCAAAGTTTTATTTAAAAAAATCAAGCAGATACAAAAAGGAAGTATTTACTTAATTTTTTGAGTACATATAATACTTACCTTAAATTACTAGTACATTTCATTGAAATGAAAAAAGTTTCTTTATTGCTAAATGCCAATGAAATTACCAAGAACGACTCTCTCGCGAAAAAGAAAACGATAGAAATTACTTAATTTTCGCCATCTGTTGCCAACTTTTTGAAAACATGATGACAAATTCAGAATTAGTAGCATTAGGTCAAGAGTTATGTTTGTTACGTTGTCGTTACGTTTCACTAGATGACGTTTTAAACCATAAGTGTGGCTGTTTTTACAAAATATACAACTTTAAATAGTTAAATTAAAATAAATATTTGACTCATAGATAAATATTCAGTATATAAAAGGAAAAGCAACTTAGAGTTCGATACTCGAAAATAAATATCGATGACCAAAATACTACAAATCTTGTTCAGTGGAACAAGATTTATAGTATTAACTAAACTACTAGTCAGTAGTTTCACAAAATTAATTTTACAAGTTATGATTGTACAAATACCTATCTACTGATTGGGCCGTAAAATATGAATAGTGAATTATTTCAAATATATTTGCTGTTAGACATGAACAAAATGTGTTCAAAGTGTGAATAAAGCGGCAGTGTTTTGAATGTTACACTATCAGCCGATAGGTGGCGGTATTAAAAAATTATTATAAATTGAACTCATTTCTTAAAATATCAATTTTTTCATTAAGCGACAAATATTTTAGAACATTATAGCGTTTAGTAATAGTAAATTTAAAAAATTTGTCTTATTTAATAAGGCGACAACGAATTACTAGAAACACTAAACAGTTAAGTTTGTTGGTTAGTGTTTGCGTCAGTTTAAATAACACATCGATGAGTAACGGTTGTCCTCGCGGCATAGTATTTTTAATGTCGCGCCGGTTTTAAAAATGCTCGATCCATCCCAGGATACTGACGTGGTGGAAGATGATTTCAATAAACCGGTGGAATCCATAATGAGATGCGAGGATTTCAAAAGTAATTTTGCAAGAAAACTTTCAAATCGGTACATCTCCTGGACACCGGGTGCTAAATCTACGGATTCTACGCTAAAATTATGCCAAACGGACAAACAGAAACCTAACATAAATGTAAGTAATTTTTTAAATGCTTTGTTTTTTAATGTCTAGCCATTTGTTGTACATTTATTTAAACCTATAAGCGAATGAAATATTACGTTGTATTATTTTTAATCTTCAAAGTTCCAAATTTTATATATAATACATTTTTGATTTTACATACTAATATTAAATAAAAATGTGGATCACCATATTATGTTACTTTTAAAAAGTTATTATATTGATGATCCAATAAAAATAATCGATGAATGAAATAGATAATAATGTGTAAATTAGAACCAACTTACGCTACCACTTTCTTCTAAGTGTAATCAAATCAGTAAGTTTTAAGGTTTAAATTGGCAATATATCTTTATTAATTACTGCTTATTAAACTATTTTTTGCAATTTTCAACTATTGTAACATAACTGTTGTGTTATCAAATAATAGGCACGTTACAGTTGCGAGTTACCCTCAATAATACATTCAAAACTATTACGCGGCGTAGTACCTAAATGAACATTACAACTCTGAATGCAATATTTTCTTAATGTCTACTGATTACCTCTCGCGGATTTACGTAACTCACACATGAAAAATATTTAATATGATATTTCATGATCTGAATATAGGTCAAGTTTTGTGTTTTATGTAATGCAGTTGTATTTTCATCGTATTTTAAAAGTTTGATTAAAATTAAACCGCCATTTAATAGATGAAATCATATATTTCTGAAACATAATTTTAAAACCAGGAGTATCGGATTCTGGTTTGACTGACTAAGGTTAATTTTAAAACACATTTCACAGGTCATGGTCGGTTAGCCCCAAAGTAAGCTTTATATAGCTTATGTTATGGGTGCTAACACAACTAAACTTTCATATATACTTTACCTGTACCTTATACACTAGCCTTATCGAGTCTGTGGCGAGATCTTATTAATCCGTATATTTTGCTCTGTGTTAGTCATGCTACAGGGTGTGAATTGAACCAAGCGTTGATTGTGGCGGAAGTATACGGCAATACAATTGTTTGTTAGAAACGTTCGTGATATGAAAGGAAGATAAGGTGGAGGCATTGTTTCTCGGCCCTCATATCTCCTTGTTAACGTTATGTGGGAATCATAAAATCAATTTAATATACTCTATCTGGAACTGTTACGAAATCTACTCTGAACTTCCTATGAATTTTAAATATAATGGTGATTGGTGAACCAATTACGATGAAAGCATAGAAAATTTGAATTGGCGATAAACAAAACACAAAAGCCTCTTTTGTCCGGTGGAGATGGTTAGAAGCCTTGCTCCCAGTCACAGCTGTCGTATGCAGACATGTTTGTAGTTGTAATTTATATCGTCTAAATTCGATGATTTTTTCAGAGATTTTTTTTCATAATATTCATGTAAAGCATTAATGTATTAACAATATTAACTTATCATTCGAAAATAATATAATAATACTATAGTCAATATTATTAAAAAATTCGTATAGACTTCGTGCTTACAACTGCTGCTTAAAAATATCCCTATATATGCTTATAATATAAACAGGCTGATAGAATATTTTTAACGTTATAGCACAAATTAATCCAAAATTGGGCTTTATCTTAATTGGAGATTAAACGATAGATTTGATTTAAGGTTTCAGTGTCACGTTGACAATCCTATTATTAGTTTGACCCCGGGCTTATTTTATTTAAAACGTTACACCTGTAAGGGATTGGTTGGAATCAGTCAAGCGTTCGATACATCCGGGATGTAGCGTGTATAATAATGTTGTTTGGTTACTTGGGCCGAAGTTAAGGTTTATAGAACCTGTGTAAAATTTTGCTGACAATATATTTACCTACATAGGCTTAATGTTTATGAACGTTTTACAATTGGAGGTGGCGTCAACTCGCACTTAATTGAACTTTAGATCATCACAGGCACTCTTATGCTTGATTGTCAAAGCAAGTGTAAAATAAATAAATTTTTCTGCGTTGTAAAATATACTTACCTTATTAGAATTCATGTAGTGGTAATGCTTCTGTAATTACTTAACGGGCAAAATGAGTCGTAACTCTAATAAGTTAATTCATATACGGAAAAAACGTAACGTGATTTTATGCATGAGCAAACATGCAAATATTTAATAAGAAATGTGGATACATTTATGATTCTTTATAAACTTATGTAATAGAAACTAATATTTGCAAATCCGTAATCACTCTGTTACATATAGATAAAATGGATTTATTTTTACAATTAAGCGTAAGTGCATAACCTATTCTAATTTTTCCTAATACAACCAACAAAATAAATCTATATAGATGCATTCCAAGACGATACATGCCTTTGCTTAGATATCGCAATCTCGAGCCAAAGCCACTCTTTGTTAAAAAATTATATCTCCCAACATCATTTTGACTATCAATACTCGTTGACGTCCATTCAGTATTTGAAGAAAAAACCTCCAGTATAGTTCATATAAATGGTATCTGTAGGTTTGTATGTTGCTATATTTAAAATGTTGATGTTCGTGACATACTTCATAGCATTAAAACAAGATCATGTTCGGCACAAGTAAAGATGACTTGCTTTTTGCACATTCCTATCCCATTTATTTCAAGTTTTAAACTGATCTGGTTTTATACCTTGCACGTTCGAAACAATCTAATTACACTTAATAATTGATATTTTCTATGTTGACTTGTTTGTACAGCACAGAAGACTTCGAACAAATATGTTGCTCGATGCGCGTATGTCTTACGGTATGCGCAAGTACGTAAAGAACCAAAGCAAGCCTTTAAAATTATTACTGGAATATACACAGAACTAACTTTGCAATAAATTTAAGTCTTATACGGGTATACTCAAATACATTTTATTTACCCGAATAATCGAACTCGGCAGGTTCTGTTTGGCATTCCGGCATGGTGACTTTCGTCAACGGGATTATCTTCAAATCTTTATATACAGTTAAAAATAAGGCAATGCTACATGAACTATTTATCAGATCATGATCGATTTAACAACACTTCATGTTTACTTATTGTTCTATAATAAGGTGTATTTTAACAACAACACAAATTAAACAGTAAGCTTTAGTATATTTTCAAAATGTTTGCATGTAAAGTCTACAGTAGTTTAAATACAACAGCTCTTTGATTATTATATTTATATTGATATATATTGATTATATGATTATACAGTTACTCTAAAATATCCCAAATGAAGTTTCATTGAAGTCAGTAATAGAGGTTATTAAAATGTTTTTATTACTCCTTTTTAATTTTTATTATATATTTATTATTATTAATAAACGCTAGATTTTTATCTGTGTCTGAGGTATTTATGCCAGTGTCATATTAAAAACATGTTCCGCTATTTAAAATATAATACGCAATTAAGTATCAAAATTCACAATAAATTTATTTTCAGTTGCACGTTATCAATTTGATGATGCCAGGAAAAAGTAAACTGTATTTATAGATATTCCAGTTGCTACATGAAGTTTTTTTGAGTACCGGCAATTAGACTTAAAGCAAGTTTATCGCGAATTATTTCCAATATAAGTTCTCGAAACTAGTTTAGCACTAAACTGTTGAACCCGTCATCCTTGGGCTTAAGAACAACCTGTTAATAAAAGTTTTGGAGATGATTAATGTAATTGTTACTAGTTCTTTTTGTAAAACTAAGCTACAGAAATTAGTTTAGGCAATAGGATTTTAAAAAATGTCACAAACAGCAATGACATCCTGTTTATGAATTCCTAATTCAAATGGTTCCAGCTTTAACTTGACAAACACGCATATGTTATTAAAGAGGAAAATAGGGGTTTAATTGTACCTTTCCGGATTATTCAAATAATCGAGGTCCAATGACGACTATAGATTGATTTACATCCTGTATCAAGCATGGAGGGGACTCAATGATTTAAATGCACTGATAGATCAATCTCTGCTACTGGTAACACCCTCGACTATAAACGATATTGAAATCTTAGCATTCCTTCTTTGAACCTTTGTTATTAAATATAGTCAAAAGGATCTTGTAGAGATTTAAGCACATTTCAAGACACTTTTTAAATCTTGTTTTAAACAATAAACAATAAAGGTGTTTCTATTTGAATTTAGTAATATTTTTAGGATATAAGCAGTTCTCAGACGTAAGTTTGCTGAAAGAATGAATTGAAACTATTAATTATTAAAAAGGTAAAATTTTAACCAACCAATTTTTGTACCAATGTAAGAATTAGGGAAAGAAATATCGTTGCGTCTCAGTTATTGATAATATTAAAAAAAATCATATTACTGATGGTACATTACGATCACTTGGTTATCATATTTCTCACGGATAGATAACATAGGAATTCGATAAGCCGTAATAAAATCGGTTAATATGCCCAATTTTTAGAAGGACAAAGCTTGGCAAGGCCTTGCTCGATTCCCAGACGACTGGAAATAGTTCACCACATTTGGTAGGCCGTAGGATTATAACTCAGACTGACAGTAATAGTTTATTAAAATTTATTTATACAATATTTGCCTTTATCCCTTGAAAACACTTGAGATTCAGCAAATTGCTATATAATAGTATTGAAATTATATTTCTAAAACATTTTGTGCGTAAATCATCAAACTTGTCATTCATTTGGCAAAAATTAGGACAGGATTCATGGTCATACGGGTTGTCTGTGAAGAGTTGAGCTACGGCATTATAATTAGGTGAGATTAGCTGTTGCCCGCATTTGTAGACTTGGACCTATCGCGTTGTCCTTTACGCTTAACAAATATGGTGTACATGGAAATCACTCCGATCTGCAATTGTAACATATCTAATGTTTCGAATTAATAACTTACACTTAAAAAGTAAGTTGCAAAATTTAATTTCTAGAGGCTCCTATCACACTTTAAATATAAATTGATTTTCAGCAAACAAGTAAAACTCGTTCGTAAGCTGTTTCGTTCTAGTCCATAATATGTCGTTAATTTAAACCAAATCATTCCTTTTGTGTTAATTTTCTGCTTTAAAATATCTGTTTATAAACGCTGTGTTAAAGTTGGACAACAAGTGTGCTTCATGGCCTTTTCATTTGGTCTTTTCTTAGCGTTTCTGCAATTGCTTATTTCATCATGCCTCTTGCTCCCTAAACTAGTCACTATATCACAAAGGTTAAGTCACACGGTTTCACATAATATTACTTAACGTTCGCGCACTTTCTCTTATATCTGCAAATTCATAGTAATAAAATAGCAATACCTAATACATGACAGTTTACGAATAACTATTTAAATACGTAGGGTTAGTTTTATCCATGTTCTATTCGTTGCTTTATACGAGAAATCGTGGGATTGAGAATGAGCGCAAGCGGTAAATTTTCATTTTCATTAAAGCAATTCCATTCGTCATATTCTCGAGCTTAGAAACGATACTAAAGACGAAAAGTTTTTAAAAGACTACCTGTCATCCTACCACCAATCTTAGAATGAATCACAACGTATACCATAAGGCTTTGGGACAAAAATATTCAAGTCTCCCTACATTTTCATTGTTCTATTTGCGTTGATAAAAATACATTCAGTGCCGAGTTTCAAACCTCAGTCTCGACAATCTCACTTCTTTATATTACCCTCTTGTTTTACTTAAATCTACCTGTTCGTGAAATTGTAAAAAGGAGCTCTAGGACCTGAAAACGTTGCAGTTCTACTCTCAGGTGACACAGTTGTTGTATGCAAATATAGTTAAACAAAGGCGGCTGTACCGTAAATGTGTGGGCGTCAGCATAACATTGTTTTATAAATACCTAGATTACGGTATTTATATGAACGATGATCGCGTCCTTTTATTGTACCGATTTCATATATCTACGATTAACTCCTTTCGCTGTGGCGGTAGCAATCGTAGTGCTGGTGACAGAGGTATAAGGGAATATCCACCATTACTATACTATACTTTTCGTTGAAAATACTTTTTTTTACTAAGCAAATAATAAAAAAATTGGAATACCAATTCTTAAGGCAATTTTCATCGACCTCAGCTCAGCTGGTGATTTCCTCGGTAGATCTAGGTTTAAAAAATGACTGTTGAAGTGTGTTTTACAGCCGAAGATAAAAAATATTGCACAACATTAACAAGCTCTCCAAATTATTCAAAATAAATATGTAAGCCTGAAGGAGACAGGATAAGCCAACAACGTTACACTTATGAATTATTCTCAGTCAATTACCTACATTAGAAATTTAAAATCGTTTCAACAAGTCGTACAAATGGCGACTAAAAGATTTATTTAAAAATATGTGCTACCAAGATTTCAACGGAAACAACATTTTAAAATTCTTATATATGAATTGTAAAACTCGAACACCTATTTGTCAGAGCAAATTATTTGCATTCTTACAATGATCGCTTTGTGTCTTAGTTTTAATACGTTGTGAAACTCAAGAGCTAAACATAGAGGGTATTTAATAACCTAACGCCTCATTTATGTCTTTATGCTCTCTCGCGTTAGATGCCTTGGCTAAATCCCATGTAATTGTGTCAAAGAGGTTCTCAGATCTCCTATTATCTAGATGTAGGCCAGTGTTTTTCGTTTCTTCCTGCAATCATTATTAATTACAATACATATCACCAAATGATTCGAAAACGTAACCGGATGAAATAATTATATCGGAGGAATTAATGTTTATTCATGATTTCGCAGCGCAGACATTGATAAGTCATCTGCCTGTGGTGATTAAACTTTTACCATTATCGCGTGATTATTATCTAAATATAGTCGCGTTTTGAAAAATGATTACCATACACGTGAATATGGGTATACATCGCCATACACTTTTAATGAATCAACTGTATCTTTTTACAACTCCTGGCCCGCCATACAAACATAGGTTCCTTCTTATTCGTTGCCTGCGCGCTTGCCTAGTTGTAATATTTAACATTTATATTTCGTGAATTACACTATATTACATTTACCCAAGTCAATAATTGATTTCAGTCACGCATAAAGTTCGTGTCTGTTGTGCTTTATTTACATTAGATCCGGTAACGCATGCACATTTAAAAATTAAAATGCGTCGCGACACTTAGTCGTGCGGCTGTGGTGCGTGAGCGCAGTTATTACGCGACACCCAAATAATTACTGTAGTTCAGTCTTTCAAACCTTATTACTAACAAATTATAAAATAATTCGCCGCGGAATGATCGAATTCTTGTTATAACTGCCAGACTTTTGACTCATCGATCAAGTTGCATATGTATTTAATTTGTATTGGAGACTTTACGTTTGTTAGTTTGTAATTTTGAATTTTTCACGTAGGTATAGTGTCCGTTTAGTAAGTGCTTTAAAGCATCAAGAGTTTGTAGTTGCAACTGAAGGAGGAAAGTTATTTATTTTTATTTCATGTATTATTTAGTGGAATGTGTGACTATCGCTCTATAGACTTACTAAATCACATCGTTCTTCTTTATTATAAAGCTATATTACAAAATAAAATAAATTAATAAAAAATATTACTAATGTTGTTGTTGGCATTTTAGTAGATTTTTTATTAGTTCATTATTTCGTAGGATTAGCCTTACACATCACATATATTACTTATCATACATGATCCAATGTAATTTACTTAAAAATATATCTTAATATATATAAATCTCCTGTCACGATGTTTGTTCGCGATAGATTCCTATACTACTTAACCGATTTTAAATTAAATTGGCACACCGTGAGCAGTCTGGTCCAACTTAGGAGATAGGATAGCTTAGATCTTTAATTATAGTCGCAATTTTATTTTATTGCAAATTATTTGTCTATAATTAATCGAGTCACAATTTTCTGTTAACTCCAAAAGATTCTAACAGATGTCGATACTTTTCGACTGGATTGAGTAAGTAATCAATAGATGACACTGCTTTGGTAAAGCGAAAAAGGTGTGTCATATAAAGCTTAATTTTTTAACCTAAATAAAGCATACTTTTATTGTTAAAAAACGCTTTCGATTATAAACATATCCCACATTTAAAGCTGATAATTATTTTTATTGAACTAAAAAATGATTGCTAGAAAACTTAACTATGTACTATATAAGATGATTAAAAACGTGACCTGTTCACAAGTTATTTAAATATAATAAAATTCACGATCTCCATTGCTGTGCGGGAATATATAAAAAAATAGTGCTGCTCATTCGGTGCGTAGAAGACGCTTTATACATTTCGAGGTATTAACAGTGAAACCTATAAGTGGAAAGTGGACAAAAATTTTCATTATGATACATTTTTTGTATATAAACTATGGCGGGTATTCATAAAAATGAAAGAGCTATTTGGTCCACTGAAGCGTTTCGTCTCGAATTGCAACACAACGGATCTCGATTTCAGTTTAATTGAAATTTATTAAACGTTTTTGTCTTAAAAAATGTGTTATAGTTCATGCACCTTCTCGGATCTTTCGCGATTATCCGATAACCGATTAGCTAAACATTTTTTTATAACTACGATTATGATTTGTGAAGGTTTTACAATTGATTAAAACGCTTCAGTTTCACTTATGTCGGATGAATAAGTCACCTAAAGAGATAAGATATATCTCACCGAGTCAGATACACCTATTATATAATTTTGCGATATTATTCACAATCTCTTATAACCTATAAATTTTAAGTGTGAAAGTGGTTCCTATTATTTAAATGAAATCCGTTTAACTATAATCTTATAACATACAATGCCAAACTATTAAATCGTGGAATATTAATGAGACCGCGATTCAGTTTACGTAAACATTTTATTCGTAAAAATTTTTATTCGGATGTTGATTTTTATATATAAAGACTCCGACGCAAAAATAATTTATGCAGCCTCGATCGAACGAAATAAAAATCTTCATCTTTATATTCATGTAGAATACCAGCGTTATTTTCCTATAGCAGCCTGGTGTATAATAAATGACTTAAATCGCTATTTTATTCACATCTATATAGACATATGTTCAATTTATTGACTGAACGAAACTAAAAGTTTGTGCATAGAGTACATTTATCGTTGTAATACAGAGAATCATCTCTCTATATCTCTCTATCTTTTAAACCTCTACCCGTATCTTACCTCCGATGTATCGCATCTGTTAATCGTATAAATACTTACGTATAATAACATATTACAACGAAAAAGAAAACGACATTAAATATCTAGTTATGTATTAAAAATAATATAAAAAATTTAAACGATCAATAACAACTTTCGAAAGAAACATTGGACGGAACTGAGTCAACGTATACCTAGATATGTTCCTATTATAAAATCAGCTTTCGTTCCTTCCTTCGAGTAAATCAGGTTTGCGTATAATGTTTTTCATAATTTTGTCATAGGAAATATTAATGACATCGATAATATCCTGCCGATAAAAATATTTTTAGTATACTGTACCTAATAAATAGGTATCGTATGCTATTCAAATACTTATCGTCGCAAATCTGTCTACTTTACATCGTAAAGTTAATTATTTTAATAAACCTTTTTTTGACCACAAGTTTTATATACTATTCCATGTTGTTTCTTCACATTTAATAATAATTGACAATAACGTACGTGTTGTGCATTATTGTTTCGCGCTAATTTGAGAATCATCTAATTTTTTTTTTATGGAATCAATGTTCTTGTAATGATCGTTGCGTGGTGTTAAAGGCGATATACTTAAGTATAGATTATCAAACAATAATTGTGATTTATAATAATGATTGAGTATTACTAGAGCTTTAATGGAAACGTAATAAATTAAACTAAATAAATACCTAAACGGTAGAAAGAATATTAAAAAGTGTGTACACTCGATTTATACTTATGCTTGATAAAGACCAAGGATATACAACAAATATAATTTTTTCGTTGCTATAGTTACACAAGGTTACTGAACTATTTAATCATTCTATGTATATTTTTGTTACACCTGGTGGAACACCGTGAGTTACGTTTCCTTTAATTTACTAGACTCTATTGGATGACTCACCATAAAGCGGGAATATATTTTATTCTTGCTTGGAGTTTTTTTTATTCAGCCTTATTAGAACTAATTTCTGTTGTCAAGAAATATACTGATTAACACCATGATTCATTTTCTATTTATTAATAAAGCAGGAGTAACATTATTAACATCTTCATCTGTTCTATATAAAAATATGTATTAATTAATTATTAATGAATGTGTTAATTCGATAACATTTGTTTAATTATTTATATGCAGATATAAACAAAACTTTATGTAATATGTAAGACATTTATAAATTTCTAGAGTTATGTATTGTATAATACACAATAAGTTTTTGTTGCAATCGTTTCTCACAATGTGAGAGAGAGGTATCGCGCACTTGCCAGGGACGGGACGTGAGGGTTGGGCCTTATTACTTCCGAGGGTCCGCGCCGGATGCCATCGTCACGCGTCGCCGCTTGCGCATGACGAGTTTGCCTCACCTCAACACTAACCGACCATTTCGTATAACCATTAACCACCTACCAAACAGCAGAATTAAACAGCACACCGAAAATCACTGCATAAAACAATGACGCAGAATTGCATAACAACAGAGAAAATAATGCGGCCTGAACTCAACTTAATTTCTCGTCATCATTGACCGATTTAAATGGGTGCGTATATCTAGCCTTGGTGCGTGGTTCCAGCTTGCTGACTCCAGATATCCGAGATGATTGTAACCTAATATTGTGACTGGATACATCAGATCTAATGTACCTGTAATCGATATATGGTAGAAAAATGTGTGTCATTCCACGCGCTTTCCATTTCAAACGGTCTGATTCTCTTATTTACAATTATATATAATCACAGGTAACACAAATTCTATATTAAAACATTTACAATCGACGTTTTTAAGGTGACGTTATAATGTGTATGAAGGCATTTAATGGATTAAAGTCAGTTAGTTGCAAAGGTCTTTGTACCATATCTTTGTTTTTGAGTAACACGTATGCTATATAAGACAGGCTCTGCGGAAATGGCTTGCTTGCGTCTATTTTTTTAAGGTATAACCGTGACGACCTTTACTAAGTGTTGGTCTATACATAACGTGTAGTCGGAAATAGACTTTGAAATTTATACTCTTTCTTCGGCTCTGTAGTATTTTCTGATAACGGATCGGTAAGGTTTGCATTGTTAGTATACAGGTCACTAAGCAAGTGCTAGTAGCAAAACCGTGGGACTACCATGACATTGCCAATAACAATCGACAATCCATACTTTTTGTCATTTGTTCACAAGTCATGTACCTCTATGTTTTGAAAATTCCGTTACTTTGTTTTTGCAATGTTACTCCAATCTGATTCGAACCTATTCGTAAGTAATAGAGACGAGTAAAGGCTTGCTAAAAAGTACAAAACATTTGACGCTATTTGTGTCCTTATTATAATATAATAAAGGACGAAGCACGTTAATTTTCATCGCAGTAAAGTAATACAGGTCAATTTTTACTATTTTACTTCACATCATTTATTTCTCTTTCATACTTTTATTGTAGCATTATCTTAAAAATGTTCCCAGCATTATATTATTATGGGCTAGATGTAAATAAATATGCAGTAATTTAAGTGAAACTTCCGCACTATGCATGATTTCTCAGATTCCAAGTTCAATTGTAGTTTAATGATCGGTGATAGTAAAATGACACAGATTTGCGACGTATGCCGTTTTTGTTGCAGGTTCCAGAAAGAATTGAGCGATGTTCTCAACTTTCGGCGAGTATTATACAGCAAAACGGAGAAGTAGTGAAGCCACCCGATAAAACTTTTAAAAATGACATCCATAACACAGAAGTCAATGCCTTGAATATGGAGGTGGATACATTGCGGTGGCAGCTAGCTCAGGTACTTGAACAAATTAAGGGTTATATTAATTATAATACGTGTTTATTTTATTTGCTAATGTGTATTGCGAATGTTATGTTTGGCGTTGCGAATTGCGAAGTATAATAATGGTGCTAGATTTAACATAAATGTTTGTATCTTATTAGATGAAATTTTTGATATAATTTATTTCAGACCGAAACGAACAGGCAAATGCATATAGCTTTACTTAAACAAATAGTTACATTCCTAAGCAGAGTAAAGGAACATATAGAGTGCCAGAACACTGATCTAGAGCCGGAAGAGAGGGAATTTTCAAAGATTGTACAAAAGTCGACAAATTTAGACTTGCCACGTTCAAAATCTGTGTTTCACGTAGATAAAAATGTAGACTACACGATAAATCCCACCAAAAAAATTTGTACAAAGAAAATCAGTAAGTCGATAAATAATGTTAACGGGTTGAAGGATTGCAGTAATTCATGGTAAGTTGTGTTTTGTTCTAAAGGCTTGAATTTAATCTAACAGTTGCAATTGAATCGCTTCGAGGTTAGTGTACTAAACCGTTAGAAAGAGAATAACTCATATATAAAAACCACGTTTTTTACTGTGGTTGATGAGTCGTCCTTGAAACATTTTAATGTTACCGGTTTTTATACCGATAGCTGTTCACTGTTTTGCGCGTTTTGCTTATAACTTTTATTTTTAAGAAACTACGAAATTACAACATAAAAACAACCGCTATTTTAAAAGTATCATGTAAAGTTCCGTTCAGTGTTGCTCTTAAAAATATTGTAACGGACAAATAGATAATAATCAACACTGAATGTCTCTCAGTTCAAGTATTTTTTCAAAAATCGAAACAACTAACTCCAAGTACCAAGCACTGAAAAAAATCTAGAACTTTAGCCAGAGCTACTTTTTTATATAACTATTTAATTACAGAAAAAAATTATTGATTCTTTCAGGGGACACCCAAGAGTACCTTTAATTTCGGAAAACGAAATAGCGAAGAAGCTTACTCAAGAAATGTCGAGGCTAATCACTCTTGCCAATACAGTCCTTAGCACTAAGTTACCTGATCTTACTTGCTCGGTATCAGTAAATGGAAATGAGCATTACCTAAAACTTATAGAAGAAATAAAGATTGTTCAAACATTACAAGACACAAAATTCACTTTAAATAATAATACGAATGGAAAAAGTGAGACGGAGACTTCGAGTCTCAAATATAATAGCCTCTCATTCACAGATTTTAGCAAAGACACAATATTGGAAGTCTTTCAGGCACGCATTCCGAATACCAAGGCACCGTCAAAAAATGTCGTGAGAAACGACTCTATAAGCAAAAAAGAAAATATATTGTCTCAAAACCAATATAGTTCACCCGAAGAGAAAATGAATAATATTGATAAAAAGACAGAGTTCAATCCTGTTCTAAATTTCATTGAAGACGAAAGTGGTTTTTCATCTATGAATTCATTCCAAGAAATTGGAATACCCATTATAAGTATAATTCCACCTTCACCAAATAAAGATATGGCTTATATGGATGAATTTTCCGAGGTTAACGAAGCTGAAAAGTGGAAGACTGACTCTATCGAATTTGATAAACAAAGCGTCAAGGTGTTTTGGGTTTAATTTACACATAATATTTATGCACATTTGCGTTACTACTGTAATGTTGAAAATAATATATTTAGAGCGTTATACCTACTATACTTTACGTCATAAGAAATGAAATTGTGCGCAATAAAATTTGGCATTTATAATTTTACTTATTTATAACTAGTTTAGCGCTGTAGAATACTATTATAATAATAAGAGAAGTATGTTTGAGGCAAAAATATTGTTAATTTATGGTAAAATAAATGCCTTTACTTGTAATTTGTGTTTATTGTAAATACAGTATCTGAAGCTTAACCTTCAAATACATGTCGAAAGTTGAAATAACCTCGTTAAGAACCTTGTAATTTCTGTTTCATTTGCAACCTAATTTCCCTACAAACCATGGCAAAGGTCCATCAAATTTGTATAATATGATTAGAAATTGCACCATTTAAAGACGGACATTTGTTGTTTACCAGGAAATGGACAATAGAAGATGTCCTTGCCGATACTTTAAGTATTATAAATGTTATAGAACTTATAATACTTAGTAGTCAAAATATAGTAAAAAGAAAAACAATAAATAATTCAATATAGATTGTAGCTCCAGCTAAGCTTGAAATCAATGGTTTGGCGAGGACTAGAATGGAAGAGCCCTTTTATACCTCATAAGGGCACAAAACTGACTGTCATTAGAGGTAGCGACTACTATGAACTTAGCGTTCATAATAAAGCAATTTTATTTAAATATTGGCGTAATGTTAAGTACTGATTGTTTATGCCCAAGGAATAGTATATAAGAATTGATAAACAGCAATTTGTCACATACCTTTGTAATTCGATAGTGTTTATCAACAAATGCGATCACTCTCTTATTGATTATCAAATCGGTAAAATATGTAATAAGATGTTATGCTACTTTTAAATAGATTTAAAACTTCATATTGTATTAATTGCAGCATTTTTAAGATCACTTATACAATTCGACATATTTTTCTTATCTTACTTTTCACTCACATGTCTTATCTCTAAACTGAAGAGTTATTTTGCAGACTACAGAAAGTAAAGAGTACATAATAATACGCTAAACATTTACCGAAGAATAATATAGTACAATAATTATAAAATATTAATTGATAAACAAGAAAAATTATGTACCTATACTATTTATTTTTGTATTAAAAAAGGTTTCATATATTTTCTTACTGAAAATACAAACCAACAACAAAATGACATTAAAAACAAAATCATTTTAAGTGAATTTCATACACAGTTTTAAATGTAAAAAATATTTTATAAAATTAAATTTCTAAAAAATATCTAAATTCTTGTGAAAATGGCAGACGTAGATGATGAAAAAGCTAGTGGTGACGGGTCCGAACAAAAGCCAGAGGAAGTCCCGGAACCAGAACCTCCAAAAATTCCAGACGTGGAACTCATAGTTGATGGTTTTGGTTTCATGCCAAAAGACTACCCTCGTGCGGCAAAGAGCAGGTCATCTAATGTATTCACAAAATCTCCAAAAATTTTGAAAGAAATAAAAGGGACAGAAGCAGAACAAAGTCCTTGTGCATCCAGTACTAATATTGATATAGTGAGAAGATATACATGGAAAACAAAGAACAGAATGACTGTTCAGGTAATACTTTCGAGACCACGTCTTATCACTTCGTATATATTTGGTATTTATATCCTATTATTTTTTATAATATAACCATGCAAAACTTAAAATGAGAGCAGCCCCGTACTTAAGAGAAGAGACTTTCTATTTTTTAATTTTATTGCCAAATCTCAAATCCTATCGCATGGTCGTTCAATGGCAGGAAAATTATATAATAATGGAAATTCATAATCTAACAGACTCATAGATACTGTCAAAAATCGGACGGATGTGCAATCGTTTGAAGATGAGACGACGGCGTGTGAAAACAATCCCAAGTCACACACGACTTATATAAATTGTGTGTGTGTGTATTCAATCAGAATCGAGCAAAACGTTTAATCTTTTAACATACAAAACTTTTATGGGAAGGGCAAATAGACATTTTGTAATAGTTAGGATACTCCTTAAACTTATTAACTTTCCTTGTTCGTTTTTTGTATTAAAAAGAATTGTGTATGTAGATAATCACATACGGAGCCACAATAACATCAATCCAAGCACCTGATCGCAAAGGGGTCCCTGACGATGTTGTAGCAGGATTTGATACGTTAGAAGGTAAACTTATTGTAATAAGGTCTTTTGGACAAATATAAAATCCATGTGAGTGTCCTTAGCTAATTACTTTAGTTATTTCGTTTAAATTTTCAAATTAATGTAGTTCTTTAGACGACTATAATTGATGTCCTTCTTAGCAGAATGAATAATGTTTAAGTACAGTTTTCTACGTTGATAAACATTAATCGAATATTCCTATTATACAGAATATTTCCAGACCAGAAATCCATACTTCGGTGCAACGATAGGCCGGTATGCAAACTACATTCGCGACGGCACAATGGTAGTAAGACCTTCGGGCAGAATGTATATGTTATCTACGAATCGAGGCCATAACCATTATCATGGGGGCTATATGGGATTTGATAAGGTGAGCTTTATGTTAATATATTTGTCAAAATGAATTCCTCTCCCACAGATAATTGTTCGTACTTGAAACAGCTACATCCCCGAAACCTCACCAAGCAACCGCTTAACATTTAATTGACAACTAAGCTCCTCGTAGTAGTTAAATAAAAACTATTTAATACACAGTTTTCTGCATATCACGCAGTAAATTCTTTTTTGGCACTAATCATTTACCAATACATCTTATTAAATTTGAGATTATTTTATTCATATAGGCCATACGTCCTCCGCAAGCCGAAACCACAGCGGGCAGATTAAAAAAAATATTTCTAAATAAAAAACCGTTTTCGACATCTTAACGTATTGATATCTTTCTCATGCTGAAAAGAATTTACTAGGAAGGCGATAAAAATTTTCAGGTCAATTGGCGATCTTACGTTATTGGAAATAAGGTCATCATGAGTCACGTGTCTGATCGGTTCCAAGAGGGTTATCCCGGTACTTTGATGGCTCAAATTGCATTCGAAGTTACCTGCGATAACACGCTGAAGATTGAAATGAAGTGTACAACAAATGAGCCGACGATAGTGAATCTTAGTTTGTCGCCGTACTTCAACTTAGGAGGTCATGTAAGTAATACACATAGAAAAATTTATACTTAAACTATTTATATGAGACAGATAAGAGCTTAGCTTATTATATATACAATATACATCAGAATAATGCGTAGTCTGTTCTAATACTTAAAACGAAAAATTCAATTTATTGTATGTTTTAATTATTTTAATTTATTACACGTTTTTGAATTCTGAAATTATAATTATAATTTAATTTTGTACCATCCCTTTATGATTTGTATACTACCAGAATTTATTTGCCAATGTATGATTTCAGCACGCAGGCAATGAATCTATGTACGATCATATCTTCACAATCAATGCGGATAAATACACAGCAGTGGACGAGGACGGGCTTGTAACAGGTACCAAGTCCATTACGATTAGGATAATTACCTAATATAACTAATCTTTGGTGCTATAACCGTATGGTTTAGGTGTCAGATTCCTGTATCTATCTCGTACACATGTCTGTGGTATTAGGCAAGTAGGTAATCATGCTTCTATGCCTGATATTTTTACGTAAAATAGCACCTTGGTACCATGATGCGGAGCTTAACTCACGAAAAAAATTCTTACATCTAAAAAAACATTAACACAAAAATATTTTTTGAATTCGATCCATAAGTTGTTCATATAAGCAAGAACAATTAATTTTTAAAGTACGGATGTGAATTACCTTTCAAACAAGTAGTTACCAGAAACAACGGTGTGTGTCAGTCAACAACAACAATCCAACTATGGATTTTTAATAACGGGACATATTATAAAAAATTGTAATTATTTTGAGGCTGTATAGTAATAATTCCTATCATTTCCTGAAATTTAAAGTAAATAAATTAATGGTAATGTATGTATGTGTATGAGAGAGTATACACTTTCTAGTTAAAGCTGACAGTATATACTATATAATACGGAAGTTTTATAATACGGATAATATGGTATTCGATTCCCAAAATATTAATACATATTTGTTTCTCTTTGGTGGACTTGCAACTTGATTGTTGTAAAAAATTTCATCTAGACCTCCATCTGATATATATTTGGTGATGCAATTCCAGGGGAAAAGAAAATAGTTGGTGGCACAGCATTTGATTTCCGCGTACCGCGAGTTCTCAGAACGATGCTTCCAAAAATACCTCAAGGTGGCTACGATATTAATTACTGTATCACACAAGGAACTGAGCAAGACCTAACGTTTCAAGCTCGGTATGTACTAATAACATTTTTAGTAATAATTTGAATTTAATGACATTAGAATTAGGGTTAAGACATTATGTGATCGGATCGCAAACATTTTTGCTTATTAATCACAAATCATAGCAATTTATATTTGTTAAATATTAATAATTGTATGACTTTACATTTTCAGTGTACTGCATCCATTATCCGGGCGTGTTCTCGAGGTATACAGTAACCAGCCAGGCATGCAGTTTTACACTGGCAATCTGCTTCCTGATCCCAACAAAATTGTTGAGGTATGCCCGTCTTTTTAATCTCGTCGCATTAAGAATCAAAGAAGAGAAAAAAACATAAAGAAGTTTACTGGCTTATTCATTTTGCGGTAGTTGGCATATGTTGATGGTTCGGCTTGCATTCATAGGTTTCACCAATAAAAGTAGTCCAAATGTATTGGACATGCTTTCAATAAGTTATAGCACTATGATAGTTCTAGAATGGAAAGTGAATTATATGTATACTTGCGCACTATACTACCTTTTTTGTACTTGCTATGAAGGAACCTTTAAATATTTTGTCCTACAACAGGACGGCGAAGAAGCCGGTGAAGCAAGCAAGAACGCTAGTGAGGGTGATAGTGATACGAGCAGTAGAACAAGTGCGAATGGAGAAGAGGCGAATGAAGAGGGGAGTGTGGTGAATAGTCTATGATTACTATTTAAGTTTTATTAAAGTACATGTACTCTTAGCCCAATAGCTGTAAACGCTTTTTACGAGCAACGAACAATATTTTTTCCAACAATTCGCATCTTACACACTGAATTGATTAATGCGTTATTTACTATATACATTCTTCGTATTTCTCGTGATGAATATTAACATCGCAATGTTATAATACTTAATAACTTCAACCACAAAAACAGTAATACTTGTTACATATGAGAATAAAATGGCACCTTTTAATTCAATATAAAAGGTCACAATGCACAATAATGTTACCATAAAACCCATAGGAATGCAAGCCATCGAAATTTAATGCAATATGTATTTATAAAATACGTTGCAACAAATAGCAATTTTATACCAGTCAATTAGATAATACCAATATAATATAATAATATACGTATATGAGATATATTTTATGAAAAATATCGATTTTTGTGAAAATGTTAATTATCCTACGTTATTCTACGTTATTGTTATTTTTCTCACATTTCAGGGTAAGAAAAGCTACGGATATGTGCCACTACTTGGAAAGCAAGGAACATACTACAAAAAGCATGGACTTTTCTGCGTGATGCCACAAAACTATCCCGATGCAGTTAACAATGTAAGGATCTAATTACAAACGATCATTTTGATTTTACGTGTGGATTAAGACTTTCTATATCACATGCAGTCATCTATGTCTGGAAAATTAGTATTCGAAAGAATTTGTACATCTGCTACTTTTACATTCAACGACTTCTCGCGCCATATAATAATGACATCAAAATACGATTTTCACGAATTTACTTGCGATATGTCACAACTGACACTAGAACTGACCATAATGTTCTATGTGGTATTGGATATGTGGGATTGGACACTGTTAATGGCAATTGAGTTCAGGGGTATTGGGCATTGGAAACTGTTAATTTTTAGTAAGTAAATAAAATAAATGCCTTTTTGCATAGGTATATGCAGTAGAAAAGCAGAATATTAAATTAGAAGTTTATTTATAGTTCTGAATATTTTTTCTTTTACAGAGAAATTTCCCGAACTCCGTGTTAAACCCTGGCGAAGTGTACGTTCATCGAATACAATATAAATTTGGTATACTTCTTGGTAAATATGTCTGAATAAAATATGAAATATTGTAACGCGTCTTGGAAAAATATACTGTAATTGTGAATTTTAATGAAGTTTTTTTTCTTAAAGCCACCCTAACAATATGTGACCAGTATCCATAATAAACGATACGTAATAGAATTATGTAAGTATACCAATAAAACCAAAAATATAACAAATGGAGCATAAACATATTGTAATAAGAACGAAGCATATAAGAAATAAGTTGGGGAAACTTTTGCGCGCGGTACGATCTTCAAGGAGACTAATGTGGTTGAAGCTGCAGGGAACCGTTTATATATAAAATTATATCGATTCTCAAAATAGTTTTAAATTTTAAATCTAAACTAAATATATAAATAAAAATAAGGCTTTTAAACCTTAAGGCCTTATTGTTTAATTTTAAAATAATTTCCATAAACATTTTAAGTATAAAAATGGCAGGATGCTGTAACTGTTGTAAAATAAATGTATGTTCTGTTTAATGAATCCTATAAGTGCTCATTATTTACTATACGATCACGAATAAATGAGTGACAAGACTTTACCAGTGCACCATGGGCATACGTAGAACTAAAGGCATAAGCAGAAATATAACTGGCTTTGTCATAGTAGATTATTTTATTAAACTAACAGTAAAAAGTACATTTCTGAAAATATTTTTGCTGAAATTGATGGACTTCTAAGGATTTACTGTCCTTCGAACGAAATGTATCGACGTTGTCGTTATTATCGAACAAGTATAGAAAATATCTAATAACACACCGATGAAATAGACCCATCACCATTTCAGGAAATGCAAAAGAGGATAGGATAGGAGGCTGTAGAATTGTTAAATATAGTGGAGTGACTGTACAAATGAAGCTCTAAGCTTATCTGCAAAACTTTTCTAAGTTTTCACAGCCAACCGTCAGAGTGGAATATAGGTGTCTTTGTCCAATAAAAAAAATCATGAAAATTTAAGAAAACTACAAAGTCATTGCTTTGCTTCACACGGCGTATCTCTTATATCATATGAACTCGAAGATACTGGAATCATATGCGGAAAGAGTTCTCCGGTCTATAAGTGTGGTTTAATCGAATTACTAACGTATACACTGAGACAGATTACGACTTCTACGAACCAAGAAAAAATATATATATTAAAGATAAACTTCCACCTTGGCTTACTTATAATATCAAATAAAAAAACAATTCGAGAGAAGAAGCACACAAAAAATTTAACACTATACAGGCTTTGGAAAAAACAAGCCTACTTTAAAAAATATAAAAGACAACATTACCTCCCCACAGACGTTATGGAAACCTTAAATGTCATACACCTTTTTCAAAATAGTAATGACCTGTTTCTATCCAATTTAACTAAGTCAAATTAATTAAATAAATCTTTCCTTGATGTTATTGGGGACGACATTGGCATATTTTGAGTTCCACCGCTATAGCGGCTACTTTTGTTTTTGATCTGGTTGAAGAAAGCCTCATCCTCAGCACGTTAAAGGAGATTAGGATGGATTGTGGAGGGTCAAAATAAATTCTGAATTAGAGGAATTGGTAGCTCGACAATCTGCTAGCTGGGTCATCTAGACCGAATGGGGCAAGATCAGACAGTGAAGGAAGCAAAAAGAGCGCGCTACTTAATTGGGGGCTCAGGGATCGCTGGTTAGGCAGGATAGAGGAGGGTCGGATCGGCGTGAAGTCACACCGGACTGAAGGAGGTGGTCATAAATATAATATTATTTCAGGATCTTTTGTTACTGGATAATATCGAGTTCGATGATGTTTCGTGGAAAGCATGATATTTTTCGTTTGATGGTTATGCCCTTCATCTGGTACAATTTCTTACGCCTTTTCGATAGTTAAGGCAAGTGTGAGTTCCACTTACAAGGCGTAAGAATTTAGACGCCGAAATTATCGCAACTCATGGTGCGTTGCAATAATTATACCTCTAAATATGCAAAGCACAATATATTAAGAAATTTTATTTTATAAATAATTATATTAAATAAATGTTTTTTTAAAGGGCGACCAGCTAGATTTTTTATTGTTAATGCTAACGAAAAAACCGAAACTAAAAATATTGGTTCGTTTTATGTTTATGTGTAAAATATTAAAACGAAAATTTGGGCAAGTACCTGTTACATAATTATTTTAAACAATGGATAAGTTGTCGCTTAGGTACGTCTAACAAAACTTCTGCAAATATAATCTTAAGGCTATTTTGTTACCTCTCATAATTGTGTAAACCTATCTCCATCATTTGATTAAAATTTCTTAATTACATTAAGTTAGTCTGAAAACTAACTTAGTAATATAATACTTATACATAAGTCTTCTTTCATTTGATTTTTTAAATTTGCGATTTGTGTGTCGTATTAAATATTGTCTTTTAACTAGATACGAATCTAACTAAAAGACAATATTAAATACTACACATGAATTTTTCTTGTTGTATTTAGTACATATATTGGCTGTAAACAAATGAGTCTCGAAGATATATCGAGATGGTTAATTACTTGTACGTATTGTAATGTTCTATATAGGAGTTTTAACCTGGAATAGAATTCAGAATCTTCACAAATTTTTGAAGAATTTACACACGTGAATTAAGATCCACTATTTATTAGTGGGCTTGCTTTGAATCTAGGTTATTCCGTAGAATAGCTCTTGGAGTTAAAAAGCTCTAGAATACGTAAGAGTATATACAAACATTCATTCGCAAATTATTTCTTTATTTTTAATGTGTTCTTTGAATTGGGATGAAGCGCATTCTATAAGTATATATTTGGTAGGATTTCTCCGTATTAAAAGAGGAAAGTCTAAGGTGATAGATAACACATGTTATGTTAAAAAGTTATGTAGGTATTGCACATTATAGTACACAGGAGTCCATTAAATTATAACTAACGGTAGCTTAATAATTAAAATTTTTTATAAATTAAAATTATATATAACAAATAAATAGATGTGTTTAATTCATTGTCAGTCAATCTGTTTAAGTTAGAAAGCAAAGTATATTTAAGGTAAGGGAATCGAGAGAATACACTACAAATACACTTTGATGTATATATAAAATACACTGGATTAAGACATGGGCTATTATTTATACCAATGTGCACAGGTCCCTGATTTAGGCTGCCATATGTATACGAGTCCCATGAGTCCTTTTTTACAGTATAAATATTTTCCTTTTCCACACATTCAATTTCTATTATTTACTAATTTCACTAATCTAAAACAGGAATCAGAACTTTTCTCTGATAAAAATATCAATGAATATGTTGGAAATATTGAACGAGTTTCTTGAATTTGGAACCCCTGTCTCAGTTTCTAGATCGTGCCTACCCAGTCCATTAGATTGTCCAAGCAATCAAAGAAGTAATATGTCAAATTTTCATCATCCTTTATACCGGGTGATCGTCACAGTTAAAATCGGAGAAATCACTGTGTTCTGTGGTCGTCGTCGGAGTATTTGTTTTGAAAGTAGGATCTTTGATGGTCCTGCCATCTGAAGTGGGATCTGGGAAGAAAATTTTACGCTTATATTTCGTGAGCTCCTATATCTGACTCAGTATATATACCAACCAGTCACCGCTTCTAATGCTAATCGTGAGAACTTCTTTAAGAATCTCAGTCTGGTAGATCGTGCAGTCATTCGCAAGTTTTTATTGCTTGTATTTTATTTCTTGCTGTTTGTTCCGTATATAGTGATTGCAGTTCCAACCTTTCCTTCTATTATATCATCTATGTATATTCGAATATCTGCTCTAAGTTTTTCCAGGTCTGGCCATGTGGTCATGACCCGAAGTTTAACTCTTGCTGGCACCCTGGGTGGCCGCTGTTATTGCAAGGCGTTATCATGCGAGACCGTTCAGTAAGCCCAAAATAGCTTTTGTGCGAATTTTTGTGCCGAGCGCAGCTGTTTGCATTGTCTTTTTCGGAGTCTTTACTATAGTAGGTTGTCTTGACCTAATTTCGGTAGGACAACTTTTCAGACATTTTATTCTATGCATTATTAATTGGTCGATCTATAGTCGGATTCTGACCCTGTATCCTGTAATTTACACAACGATAGTCGATAAATTTCAGTTATCTGAAAGGCCGGCTACGCGAATGCTTAAGATCAGGTGAGACTCTTATAAAAAAAATAAAGGAAGGAACATTAAATTTTCTTGGATGTGCATATTACCAAAATATATACGTCTCCTGAGTGTACCTAGAATAGTAATATTTTTATAATTAACAAAAAAACTCCTTAAAATAATTGAATACTTTTAATAACAAGTGACGCATCAATAACGTTGTGATATCAGCCAATAATTAATTTTTAATATATTTTGTGTGCGAATTATTTAATAATACGTCGGTTTCAAATTAAATTTACATTATCATCGATTTATTTCTATATAATTTTAAATTAACTTGAGACATGATTATTTTCTTGGTGTCGTGTATTCGTACTATAAATATTTGTACGTGGCATCACTAGATACAATAACCGGGTCTGATTACTATCATAATCAGACCCGGTCCATTTCTGCATTTTTGTAAATCTTAAATAGTTGCTACTGCATACGTCTGGACTTAATTCTTCCTGTAATATTTGCTTCAAACTAAATATTAATTGTAACATACGAAAGACGCTATAAAACGCATAAATAAAAATAATTACCTACTGTTCGTCGATCTCTATCAAAACTCGAGACTTACATTGAGTTTTCAGACATGATGAAAATCGTGTTCTCATATTATATCGGTTATACATTACCATTTTCCGATATATTGAGAAATTTTCCAATTATTCAACATAGAACCCGACACAAAGTAGCTTGTATACACTCATTTTGATATTTAATAAATATAAATTGAGTTGTTTAATAGAACAAAGTTTAACAGTCGTGTGATCCGATTTGCATTATTCTTTTTCCAAAACCAAAACGTAATTATTTTGCAATTTCAAAAAGGATTAAAAGCCGTATGCGTTCGCGCCTCGCTATTATATTACCTATACCTCAATGATAAGCGCAGGAGGTCATGGAACTCTCGAAGATTTAGTCTCAAGAGTGAAAGGGATGCACTGCTTTCCTTACGTGCACCTTTATCCTTGCAACCTACTTGGGCAGACTTTGGTATGCGGGATACAGCCGGCTAAATTATATTTTTGCTACTTTTTAACTCAGATAAGAGTTAAATTCGAAAAATCTATTTAAGAATGTATAGTATGTACACATAAATATTACACGGAGCGTTTATCTTAATTATTGCTATATATGTACGGACAAAAGACGAGGATAACACAAAATCAATTATTTAAAATGGGTATAATGACCCGGTTACTATTATTTATTATATGTAACACTGTAATCCGAACGTTTATGCGAAAACTGTATGAGCTTAGGGATATAAATATATTTATAATTGTATTGTAATTAAAATAGAATATCGGTATCTCGTAACTTACCCAACAAAAGGTTAAAAAGTCACAGTGCTTTGATAACATTGATAAAAAATTATTGTGCAAATAATATTTCGAGAAATAGAAACCTAATTTTTTTCAAAGAAAATATTTATGAATCGAAGAATCCCTACGCAAGAAATTAAGGCTTTGTCTTGGATAAGGTTCGCCTGTTGCAAGACCTTAGCGACGCAGCTTGTGTGAGTACGTGAATAGCGTGCTCGTCGCGACTTGCCGCTTGTCCCATTCGCGGTCTGACGCTAGCGGGGCACGGTCGGTGCCTACGCTGTCCCCTCGGACCAAGTTTTACACAATACCAGTTCATCAACCAGAATTATGAGGGTCCGTCCTCTCTCGACGGTCTTGCTTCTCGTCCTAATCACACTCCTTACTCAGGTAAGTGGCTTATTTGCGAAATTACAACTGAAAAAACTTTTCTAAAACTTTTTTTTACAAAATAATATAACCTCAACATAAGCCGTTAATTAAAGCAAACTTTATTATATTATTTAAAGTATTGACACGTGTAAATTAAAATATATAATAAAGGATTTCGGCGTTTTGTAGGAAATTATTATTAATTTTTCTGCCGGCGAATCATTTACAACTTATATACATATTATAAACTTTTGTATTTAAAGTAGGTTACCTAATACCTAATAATGTGTACACACGAGCGATTAATGAAATCACCAAATATCTTTATCGAATTTCGAAAAAAAATATAAAAATTATACAATATTTTATACTGCGTGGGCATTATACGTACTGAAATGACTATTTTATGACGAGTGGTGTTTAATTGATTTATTTGTGTCGTAACTTCGAAAATCGATATTAGTCAATAAAAATGTTATGTTTACAATAAAAATATCTTTACTTATGCTAATTCTTAGAAGTATTGACAATCGGAAGTGGAGCATTGCAACACAATATGACGGAACATCCCAAATACGATATTTAATATTTTCATAGTAATCTCAAATGTAAACTCAGGCAAGCAAACATCATCAGTTCTGGGATATCATAGTCACTACCGTGGCATAATTGTTACGCATCAATTTTTGTTGCTATGCTCTGAAATTTTATGTAGCTACACTAAGAGTATTTAAATCGTATAAAGAGTGGGAATCATTATTTTTGTTTACATTTTCATATCCCTTAACCTATTTAACACAAGTTTCACATTTGAAACATACCCTTGATCACGCATACAAGTTTTATTGTCTGATTTTGTTAGTCTAGTGTTATTAACGATTGTAATTGAGCAATACAAATTTTAATCTCTCGCGAATATCCTACGTCAGCAAAGCCTTATGATAATATTTAGGAAGTAATCTTTGTAATGTTACGGATGAAAAATGTTCAAAGCAGCTTAATGTTACTTTTCTTGAATTTAACTATTGAGTCTACAACGTCTCAACGTTAGTTTCTATTCTATTTTAATAAGATTAAAATTAATCGATCTAAGTCTGAGACAAATTAAATTCAAATACCAAATAAATTTAATAAAGGCCATAAACCATATTCCCTAAGGCTAGTTAATAATTGCAGAACTGTAAAGAATGCATGATCGTACCGATACAAACATAATTGCGATTATAATGAAAGAGGTATAAATTCATTATTTTCGCGATATTTTCGTAGCAATAACAGTAAAATTCTCAAGGATTTTATTTATAGTAAATTGACATATTTGATTTACGTTTGAATTATTTAAAACAGAAATCAAATTAGACATCCAAAGACGTCGTGTAAGATTCAAATAATACTAAGACTAATGAGGTTTTATAATAAGAATTATCTTTACTAGTAAGTATTACTAGGAATTGCACATATCAAGATTAGTTCGTTCGCTGTCTAACACTTCTATTTAATAGACGTTTTATAGGTACTTACTTAAGTCTGAGACTAAAGAACTGGTATTAAAAACAAATATTTTGTATTATAGCCTTTACGGAGATGCCATGTCGTGATGATCATAGAGTCCGGGTTAAGTAGGTTCAATTCCTGGCAAACACTATTTCTGTACAGAAAATCTACCTTGAATTGGCCTATCTTATTTTGCTTTGAGGTAGTTTTTCAATAATGTTCCGTACACAAGAGCTGTCTGTCCGTCTGTCACCAGGCTGTTGTATCTCATGAACCGTAATAGATGGATAGGTGAAATTTTCATACTTGAAGTATTTTTCTTGCCACTATAGCAACAGCACAAAATAAATATTAATAATTAAGGGCCCATATACAATTAATTTCGTACAAAAAAATCGTACGTTCACGAGTTTGTCTCGCCCGGTTTTTTTTATAAAGGGTTAGGTTGTTTGAAGTAAAGTTGTATGAACAAATATGGTTTTACAAACTGAACGTTTCCCTCAATGCGGGATATGCAAGCCTAACGAATATCCTTGTGCAATCGGATCATCAATCTCGTATCAGAAGGCGTCGCTTCACTCTTTATTCAATTTTCCGATCGAAAATACAGGCATATTCTTAAAAGCTTTTACACATAAAAACACGTTTTACCCTGCATTTAACGTTTGGTAACACGTTTTTTTTTAAATAAAGGTAGTGGCTTAAGGGCTAAGAGTGGTGGCTTAGAATGATTTTCTGCTTACTAGGAGGTAGTTGGTTCCATGGGTTAAAATAAGACAACGATATATTGTGTCATTAATGTTTAGATTCGGACTATTATAAATGGATGAATAGTTTTTTGGTTACAACCGAATGTTATTTCAGGACCTACTCGATTTAGAGGTATCTTATAAATATCTTATTAATATTGGAGTAGCACATAAAAGTTATAAATCTAAACGGAATAATGTTCAATTATAACAGGCACATTTATTGCATCTTAAGTCGAGTGAAACCACGGGAAACAGCGAGTCAAATGCATTGTTGGCCTAATGGCTTTAGCTAGTTCCACCTTAAAGTCGTGTTGTCAAGTCCCGGGTTTGCCAATAACCTCTTTTACAATATTATCACATACAATAACTATTAACTATTTTAAGTCTAGAACTAATTTAATTGTTTGACATTACAATATCGTTTAACATAAGCGTTTAGCGCTTAAATGACAACACGATCATAAATCAAAAATTTCATAAGAGGCCTAAGAATTATTATGTCCATGAAAAGATCAATGATCGTGACAATTGTTTTATAAATTGAGTGTGAGACTTGAAATTCAATATGATTTGCATCCACTAATATCCGATCAAATATTAATGAAACGTAAGATTTTCTCAAGGTTTGTTGCTATTTGGAGCAATGAAAATATAGCGTTTTGAACTAAAATGTGATCGATTTAATTTATATATTCTACACCAATGTAAACTCTATATGTTTCTTAATAGCGACCATTTTCCAAATAAATTATGTTACCAAATATACTGCATGTAAACAATATCTTAAGTTTAACCACATGTTTATAATAATAAATCTATTTATATTAAATCAATAACAGGAATACTTAAAATAATTATACATTGTAATTATAATTTAGTAAACATGTATTCTCCTCAATTTCCTTAGCTTAGAGTATAAAACCAGTATTCCTACTTTATAACACAAATAAAAGCTTAGGTCCCAAAAAGGTTACAGCAAACTGAAATAGGTGCATTGTAATATAAAATTTTCTGTGTTTGCATTCATGCGATACAAAACTCGTTACAAAACTTTACGAACATTTAATTATTTAGAAGAGCTCTAATAAGCACTATGAAATCGTCCATATGTTTATTTTAATATGAAATTCACGACACGTGTTCTAATACGTTGTTATTTTCCGATGTAATTTTTTGCGGTTAGAAGAACTTTTTATGCTTATTCAGCGATGGCTCGCCTGATGGCCTTATCGTATGTCTGTGACGATAGCAAATTAATATGATATTCTAAATTATAGACTTGATGTGTTAACAAGATTTTAGAATCTCGTTTATGGAACAAGTCTAATATTAGTGTTCGGTGATTCTCACAATTGCCTTAATGGTACAGGAACAAAGTTTTGCCTCGTAGATAAGATTCGAATTTAGGTTGGAATTTAAGTTGGAAGTTGTGTTCTGTAATGGCTAACCATCATCAGTTTATTATTGTAACCGTTAAAAATAAACTAGAAAGTCTAACATAGTTAAAAGTAAAGTTAGTCATGTAGATAATGTCGGCATTTTTTACGGTAGTTTTTTTTATCTTAATTCAATTTGTAATATAGAAGTATATTTAATTAAAATAAATAAAAAACAAATTTATAAGTAGCACATTCCTAGAGTAATCTAATTTCATAAAATGTCAAAGTCTTCATTATATTGTTTAAAAAGTCGTTATTTGAATTTGACCCCGTCAAATCCGCAATCGAATATCAAGGGTTATCTCCTGCTTCCTGACGACTAGATATCAAAGTGCCTAAATATAAATTGTGGAAGCGCTGTCTTCTTCATACGTAACTTTTGCACTGAACGTGCGAAAGGGAGAACTAAAGTGCATACAAGCAGTTGTGTAAATATTTAATTGATAAAGATTTTTACCGAGATAATGATTATCTTGAATGTTTGTTGGTAATCGTTCCGCAAAATTTGGCCTCTTTAGAGTTAGGGTAATTTATATAATGTGCAAATAGAGCGACGTAGCTTGTTGACACATGGGCTTTTAATATACTTGTAAATATGGACAGTGATAATGGATTTTTTGGATTTTATAACTTCGATTTTCATCGACCAAAAAGTTATAGAAACTTTTTACTGATTTTAACCTATATAAAATGACTTATATGATTTTGAATGTTAAATCTACATATGATTGGTTTTATTAATAAATAATATACTATAAAGGAAAATAAGTAGTAATATTAACACATTTAGCACTATCGTGCAATGACCTAACGATGATAAACTACGGTTAAAGGTCTTAAAAAGTTAAGATTTTGAGTCCAAAGAAGACTAGATTGTAAATGAATGAGTGATTGGAAATATAGGACGCCTCCCGATGAAAACATCATAATTTAATTCCTATCAATGCAGGTCAATTTGATTATAAAAATAATGTTTTCTTCATGACAAAGGTTACAGTTATAATTGCTCAATATATACTGCTGTTTATAAAAATATTGCATTTTATATCATTTTTCCTTCTTAGATAACCAACGAAAGGACCCGGTTCCAAGAAACAACTTTTCAATAGTATTTAGTTAAGTAAATCTGGAGTATTTATGTTTTACTTATGTGTAATTTTATAAATATCAGTTCGTTCTTTTTTACAATGCCAAACGCATATATGTTGTGGCTGATAATTCTAATGTAAGTATATATAGGATATAAATGAGATCACGTAGGATATATTGGACAAATAGAAGTAAGATCTCTTTCTATCCACTTTTAAAACGAAGAACTGATCGAGGATAATATAAATTTTATTTTCTAAAGTAATTGAAGATGTATGACGAGTATGTACATTATCAAAACTGACCAAAGATTGCCAGTACGAGGTTATCCAAGTTATCGCTGGACTGTGTCAATCTCCCAATTTTAGTTACATATGCTTTGAACTATGTTAAAACGAATCACTTTTTCTGATTTTTGGGAACACTTATCTGTCCAGTTTATCATAAGTGACCCAACGCGACGCCTTGCACAATAAGTGATAACTTTAATTTGCTTATAAACGATATATGTTAATTATGAAAAATTCTTTCAACCTACATATAAAACACAAGATAAGAATAACATACGAAATACTACAACACTTTACAATTTACTTATTACAACTACAGATTAATTCCTTTTTAGACGATAATATATGTATAACAATACAATTATGTGTCCAAATAAAATTATCGTCACGGTGTGATGAAAAGGACAGATATGTTCTTTAGTTAAAGGGGTGTAAGGAGCATGATTTCATTAAACAGTTGTTATAAAGATAGTTCTCTTCAGTAAGACACATGAAAAGGTAATTAAACTAAAACACGATCGTGAATGTGTAGGAGGGAGATAACTGGTGATAGTATGGCCCACATTGTTATCGCTGTTGCTTAATCTAGATGCAACGGATGCTAAAGGCGCATTGCACTTTAAAGACAGTTATTAGCAATAGATCCTACCATAGATTTCATATTTCTATAGAATGTTCAACAGATTAAAAACTAAATCACAAAATTAACAAAGAAAAAAGGTGCTCAACGCTTCTCGCGCTCAAAGCCATGTAATATAATTTATTTCGATTTAGTGTGAATTGAAGTTCAGAGTTACAAGCGCAACCTTTACTTGAGATTTCGAATTGTAAGCTTATCTAAAATCTGAAAACCTATTCCAATCGTCAGATGTCATGCGTTACTACCCGTGAATAGTACTACATTTTAATCTATTACTCTATTTCATGAACCATTTATGTAGTGTATGACGTTATTTCCTAGTGTCATCGGCGTTATTAAAAAACTGTTGGTTTATGGCAACTGTCCAAAATTAAACCTTAGTAATCATCCAAACACATAATACGTGTCTAATCTTTATATTATGACCAGGTATATGACGTAAGGCACATTGCTCACTGCCGGCCGTCGCTATTTTTATCATTATTTACTTTTACTAAACCCCTCTGTTGGCTTTAATCTTTAAGTTATATTTCGTATGACCATGATACTACATCTGGGAATATATTCAGGTTCTACTTGTTGTTTCTACAATGTATGGTGCTTTTTCAATTCCCGGAACTGTCATACGTGCGGCTTTTAGGTCCAGAATTTATTAAATCTTTCTCAATTTTCTTCATCTTTCTTTCTAAAGGACCCCTATATTCTCTTGATCATGGTATAGTGTCTCGTATATCCGGATCTGAAATTCAAAATACCAATTGCTACGAGTCGTAGATTTTTCTCTTGAAAAATGGTGAGTTGACCTGTAGGGCTATTCAGTATTCCGCAACACTAACCGACACAAGGTATCTTGCTTCTCAGAAAACGTACAATAATATACTAGTAAAACATAGATAAGTCTTATTTTATTTATAAGTTATTCATTATTAGAAATCTATTTAGATATGTACATCGTTATTTTATCTATTTAGATACAAGATTTTATATTTTGAATCAAAAGCAATATTCCTTTTAGTATAGACCAATCTCGTCAATAGAACTTACGATACGAGGCATCAATTACTAAAAATGTAAATAGATTCCAAAATTAAAATAAAAAAGAAAATATACCATTTTTAGTTTTATTAATTAAAGCATCAATAGTTAAAATCGTAATTTGATTTCAACAGAATATATCTCGCGGAACGTTGTATTAAAATCACCTATCAAACTGAGTAAAACCTGTTGTTTCCAAAATAAATTCAGAATTATTATAAATTGCGAGTTTCGGTTCACATTAACACTACAACAATAGTAATTTTTGCAAAAATCCGAACGTAATACAATTATATCTCCAATTTTGAACAATTACTACCTATTATATTAAAATATAAATTAGTTTTTAAGAAAAATTATCCCGCGTAACAAGCGGAATTCTGAATAGACCTGCTGAGGCGGTTATCGTGGGTATTGTACACTCGTAAATCCCCTTGAATCACTCTGGTTAATGAATACCGCATAAAAACCAGTTGCTAATTTTATAATACGAGTATGTATGTTTTGCTAAAGAAACTTCGTTTTGTACGCATAACTCTCTGACGCTTTACAATGATGGCACTGAGTTCTTAGGTTCAAGTCTCGGCAAACAAAAAAGTAGGCACAGAAATATGATGTTCTGAAAAATGTCAAATGTAACAGGTAACAAAAGTACTGAATAATGGACGATCTTACTATCCAGCATGAGCATAGTGGTTGAAAAGCCTTTTAAAGACATTATATTAATTGCACCGTTTCAACTAAAGCATCCATTTAAGTCAATTCTTGGCAGCGTAAACAATTTGGTGAAAATACGAAAGAGGGATAAAGATTAACTAAATGCAAAACAAACGTGTTCGGCTAATCGTTATTAAACTTTGACACTTACGTAAATATTTTTTATATACATCTTGGTTCGAGGCGAGACAGAAGACCTTGGATTACGCCAACGTCATACAAACCTTAGAAGTATTGCGAATGAACTTAGTAAATATTTTAACTAAAAACGCACGATTTATTAAGATTTTTATATTTCTTTCTTCATAATTTTAATGTTTGTTGAATTTAAATTAAACCTCTCAAACAGGGGTTGGTCAAATAAATTAAATGTATCACGGAGAATTGAACGTTACTCCTCCAACTTTACTCTTACATTATAAACACAAATTTAAAAAGTATATTATTTTATATTATTAAATTAAATACAAAAAATGTGTCGTGGTGTCTGTCGTGTGTTGATTTTAGGTTTCCAATGTCCTTATACTAATAAATTTAATGAATACCTTTTATACAGTTTCAAATTTTATAATACTAGTATTTTTCAAGTAAAGCATTGAAAACATTAATAATTTAAGTATGAGTAACCGTGATAGTCATATCTATAATCTAAGAACATGTGTTTGAAATAAGTTTCATTGTTATCATAACTCTCTAGAATCCTCTTCTATATCCTTCTACCAGTCACATATTGATAATATTTTATGCATTGCGCTTTTTTGCCATTGACTTAAATTCCGGTCCGACTGTGAATCTATTCAAAATGATGAACGACTGGATTCTTATTATCACTAAATTTATGAGGATCTATAGAGTTAATCTATGCACTTACTGACATGCAAATGTGTACTTGACTCTTCCGAAGGATTGGGGCCAAGGAAACATCCCTACGTTAAGTGTATGCCTGGGGCGAAAATATGCGTATAATATTAATATACCATGTCCTACCCATTGTCCAAGTCGGAACTATGTATCATACACATAATTTAAATAAAATAATACTTTAATGTCATATTAGATTTCTGAATAGACTGGTAGCAAAAGAACGTGCATGTTTTTAAAATTTCTGATGCAGATATAGAAAATCTGTTTTGTCAGTGGGGATGCAATTTTACTGTACGAAAGGACGATTTTACAAATTATCCATTTGTTATATAAAGACAAGAACAAAATATATTCACACTTTAGAACGGTTTAAATTTCAGATGACGAATGCCTCATTGTTTGCAATCACCGTATAAAAGGCAGAGTTCATCACAGTTCTGGGAAATGCAACTTATGTATACCATTAAGGCATGCTACATTCTTCGAAATCTTTTGTTTGACTCACTCATTCTGTAGTTAATAATAAAAAAGATGTCCTTTTTACTTTCAATATCAGTTTAATAGTTTGTACAACTTTAATGTTACACGAAGTGCGCTCGCAAACGAATTGTTGTCAAAGTTCAAAATAGAGAACTTTTAGTTTTAATAAGTTTATCAAAGCACTCATTCGTTTATTTTTTAAAAACTCGTTACTAATCGCGATAATTGTGTGTGTTGTAGGAGAGTTGTTTACGAATCTCATCTGTATGGAGGTGGAAGTATTGCTTTCTTTTTCAATTTTTGTCTCAAGTTATTTCTGAGAAGAGTCTCTCAAGGTTAGAAACCCGTTTAGTCAAACAGATTAGTCAAGGTATCTTCGACTCATATTAATATGTTATAACCAAGTACCACATTTCGGCGAATTATTATATAAGGTCGAGCAACTATTTAAAAGAACCAGGGGTTTTTCGCTTAATTTTTCTTCAAGTGTCACTAATGGCACTGGAGTATTTTACTAGGTACGAACTTATCACAAAGGACAAAATTAATCTACTGTATATAAACGATGAGTCACCTGATTTCCAATAACCACTTTCGTTTTGAAATCTAACAACAAATTGTGCTCTAGTGTTTTATAGAACATTAACTATACAATTATATTGATTCTGTTACGTATAATTTATATGGCAATCCCTATTTAGTGTTTTGTCCTTGAATCATACTCGTAAATGGCATTTGGCCATCATATTTGACGAATCTTTTATTTATGTTTTCTTTTATTGAACTAATTTATCCACTTTGAGATGAATCATTGCTACCTTTGTATAAACTTAAATGAGATTTATGTGACACTGTCAGTTGTCACTTCGAATCAATAAAAGTTTGCTGACGACCCTAATTTAAATTTTATATATTTATAATTTAGGTTCACATTAGTGAAGTTCTCTTTCGATACAACTTTCACTTTTTAAATATAGGTAAAAGTATAAAATAAGGTATATTTTTATATAATTTTCTAATAAGACTCTTTCATACGTAAATATTTTTATTGTTATAAATATATATCTTTGTGCTTTACTATTGTTTTACGAAATAATTGTCGTCGCCCTAAAAGCGAAGCTAATTAGCTGAGCCTAATGACTGAATGTTTCTTGGAAACAAGCTTTCACACAATTGGATACTTGAATAAATTAAAGTATACGCTGTTCAAAGTAGGGTGATTTTTCTACACCAATCGAAATACAGGTTAAAAAACGGTTTTGTATTTAATTGAATCATTATGAAATACATGGTTGAAGAGAATATGTTATTCATAAAAAGATAATAAATCAATTGAGATGGAAGCTTTATCAACTGTGATAATAAGCTCTCTGAACGCTCATTACTTCATACAGAATATGCGTGATCCTGATACCTTCATTAACTAGTCTTCAATATAAAACCACTATTTTATAAATTCAAACTTCCGAGGAATCAAGTTTCCTTCGAGTTTTATCCCAGTAACTTAAAAACACCGAAAACTAAAGACATTAAAAGCACGAATCCCATTTGTGCTCTGAAAAAGGCTTCAACTTAACGTTCATTGCGATACTTTGATCGGGGGGCTTATATGAAAAATATGGCGTTAATTTGGTATGCGACGAAGTGTCGAGAGAGCATCGTAGCTGCCCGAGACAAAACCCGGTCGGATTGGGCCTAATTGAGCGAGGAATGGCCGCTCTCTTAGTATTCAGTCGGAGTTGTGAAGCCAGGCGTTCGGAACATCAATCTCAATAGGGCCTGGGTGACGGCGTGGCGGAAAGCGGTGGCGCTGACAAGGAACCCCTCTTAACGCCTTGACCGCTGTTTTGTTAGCAGCCGGGACAGATTGATTGATCCTTGTAAACGGCGATACGCCTTTTAGTACCATGTTAAGCCTTTGAAGATACAACAAACTAGTAAATATCGGCGGATATTTAGTTTAATAGAAAACTTTACCAAATTCAATTTTTAATATTATTTTTTGTTAAATATAAATGATTCGGGTGCAAAAATATACAAGATAGCTCCAGGGATTTGTATTAACATCTAGCTTGCTAGATGTTAATACAAATAATAAGTAAATAAAAAATTATAACTTATCGTTTTACATGTTTTGTTAGGCTGCATGTACTTTCAACTTGTATTGAAAAATTATTGGGTGGAAATTAACCTTTTATAAAGTTATAGAATATTTGAACCGCGAATATCCATTGAATAACAATAGAAAAGCAATTCTGGTCAGGATTCCATATGACACGGACACGCCATTAACGTATGAATTTATGTATTACAAGCAACACTCGGATTTACTCTATTCTGACCTTTTTCTTACAAAACCTATTGAAATAAGCTTTTATTTTCAAACAACGCATAGTGTCACTTTAATACAAATATTTTTTGTGTGTTTAAAATAATATATATTTTTCTATTAATTTATCAAAGGCCGATAGTAATATTTTTCTCTAATACCCCCGTTATTCGAAGTATTTAAATCGATTGTTTTAAGAATATTTTCTGATATTATTTTCTGTGTGTAGTCGTTTTGCAACATAAAGCCGACAACGTTTCGGCCGTTGTCCTGTGCTCGATATATTTTTCCGTTATAAAATTCGTAACTTTATAACATAGGTATCAGCCGATCAACAGGGGATTACCGCCTCGTTACTGTGCATATGAGAAAAAACAAACGCAGGCTCCGCGCATCGAGTAATGAAGATCTTTATTATATTTCATTTTCAAGAAGAGTATAATCTGCTCATATAAACACCCACGTGTAGATTTTGAAATGTCGAAACATTATTATTTGTCTCGCGTTATTTAAAGTAAGATTATTTATTTGTTGGTTAGTATCTTGATGACTATATGACTTCATGTTTAATTTTGCATATCAAAAATCTCAAAGGAGGCCCTACGATCGACAGTTACCTCCTTACGGAAGATTAACGTTTAACATAAAAGACGAAGTAGCCGAGACAATGGCTTATGTTTATCAAGATCTTCCTCTACGAAAAATGACTTGTATCGCGACTCAAAAAGGGATTATGGGAGAGTTAACAATGACTGTTCTCTATAGATGTATTTGCGTTTGTCGGTGTCGTTCAAGTGACTTCGCCTTGCTTACATACATTTCATGAGCTATTAAACTCAACCCCGACAGATGTACACAGAAATTCTGTGGAGCAAATCTGAACAATTTATATATTTCTACCAACGGAATATGGATTAGGTAGAAACATGTTTCATGTATATTTGTATTACAAAGTTGCAAATCCAAGAATAATTATCGATTTTTTAAATCTATACTACAGTCAATGGTGAAAGTACGCAGAAATCATAACGGTTTGTCAAAAAAATGTTTTACTGGTTTTTAGTAGTATTTATTTTTTATCGCAATCCAATTTTTTCCATAATAATTATTTATGTCATTAATGTGTATCCTTTATATAAACAACACGTATTTAGTTTTGCATTATATATCTATAGTATGATGAATACAGTAAAAATAGCAAAACTACGCGCACTTATAAAGTGGACAGTCTCTTGGTTCCCAATATTAAAAGATTAAAACCGATATTCAAGTTCTAAACAGTGCGTATAAATTCCGTTTCCCTCGCTAATGGTTGAAATTCGACCTGTCGTGGTTCTTTTAGGGTGACGGCATATGATAAGTCTCATAAGTGCCGTATTAACGATTTACCTGCACACAGGGAGATAATACATCGTACAGCTTCCATCACACAAACGGAAATAATCAGAGATGAGTCTTAGTAGGAACTATGATGCCTGTGTGTCAAAATCCAATAATTGCCTTCATCATATCTCTGCTCCAAAACTTACCCTTAGACCATAAATATGTAGAATAGTTATAAATGCATTACAAAACACTATACGTATTCGAACTTCACTGTGATCATTCGATTTTTATTTATATGAGCACAATGCAACCAATTTTACAGTCATACCATCTTACGTACATTCAAAGCGACAGCAGAGTGATAAATTTACACTAAAATAACTTTGAAAGTCATATGCATCGGACTCACTGATCACTTTTTAGCATTCAGGCAGATAAACAGCTAGTATTTGCATTAAAAATCTGAGTGCGTGACCAGGCACTGAGATGTTCCATATAAACGACTTTATTACGCAACATTATTATCTTAACACCTCCGTTAGTAATGTTACTTGAAATTATTAATTATAAGTTAAATAATTTAAGCACGTCGTATTTTACGTACAGTTATCGCTGTGTCAAACTTGGACAGAGATTATATTGATGTGTTTCTCCAGAAATCGAACTTCGAAATCATCGCACAAATTATTGCTACTAACATCAGTTTAGTTAAATTTGTTGTTTATATTCAGCCTTCTTTATCTAGTTATTAAAAACAATATTCGAATAACCGAACCATTTAAGACTAAATTATTGAAGGTTCAAAGGTATCAAATATTACAAACGTATAGGAATATTCGGAGTTTGATGATAAGCGATGACAAATTAGAGGAAAACCCAAGTACCGTTAGAAACTAAGTGAAAGAAGAAATTATAAATTATCTTCATTAAATTTCGTGAAATTTTATGAAACCATTTATCAGCGTTAAAGCACATGACAATAATTTAAAGTGCAACGTTGATTCGCTCAAATTTGAGCCGTTACTCAAATACTACATTCATCGGAAGATTGATAAGAACATTTTTATTAAAAACTCTCTCCATTTCCTCCTCATAAACGTGCTCTGATAAAGTAATAATCAGAATAAATATTGTAAAAATAAACCAGAAATGTGACAGTAACCTCAGCTCTTAATGGCAATAATTTTACGTTGCAACATCATATTAATAATAGAACATCCAAAAGACGATGTGTTTACATATTTACACATGTAGAGTAAAAAATAGTTAATCATTGCATTATATAATTTTTAGGAAGACTTCGTGAAATAACAGTACTAAGTTCTATACATATTATAATTAAGAGAATTGTCATTAAAGCGCTGAACCGCATACGACTGCATAATTCAAGACGCCATTTGTGTAAAGAGGTTTCAAAGATATCCAACATTAGCATAAAGAGTCAAGGATTTGTAGTATCTAAATCTCACAATCGTTCATCGGTCCAGTTAAGTAAATTGTACACTAAAAAAGATTTATCCATTGATTTTTATGTATTATCTGCATTAAGGAATTACAAATCATTTTTTTATATATTTATTTTATAGAAGTACGTTGGTACGGCGTCGTATTTTACAGGTCTCTTTTACAAATGTTATTCGGGACTTTCGAAAAACATGGCGCCCTTTGCTATGGTATGTACCACCACAAAACATTGGTTTATAAATCTGAAGTCACACATATATAGCAAAGAGCTAAGTGTTAGTATTAATAAAATTTAAGTCACACTGTACCTCTAGAATATACCTATATAAAAAAATACGTTGCAGACGGTGTTGTTATATTAGTTACATAATAGACGTTTCAAAGTATAGATATTCAAAACAGTGTTTGGTTTAAAATTACTCCTACCTAGATGAAGCCATGTAGATATGCAGATATGGGTGCGAGAGAGCATTTAACAATTGTTTGGTGAGCTGAGCGTTGACAAAGCACTCTTAGGTGACGCGGCACGGAGATGTAACATTTAAAAATGTTTTGCGTTTTCTTTTCACCTCGGTCCTAATTCTCAAGTACTGGTTTTCCACCCAATAAACATAGTTTTACTAGATTTTCTTAATTGGTACATACGTTATATTAAGTGTTTTCAACTAGTTCAAATTATAAATTATATAAGTGATGCATAGTTAAGCTTTAATAATCGAAAGAATGTAAGAATTATTCAGAAACATCATATTATATGCTCTTTTGTTATGTTAAGGGTAATTCTAGAGTATATAAAATATTACGACAGCAGAATGGGTCAAATTGCCGTCAAAGGTCTGTAATAGTTGCTACAATTTTTTTATATGTTGCATAGGAAAATTACATATTCAACCATGATCTTATTACAAATCTTGGAATAAATTATTTTACAAAAAACAAAAAGAATATTTTAAAACTATGTACCGTTACTTTAAAACACCAATACCTGAAGAACTGAATCGTTGAAACAGATTCCAAAATCAAAGCTGATTGTCCTTCGTACTAAAAAATTAAAACGATTACCGTACCTGTTTTTTAGGGTAGAAACCCTGAAATGTACTACCTTAAATGTCCACTGGAACTACTATAAAAGTAAGTACAATAATGTTTAAATTCATTAATAAAGATACAAATCATGGAAACTCAAATTAGGTCTGAACACAAGAACCATACAAAATTTATGAGCAGGCTTACCAAATACTATTTGTATCATCACTTAATTATTTAATTTACGTAAGCAAACTCCTTGTTATATGTATGTTTTATATTATTTGTACCTAACACACAGGCGACTGTGTATTAGGTAGGCTTAATGTTTATAATAGGCAGTTGGTTTTGGAACTAAGAAAGAAGTCATTTTTAACAAGACATTGCTAAGCAATATTTATCCACTTCAACATTCGTAAATTAAACTAAGGAATTGTATCGTTATTGTACTTGTAAAGTGAAAGAAAGTTGCTTCAATAAGTACTGTTACTGTTTAATCTTTCGTTGACATACTTCGAAAACCTGACAAAGGGCGATTTACGATTTAGCTTAATTTCTGGTGAAGTGTTACGCGCATACCGAATACATCTGTATATATATGTATTACAAGACGCTCAAATACAAATAAGAAATAAGAAAAATGTGTGACATTGCTTCACTGGGATAGGACTGAGACAGATTTTTTTTTTGTTAAAGAAAAATATTGTTTTGTGCCTCTTTTGAACAGGAGACTATCACGAGGCTTATTTGGGATCTATCAATGATGTATTAAGACTAGTCTAAAACATTGAGTTCCATTATCAAACTTGATTGGTAAAACAGTACTATTAAAGTAAACTATTTTAAATGACACAACGAAAATGTAACATAATTTAACCAAGCATGAGAATATTCATATATTTCCTTAATATGAAGTAACAAACGTATGTTATTGAATTTTTATAATCTCATTTTCTCTTCGTCTTGAAACAGAAATCTATTCTCATGTGTCTAGTGCATGCACTGTTTGAAAAGGATATATCCTGATTTGATGTCTGATACCTTTATAATAACATTGTTTGTGTTACGCGTTTTCATTTCAACTCGATTGAAGCCTATGTTCTTCAATAATTGGGTTATTATACTGTGCGATATATTTGTCTTTATTGCCTTTTATAAAAATACAAGTCGCTTTGAAATTATTCAAAAGGAATAGTATGATGATTTTAAAATGTTACCCCAGACATAGAGGTGAAAGTGTAACAATTGTATTAGAAATTAACCTTGACTCGGGTCACTAACGTATTTTTAGGGTTGGCTTATCTGAAATAAGTAACTATAGTGACATCAATACCGAACATATTAAGTTGAACCAGTTAATCGTTTTGAGAAAGTCCTGCTGGGTTGGAATTCCATAAACAATATTTAAAAAGTAGATTACAACATTTGATTGGATCTCTTAAGCTGCAGAATGGAATTTCACCTGTCAAAGTTTTTACATTTTTGGACTGAGGAGGATTTTAAGTGTAATTTGACAGCTCAACAGACCATCACTCTCTCTCGTCTTCAATCTGCTTTTGGTTCGCGTTCATCTGGAAGGTAATTCTATATTAGACTCCAAGAAAATTGATGTGTAGCGAGAAGGTATTTCACACCGGGCAACCGTTGGCAACTTTATAAAGCGTAAAATCAGCCCCAGCTAGGTCCTGATTTTTATTTTATTTAGAATATATATTATAAAACTAATTTATAACCTTTAATAGTATTTTTTTTTGTTATAGGCTCCGTAAATGTTTAGTGCAAACATTATTTAAAAAATCCCGTTGAAACGGTATATCCGTTTCTACACTTAATAAAAATTTGGTGCATTATAACTTCGGCGTCGCACTGTTTTAAATACGAGTATATCGTCAACATTATGTGAAGGTCGATATAATTATTGCCTATAATGCAACATATACTATGCGACTATGTTAACAATTCACGAATACCAAATTTAGAGACAATATTTTTTTATTAAGACCAAGAGATACAATTAAACAAACGATTAAGAAGATTTAAACAAAATAAGAAGATATACAAGTCATAAATAATGATGCACCCTGACACAAGATTCACAGATAGAATTAAGTAAAAAATATATTTAGACAGAAAACTTATAATCATAAATGCCAACAAACAAGATTTTAATTCTCCAGTTGGAAAGCCTTTATATAATTACTATAACTTTGCTTAATTTACAACTTTATAATAGAGAATTAGATCTAAGTATGTGTTAAATGGAACTAAGTTATATATTTACTTGATACGTATGCCTAAAATACAAAGGATATGACGTATTACATTGTCCGTTCGTCTCTTTTTACTAGAGTTTCAATTAACCTCTTTCGGTATAATATTCAGAATGTATGCAATTCTTTTCAATATAAATATATATTTATATTGAAAGACATTTAAACAATTGCATATATATATTACAAGAATATAGCTACAATCATACGGTACAAGTGTGTACCCCAGCGGGAGCAGACAGAAGTTACTCACGACAAGTATGCAAAATTGACCGCTTTAATTTTTTCATAGCAACCTGAAACGAAGGCTAGAATTAAATACAAGAGAAACATGACAACAGGTATTCATATTGACCGTGTCAAATGACGCAACAATTGCCGATTAGTATCAAAGTATAATCCATTGTTTATAGAAGCTGAAACAACATTACCGTCCTCGAAATATATACTAAGGTACCGTTGTGCGTATTAATTCTAAAAATATAGTAAAATAAACAAATCCGCAGAATCTGTTAAAGAAAAATATGATGTCATCAGATTTAACTATCACAACTTTTTAAAGGGACTATGCGGACGCTTATTTTGCATTACAGTAATTACAGTTATACTAAGAGTCATAAGGTAATGATTTTTTTTTTAATTTCCGATTTATAACTAGCGCAGAATGTACATTAGTTTATATTTCTTTTGGAAGGAATATCTATATTAAGGTTTCATTATAAATAGCTTTGACATCCAGATGTGGTGTCTATTTTTAGCCGCATACGTCTATAACCTAATTGCGAGCCTATTACTCCATACTTCACATTATTACTTTGCAGCGCGACACTTACCAATATTCTATACATTTCCCGCGACGTATTTTTAAGCATGCATTGTTTAGAACCTTCACGTCTCTGAAATTCACGTTTCTATCAAAAATACCTTCATCAAGGTGATTCAAGGTGAAAATAAAAAAACAATGTTTTTTATCTGGTATAACACTAATTTCAAGTTATTTAGGATATGGCTTGTTGGTCAAGTGTGGCAGAGATCCTGATTTCGATTTTTGCGGAAAAATGATTAAATAGCGTTCGTACACATAAAAAAGTTCCCATAAAACGGATGATCATGAACCCAATTGATTGGCTCCGGGTTCTCCATACTTTACATTACAGACAAATAAAATCACATCAGTAATATTTCTTTCGACATAGGTGTTATTTGCGTTCTCATATAATGGGACGCTAATTGATGATTCACCCATTCCAAAGCTTAATATGATATTACAATGTTACGCAATCTACGATAGAGCCATTTGGATAGTTTACTTTTAAAATATGTATAGTCTCATTAGATCTGATGGTGTTATCATAATTGTATCAATCATTATATTTATAGTTTCATGTTAAAGTAACATCAATGCTTTTCTAATATTAAAATTAAAGTTCTATCAAGCACTTTGGATAATTTCTGATGACAAAATGATTATCTAATTTTGAAAATATTGATGAGCTTTTGATGTAACTGATTTCTTCTGGTGGAGTTTTTGGTTGTTGTTGATTACATAGCCAAGTGTGATATGTAAATATTTTTTACATTTATTTTACAGTCTAAGTCAGCTGAGCCGCGTTTCTTCGCCAGCGGTCTTTTCAATCAATCAATCTAACTCTAAATCGAAGTACTTATCGACTTTCTATCAAATCTACCGCAAAAAATATTTTTGAATGACGATAAACTTATGGAGCATTAATTTTGAATTATTTATAAAATCTCCAAGTCGGTGTCTAATTGAGAAAACAATTAGAGCCTCGCCTTCATTAAAGTAGGTATTAATGAGGTAAGGCATCCGACCCCTGAGCTTCCATGTTTCTGAAATTTAAGCTAAATTACATTACAAATATGAATCATATTCGCCCGATCAATGTCTAACTTTGCCACATTGAGAAATCTAAAACTTTTAAGGGTTGTTTTTTGTAATTACTAGACAATATTTGTTATCTCTTTCCCTAATTAATATCATATTTTATACACATTAAATATGTTAAAGTAAAACTTTATTTGCAACCACAAGGAACATATGAAAATAAACTTCAAAATTGCTTAGGTATCTAATCTAAAGGTTCAACCGCAATTAACAGGTATACCAAATATGTCAAATAAATTTGTTAATTGATTTAATGTATATAATATTTCTTCTCAATGCTTTGCGTTACACGCAGAACTATAAATATAATATATATTTTGGTTATCTTACATTGTTCAATAAGCTGCATGTGTATTAAGTGTAGGCAAGTTAATTGTATTGGAGAATATATTTTTCCGTTTCTAATTTTAATTGTAAATTTCTATAAATATAATTTCTCTTTTTAAACTGCGAATATCTACTATACTATAACTATCACTGTTCGTGAGATAGACGGACAGTAAACTCTTAGTATAACAAGGTTCCCTTTGCGTACGGAATATATATTTAAACTAATCTGAAGCTCAGTTTTCAATACACAAAACAAGTGACTAATTTGAAAGAAAAATTAGTTCGGAGCCAAAACCTCTAGCAGGTATTTTGATTCACTGATTAACGTAAAAACGTAAAAATACTCATAAAACAATTATGTGTCCTTCCCTATTTTAGTTCAGCACTCGGAAGCAATAAACTCTAATTTTAACTAGAACTGTTTAGGCAACGTACTAAACAACGCAACATGTTTTTACACTTTCCTACAAACATCTAGCAAATATTCTAAACTTAGGGTGTAATTACTTCATAATGACCTAATAGTGTTTTATCAACTATGGCAATGCATTAAACATGAGAAGTTAAAAGAAGATATTGGAAGAGGTACAAATGAGACAATGAAATAATAATTTTGACTTTTATTTACGAATGTACCCAAGTCTTGATGAGCTTAAATTGTACTTGACCGAATTTAAAAGTGCCCGTTTAGTCTGCAATTGGCTTTATGTGTCTAAATTTAATACGAAATATTTGTATTAGTGTACATCAATTTGTGTGATTGGCTTAATAAGTGTGTCGCAATCAACGCTATTGTAGGTTTACGACCTTATGCAAATTATGTTTTAAAACCATTTATATTGGTCGTGTTTGGTTTAATATTTAGGAAGTATAATAATCTTATTTTCGTAGATTTTATTATAAAATAATATTTATACAGTAAAATAAGCTTTATAGAGTTAGGTGTACTAATCGTTACACGCGGTCGCTTTGTATAAACGTCGATTCGAGATTTAATTGAACAATCTTTTATAAAAAATGTAATCCATACTGTATAGAAAGATATAAAAGTTCCATAATATTATTTATCTTTTTCAAAAATGATTATTAAGATTATATTTTCATCTAATTCTAGAACCCTTCGATTAAAATTGACGATAAGCCTCGATGTTTTCATGTAAATTCAAGTAAACAAGTATCCAGACAGGAGTTTCATAGAGCTTTAACGAATAGGGTCAGTCTTTTTATAGGATTATTCACGTAAAAATGTGTTATCGTCGATAGTCTTTAGTTATGTATTTTCAAAACTATATTACCTTAGTCCTTGGAATTTGTTACCTCATTTGTTAAGTATTAGTTCATGACATGAGGACTAAGACTAACCATTTAGTATGTAACTATTCACATTTCGCAAAAGGTCGTCGGAATCTTCTGGTAAATAGCAAAATATATAATTTAATGATATATGTCACTGAACTTCTCTCAAACGACTGGACCGATTTTGATGAAATTTTTTGTGTGTGTTCAAGGGGATCTGGGAATAGAATAGAATAGAATAGAAGAATTTTCACCCTTCTACGATCAACCCTTATTTTTTATTAATTAATTGAAAATTGAAATCACATGTATGGCAAAATAACGTTTGCCGGATCAGCTAGTAGCATAATATAATTTAATTATGTAACGGTATGTAGTAAGTTTCATTTTAATTAACAAAAGATCAAAATATCGCAATCAAGGCAAGGATATAAGAGGAGGATTTGTATTTCCAACCAAAAAAATAGTAACTTACTAGAAACGAGTGGTTTTAATGCATGATTGCTTCAGATTCCAGCATAATTACTTAATTTGCTTCTTTATGGATTCTTATCTGGATCACTTTAAAATGTATGTCAGACACATCATCACCAGCTTTATTACAATATATATTTATAACTTTACACGATTGACATACTTGATGTTTCGGATTTGTGGTTGGACCTGTCGATGTCGGTTGCTTAGCCTTTGCTTTAGCTGTTACAGAGTCACGGCGAGAAGCTTCGAGAGTATCCGATACTCGATGGATATGTTTCTCACTTTCTGGTTCTTAAGAGGAAATATATTGATTAATAAATGGGACTCAGCACGACTAATATTGAGAATCACACACTCTTTAGCCTAATATTGTCCACGCGAGCATTTAAATAAAAGTACTGTAGCGGATTTAAATTTATTACATTATTAGTGTAACTTGACATTACCAGTGCTTAAGATAAAATATTTGCGTTTATCGAATACTACCACGAATGTATTATATAAAGAGTTCATAAAAATATGATGTAAGCGTTATATGAGGTCTCTATTAGTTTGCAAGTCGCGTTTTCCACACTCGTCTACGGATCATGTCGGACTATATAAAATTGCCGGGGATTTCTCGATGAAGTGAGCTCCCTCTAATTGGAGCTTACAATGCTATTTATTTGAGAATCGCTAACGTTATTTGATTAATGACAATTTATGAACTTCTCTTAATATATGCTTAGAGTTTAGTTAATAAAATGTAACCGTCACTGACATCTGCATTGTTTATAATGACTTTACCATTTGTTTTTTTTGTGTAGAATGAATTATCATTTGACGTATACTAAATTTAAAAAATAAATGTGATTGGTTACACAAAACTCTCAACGCGATGGATATTTTAAATAGGCGTGAAAAGAAGCCGTATTTTTCTATCGCATTAGTATGGTTCAGTGCTATCCTTGCGGCGGCAATAGATTGCTCTATGCAATCAAAACAATTATTTTGCAATTAGAAAATTTTTCTTGTATGTTGAAAATAAACTTTGGAATATGATCAAGGCATTTTAAAAAAATCTTTATTTATGATACTAATTATTAATAATCTGATATATGTATAATAAAACCAATTACTATTAGTCTGACATCATGTCAAAAAATTATGCTAACGATCTTGCGAGCCAAGCTCCAGCGAGATTTTTTGTCCTGTGTACTCGAAATCTTAGGGGACTCCAACGAGGAGACGATCATAGTTCGTGGAAAGTCCTTGTATTGTCTTTTAAATAACGAATTCGTTTATTCTTCTCTAATTCTTACTTAGCCAGAAGGCATCTGAAGAAAGCTAAAAACAAGCAAAACTTTTCCAATTTTAGTATTTATATATTTAAATAGAAGATTAGGGAGAACATTATTCTATTTAGATTTGGTGACTGGAACATTATTTCGCCACCGGGCGGTTGTCAAATCGAAATCGTTACTTGGGCGGGGCGAGCGCGCGCCGGCCAATCCAAACACTCACTTGAACTTACCTATTCTTGGAGACATCCCAAAACATCTAACTTATAATTATATAATCTGTTATATACTAAGGAAAAACACAACCGCTTATTCCAACCCATCTAAAAATATAATCAGTTTATCTTTAGCATCGTTCGTCATACCCGACTTAAACCGAGTACACGTTATAGTTATACTTTTACGAAAGACCTTAATATAATATACATAAATCGTTGTACCTTGAATAAAGAAGCCAGATAAAAATCTTTTAGTATCTTTGGAATGGTAAAATGCAACATAAGCTTGTAGGCGGGAAGAAATTTCAGATAAACGCAAACTTCGACTAGGCCTTCTAAAATTACATAATAAGCAATATTTAATAAAAAACCATCATTGACCGACATTTATTTTGAAGAATTATTTATTTTGTTTAGCATAATTCGAATCTAAAATATGGTCAGTTCGTTTTATAGTAGGACTAACACTTATTTAATAGAGCTCGCGATTTATACGTAAGTTACGAAACGTTTTTTAAAGTATAAATTTGACAATTTCAGGTATCAAAAGCGGAGGATATCTTTTTGGAAGGGGAAAATGAGGCTTCAAATGAATTCTTAGAAGTGGATACCGGAGACTTAGGCATCGGAAAACATCTAGAGAGGCTAAAACGACAGTTAAATTTCTTTTGTAAGTATATTTTAAATTTATCCAGATTAAAATTATCTTGGATATATCTCGGGCGTGCCTTTTTTCCCCGGTAAGCGCCAAATTGTTTTTAATATCAACTGATATATAATTTATATTTTCCAGCATTTTTCACCACAACAACGGCGCCTCCACCAGAGGCATATGATAGTGTTACAGAAGACGATGAAGATATCGGGTAATCTTTTATATACATGTAGTATATTAAAATAAAAAGCACTTTCGGTAATGACCGAAGTGTCTTCTGAAAGATGATATATATTCATATTCATCCATATGCCACCGCCGTTATGTTCTATCCAATTAGAAACAGTTTAACATTAGTCATACATTTAAAACCATTTTCAAATCCAACAGTAATGTACCCTATATTATTTATAGTAAGACATAATACATGCCAAAGACAGCTTTAAATTATCTCTATGCAACCTGCTTCTGGCGGGCGAAACGTTAATTAAAACACAGTCTATTGTTTTTCATGTGAAAACTCTGTAGCAAATTTAATGTTATTAAAATGATTTTTCATTGTATCCATTTCAGAAATAAGTTCGAAGATGTGGAAAACGAGGTCGATGGGGGATCTGGTGTTCCCGATCGAACTGAGTCAGAGCCAAAAGAAAGTATGTATCTATATTTGGTTTTATTTATGATAATGTTGTATTATATAAGTTTTCGTACACGAAATAACTGTTATTCTAAACAGTATAAAATATTTTGGAAATAAATACCCGAATAATATATATAACTAATATCTATTGAGAATATATAAAATACAACTAAATTTTTTAACCTCCTCCTATTTAAAAAAAATATATTTACAAGCAGTCGGAAGCAATCCGAGTGTTTGATTTATCTGCTTTATTATCGCTATATTAGAAGTTATGTTATGTTACAGAAACTCTTCGAGTGACATTTGTGGTAATGGAGCCTTACCAAATGAACTACTCTAACAGAGACTCATTGGAATTCCAAAACTTCTCAAAGTCTTTAGCTGAGGCTGTTAATGCAGTGTTCAGAGACCTACCTGGAACTCATAGAGCCAGTCTAGTTAGAATTCAGTAAGTTTTTAATAGTTTTATTCTTTACCGATTTTCGTTACCTTATAAAACGTATACTCATAGTAATTTATTTTTACACTCTGTATGTAATTATAATTATTACATAATCTAATTATAATAAAAAAATGTAACGAGTGGCTTTATCGCTAACAAGCTATCTCTTATACGCAACCGTAATGAGGAGAAAGAAAATGCTTTGAGCATATGCTTGAAAAAATACTAAATTAACATGAAAATGGAAGGCTTAAAATCACTAAAAATCATATTTAGCAGTATACAGCAACACAATGCAATGTACCATTCGCTTTATTAGAATACTGTATTGTATTACTGATTCTAAATAATTCCACGGATTACATCTTTGCAGCGACTAGAACAGCTTTTAATTGCAAAGACGTAAATCGTTTATTCACAAAAATTAATATAATTTCAGATCCAGAGCGACAGATGAGTTCTCTTGCAAAGTGACACTCGAAATCGTCACTACAGGCTATGATGACACCGACAGAATCGCTGAACTTCTGCGAAACCACATCCAGAAGAAGATGAAACTCGGTGACGTCGCAGTAAGCGATGAAGACTTTAGCGCCATCGTGATCGATCCAGGTTTGGTTTTATTCAAAATACACGTTTACATACAGATTTATTTGAAGATCATCACATGTGACGTAAATATGCAGAAAAACGCATACTATTTAAAATTAATTTCTATAGTTATGTAAAAGGACTTAAGCACACCTCACAGAGGAAAATTACCCGTCCAACAAAAATTTGCGCATTCATAAACATCTACAATTGGCAATTTTCCATTCCCTAGCATATAGTACGCCCCTTGATTCATGCTCATCGGATCAGTTGACTTGCTCAGACGGTAGATGCATACCAGGAACAGCAAGATGCGACGGAAACAGAGACTGTCCCGATAATTCTGATGAAATTGGCTGTCCTTATGGTATTCTTTTATTTTCCAAATTTTTCCAACTTATTTATTTTACATGGTTAATTTCTTTTTCAAATATTTGGCTGACAAAGTTACCCTAAAAATGTGATGTGCTTTTTTTATACTATTAAACACATACATGTATTGATAATATTGTGTAGTTTGGGTAGCTTATTATAAATGCAGACTTCAGCGCAAAAGTAATCAAATATTGTTATAAAACTGTATAGTTTTACCAACTTCCTCCGAGTAATATTTATTAAACCTAATTATCATGGAGTTTCATAATTTATAACAAGCATTATGAGATTGTAAATCTAAAGACAAAACGAGGTGTCGAAATGAGTTGATCGCGTTTGTTTAAACGGAAAGACGATCTTATAGATCAATTACAAACTGCCAACGCATAACCTCGTCCCATCATTTCGATAGACATTTTAACATTGACATCACATATAATATATATTACATAAAAACATGTTGTTCTTAAAATTAAGCTTTACTTATAAAATCATGACAACTCGATCTGCTACTTTTATTTTTATTTAGTTGCTTGTTTAAAATATCCATACTGTGTTTGAGTATTTTATATTTTTTATGTTATATTCTCTTATATTTCTTACATTATTCTTTATTTTTTAACCAAGAAGAAAACAGCAATCAAGAGCAAGGTCAGTACGATCCAGAAAACCCAGATGAGAACAGAAATGGTGATGATCAGTTTGGACAAGAAAATCCTGATGACGATTATCCCAATCCAGAAATAAACGAAAATACACCAAGTCCTTACAATGAAAATGAAAGGGAAGATGAGCTGATTTCTCCCTATGATAAGCCAAAAGACGAAAACAACGAAGAAAGTCCTTATGACAATACGAACGGAAATGATGATGATAACTTTATAATTCCTAGCAATGCCGACACAAATCGAGGTGGAGAATCTTATTCGAATGGAGGTACCTGTTATGTTTTTTTTGTTTTTTTTTAGTTTGTATGTAAAACGTATAGTGAAAGACAAATAAAGTGATTTCAAAGAGAATAGATAAACAGAAAACAATTTAAAAAATACAAATTAAAAAACAGTTTTTTTCTCAAATACTATTATTATATAGAAAATGCTTTGTCTGAGCTATGCTGAGGACACGCTGTATTAGAGAGCATTTAACTTTAAGTTTATCATATCAGAAGAATACTTTGTAAGTTAATGATGATTACTTTCGTTTATTTATTTTTTTAATTTTCTTTCTTTTTTTTACTTAAAGACAGGGGAGACACACCTGATTTGCAACCAACAGACACTGCGACGGACTATCCTGGCTTGGACGAAACATCAGAAAGTATGTACCAGGTTTATAAATGAAAGCCAGGTGAACGAAAGCAGCTAGAAATGAAATCTATCAAAGCAGTGAAAATTACATAACCAATGCTTAGGCAAATCTAAATCTAAAAAATAATAGTAAATATAGTCAACACCCTCATTTAGGACTTAATCAAACTACACTTTGTCAATTGCACTCACATTCGCCTGTGTTTTTTGTCTGTTTATATTTTAGTTAATTGTGTTATATTGTTTTTTCTACAACAGAGTAAACTCCGTTGACCGTTTTGTACCTGGAATGTGTTGAGATCACGAATTGGCTGTTGATTTCATCACTAATAAATTAATAACTGCAACCAGTCCCAAAAGCCACCAATATAAAATATGATACGCTGCCGTTACGTCTAATATGTAGGGAAGGTGTTAACTATATAAGATTGCCAATGATTCTACATCAAATTTATAGTTATCACTAAGCCATAAACTTCGTCGACAGATTGTCCTGAGAATGCAATGCGATGCGATGAGACTCGCTGCGTCCCACTATCACAACGCTGTGACCAGAACAGAGACTGCAACGACGGCGCTGATGAGGAAGGTTGTCCCGATGGTGAGTACTAGTTACAATTAAATGATTTCAGCAAGCAAACTCGCCTAGTTCAATTTTAAGTTGAAGAGGGTTTTTTGAAATAACCAAAAGTGTACAGAGAATATAACACAAATTTGACCTATACCCAAATATACGAATACCAAATATATTTTAGAACGACGCTCTATACTAGCTATCTTAGGTGCTCGATTTACCTTTAATTTGATTACCAACTACCTTCATTGGTATCCAAAATATTATATGAATAGCTCAATTTTACGCACGAAATGACCAATCGGCCCGATTGGATTAAATTAAAGTATTATTAGGTATTTATACCTACCGATATTAACGATTTTGAGCAACGGTTATCAAGTACAATGCAACCAAACACAACGTTTGTTGGATTGTTTTTACTTTCAATTAATGCAAGTATATGAAAGAAAGTTTAGTTTCGTACCTCTCAATCAAAACAGAAATACTGAACAGTCATTCTGTTACTGATAATTAACTACAGGTACTGAATTACATTTCAATAAATCTTAATGTTACATAAAATTAATTTATCATCGGTTAAGATGGGATCGATTTAAAGCACAATACGGAACCGACCTAATTGTTAATAGCCGTCTTGCATATTCATACACATTTACAAAGTACGTACTAGATGTACTAGATGTGAATAAAATTCATTCCTTGAAAAACGATCATTAATGTAGCAATAAATATGATTTCTTAATAGTAGTTCATTAAATTGATCTTTGCTTATTATTTCGTCTCTACTATTGTTATTATCAGCTAATTATTGTATCATGCTTAAATATCACAAACTTCAATTTGCTTATATAGTATTTATTAGAAAATTTACCTTTGTTACGTATTATGTAGTTTATTTTCTTCGCTGTTGTGTACTATGTGTGATGTGATTATATTATATCATCACTATTAATAATAATAACATCTTAAAAGTAGACGGCTCGACTATACGCGTATTTCCAATATACCCATTTCATAATTCTTAACAAGCTTAATGATATTAAAATAAACAGCATAATGCTCTCATTAAGGAATGTCGAGTGGACCAGAAATCTCAAGTACTGAAACACTGTATAATTATTACATAAACCGTTCTAATAGTGCGTTTCGTGGGAAATAAATTATTTATTTATTTAAGACCCTATTAAGCTATTCGTCTCAGCATATATTTTATGACGTGACTTATGTTTATTCTAAGTCTACGCGCAGAATATACGTACATAAAAACAATTTCAAATCATCCTCAAACCTCTTGTAAACGCAATTGTATAATGATTTATAACGTCCTATTTCCGTTCACATTCAAAGTAATTTGCAAAAGTAACAATAATATTTGTAATCACTAAACCAGCTCGGTTTTATGGTGATGAGTTTTTCAGCAGTTCCCCTTTATTGTTGAGCGTTTAACTCACTAAATGTATATAACGTAATACAATCTGGAATTTTTGGGTCAAAGAAAAACTGCTGCCAGATCAAACCCACTAAGTTCTCCAGGTCTTTTGGGAGTCTCCTTTTTCTTGTTAAATTTACGTCTCTGAGCGTAATGGGTTAGATGTGTCAGGTCCGATGATAGTTTGAGTGTGGGTTTAAAAAATATCTACTAAATATCATAAAGCTGAAGAGTTTGTTATTTCGCGATAACCTAACGACCTACCGGCTCGATTGTAAAAATATTTTTGTTTTGGATAGTGCATTTATCGAGGAAATCGAACGAATCAAATATGTACCTCACTGATTAACTATACCCCTAGTAAGTAATTGCTACAAAAATTTTAAATGAATTTATAGTACGCTCGTAAATTGTACGTAAAAATTTAATTTGAACCACTTTGTACCAATCAAGGAGGCGCCTCTTAGGCCTATAGTTTTGATTAAGATTCGCGAGTGATAAATTCCATTGCTTGCTAATGCTTCATTTACAACGAATACGTAATGTTCGTAACGCGTTTATTTAATTGAGATTTTTGATTTTTTGATTTTTTAAAACTTGTTTGCCGTTTGTACCTTCTAACACAAAATCAATATTCTTTCCTATCAATCCGGAAATTTATCTTCAAAAGTATTATATCATATATATAAATTATAGTTATATAATTATTGTTAGATTATATAGATTCTAGTTCTTATGAACGAGTATACATCCCTTTATTTTTAATCACATGGGACGTCCTTTACCTTGTAACTGAAAGTTTATCGGTTCCCAGATAATATTCTTGCCCCTGGTTCACCATCTAAATGCACTCACAAAAAAATGTCATATAGAACATTGTACCAAACACACGCACATTCTTTAAAGATTTTATTACCAAAGTATAAAAGGTTAAGGGTTACCTTTGTAAGGATCATATAACGTTGACGAAGATTCAAGACACTACAGATCTCTTTGAAACCTGATATGTTAAGATTAACTCTAGGACGCTGAGATATAAGTACGTAACTACGTAGTTCGGCTGTGTATCTTCGGTTTAGACTTCATAAGTCCAGTTAATATTATCTTTTATTGACATAACTATTACTCATTTAAAGAAAAACACTTTGTTAACGGATTAAGTTATGTCACGTAGTCTACCGTGACCACGCACGCTGTAAAGTACGCGAAACGTCGGGAAAATTTAAAATTATGTAATACTTAAATTTTGTAAAAATACATAACTTGATACGATGACAAAGTGTTATTCTTTAAAAAGCCCAGTCAAGTCAACAATCATGAAGTTTTAAATAATTGTGAAAATTAATAAGGACATATATTAACATAACTATGAGAGCATACAGAGCTCTTTTTCTTAGTGTTCTTCACAATACGTAATTATGATGTCTGGGTTCCATTCCCGCAGAAACAATATTTTATTTGTACAATACTGAAAGACCACCTTACACTGGTATCATAACGAACACAGAATTTGTATAGAGCTTCGTGTGAAACAAATGCAGTATTGGCTTGCGAATTTTTTCTATACAGCCTTATTTTACACCACCCTCTTTAAACGCGTTGGAAACACTCACACTTCCGATTAATCCAACAGCACCTACATTACACTGTTCTATCGGAAATTTAGCTGCTTCTATTATGCCTCCTTCGCACTCTGGTCTTTATTTCCCCTTCCCCTGCTAACGAAATCAGGATTGTGTAGACAAGTAACGAAATATGTATAATGATATAAACTGTTTGACGTGTGATTTATCGTATTCGATAGCAGTGTGTCAGTATCGTAAAATATGGTATTCTGTGACTCTTAGATGCCTTGCGTGGTTTGGTTAATCGATATTGTGATTCATAGACTTTGATCATTGCATGTGGTTAATATGAACTAATATTGCGTTGAACATAAGGCTATATATGCATATATAATATTGTTGCATTACCCGCTGGTGATTTCGTATGTTACAATTGTAATAATAATGACATAAACCTGTCATGGAAATGGGGCTGTATTTGAAATACGAAATAAAATTTTGGCCTGAACGAGGGTAATTATTGGCTTGCAATATATGACAAGAAGCGTTCAACGCTTCTTGTCATCACTAGTCACATAACTACTCTTACTTACGAACAATATTTACAGTATAATATAGGAAATAGCAAGTGTGTAGAGCCCTTAAAACTAGCTGACATAGTTCGTGCATCGTCACATGGCAGCAGAATTTGAGCGGCAACAATCAGTTAATTCAATTTGAATTCAAATTTTTGTTACGATTTAGATTTTAATCAAACGAGCTATTTTTGATTCGATATAAACTTTCAAGCCTATAAAATAAACAAATTGCACGAATTATTGACAAACCAAATCATATTATTGAAATTTTTTGTAAAAAAAAAAGCGTAACATTCATTACACTGATGTTTTTGTGTGCATTTTTGTGACTGAGAATGCTATTGACATATTTTAAGTCAAGGGATATTTGAACCCCAATTTATTACATTATTTATAGAAGTAGACGTTTCAAGGGCGCTTATGCAGTAATAAATTAATTATGTTTATGTTAAGTTTTTTAAATGAATATAATCCCTCTCATGCTTCGTTCGTTGACCATCAATTTCATCAATTCTACTTAAACATTTTCGTTTATCATTTGTTGTCGTTAGAAGAAGGTTGATTTTTCGAAACATTTCAAAGTGTAGATAATAACCACGCGTTGTTTTCTCTACAAAAATTAATTGGTGAATTAAACTTTCAGGGCTGGTAATCAAAAGCTAACACTATTCCTAATAACACAAACTGAAATTAATAAATTCATATTATACAAATTGAGGAGCTTTTTTTTTCATAACTAAATAAGTCCCTTTCATAATAGAATGTCTGTGAAGGGTTGCGTGCCTCGTGCTGTTCACTTTTCGATATACGTCCTACCTATATCCCACAAATCTTCGGGGGATACACAAAATTGCCGATATTAACTCGATTAAGTATTTTAGGTACTTTTTCGTACTTGAATTGAATAGGGTTGTTTCTTTTTAAATGTTGAAATGTTAGGAATTTTTGACATATAACCTACTCAACCCCCACAACTTTCAACAGTGTATCGCGGTCGGTCTTAATCTATATTGGTATTGCTTACCTGGTTGACTCGCCACATTTGCCCTTGGCTTTGAAACTTTATCAAAATTATAGACAGATTTGTTTCTTTATTATCTAGATTTCTGAATTATCAGTATTAGGTTAAATTTTGACACAAAGATAACATAAGCGTGTCTAAAAATGAGACCGGTTACTACAAACAATTTACCCAATGCCATTATTTATACAATAATAAGTAATAAAACTACCACATAAGTCGTCGATATAATATGTATAGGAGAACTGATGGAGTACACTATTATTTGATTTTAATACCTTATCTTTCAATAATGTTCTTAAAACTCTTAAACCATCACCGGCCCCAGAAATTTAATGTAAACTCTATAATCATGTATACATTACTAATTAAAATTCACAAAGAGTTAATCTAATGTAAAGTTATGTATGTTGAGTTGTAAATTACGGGGCTGAATCAGCGACAAGCACTGAATGTTTAGTGCACGAGTTCTCTATAAAAGTGGCCACACATAAATCAGGTGCGGCTGACATGGGAAGATAGTGTCGCGATCGGAATGACGCGCGACGGAAGAATTGTCGTGCGTCCGACGACACTTTAACTCTTAAATAGTAGCGATTCTAAGTAACTCACAAGTTATATGTCCTCTTTTAGACCCACTATACTCTTACCAAGCAATTAACCTTAGGTAACGATTATTGCTGCAAGCATGGTGTAGTTGTTGCAGTACCGTTTAAAAGAGTGGCGAAGTGTTTCTTGGCAGGTCTCGTCCGATCTACGCCCTTGATTTTTGAACTGGCAGTAAATATAAATTTAGAAACAGTAATAATATATTTTTAATGTTTAGACGTTCATAAGTAACTGTACACTAGTACAATATATCTATTTCTAACTTTGAGCACTACTTGATTTTGCCAAATCTGAAGTATCCTGTGTGCTCTCAACTCGAAGAAACATCTTTAATACGTTATAAGAATAGCATGATATATGTTCTGTTTCTTTCTGTACTCTACGTCTAGTTATGTACTCGAAGATTTCTATAGATATTAGAAAATACACCATTTATCGTAAAATTCAAAATATTCGATATACACTATTTGTTAGTACATAATGTAATAAATGTTGTTCTCATCGCTTTGCCCCTAACATTGGTAAGTGTCACTGATTTATTAGATGCCTCTCATTGTACGAGTATAGAAGTTAGTCTTAATGAGTGTATCATTGCGTAAGAATGATGACATCATGTTCTATGATTCGCTGTATTACAAACCCATTAGGCAAATATTTTCGTTTAATAAACCATTGGAATGATTTCTGACGTCTCTGATATCCAGATGGTGGGAACAGTGATATTTTGTGAAGTAAACTTTCCTCTTGTATGATCTGTACATTTCTTTTTTAATTCGTGTTTATACTCTGAGTATGAATTTCATCACAATATATTTTTTAACAATAGAGACCATATTTTAATTAAACAATTTATTTCTGTAAAAACAGCACCTCAGGTTTTTCAATTGAAATCGAATAAAAATGAATACTTGCGGATTGAAACCTTCACTAATCATCTTAGCATTGAAGGTGTCGCAATCATTTTGTATTATATATAAAAATTACACGCAAACAAGCATTTCTAAGGCTTACTTTCAATTTTTAACTGCTGACGAGTCACGGTGTTTTCTATGAAAAACACTAGCTGTCAAATGCGTCGTCTTTAGAAACTGTAACAATTCGCGATTGCTATAGCAGAGATACCGCTCGTATTTTGTATAAAAATTTGTTAAGTATACGTCGCTTAGGTTTATAATTCTTCGGCTAAAAAGTTTGTTCAGTTAAAAAAATCTATCAGTATCGCATGCACGACCACCATTCAACACATTTTATGACGTACTTCCGACAGTATATCGGTTTTTGTTTAAACGAATGTCAGACGGTGATCATATCCTGCCACAAGTTCTACATATTCATATATGTAATTTCAGAGATAGTTTTTGTCAGAACTTTGCACTCTGTCCTGCGATTCTAACGTACATATAATTAAGTCAACGAGCGATAGCAGAATGTAGAAAACTTTTTGCCGTGTCAATTTTATATAATATCACTTTCATTTAAACAAGCGAGCAGTTTATACAAGGACCAATTTTTTTTTTATATTTAGTACAAATTTCACAGAAAATTTTCCTATTCTGCCAGCCTGCAAATATCATCTATAATGTACGCAAATCAAAGTATTGTTTTAATAATTAAATTTGTATAACAACTGAGTACACATCATAGAAGAAGTAACTTATCATATTTGGGAATTTTATCAAATGCCGGTCGTAAACAACGTCATGTCTTGCTAATAATCTTTTAAATTGGAGCATCGTTTGTTTGGTTTGCACAGGAATGCAATCGCTATCTCATATTATGACGTCACGTGTATGTGATTCGTAATAATCCCAACACAATATGATATTTAGAGAACTTGGTCACTATGTCAGTGGTATTCGCTTCATATTTTTTATTAACTTTTTTTACTAAAAGGCACGTAGATTCGATTTTTGCTTTTACCGTTGTTTTTGGCTCTTAGGCATGTCGGTTTCCTCGTGATATTTTCATTCATAATTCACACATAATTGTCTATACGAAAAAATTCCATTGGTCCACCGTCGTGTTTCAAACTACTTTAGGTTTGAGAGCCGCCCATCCACTTGTCCAACGCTGCACACAATAAATCAGAGTGTCAATAAATTAATACAAAAAACTTTGATATCAATCTCGCCTTTCTAAATATATATATACATATACTTCAGAAAAAGAACTACAGATTTTAAAAGTTTTAGTTTTAAAATATTTATCAATAACTTAATATGATGCATATCCAAAATTTACGAATTTCAACTAATCCTAACTGAATAATATTATAATACTGATATTATAAAAGTATCAAATACCAGCCGTAGTCTGAGAAAAATCACAAAAAATGATATTCTGATAAAAACAATATATTACTAGTTATTTTTTATACTGTGGCATTTTCAATAAACTAATGCGATATGACAAAATTCAAAGTATAATACATTAGAATTACAGCTTAACCAGTTCAAAACCTCAACAACAATGTGTTGATAATGATTGATGAAAACACCGTAATATGAACAAGTTTCTATTTTATTGTATATAAAAACAGGGTTCAGATTACATTACAACAATACTTTGTCGTTTAATCAAGCTAACGGTTAGATATTTGGTAACAATGATTAAGTTTGTTCGAGGACAAATATATTAAACCGCCGTCCGCGGCGCGGTCGTGAAATGGGTAGCTAGTATAATCGATTTTTGAAGGCTTATGTATTTGATGAACTTATAATGATTTCTTGGGTCACAGATTAGCAGAATATGTACCTAAGAAACTTTAAAGCTGGGTTTAGGCTGGACATGTTGTATTCATCACAGTTTTGTTACTTAAGAACAGGTGTTCGTTAATAGAATAATCTACTAATACATAGAATACATAGGTTCTGAACTACACTTACAACTTACTTTCAATTAAAAAAATAAAAATCTGTTAAAACTAAAACTTGACGTACACGAAACGTTGAACTATTTTAAATTGTGATAATATACTATATAATTAGGATAATTGTTTAAACTCTACTTAAAGTGAGCTGTTAGTGTCTCATAATTATTATCAAAATATAATAATTGTTCGTTGTGAGAACGATCGATATTTGTTAATATTTTTATAATACAGGCGTGGCCTATATTTCTTAATTGTATAAACAAATAGGTAGCTGACATAGTTACGCATACATATTATGAGTTTCTTAGAACTCTATCACGGTGAGATTAGTTTACCATGCTGTCTTGTACGTGGTTTATGTGACTAACGTACTAATAATATATTTACTATCAACCATTTAGCGTCATGTCAATATAATTCGGAGAATTAGATGTACAGTTGCAAGCTGTAACAAACTACAAGGGAAAGATTACTGATTAAATATATTTACACTATGTATGCTATACTGTTGCCGTAACCGACCTATTAGCAAAATGTCTAGAAGCCCTTATTAAAGAACAAATTGAGGTTCACCGTCACAGCGTTTTTTCTATATTTTTCACAGCGCCAGAACAAAAATGACATAAATGACTATTTCAAAAGACCAGTGCTGCGCAATTTAATTCTCGACCAGTTAACAATTGATTTACGAAAAATAGACAGATATTTTTAATAACTCAAAGCACGACTGGTGTATAAACTTTAAAATTACGCCCTACTTCTGTAGATTACAAATATTGGCACCCATGTGGGTTGACCCTCCAAATAAGTAGGTACCATTAAATTACAAACAGATAGATAGCATTGACCACTATAATAAAGCGTCATTTTTAATCACGCTTAGTCAACGAATATCGACGTGTGACATGAGTATTTAACCTTAATAACTTTCATATATAAAACATGTCTAAAACGTTAACCGCAATCATGCAGTTACGATCTTTTGTAATGCGTTAGTCTACTTGGAGACGATGAAACCCGATTAATGTTACTCAAAGAGATCTTAGAGGTTGTCTTACTCAGATAGGCTACACTTTTTGTTACTTAGCCCCATATATTTTACGGAACGTAGAAGGGTAAACATTTATTTCTGTTACTTTAACTTCAAGCAATTTTAATACTAATTATTCTTCGTTTAGTTCTTGGTCCAAAAATAGTTTCTCAATTATAAATTGACAAATTATTGAAACTATCATAGATATTGAAATGTATAAATTAAAAACACATTGTATTACAAATATATTCATCCTTATTTTATTTGTCTACTTTCATTTAATTCATCTCTAGTTATCAGCGGACATTGATCCTTATACCTTCTATTTCCAATGGAACTGATATCGTCATATTCAGTCGGATTCGTGCTACAACTTAAATATGATATTGGTTGTAAGTTAGGTTGTCCTAGTTATTCGAGCCGATAATTGACACTGACCTATGGTCATCATTAGACCTTAAAGATTCCTTAAAACCCATGTTAAAGATGAAATTAGCGGAATGAATTTTTAAAGATTAACCTCTGAGAGAACATGTAAAATAGGCACAAACAATGACTACGCGACAAGTTCGAGTACAGATTCCTGTCCTTTCATAATCTTTTGTCCCTTTGACCGTACTTCGGTCGTCTGTCATTATAGGTGACGCAAAGTTTACAAATCTTGAAGGTTATCGAGCAATGTGATCCCCTTATGTATTTGTTCGTCGCTCTTTGTCAAATTTGTAATTACGCGATAATAGAGACGAATCAGCGCATCATTAAAACTGTGTAACAAGACCGAATAAGTTTTACGAACTTTGTAAATTAAGATGTTAAAATAACATAATAACCTTGTGAAATAAAACTACAAAGGTACAGAAAACTCTCAACTATGTAGCACTTTCTCCTCTTGAGTTCATTGCTAATCCGTTTAAATGTGCTAAGCTGTTAGCGGAAGGACACTCTAAAATACTATATCTACGTTCAACGCTGTGAAATGAAGCTATATAAATCATATTTTTTTAGTACACCCAAGATAGATATTACACAGTCTTATATAATTATCATTTTTATAATTCACACAATAATACGACCACGGAAGCCCAACCGAAAATACGCTATGGCGGTCGTGACTCGCTATGGACAATCGATTTTGTATAGAAATAGTACTACAGGCAGAGGATAGTGTCTCATATAGTTATGGCCTCTGGAAAAATTAGTATAACCCTAACTTGCTTTTAATTCTTACATACTAATCAAGAGAATACATCTTTCTGAAATATTCTGTGATTAAGGCTTCTGAAGGGATTTGTATGTGTATGCAGGGATATTGTTTTATATCCTGAAATATGCCCTGCACTTCCCATGCTCACATTAACCTTTGTATATAAGATTGTAGTTTAAAGCGAGCGACCTGACCTTTAGAATATCTCATCGGTATACAATATATGTTAGTTGCACATTGTGAAAATAATTTCTTTTCAAAGTTCGTGCCACTAAACCGATAAGCTTGTAAATTTAATGTTTCATCAATGGATATAATCCGAGAAGACGTTTCGAGAGCCATAAGATGTGAAACTATAAATAGTACAGTACTCCATACGACCCATATTGAGGGACTTAGAAATTTCAAAGTGCCACGTCAGTCACACGTTTTCGATGACAAAGTTTTCTGTAACACTTTACAAGGTAAGGTACAGCGGTCACACTTCCAACTTTCAAACGACACTTGCCTACATTACTCCAAATTTTACCCACCCACTACTACGCTCTGTAATGAAACTGGACTTAACATACCTCATTAACGGGTGTTTCTTTGTTCGCGACAAAAGCAGGAAGTTTGAATAGAATATGCAATAGTTTTATCAACGTCTTAACTAGTATCTAGACTTAGATCTGGCCGTTGCATACACAACATATGCGCAATTTTACGTTCCTATTAGCATTAGTCCAAATTTACTTAAAATGCCATATGCACTGCACCTAATTCGCTCTAAATATTTCAACTTCATTAAACAACAATAGGTGATTTATTTCGCAGTGGATGCAATCACATGATTGTCTATGCTAATTTGATTTTTGGTGTCCCAACAAGTTGGCGACAGAATGTGGAAGTTTGCAAACATCCTTAGTGAGTTGGTGCACAGTGTTCGAGAGGTTTGACAGGCCCTTTTATGCACCCAGCGTTACTCGATGTACCCCAAGCAATTAATGCGTTAATTTAGAATCGACTGGAGCAATGTAGCTATCTGCGAAGTTCTAGTCCGTACTCGCCAGTCGGCTTACAGCTAGTCGAACACGGCGCGGGCCGACGGTTGGACGTTCTTTACCGCGCGGTTAGTCCACATTCATCCGTAAGTTTTGTGACAGTATCCCAAACTTAACCCGACACAACTTTTCTTGGTCCCTTCTCGGCTACTCACAGATGTGGACCAATTTAAAAACCAAAACTTATTCTAACATTTCTTCACTCGCGTTCGGAGTTTTTAAACTTAAAATTGCCGTTCTGCTGATTTGTTACGAAGTTGAATTGTGAAAAATCGCTTAGAAAATGCCAGTTAATTTATCACTATTACGTACTGTATTTTCATATTCGGTAAATATATGTTTTAGTTACAAATTAAAATTAAAAAAAGATGGTAAATGCAATCATAGTGTTTTAGATATTTCTTCAGTATCACAATTGTTTTATAATATTTCGTAAGAATTTAAAAATAATAATGGGATTAAAACGATTGCTCGCGGATGTATCGTTACGTTAATAAGAGAGTTTTTTGAAGGCTTCGCACGTAATCTCGTTATCAATGCAAACAGAACTCTATGTAATTGATAGCATCATTACGCAGAACAGATTTTAACATGCTTGTAAATTTTTAGTCTGAGCGATCAGAATAAACGAAGATTTTTTATTCAGACGAAAAAAGTATTTTCTAATACAAAAAAAACCTCAAGCGAAGCGCTAATATTCTGAGCTTTTTTGCTGGTTGAATAATATTGGTTTGTCCCCTTTGCCATTTACTCCAATATTGTATTTTCCGAAAATATTTTAACTTTTTTTAAACAAATATTTATTTTTTCGTCCATCCCAATTTTATTTTTACATTCATTGGGATTAATTAATTATAATTAAACGATATACGAACCTTTCCAATCTGCAGATATTTGTGGAAAAACACAAAAAGAGACTTGCTGAAAATAAAACTTTGTAGTTTTTAAACATAACGCGATTTTAAAATAGTCACTAACAAAACCGACAAACCGACCGGACCGCCCGAACTCTTTCTAAACTCAAATTCCAATTAATTAAAAATATTATGAAAAATAATATTCTAAAAATGTTTTATTTTATGGAATATTGCATTTAAGGGAAACTTCGAATAAAATGTATATTTGCCCAATGTATGTTGTAATGTAATGTTTAAATTACATTAATACATATTGTTGATGTCTTGCGACGAACAACTCCCAAAACTAAAATAAAGTTTTCTCATAAACTTTCAATGAGTAATTACAACAGTAGCATCCTGACAAATTCGTTGTTACTTAAACAGTGTCGATTTAGATAGGTTCTAAATTGATTGTTCATGTTTCATAATATAAGATTTAGTACAATGATTTGGTACCACTCATCTAAACTCATGTCTCTATGTCATATTATTTTCTTTATTTTTTGGTTCATCAAGTAAAGATAAAGTTTTTGAAAATGTTGTAGGGTCTAAGGATTTATGGCAATTTGATAAGGTGCAATGATTTTTATTTATTGATTCATATAACTTATATAATTAAAACCAATGCTACTCCTTTATAGGGCGATTGCAATACTTGTAAAAGTAGGAAAAAATAAAAGCTCCTTGCAAATATTTAAATAGCTATATATACAAATATTATATAGGTGTACGCCGTGAGGCTCTTAAATGTAGACACACTGTCGCGGCTTTAAATATAATAAATAAAAAATTCTATATCTATAGAATTAATATATATTTAAATATATTAAATTATTAATTAACCAAATAAATATATAAAGATGCGCGTGCGGTGGCCTAAGCGGGTACGGCCCATAGTTTTACATATGTAGATTATATTCTTGTACATTCCTTATTTTTTCTTATATATAACAGAGGGACTAATGATTTCGTAGATCGTGAAATTTTGATATGATTTCCCTTGAAGGCTTTTAATAATATCCTAAGCTAATATCTTACATGCAAATGTATATAACGACTAGGTTGCAGACCATTTTGACTATAAAAACAAAACTTACTAAAACAAATGGTTGTGCTTTTTATAATTATATTATACCTTTATATTATCGGTAAAACACGGCTCGAAGTATTATTTAAATTCAGATTATTTTTTTAAAATATCCTACAAACTTGTAGTACTTAGATATAAATATCTCAAATATCTTAAAAACTAATTCAATCTCTTATATTCTGATAATTATATATAACGCTCCTCTTAAAGATGCATCTTGGAAATTCTTTGGTACAGCTCATCGTTTATAGGCAAGATATAGGGATTTTTATCATTAAATTATAGGAATCTCTCCCAGATCGTATTCGTTTAGTTCTTCAATGTCATTAAAAATCTTTTACATAAACACCTCTTATCCTTATCTCATTCCTCCGCCGAATCGTGATTTTTGTATCTCGTGTTCTGTTTAATTATTATTATGTATTTGTTATTATTATTAATATTTTCATTACTTTATGCTATAGGTCCGCTCGCTAGCGTTTCTTTTAGTTATATTTTTATTATAATTACATTATGTTAAGTAATGCAATAGAGAATAAATAAATAAAACTGTAAAATCACAAGACGTCAAGCATTATGCCTGGCTGCGTGTTAAAAAGTAGATTTTAGGACAATCCATTCTTAACCATTAATATTTGCACTGAAATAAGATTCTGTGAAGCTATAAAATTTACTTATGTTCGAAACTCGGTTAGGCCGTTGTATTTAGGTTTATGCATTTGTTAGTAACGGATATATAATAAATAGTTCTTAGATGTTTTCGTAGGCCACAATTACCTAATGGATACTTTTTAAGTGTGTGAATAATCAGCATTGGGCTTGTAGCATGAGATTTTTACCGTCGGTTATAACGCGTTATGTCTTATGAAGTGTAAAAAAGTTTAAGTGTTATGAAGTGATTAGAAGGGTTAGAAAGTTCATAAACAATTATTATTGAGTGTATTCAAATAATAAATTTTAAAACTAACGCATCTTTAGAACATGCAATTTAGTATCTGAGTTTCATTCAAGTACTTTTCATAATTCATTCCAACGTCATGGGGCATGGGGTCTCAGTGGTAGGAGTATAGTTTCTAATTCAATAAGACTTCCTAAGCATACAAACTGGTACATACATTTTTCGAAGGCGTTTGACCACAACCATATAGATTACGGTTGATAAATTGAGATGTATATTTTGAGATAGCCTTTTTAAATCCTCAGAGTATATAATACCATGTGTTGTATTAAAAAGAACCATATAAATCCTTAAAGATCTAAGCGAACTAGAATTCAAAGGAAAGTATCGTATAGAGTTACCAATATCAATACATGCCAAAGGAGGGCAAAGGAATCAAACAGGAAAGTGTTCTTCGTTTTTTCAAGATTTCATATGAATCCTCAAAAATAACTTAAATACCTACTTTTATCTATATTCAATGTATACTTACTCGTTCTAGGACCAAACACTTACTATATAATATTAAATTAGAATTGTATCGCCTTTGCGTTGCCTTTAACGGTAGGTGACGAAACTATTTAAAATTTAATTTATATGAAAAGATTGCTATTATGTATCTCCCTGACCATGATTGCTGTAAAGTACTCGAAATAAATTTGACGATATAAGTTTATATTCCTTAAATAGAACTTCTTCAGTTTTATTATATTATACTGCGGTGTTACGTCTACTTGACGTAATGATAATATAATAATAATGGATATATGATCATTTACTTCATTTTTATAAAAACAAATCGCAATAGACTTCAAAAAACATATTTTTTGTTGAATTTTTGACACTTCAAAGGCGTGCTATCACAAGAAACTTATTTCAATAATATAAGGTGTAGTAAACTGTACAGTAACACGTATATATAACTAACGCGTTTTGTACACCGGCAACACAGACAGGCTAACGTAATAAGTACTAATAATTGTGCATAACATTTAATTAAACCAACATCAAAGTTACTCGCACCGGCATTTAACTATTACATCCGCGTGAGTTCAGATATCTAACGGTAACAGTGGGTTAACAACCCTTTTTCAGCCGCTCATTGAATGAAAATTAGGTCTTCCATTTGTTAGGGCTTGTGTTTGCTATGCGTGTTAATATTAATCTGGAATCAGAGGTACACAATAAATAAAATTTACCCGTTGAATGTTAGGGAGTTATCGTTCTGGTCAGATTCAAATTAACTCAAGTACTGGGTTACATCGTTCGTTACGCATTCGTCAAATGTCAGTTATAAATTAGAAAATAAACGTGACAGTTACGTCTCTTGTGTCAATAATGTAACATGAACCGTAATCATTGATTGCGTTCACAGACTTAAAAAAACAAAGAATTGACAAAAGGCATTATAATTCGAAAATTGTTAATACGAACAATTGTTAGAAAATATGTGTGTGGTAGTGACTCATCCTTTAGATTTTTGGCCTATTATTCGCATATTTTAAAACAGTTCAGCTATATTCTGCATCTCTTTTCTTATTAGGAACTGGCGGTTTTCACGTACGCTAGTTGACACAATGTAATACTATACGAGCAAGTAGTAAATACGCACATAGGAAAATAATTGATACACACCAGGCTCTAAATGCACGTCGTTAACGTGCTTATTACTTCGTAAAATACTGATCCAATTTACTTTTTATTCCCAAAACATGGTATTTAAGGTTTATTTAACAAACATCTCAAGACCCTTACAAATTGTTATTTTGCTATTGGCGCCATTTAAATACGCTTTGATGTGGGGTCGTGTTGTTGAAACGATACGTGATCTTTCTCGTGGAATTACAATTGTCACATCGTATAATGATTACTGAAACTACACATCATATAACTCTTCGCAAATTTATAAGACAATCGAAAAGGAAATTACTTACCGTTATTTAAAATTATTTAATATTTAAAATATTAAAATGAATTATACATCGCCTAACCTAATACACTTATTTAAGGTTATCCGAATTCGAATGTAAAAATATTTCTTGTATAATACTTCGAGTTAAAAAACTACATTAATAGAATATCATATCAGTATCCCTCAAATTGCGACTTCCTTTTCCATAACTTTTCATTTAATACATATAAAGCGTTTGTTGTTGCCATGGTCATTAAGGTCAAAGTAATTGTTTTTCAAGATCTTGTAGAGTACAGCTTAATATATAGCTTATCAGTTGACATAATAGCCCTAAAGAACCCCGAAGATAAACCCAGGTCACGTATTGTGTAAATAACTTATCAAATCTATGCCTATCCAGTGTTTCATTAAACTAATTAATCGTCTAAAATATTATGCAACAAATATTGTTTAAATATAATTAAAATACCGCATATAATATCGGATTAGCGTACTGGATTAATGTCAATATATATACAAAAATTTATAGGACAATGACAGTTCTATTTTAGCAAGTAACCGCGTAAAATGTCTTTTAACACATTCTGGTAACACATAAAAAAGTGAAAATCGATTTTGAACGTTTTTAAAAACAACTGTCGGATACCAGTCATCACTCAATCTTTATACAAATTGAGACATGTTCTACTAATCATGGATGACGTGCGATGGACAGCAGTAATTAACAAAGCAATGTTAACATCAGATTATACCATTGAGCTAAATCTTCACAATAAACTCGAATAAGTTGTATGAATTCTTCACTTCACACGTTATTCATAAGCTTAAGAGGTTGTACTGACATGTAATAATTGACTATAAAATTTAATTCTTCAATTGTGGCTTTTAAAGAAAATGTTTGATATTTATTTAGACTTAACTATTTATATACATTTTTTTAGCTGTTGCAGAACTTTCGACGAGCCTGAATGAAAATGTGCGTTCTTAGTGTTAGATATGTGAATATGTATGTGCGGATTATTTATTTGGAACCCTTGCGCGTAACCTTACTTAAATATTTGTCGCTATATTCTATAAATTAGTTTTCAATACTATGTTGAGGTAGGATTGTATTGCCATAATTAAATGTATGTAAATATTATATATATTACGAAGCCAGCTAAATATGACATTAATATCCTGTTTTTAAATAGACGAATACACAAGTGTGTAGCAGGCCTTACCCGTATATTGTGTCAACTTTAATTAGATTGTTTGTCAAACTACCGCATTCAAGTTTACAATGGGTTTCTATAGTAAAAAGTTAAGAGAAAGATGTTCTTTGTGATCAATAAATTAAATTATCCAAGTGGAATCGAACTAGAGGAATAAGGTGATAATAATAATAACGTTCAATCAATAATAACGATACATTATAGCTAATACAAATTAAGTGATATCATTATATATGCACAGGAATGCTAACCTATATAACTCATCCAAAATTCAACATCAGAAATGAAGCCGTCGATGTCGTATTCAGAATAGATTTTTCATCTTTTGTTAATTCAAAAATCTTCTATCTAATATAAGCCACACTTGTCCTACTTTAATCCGAAGATGCCTCCTAGAACTGATGTTGAGTGATGTGCCGTTCCCTTTACTTTTACATAATATGTTAATTTTACAAATCGTAAGGGATATTTTATTACAAGGTAGCGATTTAATTTTTACTTACGCGATAAAAAGTTTTCAATTTCAAGTTGAATAAAAGTTTAGAACTCGGTAATGCATTTAAGTTTCATTTTGAAAAATCTACATTTAGCTACACATTGCTAAAACATTTGAATGTTGTGTGAACGGAGTTACGTAAATTTGTATTTTAACAAAAACCGTTCGGATTAAGCTCGCTACTCCATCAGTTTTATATTGAGCCCTTTTTATCTAGATATATATTCTAACATAAAATAATAAATATAGATAATCACTGTAAATAAAAATTTAGGCTTAATTTCCATGCAGATCATAACTTTTGTTATTAAATGCTATAAACTTTGTGGCCCAAAAAGACAAAAACATAAAGTTGTCGTGACGATGTACAGATTTGCATAAAGAGCAACTATTTAACGATTAACTTTGTTCATCGTTCAACTATAAGCTGTAGCGTTTTATGGTTTACCATATTTTTACAAATTCTAACTTTTTTATATAGGTAATAATAATAATAATAATAATAATAATAATAATAATAATAATAATAATAATAATAATAATAATAATAATAATAATAATAATAATAATAATAATAATAATCCTTTATTGCCATAAAAATATGTTTACAATAAAATTGAGTCCCTGACTCGTGTGCTAGGTGATATACCTGTGTTACACGAGCCAGTGCCCTCTCCGGTGATATGGTAATTAGTAAATATTAAAATGGTATGGTATGGTAATTAGTAATTAAACGTATAAATTTTTGGCACCAATAATTATTTACAGTTTATGCTATAGAGCAGTGTTTTTCAACCTTTTTCATGATGCGATGGTATAAAAAAATATTTCGCGACCCCCTTTGACCTTCGGTTTTTTATCATATACGTAGGTGTATGTTACAGTATTACCATTAAAATGTCTTTATTAATTTTTTTCTACTAAAGTACCCACTTTTTTCGACCTTTGGCGACCCCCCTACAGAAGCGACTCACAGGTTGAAAAGCAATGCTATAGAGTATAGATGAATTTTCCATCGTCGTTCATGCAATCAAAATCATTTGATTTACCAGATGAACAACTAATTTTAAGAATTTAATTATTTTAATTGCTCGCACTAAATTAACCGGAACCAGTGGTAGTCATAAATGTGGTAGACAATTACAGTGTAAATAATTTTTCTTATGACTTAAACCACACAAGCAATCACGGTGGTATGCGCACGCGATGGTGCCTCTTTGTGAAATTAATATCAGTATAAATAAGTGTCTCGCATAGACATTTTTGTGGTAAATTTGATAATGCAGAGTTTGAGCGACTTCTATTCCGTTCCAACTGTCACCGGTCCCATAATTATTTCCTTAACGTTTGTTGTTTCGTACTTTATACTGAAAAAATTTCGATAAATACACTGAATTTAAACGGATCGCTGTCAAATATTTTAACGTAATATTATATTAAAAAATACTGTGGTTGTATAGATCCATCAAATTATGTTATTTATGAAACAATTACACTTTTGTTTTTCTTCAATAACATAATTTGATTTACTTGAAAAACCTAGTGTATGTGATATATATATAAATGATCAACACAATTAACATTAAAATACCCCATAGTACATAAGTATCCTATATATACAAGTATACGTACTATGCTTCTCTTATAATTGTCTTATTACATGTATGAAAACTTAAGCATGTCCTTAAAAAGATTTTTCTCATAATAATGTTGGATGAACTAGCAAACGACTCGGCTTGGAGGATGAGTGTCCTCGTTCATTAGCGAGCCTTTGTCTTATTGACATATGAAGACATTTTACAATATTTATGGTTCCTTTTTCACATCAACACATTATTGAACATATTCTCTTTGTACGTAAAGATTTTAATTTCTAGCTATAAAAACATATTCCGAACAAATAAAAAAACACTGTTCGTTTCTTGTGTTATTTATTGCGTATTATTATATTGAAAGGTGTGAATTGAAGTTATAAGGGATTTAAATTATTATTTTAATGCATATTTTAAAAAGGGACAGTGAACTTGTATACTTCAATTCTAAGAATGTGCTATTATGTTTCCAATGTATTGCCTCGTTTGACCCACGTACCTGATTTTAGTTGAAGTTTTACAAGAATCGTAATAATCGTAGCGTCGGCAATTTCCTTCGACAATTTATATGACATTAGCTAGCTTGTGACTAATACGATAAGCTTTGCTTTTTACAAAGGCGTATAGCAGAGACGATACGCATTATCCACAGCTGTCGTCAAAAATTTTATCGCGCAATGCATGTTTTGCACTAAAAAGCCACAAAAAGACACATTTTTGTAAATTAAATGTGGTGACGAACATCAAAACAATAAATGCTAAAAATCGTAATTATTTATTCAAAACGCTAATCAACACTAAAGCTCTGAATTAATAATTACCTTTAGTAATAGATCATACGATGATTAACTGGGTATGCTTTAATCTTCTGTCAAAAAATGATTTTGATATATAGAGAGATTCCCTACTCTCAAACTACGGGATGAAAAGGTGTAATGTCTCAGAGGTTCTGATTAAAGCGAGCTTTTGTCACACCGAGCCACGTATGGCATACTTTTAATGAGTATTTTGGTATACAAAGAAAATGTCTATATTCATTGCAAAACAAATGTGATTAAAACACACATGGTATGTTGTGAATTAATATTTATTTTTGTTCCCACGTTTAGAAGTCCTTATCGTGTTTCATTGTCTTGTCATTTTAGTTTCTCTACACAGCTATTCGTTGAAATCACGATAATAAAATCTGTTGATGAAATAAGATGTACTGTTTATAGATTCAGACAGGATTACGCGAATTAAAAGAATTGCAATTAATATTTTATACAGGATACACTTTTAAAACTAATATCCGTGGGCGGTATTACTCAGTTATGACTTCAACGGCGAAATAGACACCAGATGGTACGAATTCAAGAGCTTCGTTTTATTTTAGAACATTTTTAACGAATGACCATGAATAACATCCATCAAAGCAAATGTGTATAGTATTTAAAAAATTCGTAGTTCTTATAATATTGTTATTAAAATAAGTGTCAATATAAAGAAGAGTATATTAGATAAAACGTTCCAATTTGACTATTTTTTATAAATGCGGTTTCACACGCGTTCATTATAGACCCCTGCACAGCGCACGTAAATATATATCTTTTTATTTTGTTATTAATTTTTTTTATTATTTTTCTTTATTATTCATTACTAAATCCCTGAACGTGGAACGTGGACCGTTAGTCCTGGGACCAGCGCGTTCATCTGAACAAACAAACGAACTCTAACTTATGATATTACTATACGATTAAAGTCCGCAATCATATTCATAGCGTTTATGCCTCAACTATTTAAGGAATATTTTGTTTCGTTTATATCGTTACTAAGTGACATGAGCGTGATGAGGGTAAAATATTAGACTGCTATTTCAGGATCATAGTGGATTTTTAAATACGAAATTAGCAGTTATGCAATTTATTATATCTATTTAATTGTTTATGGAATTCATAAATAAATCCAACCTATGTATATTTAAGCAGTTCAGTGTACGCAATAATAAAAATAGTATAGAAGAAAAACGTATCGATAATACGCGATAATTCCAGCCACACATTAATCTTAATGTGACAAAAGGAAAAGAAGCATTCAAACTTAATAAATGTACTAATCTGAATACAAAAAGGGGGTGTAGAATGAGAACTGTATTAAATAACCCACCACAGTTTTAAACTCATTTTAGTGGACCACTTATTATCTCATTGATACCACAAAACCAACCTTGACATGTACTTAAGTTATGATACCTTTATCTATTGTGATCGTGAAGCGGACGTTTTTTAAGTTTGTTCAGTGATGCAATTGCGTACTTTGCCCTTACTGCATGAGCGAAATCGTTATCATCTAATAAATATTATACTTGCATAGCCTCAAAGTAATATCATGTTTATTCATATAGAATGTGACCCTAGAGGGAAACACATAGTCATCAATTTTATCAGGTTTTTGTTTATAAATAAGGAAATCAGCATAGTTCCTAGTTCTATATGTATTTCTCTTACATACCGATATGAAAAGTACTGATGAACGCCGGGCATGTTTTTTTTATGATACGTGGCCAAATAAATTTAAATTTTACAAACAATTAACCGTTTGCAATCACGGCTTTAACATGAGATGAAGGCTGAGACAGTTGAAAAGAGGATTCAGCAGCTATAGGCTGCATATATTTTGCGAGCTAAAAGTGCAGACAATACCATTACCGATATGATAAGTATTTTGTTAAATTTAAGAATTTTATTTATCACCTCACAAAGGCTTCGTTTATGTACGTGAGTCGTCTAGTGTTGTGAAATGTAATTCAGTAGGTGCGTACAAATAAAAAATATGAATAGATTACATTAAATCAAAATTACAACTCATTCATAATCTAAATAAAGTAAAGGGTAATTAAGTAAATATAAATTAACTCTATAACAACGAATCTATTCTAAGTAAATCAAGCGTTTCTCTCTTCATCATAATCAAATTATAGTGTTAGTCCGCAATTATTCACTTCTATAATCACTTAACGTTTGAATATTTTTCTCTTTATAACTCGCTGGTTCGATTTCGATGTTTAGGCTATGTTTATTATTAGAATAACCGATTGATATATATAATAACCATACCATGCTCTATATAAATAAAGATGGTATCTTTATTTTATCCTGATTCTTCCTTGTTGTTCTGCTACCGTATATTTATGCCTTTCGTCTTCTTTATATTTTACGGCTCCATACACGAAACATACAAAAAGCATTTGGGAAACTGTCACATTTCTTTAAGATCGCAGTACTACAGTGAAACTAAAATAAATGCAATAGAACAGAGTAAATAATGACTATTAGCAAAGGGACTTTGGTGTCCCTGTGCCTGCTGCTTTGCTCAACTCTAGACGCACAGAACATTATCAGACGTAAGTATTCTTACTGTATTTAATAAATTTCTATATTTTAAGCATGCCTTCGAGAGCTCAAAAACTTTGATATATTGAACTATGTTACATTTTTTTTATAACCAAAGTGTAGGTTGCTATTTTCTATTTGTAGTTGAGTTAGAATAATATATGAGAATATAGAAATAATAAAATAAAATAATATATAATTGAACATATCAAAAGTAATATAGTTCCAAAAAGCTTCCTTTAACTTTATTTTTAAGAGTTGCATTTGTCAGTTGTCATGTCATATGCGTGTGTAATTTTTAACACTTATCAGCTCTCAGCCCAGTCAGCATTATCATTAAATAGACTAAACAATGACAGGAAATAAACTAATGTAAATATTATGACCTGTGATGTAGGTACAATGTAACCTATAGATATTATTTAAGCGAATATTTTAAGGTGTTCCCTAATAAGTGTGGATTTTTAAAATATTATATTTATTTCTGAGACAGTAGCAAAATTTTAATGTGACCGTGGTTACCAAACATGGTACCGATTGTTTAAAATGAACCGCTTTCATTGCGACACTGAAGAAGCGCAGTTCCATCTGAACGGCGTTTTGATCAGAAGAATTTAGGGCTCACAATCCATGAGCAATCCATAAAAAATAAATGCATTAAGATTCCAGAAACTATGTGAAAATTGAGTAATAAAATCGATCTTAAGATATTTATAAGTTTTACATCATCGACTCTTTTGATAACCAATCCATAGATACATTTTGATAGGAATGGTATTTAAATGAAGTAGTGTCAGAAGTGAGATCATTTTTATTATTGACAATCAGACTTATTCAATTCAATTGTTTGAAATTGTATTCTGGGCCTATAATTAATAAAAATGACCCGGACAATTAAGTCTCATAACGTTAATTGTGTTTTATTAAAAGTTATAGGATAATTTTATATACTAGATATGTATTCGTGGTATAGTCAACATTAAAATATGCATGCACAAATTATCTGTAGAGTCATTGATTCAGTCTTTAGAATTGTTCCGTCTTGAATCATGTAACTACAATACTATTTTTCTTCGTATAAACAAATAGGAAGAAATATCATGGGCGTTTCGAATTTCAAACGCACGACCAAAACTGAAGGTAGTGGCCTAAAAAGACATGATTAGTATGAGTTTCCTTCACGAAATAAATATTTCTTAATTCAAGGTATTAGGATAAATATAATCCGCTTATTTTAACACATCGATAATAGAAAATGGTAATTTATGGAGGCTAGGGTTTAAAACGAAAGGTTTTGGTCGATTCGTTAATTGTGGACGACCTGGATAGTTTATCAGTAAAAAAAAAACACGTTTAGTTTACGCGTAATACCCCGTAAGTCATCCGTGTGGCCCTCCCCAAAACTGCATGCAAAAGTTCTGATATATCTGTCTGGCTGCAGAAATAAATAGAATCCTAGCATACTCGTAGTGGCTTAAATGGAAGGACAGTATTCACATAATTAATAGCATAGTTACAATTCATTAAGATCAGAAATAACTTTATCATAATTCGAAAAGGGAACAGACATTTAGGTCAAAGTATTTACGAACGTGTTATAAAGGAATATAATTTATTACTTTATCTAGTATTTTATGAGCCTAAGTTAAGTTTAACAGGTCAATCAAAAATTTATTTACATTATATTTATAGCGCTTTTGCAACATTATCATTTGCAACTAAGGAATGGGAGTTTTGTCGAATCGGTTACTAATTTGTATGGCTACTTTCAATTCTAATACACGAAATCTATGAAGATTATTTTGTTTAGCGCTAGCTTCAGTTATAGCTCCATTGATACCTGTGCAGTGTGAGACATATGATAAGTCAGTGGACATATTAACATAAATAATAACAGTATGTTGGTATGGTTGGTATGGTCATTGAAAATTAAACACCATAAATATAATAAACTGCTCCTCAATCAACGAACGAAATAAATATATAAAAAGTTTATAGTATAAATAAAATAAATTATTATAAGCGAGAGAGAGGGACACCTATTATTGCATATCGCCAACGCAATGTAGTTTTCGCAAACGGAATTAAATGTTTTGTTTAGTATTATCGAGATTATCTTTTTGAATTGGCACAAATTACTTTATTTACAAATTTTAATATTTTCTTCTCTTAATGATGTATGTGGATGTCCTTAAAGCCTCAAATAGGTATTGTATATATTTTATATAGGTTTTATACAAGGATTTCTTTCAACATTAATACATGGAGATTAACAACAAAGAGTAATAAGAATATGGGTACAGGTTTTTACCTTTGTTTATTATATTATTATAACAATCTGCGACTTACAAATCTTATTCCTACCTTCACTTATTTATTGTTTGATAATACGTCAACCTTACATTTGAAAATTAATCAGTAATGTGAGTTGCTATAGGGTCTCGTGAACAGACTTTACCAGCAGCATAGAACAGCCGGCTTATAAAAGCACTGCCAGCCAAGGCGTATCCATAAAAATGTATTAACGATATTAAACAAGACCAAGATTGCTAAAATGTGTGCTATAATTTATATTTTTTATATCACAATCAAGTTTAACGTCAAAATTTATACAGCGGGTCTTGGGGGCGTGGTATAATCAGATTGCGGTCCTCTAACAATTCGTTCGCAAAACATAATTGTTTCGGCAACTGTCTGTATTACATGTAAACAACAAATATTTATAGTTAATAGTATACAATATATAACGTAAAAATAAATACCACGTTATGTAATTATAATTAATTAAATAAATCTATTTACCTTTATTCTATATATTATATGGTCATTGTTTTATCTAGAGACTTGCTTTTCGCTCCATAAAGAAGACTTGAATAACGTAAAATCAAACGATGGAAACAATCTTATAAATAAAATCCTTATTAGCGGCAAACCCAAATTATATTTGTCAATCAAAAACATTTTACTCCATATTTTAATCCGTATGATACCAATCAATGTGACTAAATAAATCATCTTTCTCTAAAGAGTGCTGTCGTATGATTGTGACAGTTACTATGAATGAACCTCGAGCCCGTCGAACAATGTGTGCCAGCTATGGGTTCACGTTGTATGCACAGGCGTTATATGAATGTTAGATAATTGACAAACAAAAGACTGTAATTAATTTATTGAAAAAAAGTTGTAAACCCTAAAACAATATATTTTCTATTTATTATTAAATTGTTGAAATTAGAAATAGTTTAATTTCTTCGAAAGTGTATGAATCAAGATATGCTTTTCTCAATTGCTCCACGGGGACTTCTCTAATAAATAATAATATTTCCGTTGCATATGTGTTACATAGTTTCAAAAGAATATCAGTTTTATATATTTATATTTAAACTAAATTTATTTTTAAGCATGTTGTTGTCGCGTCAATGTCTTGTTTGTGATAAGGAAGTTATAATTCATTTGATAGCGTCAATTTGTATGAATTATATGTAAGCATATTATATTCAAGATCGAGAATATGTTTTAGAATTTATTACTTCTATTTATTATACGTTGTTTACAAGTTCGCGCGTTCTTTAGCATAAACTATCCGGCAAAATGGAGGACACAGTGAACCAGTTCTGTAAAAATCCTTTCAGTTTTAGTCGATACCAACTCCGGGGCAATAAATATAGATAACACACAGCCTCTCTGCAGTTGTAACACTTATTTTGAAAATTAACACCTTTTGTCTTCAGTCTACCGTGACCACGCACGCTGTAAAGCACGCGAAACGTCGGGAAAAATTAAATAATGTAAATATTTTTAAATTGTGCAAAAATACATAACTTTCATCCGTTAATAAAGTGTTTTTCATTAAATGAGTATCAGTTATGTTAATAAAAAACAATATTAAGCATAAAACTAACTCATTTAGAATTAATCCTGATACCTGATAACTAAGTGAAATAAATATACTTAATTCATTTATTTATTCATATATTTACATCTCCGTATAAATATAAATTGTGTCTGTGTAGCTATGGCTGCGATAATGGCTCTACATCATCTTTTTCAATCTGTGAATATGTACGAGGATGCATATACATTTTAGCTTGTATCTTGTTCGTGTGATTAATTAAGGACGATAGTCTACCGAAGTCGTGAGATCTGGTGTATATAATCCTTATTTTATAAATTAATTGCTAAGTGTAATATGACCTCTATGACCAAGCGTTCACTACTAAAATTTTGATATGTACCTAATAAATATCACGCGATCATTCTTGTACTCTTTTGATAAAACAATATACTACACAGATTGTGTTTACGCTGATGACAACAGACCAGGTGGACTGTACCTACGGAATAATCATTATATACATTCTGACTTTATTCAGAGCAAAATAATATTGAAGGGTTTACACGAAGATCTGTGTAAACCCTACATCAACATTTAAAAAATAAGAAAAAATTGTAAATATGATAAAAAAAAACTTAGATCTACTTTGTTCTTCTTAGAGTAGGTTTTGTTTGATAATTTTTTTGACATCCATACTAAACGCGTCTTGTCTAGTCAAGTCTCACCTAGAAGAATCACCATCCAACTTCGCCAACCTATACTCGCATAAAGTACGATATGTACAATACCTTTGTTTTTGATTCTTCGTGCAATTCTTATATCTGTCTTCTTAGAATTACCCATACCGAGAACACACATATACTATTACACCTCTATCGTAGAGTTTCGTTTATAGAGTATTCAAAGAAAGCAAAGGTTTGCGTCTAATACGGGTATAAAATCGTGGGAAGACGTTGCTTATATGTCATGATATATAGGTTTTGTACAAATTATACTGCGTAACCGAAATACATTGATAGGATAAGGTAAGTCATACTGTAAGCGCTTCTGAAACTTTTCTTCTATGCTGTTGAAATAAATCTGGGATATGTATGATTCTTTACTGGCTGATGAGTGATCTTCTGATTTTTCAATCATTTATACCTTCCAAATAATAATAGCCTTTCTATATTACACTATATTCTACAGTGAGATGACCAGATTCTCATAGTTGATCGCCTTTTATTCGATATTTAAGACTTGGTCACGAGGTAATTGATCTGATGAGATGAGGCTGTTTAATATTCATGGCCTCTTTGTGTCACACTCGTTGTTTGCCACAAAGAAGTAGGTTTTTCAATACGACTATCGATTGAAAAACCTACTTCTTATATATACTAATTAGTGGATATAGGGCAGAACGTCTCACATCATCTAAGAAATACAAGTTTTTCTAGGCTACCATGGTGTTTTGAGTTATTAATTCTACACTTAACACAATATTTGCGTAATTAGGTACATATTACAGATTAACACATATCTCAAAATACTTATTGTTGTGGAAATATTTATTCTTATTGTTATTATTTTGTAGGAACTATACTTAAACATTGCCTATTTATAAAGTTAATTGCAGCTATTAATTTCATCGATTATATCTAAACAAACAAATATATAAGGTGTACATCGATTTATCTTTTTTAACTATTTTAAGTAGTCTATCTATCATACATAAGAAAGTAATGAACACTATGATTAGAATATTAATACAAATTTCATCTTTATGAAAAAGGGGGTAATTTCGTAATTAGTAATATCGTTTTAGACAATTCATTTTTCTCCACAGTACTGCGAAGAAGTTTAACAGGTGCATTATCGAAATATTGTTCGTCTATTAACATCCTAACATTTACATCTATTAAAATACGTACAGAAATTTAAAAACCTTATAATGGTAATAGATGCATTTAAGTTATACTATTTTTTGTGGAACGACCCTCTGCGGTTCACGAAAGATTAACCACAGATTTTAGCATGATACAAGTTGATGATGTTATATTGCCATAACCTTTTTGGAGCCAAGGCTTTTTTGTTAAATGCGTATATTTTCATATTTAGATCAACGAGGACATTATACTGTCTTCAGTAAAATACATTCAGAGAAAATATAATTGTGTCTGAAAACTGATCACACCGTATAAAAACAATATACTTAAAAACCTTAGGATCATCGTACGAAACATATTGTAACATATCTTACTCTTATATATTTTTTTATTTCATTAAACCGTTACTAATAGTTTGTACAATTTTATGAAAAAGTTATATGTCACTATGCAAACTTTTCTATTTTGACCACGGAATCAAGACAAATACAATTAACCTGTACTTGCTCGTATCCTTTTATCTCTAATTCATATGGGTGTACAAGATACCTTTATTTGTGATAAGCATTTTAAAGGTACAATGAATGAAATGATGACAAGTGGGAGTCGAGTAAAGCTATTTTAAATAGCAGACCCTAATATGGTTGTTTTGCATATTTTATCAATTACTATTGTGTCTCGTATATTCTAACGACGTACAAATAGGATGGTTTTAATAGCCACTGAATTTAATATTTGTAAAACAACATTAATGTATGCCGATCAAGAATTCCTTTTGAACCTGTTTATTAAAATGTTTTTAGAAAGAATTCTCTTTTGGTCTCTCAATTTTACTTACATATCCTTACACTTTACTTCACAATAAATAACATATTAAATTTTCTATATAAAACAATATCTTAAAAGAATGTTCTTGGTGTGATTCAAGGAATCTTATCGACCGAACATAAAATATACAATATGCTACGACTAACTGGAAATGTCAAAAGTTTAGTTTCAAAGAAGATATAAAGAAATAATTTCACGTCATTATTAGTTATTGTATCTAAATTGTGTTAAGTTATACGACATTAACGTTTTTCTAAATTCATCTTTATTATATTTAAGAACCAGAGCAAATTCGAGTTGGAACTCGCGCACTAGGAGTTCCGTACCATACATATACGTGATATATTCAACTTTTACGGGATACAGGCACAGATAGACATAATTCACAGTAATATGGTCCCTGTTTCATATCCTATCTTTTCAACCGAAATATGTCTGTGTATTATTGATTATCGTTTCTTGCAAGAACGGGGCTTACCTAGACATTAAATAATGTTCGAAGCGCATGCTAACTTGTAATAACTTTCGTCCAATAATAATCAATCCGAACTTCGTTGTTACGTCCCAGTTAGGGCGAAGTATGCGACTAAAGAAGTGGGCCTCAAGTAAAACCTCGCGGGGACAATTTGGTAATAAGGGGAAGCCTGTGCCTGGTGCAGCCCGTCTTATAACACAGTTTAATTTATTTGTGGATTCCGGCTTGTTTGGAACCCATTATGTTTGCGTCGTCGCCGAAAAGCATTTGGTTATGAATTTTATTTTTAGCGTTACTTTTGATTTTATAAGAACGTCACTAGGTAATCGCAGATGATAATTTTTCCTTCCTACATTTACCTACTTAAGATAATTTTTCAGATTATGCTCTAAAGTAGGAGTTGAAACGTCAGGATAGTATAACAGTTTTACCTTTTAAATAATGTGAGCTTGAAATAGGCAATTACACGTCGAATTGATAGTGAAACTTCAGAGTGATTGAAAATGAATTTCATATTTCTATTATGGGGCACATTAAAGCTTGGCTTTGAAGCGGATTATATTTAAAAGTTAGTTGTACAATTAAATAAAAATGAATTTGTGATATTTACTCCTTTATTTTTTAAAAATAATTAGTTCACATTGTAGTATGTCTCCGCTAATCTCATAGTAAACCCGGCTTCCATAGAGGGACAAAACATGTATAAATAATGCCGTAACATTTCAATTGTCTTTTGCTACGTCCACACCACTGATCCAATACTCTTAAAAAAACATCGACACAAAGTGTTTCCAGTTTTTATCTTTACACCTTACATATATAACATTTACGATTATAAAGTCAATTCATAATTTAGAAATCACAGTAAAACCTAACCTTATTATCTCCCTATTTAAACTATATTGGCATGAAACTGTTTTTAAATTAAATATTTCATGCTTTTTTGTAAGATTAATACGCAGTTAACTTCAAACTTACCATGAAACCATTGGTTATCTACAAGATTATCTCAACTTGTTTTATGATCAAGGCGAAGACCCGTTTCGGATTCAATTCGTTTAATGGTACTAACAGAAAATTAACTAATAATTTTAATATATACAAATATTATTCATAAATTGCATTCCTAACTTGCCCCTTGTCTGTCCTAAATTGCTTGGTGTTTACGTCATGTATTTCAATGCAAATGCGTAAATTGAACTATAAACACTAAAATGTCTGGATGATCAAAACAGATTAATATTTTATTTCAGTAAAGAACATTATGTGATTTAAATAAATTATATACTTAATATGTATGTAGCCATTTATTTCTGATATTAACTAATTACAATTCATCTTAATCTATATCTATTTTATTATACATTATTTGTTTGGCAAAGGCCTCCTGCAAACAAAAATTTAACATGTACCTAATCAGGTTCGAATCAAGTTGAATGTAATCAAATTCCTCAGAGACTTATTTTAATAAATCATACAATGAACTTCTAAGTTCTGAAACAATTTTCTTAACGTATGTTAAATAAATATTGTGAACTGTAAGATACAAAATCCACATTATTAGTACCCGAAGTAAGTTTTAACCGTTTTACCGCTCTTTTAACTGGAAACTTGGACGTATTTAGAATACAGCGATAAGTATATCACGTAGGCCGACTGCGTCCTCAGAATTTTAACGATACAAAGGTGATCCTGAAAATATTTTACCGAGAAAAAATCTGCGAGGGAATCTCTTTTTCTTATATTTTACGACAGATTTATGAAAACATGTTTGTACGACTATTACGTGATACCCTTTTGTTGACAATATGCGAATTTTTGGGCTCTATTTATCAATAATATTTTGTTTCCGACGTTTTTGAAACAAATTCAATTTAAATAACTAGCGACAGCCAATATTGTTGTATTGAATGTCGTGATTAAATCAATGTTAGTAAAATCCATTTGGTGACGAACAGCCGAATGAATGGATCTAATCCTAGTTATATATTAAGACGTAGACGTATTTATTGCGCATATATTTATTTAAAAAAAAACTACGTGCCATCCCACTAAGCTGACACTGCTTGAGAGATGCGTTATAAAACCTTCCTATATTTTAAGCTAAACTTGTCATGTACAATAATTTTGCACAAACACGTTGCTTCATGTTGAACTAAAGCAAAATGTTCACTTATAAATTTTAAATTAGTGAAAGACAAACCAATTAGTAGCAGATATACAGAGAGTCGCTTAAAGTTTTACAAGATTCACTGTTAGTTTAAATGATCTTATTACTACGCAAACTTTAATACTCAAAGCTAAGAGTTTATCCGATACCAAACGCTATCTAGTGTCACTATTCATCAAATAACTTGTCAATATAATTATGACCCATTAAAAACAAATGTGAAATTGATCTCAAATTCAATATCAAAGACTTAATTGTCTTTCGTAGTCTTACGTAGTTAGTGTCTTTGCCAATAAAATAATTGAGCTCAGTTTAGTTACACTTAAATAATGACAAAACAGTAATTATAGCTCAAGCCTCAAATGGATGATCCAATGGATTCCATTTCGACATGAAAATAAAATGTATCACTCATATTAATTTTCTTTTCAGAATCTTGTGGCGTCGACTACTTCCGCTGTCAAAATGGAAAATGTATAGAAGGATATCGACGCTGCGATCGCGTCGTGGATTGTCCAGATGGTGAAGATGAAATTGCCTGTGGTAAGATTTCTCATTTGCACAAACTCCTGAGAATGGTCGTTTATTTCGAACCTCTATCTGTTTGTTTAACTATTCTAAATAAATGTCAAATTACTGTAAATAAATGGAATAAAGTTATTTCTTATTTTAATACTAATTGTTTTTCATAGAATGCCGGCCCGATGAATTCCAGTGCCAAGATGATGGTTCCTGTATAGAAAGCAGAAAGCGTTGTGATGGCATCAATCACTGTAGAGATGGGTCGGATGAATACCAATGCACAGGTACACAGCTAGTTCAAAATATCATCACAAATATATAAACTTATTATATAAACAACAAATATCTAACAAGCCATTTCATTACTTTCTTCATGCTTCGTTAACCTCATTTGGAACGGTAAGTCTCACAGTTACTAAGTTGGTCTGGGCATCATATTTGTAAGGATAGAGGGAAATTCCACTGTCGGGATGGATCTTGCATATCGGTACTTCTCCGATGTGACGGTTTTAGAGACTGTCGAGACGGTAGCGATGAGACTGGGTGTCGTAAGTATTTTTGTATAAAAACAATGTGCTAAATGTTATTTTATTAAAACGGTTACCGTTAAAATTACTCGTTTATGAAGCATGCCGCTCTAATCAATGGCAATGCGATCATGGCAGCTGCATCAAGCGCAGCCAACGTTGTGATGGTCGTGTCGATTGCCCAACCGATAAATCGGACGAAAGGAATTGTATAGGTAAGATTAAGAACAATTGTCTATCTGGCACGAAAGCACCAAAATACATGGTCGTGGTTTTATATCGCGTACATTAAACCTGTTGGTACAATAGCACTTCATTATTATCACGGGTAAGGTCCGCTGCTGGTCAAAACTGTATGTGTTATGGGACCTAGTGTCTTTTCATTTCTTCAAAACGATTTCATTGAAATTTTAAAATGAAAAAAGAAGTAACAATGTTCATATTTTTTGAATTCACAAAAGGCTTTTGCATGTGTCATTCATTTTAAAATACAATTTTAAGCTTTGCATGTATTTACAGCAAAGGGATACTTTAGATGCAGAAGTGGCAAGTTAATACCGGAAAATGCGAGATGTAATCATCGATACGATTGTGACGCTGGAGATTATAGCGATGAAAAAAATTGTCGTAAGTTTCGATAATTTCGAACCTATGCTCGTTCTTCTTCGTTTCATTATTTCTACTTTCATATTGATCGTCTCTTCTGATACCACTACTTATATTTGTTTCTTCTGTTTTAATTTCATCGGATTGTTTTAGCTCATCGTTTTATGACTACAGATGTTTCATCATCATTTCTTTCGTTCCTTTCAACTACGTTTGTCATATATTCAGTGTTATTGAATTTTTTCATGACGCCCAAAATTAGTTAAGTTTTTCTTTTGCCGGTCAGAGTGTGGTGATGACGACTTCAAATGTGACAATGGCTTCTGCATTCCCAGATCTAAACAATGTGACAGAACGCATGACTGTCAGGATGGTTCTGATGAACGAGATTGCACTTATGGTTTGGCACTTTCAAAATTTTATAAACACAATGATTTTGTATATTGACTGATTGATGTCAAAAATGTAATGATGGAAGTACTCGTAATTAGTGCTGTTTATACTCGTTCGTTTAGCATGAAGTTACCCTATGTTATAAATAGTTGCCTATGCTTAATTATTTGTCTTGCAGCACATAAATATGGTAACCAACGATATATATGTCGTATGTAACAATAATGCTCTAATATTAATTTATGTTCAAATATTTTTATGAACATTTTAGTTAACAACATTATTGGTATGCACTTCACTCAGGAATATCACGCAATTTAAATTTGTATGAAATTATTTTGGTTATGGTTCATGCGTTATATTATGACAGGCTCCGTATGCATGGCTTATCAGTATAAGTGTTCGAGCGGACAATGTGTTAAGGCTGAAGCTAGGTGCAATGGGACTGTGGAATGCGATGATAGTTCTGACGAAAGGAATTGTCCTTGCAAAAGGGGTCAATTCCAATGCCGAGATGGTTCTTGTATTAATATTGCTCTACGGTGTAACGGTCATAGAGACTGTCGACCGAATGGTGAAGACGAAAATAACTGCGGTAAGTTATCGGGTTAGATTACACGTTTGTAACTAACGTGTGTTACTTATAACTGACTATTTTCGTTTGAGTTAAGTATATGCATGTTTTGTATTTTGCTTTCATGACTGTATGTCAGTTTCGCATGGTAGCATATTCACCAAGTGACTACAATGTAAGTAGAAAACTCTTATTATTTAGAACTAGTATATAATTTATTAAATATGTATATAACTGTTGACATGTAGAAACTTTCCTTTCAATAATCTGTGTTTTGTGTAGAAAACAAATTTAGAGTAATTTGTTTTACTTATCAAAGTGTGTATCGGGTGTTATTCTATTATTCGTTCATAATCTTGTTACACATTCGTTTATCGTCATCGTATTATATTTGGATTTTCAATTTGCAGGTGTCGAACGTTGCTCTCCAGAGAGTTTTACTTGCGACCGTGGTTCCAGTGTACCCTGCGCCACTCGCTGTGACAACAACCCTGAATGCGACAACGGTGAAGATGAAGACGGTTGTCCTGGTAATACTCTCACTGTACACTAAAAACTTTAACGGACAATATAGTCAATGTTTCAATTTATACTTACACAAAAAAATTAAAAACATGGTTGCGTGACGTCCTCTTTAAAACATTTATAAAACCAATGTTTATCGGATTCGGAAACAAGGACTATTGCCCATATTGTCCATTATAAAATTTAAAATAATCAGAAAGGTTACATTTGTATTAGCTCAGAACGTAATTGATAAGTAGATGCTAGTAGATTTTGCATGATCAAGTGGCTAGTTTTAAGCATATATGTTAAATACTCAGCGAAAATAGTATATATTTTATATTCATACTGCGAACTTGAATGGACTTTTACAACGCACTGCAAATTTTTAACGCAACGCGACTGTTATATAATTTGTGTACATTTTATGGATCTTTGTTATATTCTACAAATAAATCGTATTTACTTTTAAGATTGCGCTCACAAGTGCGACGGCAGGTGCCTAGAAGAAACACAAATATGCGATAGAGTCCCTGACTGTTCTGATGCCTCCGATGAGATCAACTGCAACAATTGTGATGGACCAAACGACTTCAGGTAACTGTGCTAATATGATGTTATAATAAATTTATTGATTTGGTAAGTAGCTCGCGATTATATGAGCAGCTTGCGACGTTTGCGAAACTAAATATATTGTATGTAGCAAGTGCAAATTTTTATTAAAATTTATTCTGTGTTCTTTTTTATATTTCGTTAAATACTTCAATATTTTGTCCCTAGATGTAAAAACGGTGAATGTATTAAAGCTTCTCAGCGCTGTAACGGCATTGAGGAATGCGCGGACGCTAGTGACGAGTCGCAATGTAATGATACGATGACGACTGGACCAAGTAAGTCTTGACAATGAAATCTTTTGAAAAAAAAATATTTTTGATAAAATATCATTTACTACTTCATCAAGAGGTGTTTTCATATAAAGTTTCTTAAAAGTGTTGTATTCAAATATTATTCATATGTTTAATGTTTAACAGTCACTTGTAACGAAGACCAATACCAGTGCAGAAATGGTTTTTGCATCGATATCCAATTCTTCTGCGATAGAAATCCAGACTGTACCGATAACTCCGACGAAGAAAATTGCCGTAAGTTGACTAACTTAAG